>CM059868.1:28703497-29362931 GCA_030490815.1 Acer saccharum | reverse complement strand
TGTTTGAGTAATTAAAAATGAGTTCTTGGAATTTTTTCTCTTTGAAAATATACTAAGTATGAAATCTGAATATGAACTCTCTTAATTGACCTAAACAAATGGCGTATATATAGGGGCAAAAATCAAAGTGTGGTCGTTTTGAGTAAGTTGCAAAGAAACGCGCCACTCGGCGGTTTCAATCGGCGGCCAGGCTGCCGATTTCAACCGCCGAATGGCTCCCGAGAAAATAGGGGAGCAACGACGGTTTCAAACGGCAGTTTTGAAACCGCCGAACCAACCGCAGAATCAAACCCGAGAATTAAAAACCATCAGGTATGAGCGGCGGTTTTGATTGGCGGTCGGTGGCCGCCGATCTCAACCGCAGAATTGCTCCAGACATTTCTGGAAACAAACAGCGGTTTAATTCGGCGGCCAGGCAACCGATCCAGCCGCCGATCCAACCGCCGAATCACCAAAGATGGTGAAACCAAAAGAGAAGCTTAGAGCATCCTCCTTAAGCGGTCTTCGCACAAAACCAAACACATTCTAGTGCATGCACGGACGTTTCCGAATACTATCGGGAAACGAATTACTAAGCACAAAAGCACACAAAAAAATACAACATCAAGGTGCAAGTGTGAAATGTGACATGTGAAGAGAAAGCACACCAATTGCAAGAATGCTAAGTGAGTGTGCAACTGTCTCTTCAAGACAAGTAAGCACATAGAATTTTACCTTCGGTGCTTATCCATACGAGGTCTTCAAAGGACTTCGAACAATGAAACCAACACCTAAGCTACCCTTACAAAGAACCCCAACATGTGGTTTGTCCACGAAATAAGCCAATCAACAAATGGGAACCTTACAATCTCCCCCTTCGACTATTTCGTGACAAAACCACCACTCACATTGATTCCTCACAAAATAATAGAAACTACGGGACTACAATGATATTCTACATTACAAAGAGATAAGAAAATGAAACTTGAAGTCTTCAACCTCTTGTAGAATAATCAAACCCTGAAAATAAAGTTTCTAACATTTCCAATACAAGTAAAAAGTGAGATTAATCAAGTGAGAACAAAAACAAGCATTTGCATACTTAAAAGATTAGGCACAACATTAGACAATGTACGTGTATGCAATGCTCCCCCTCAACGGGTTACTCCCCCTCAATGAATGTTCTCCCCAAATGCACAATTGCTTCTATATTTGCAACTCCCCTTACCATATCCTACTCCCCCTTTTTGTCATGATATAGGCAAAGGAGTAGTCCCCAACTGGGTCACTCATAGCAACGAGAGATAGAAGCATGCAAGATATTTGCATAAACATATAAGTCACTTTATGCACCTCAATTAATTGGAAAGAAATAAGGAGATTTATTTGTAGAAAATGTGTGAATCAAACATGCTTTGCATACAAGACATATAGCATTCAAGTCCAAAATACAATGGTATTGGCAAAGCAAATGACAAAGGTTTCTAATAAGAATTCAAACCAATTTCACCATTGTCATGAGAAAAGCAAGGATATAGAGATTTTGATTTTAATTTATGAGCAACTATATCCAACTTTATAAGCGAAACATAGCATGAGCGACTTTGCACCCTATTTGATTTTTCCGGATAAGATATCCGTATGATAGTAGCCATGTTCAACCAATAAAGTGTAGGGAAAAATACCGTAGTACACGCAGCGGAAGCGAGACTAAAAATAGATTTAGTATGTTTTAAAAGTTTTCCTTTGATGAACCTTAACCCTTTTGAATTAATTAAACATACATATAAAGTAACAAAAGTAGAATACCTTTTGTCGCGTGATCCGATTGACTTACGTCGATGGTAATCCGTAAGATCTTCAATCCTAGCACGAACGTAAATCACCTAGGAGCGTGGTCTCCCTTTTCTTTGAATTGCGTACCTGAGAATGGACAAACAAACTTTCTTTTTCTTATTGTTAGTCACAAAACAACCAAAAGACTACAAAGATTATTCCGGTCACTTTTGAGTTCTCAATCTAATGATCGAAACTCGCGTAAACCTAATTCGATGTTATACACACAAGCCTATTGGTGTATAAGCAATTAGTGTACTATCAAAAGAATAATCTCTTCTCTCTTTTTTTTCTTGGCCGAAATCAACACACACTAATCACTAGAGTAGGATTTATTTTTCTAAGCAAAAGAAAATAATTCTCAAGCCAAGCAAGTAGGGTTTTGAATTCTCTTTGCACAAATATTATATATTTCTTGCAAAATATTTCCACAATATGTTATATATATACCGTGCGAAATACTTGCACAATATATATTATATATGCAGTGCAACCCATTTAGCTTACATTATATATTATATATATATCCGCATGACTTTAACATGCATATATAAAATATGTAATGCTATCTCTCTTGCATGTGAATTAAACTTTCATATATATTCTATATATCCGCATGACTTTAACATGCATATAAAAATATGTAATGCTCGTGAATTCCAATTTTTTTATCATATTAGGGTTGGCCAAATTCCCTTGATAGGAAACCTAGGGTTGGCCGAATTCCTCACTTCAAGAGGATTTGTGCTTTACCCAAATTCCTATCAACCTTAGAATCATAACCCTAATCCAACTCTATAGTGTAGTATTAAATTATGACTATATTAAAAGACTTCCTATTTGATTAAATAAATAAACCTTATTATTTATTTTCTTACCAAATAAGTCTTTTACTTTTAGTATACTACTACCAATAGTATAACTCTAGAAAACATATTTCCTAATCAGAAAAAGATTTTGTTTCTTGATTAAATAATTAATTAATAAATTAATTAATTCTCATTTAATCAAACAATAAAATAAATAATATATTGACTAATAAATTAGCCTTGCCGCCCACATCATATATATGGGCTTAATATTATTTTCTTATTTTATTTAATCCATTAGACTTTAATTAAAAAGCCCACATGTGAACCAGACCCATTCTTACTAAAAGAAACAAGCCCACATGCCTTTCATTAATATATTAATATAATTGACCAGCCCATTAAATAAATAATGTGCAAATTATATTCTTAATATATTAAATACAATTCTAGATGGACCCATAAATTGGTCCGGTAGAATATATCAAGTGATCCATGCAAGTCCGTGTGGATTGGGGATCTTGGCGGGCTATCTAAATTTAAGCTTCAATAGACATAACCTAATCACAATCAACAAATGATTCACTTAGGTCCGATCCATTAATTTTAACTCATTCCACTAAAGAGCTAAAATTGAACTCTTAAATAAAGATAGAATAAGAAGATGTTCCTCATTCATACCCTAGACAATCATGTTGGAGATAGTGTATTCTCGTGATTAATATCAGTAATCGCCAAGAGTTCATAGACCGCCTATAACTCTCCAAGTTACCATATTTACTCATATGACCACGTTTTGAACTTGGATATTTTGACTTGTCCAGAAGCCATGTTTTCAATAGTCACTATCAAAAACTCAACGTTGAGATTTAATATCCAATTACCTCAAAACATCCATATGATGATATTATACTCTCATTTAATAAATGGAGCCACGATGTTCATATCTATAAATGAAGTCCTCTATCGATTAACAAATGAATATCACTAAACTATCGAGGATAGACTATGCTATATAATCGTACTCATTGATAACTCAAATGATATCACTTGCAACCATAAGTCCAGCATTTATCTCAGGATTAAGATAGACTCTCCGATTGTCCTGATAATGAAAAGACTATTATCTATTGATGGTTCTAGATAAAGCTTTTCATTGTGATTCAGTTCAATGCACCCAGTGCACTAGATTCTTTTACTCGAAGACACTCCGATGATTTTAGACTCATCATATCTCATTTGATCACACTCAAATGCTAGCAAAGAATTCTACAACTTTAAGAAGATAAAGGTGCCCAACCTTTAACTTAAGTTGTGAACATTATTCAAGACTAACTAAAGAATTGTGTCTACCTCATACATATCCAGATGTACGAACAATTCTTCTTTTCTCATAATCTTTTGACCATATGATTATTTACTTTTGACAATTATAATAATTAAACTATAAATGCTATAAGATTTGTTAAACCAGAAATCACATTATTAATATGAAGATTGTCAAAAACACTATTACACTCTTGCTATTGAGCATAATCCTAACATAAAGAATGAGAGACATTTGGAATATAAATTCCTTTTAACGGATACAAGATCCTTTATTCATTTTGAGTCTCATAAGCTTTCACACAAGTTTTGCATTTTAAGAATATGCAATCATCAATTCATGCTTTTCATGTGAGCATGTTATATGAATTTCATGCTTTTTCATTTGACATTAGCATGTTATAAAAGAATCATCATGTCATGGAGATAACTAAAGGTCATTCAAGTCATACTTCCTATGTATATCTCCTAGTCCAAAAATGCATGTTTGAACAAAAATGTGACATGGATTGCAAACAAGCAAGGTTCACACTTATTTAATTGAAAACATATATACATATGTACAACCAAGCTTACTCAAGCAATTAAAAGAAGAGGCATAAGATATTTCAAATTTTTTGCAAGTGACAAGAATGCAAAATAGCTCTCTTTGCTTGAGTTCCCCATATGGGGTCAATCACAAATCACATCACTCCACAAGACATATCCCAATAGATCTACTAAGTGTTTTAAATCGAGTAGCATCTAAGGGTTTAGTAAATAGGTCCGCAAGTTGATCATTAGTACCTACATATTCAAGTACTATGCATTTATTTTCAACAAGCTCTCTAATGAAGTGATGGCGGATGTCAATATGCTTAGTTCTAGAATGTTGTACCGGATTCTTGGAAATATTAATGGCACTCATGTTATCACAAAAGAGAGTGAGAGTACCTTGGTTGAATCCGTAGTCTACTAGCATTTGCTTCATCCATAGGAGTTGTGTGCATCCACTCCCCGCGGCTATGTACTCGGCCTCGGCCGTGGACAAGGAAATCAAGTTTTGCTTTTTACAAAACCAAGACACCAAGTTGTTGCCTAGAAAGAAGCAACCGCCCGATGTGCTCTTCCTATCATCACAATTTCCTGCCCAATCCGCATCACTAAAGCCTACAAGACTAGCATTAGTGTCAAAAGAGTACCAAATCCCATAGTTGGATGTCCCATTCACATAGCGAATGATTCTCTTTACGGAAGAGAGATGGGACTCCTTAGGATCTGCTTGGTACCTAGCACACACACCCACACTAAAAGGAGATATCGAGCCTACTGCGGTCAATAAAGCAAGCTACTATCATGCCACGATATAACGTTTGTTCCACACTTTTACCACTAGCATCCTTGCTTAGCTTCAAAGTGGTACTCATAGGTGTATCACAATGTTTGGCATTTTCTAAACCAAACTTCTTCACTAGGTTTTTGGCATATTTGGCTTGGGTAATGAAGATCCCATCATCTAATTGCCTAATTTGCAAACCTAGGAAGTAACTAAGCTCACCAACAAGACTCATCTCAAATTCATGAGACATGACATCAACAAATCGTTGGACCTTGGTGTTGTTGGTGGAGCCAAACACTATGTCATCAACATATATTTGAGCTATGAAAAGCTCATCATTGTCTCTCTTGATGAATAGTGTCTTGTCAACACTACCCCTTGTGTAGTTATTGTCAACAAGAAATTGAGTGAGGCGCTCATACCAAGCCCTCGGTGCTTGTTTCAACCTATATAGTGCCTTCTTGAGGCGATAGACATGGTTGGGGTGGTGTGCATCCACAAACCCCTTGGGTTGTTCTACAAACACTTCCTCTTGCAAGAAGCCATTGAGGAAGGCACTCTTGACATCCATTTGGTGCAATTTGAACTGTACACACAAGAAATGGACAAGAGAAGCCTAATGGACTCTAAACGGGCAACGGGAGCAAAAGTCTCCTCAAAGTCGATACCCTCAATTTGAGAGTACCCTTGTGCTACAAGTCTAACCTTGTTCCGCACTATGTTGCCATTCTTATCGGATTTATTCCTATAAATCCACTTAGTTCCTATCACATGTGAGCTTTTAGGCCTAGAACTAGAGTCCAAACCTCATTCCTTTCGAATTGGTTTAGCTCTTCTTGCATGGCAAGAACCCAAAATTCATCATTCAAGGTTCATCAACCTTTTTGGGTTCTATTTGAGAGGTGTAGCAAGTAAAGCTAATGAGATTAGCTATTTGACGCCTAGTCCTAACACCCTCATTCACATCTCCAATAACATCCTTTTGTTATGGGGTCTTCTAACCCATGGAGCAGGTTCATTAGAGTCCAAGAGAGGGACTCTAGTAATAGGTTGTGTGACCTCATTATTGTCATTGGACGTCCCAACATTGGGAGTCACCATAACCCTCTCCAAAGGAGAGACATCATCTAAAATTTCCTCCTCCTCATGGTCATTAGACTTGAGCCTAGTATCATCAATGACAACATTGGATGATTCCATGACGGTTCGAGTCTTCAAGTTGAAAACTCTATAGGCTCTACTATTCAAGGCATAGCCAATAAAGATACCCTCATCACTCTTAGCATCAAACTTGCCAAGTTGATCACGGTCATTTAAAATGTAGCATTTGCTTCCAAATGTGGAAGTAGCTAACATTTGGCTTCATACCCTTCCATAACTCATAGGAGGTGTTTCTAGATCCGGGCCTTAGGAAAACTCTATTCCCTATATAGCAAGCCGTATTGACGCTTCGGCCCATAGGTTCCTAGGGACATTGTTGCTAAGCAACATCACTCGGGCCATCTCTTGGAGGACCCTATTCTTCCTCTCAACAACTCCATTTTGTTGAGGTGTCCTAGGAGCCGAAAACTCATGGGAGCCTAAGCTATCACAATAGCTTTCAAAAGAGGCATTCTCAAATTCCCTCCCATGGTCACTTCTAATCCGTTTAATGCTTTTAATATTAGAATTCATTTCATTTTGTAATTTAGTACAAAGCATTTTAAACTTATCAAAAGTTTCGGATTTTTCTCTAAGAAAATATGTCCATGTAAATCTAGAGAAATCATCAACACAAACAAAAATGTATCTCTTTCCACCTAAACTCTCGGTTTGCATAGGACCCATGAGATCCATGTGGAGAAGCTCTAGGGGCTCCTTGGTGGAGAGATACTTGCCCTTTTTGTACATGCTTTTGGTTTGTTTTCCTTGTTGGCAAGGTCCATAAATTCCATTGGCTTTCTTCCCAAGCTTAGGGAGGCCACGCACACAATTGAACTTTCCAAGGGTTCTTAAATCCCTAAAGTTCATGTGGCCAAGTCTTTCATGCCACAACTCTATTTGCTCATCCATGGACACATTGTTTGAGACTATTCTAGCTTCAAGACAATAACAATTGTCACTAGATCTCATACCTTTCAACAAGGTTTGTCCATCGGGCTTTAGGATTGAGCAATCATCTTTGCTAAACAAGAAGGAATATCCTTCATCACTTAGATGTGAAATGCTTATTAAATTGGCTTTCAAGCCATCAACAAATAAAGCATCGGATAAGGAGGGTAAACCGGGAACGAAATGGTTCATTTCCCTACAACTTTCTTTTTGGATCCATCACCAAAAGTGACATATCCTTCTTCCTCCATAACAAGAGTCTCGAAGAAACTCTTGTTTCCTGTCATGTGCCTAGCACCCACTATCTAAATACCAAAAATTAGAAGAATTTGCCTTCAAGGCTATTTGAGCAACATGGCAAACATTTTCATTCTTTCTAATCCACCTAGAAACAATCTTAGCTTTCTTTGTGGTCTTTGGTACATGGGTTCTAGATGTTCTAGGATCATGCATAATAATTATCATTCCTAGGAACATGCATCATGGCTATTTTCTTTTTCTTCTCTGTCATGCTTCTAGTTTTGCACATTTTAATAGATCAAAGCAATGTGGTCTAATATGACCATCAAATCCACAAAAGTGACATATAGAGTAAAATAAGGAATCATACCTTGTCCTTGTCTTTGTGGATGAAAGGGTTCAATCCGTCTTCGTTGTTGAACCGTCTAGATTGCTTCCTAGCTTGAGGTTGCATGATAGGTCTCTTTCCTTTGTGAGCCAAGTGTGGAGGAATGTTGGCTTGAGGGACCCTAGGGTTGAGCTTGAGGTTGCCTTCTTGGCCCCATCTTCACTTGTGCATTTGAACTTTGTCCTATTTCTAACTTCTTCCTAGGAATTTGCACAAATGAAGTTTTCTTCGTTCCTCAAAGACTTGACAAACACGGTCTTGTTAGAGGTTGAGATCTTCTTGCCATCTTCATACCCAAGACCCCTCTTGTCACATGGACTCTTTCCAACACCAAGCATATGGTCAAGCTTCTTGGTGCTAGAATCGATCCTAGTCATAGACTCCTAACTTCTTCAAGCTCCCTCTTTAGACTTTCTTCATTCCTCCTAGATAAGACTAACTCCTCTTTAGCTTATCTTCCATCTTCTTGAATTTTTCCACTTGTTCACTTAAGTGGTCATTATGAGATGCAAGCTCAAGATTTTCTTCTCTCAACATCTTGATCTTTCTTGTGCTCTTGATTGCTAAATCATTAAACTCGGCATGGTATTTAGCAAGCACCTTTTTCTCCACAAAACCATTTATGGAGTTAGAAGAGGAATCACTTTCTTCTCCACTTGAGTCATTTTCCTCTTGACTCATTTCCTCTCTCTCACTAGCACTTTTGCTTTTATGGGAGAGGCAAAAGCTAGGAGATTAGCCATGAGCTCTTCATCATCCGAAGACTCATCTCCCTCATAGGAGTCATCACTACTTCCACTCCAAGTGGCGGCCATCACTTTTCCCTTTTTCTTCTCATTGTGATTTGCACATTCGGGGCAAAGTGACCTATGCCACCACACTCGAAACATCGGACCCCTTTCCTTTCGGTCCTTTCTTGCCTAGGTTCAAACTTCTTGAAAGAGCCCTTTTTCTTCAAATCTTGACCTTTTGATCCAAAGCCCTTTCTTCTAAACTTCATAACCTTGTTGAACTTTTTACAAACAAGGCAAGGTCTTCATCCGTCAATCTTCTTTGCCTCCTTTCATCCTTGGAGGTCTTCAAAGCAATTCCTTTTTGCTTTTTAGGAGTGTGGAGATAGGACCCTTCCTAGACTCATAAGCTAGAAGTCTCCCAATCACCTCACTCGGCTTCATATCCTTATAACCATATTTTCTTCTAAAGCGTCACCTTCGATTCGAACCTATCGGGGAGAGATCTCATAATCTTTTGCTTGATTCTCCTATCCGAATATGGATCACCAAGGTGATGACTTTGGTTGACTATGTCCATCAACTTGATCTCGAAGTCGTTGAAGCACTCATTCTCCTCCATCTTAAGCATCTCGAATTGAGTTTGGAGGACTTGAAGTATAGAGTCCTTCACCACTTCGGTTCCCTCATGTGCAATCTCTAGGATGTCCCCGCCTCCTTAGCTATCCTAGTATTTTGAATCAATTTGTATTGATTTTTGTCCATAGCACATAAGATGGCATGCATCGCCTTCCTATTCCACTTTGAAGCCTCAAACTCTTGCGCGTTCCATTGCGCCTTAGGCTTCAATACTTCTTCTCCTCCACCATCGGGAGTCATCATGGGTAGATCATATCCGTCTTCCACCGCCATCCATGCACGGTCGTGAATTTGGCATATGTAGGATTCTATCTTCCCTTTCCATTGGGAATAGTTCAATCCGGTAAGAAGTGGAGGCCTTGTGCTAGAAGCACCTTCGTTGCCACCACCATTTCCACCGTTTCCACTCATAGTGTTTATGAATGAATGAAATGAATGCAAATGTATGAAAGATCAAAAATCACACAAAATGCAAAACACACCAAAATAAGCAAGGATCACCTATGTATGTCTAGGAACCCGCTCTGATACCAATTGAAACAAATTATAGCACGGTGTGTATAAAACTATCTAGGGGGGGGGGGGTGAATGGATTTTAAACTTATTACCCAATTTTTCGTGATAAGTCAAAATTACGAAATTACCCCTAAATAGATAAGCAACAAATCAAGTATAAAATGCGGAAATTAAATAACACTTGATTTTTACGTGGAAACCCTCACGGGAAAAACCACGGGCTAGTAAGTAAGCCACACTCGAACCTCGAATCTACTAAATGTGTAAACGATTACAACCTAATCCCGGAAGTAATCACACACCTACCTAATCCCGATATGAGTGAACTTAGTCCAATTTGTTTGCGATCTAAGCAACCTAATCCCGAAAGCTACACACAAGACTTACTTTCTCATGAAGAGAATACAACCCTAAGTGAATATATGAATATCCAAATGCAACATAGAGCAAGGGAAACCCTATATGCTTATCTAAGGATGAATTTGCAATTAAAGCAATCCTAGATATTACAAGCTAAATGACATGTCAATTAGTTTAGCTAATCAAGATTAAGCACAAAACCTAATTTGCTAGCACAAAACAACTTCTCAAACATACATCACACTAATCTCAATCTTGTATCCAAAGTATATAAAATAACATACAAGTAATTAATTGAGATTGCTTATTAAGAGAAACACAAAATATGTAAGATATTAGTGAAAAGCTTACCAAGCAAAGTATGATGAAGAATCCATGCTAGATGACATCTAGATGATCTAGGATGATGCTAGATGATGATTGATGATCATGAAAAAGTGTTTGAGTAATTAAAAATGAGTTCTTGGAATTTTCTTCTCTTTGAAAAATATCCTAAGTATGAAATCTAAATATGAACTCTCTTAATTGACCTAAAGACAAAATGACATATATAGGGGGCAAAATCAAAGTGTGGTCGTTTTGAGTAAGTTGCAAAGAAACGCGCCAATCGGCGGTTTCAATCGGTGGCCAGGCCACCGATTTCAACCGCCGAATGGCTCCCGAGAAAACAGGGGAGCAACGGCGGTTTCAAATGGCGATTTTGAAACCGCTGAACCAACCGCAAAATCAAACCCGAGAATTAAAAACCATCAGGTATGAACGGTTTCGATCGGCTGTCGGTGGCCACCGATCTCAACCGTTGCTCCAGACATTTCTGGAAATAAACGGCGGTTTAATTCGACGGCCAGGCCGCCGATCTAACCGCCGAATCACCAAAGATGGTGAAACCAAAAGAGAAGCTTAGAGCATCCTCCTTAAGCGGTCTTCGCGCAAAACCAAACATATTCTAGTGCATGCATGGACGTTTCCGAATACTATCGGGAAACGAATTACTAAGCACAAAAGCACACAACAAATACAACATCAAGGTAAAAGTGTGAAATGTGACATGTGAAGAGAATGCACACCAATTGCAAGAATGCTAAGTGAGTGTGTGCAACTATCTCTTCAAGACAAGTAAGCACATAAAATTTTACCTTCGGTGCTTATCCATACGAGGTCTTCAAAGGGCTTCGAACAATGAAACCAACACCTAAGCTACCCTTACAAAGAACCCCAACATGTGGTTTGTCCACGAAATGAGCCAATCAACAAATGGGAACCTTATAAAGTGTCTCCAGGTAATTGCAAGAACTTTATTATTACGAACACAATTACCAACTTCTGTTTGGGGACATGCTATTTTGCATGCTACTGCATTAATTCATCTTCGTCCCATTTCTTATCATCAATATTCTCCAGTGCAACTTGTATTTGGCCATCAATCAGATATTTCTCATCTGCGTACTTTTGGTTGTGCAGTATATGTCAAAATTGCACCTACACATAGAACTAAAATGGGACCCCAACGGCGTTTGGGAATATATGTCGGACTAGATTCATCATCAATTATTAGGTATCTAGAACCTTTAACTGGTGATCTTTTTACTGCACGATTTGCAGATTGTCATTTCGATGAGAAAATTTCCCATCATTAGGAAATGGAAAAACTTCTCCTAAAGAGAAGCGTGAATTTTCTTGGAAAGTCCCTAGTCTAATTCATCTTGACCCATACACATCTCAATGTGAGAATGAAGTACACAAGATAGTTTATCTTCAAACAATAGCAAATCAGTTAGCAGATGCATTTACAGATGCTACTAGGGTAACAAAATCACATATCCCAACTGTTAATGTACCAGCACAGGTGATTGTTCTAGGAGAACAATCTAAACAATAATAGCTAAAGAATCATCTACTGCACGCCAGAAGCGTGGTAGGCCACTTGGTTCGAAAGATACTGTTCCCCGGAGGAAGAAAACAAAATATCAGGATCATACTCCTGAAATTATAAATAAATCAACTTTCTCTAAATCAACTCCACAAGAGTTAGATGTCCCTGAAAGGACACAAGAAATCCCCGTAGAGGAAGGAATCTCTGAAGAGATACAAGAACCTAGAAATGAGGAAATTTCTATAAATTATACAGGAGGAATGTGGAATTGTGGAGAAACAATCATTGATGATATATTTTCGTACACAGTGGCTATTGAAATTTTAAATGATGATTGTGAGCCTCATAACCTCGACGATTGCAAAGATCTGATTGGCCAAAATGGAAAGAAGCAATTCAAGCAGAATTGACTTCGTTAACCAAACGTAAAGTATTTGGACCAATAGTCCAGACGCCTGAAGACGTCAAACCTGTTGGATATAAATGGGTTTTTGTACGGAAACGTAATAAGGAAAACGAGGTGGTGCGATATAAGGCACGACTTGTAGCACAAGGTTTCTCACAGAGACCTGGTATTGATTTTGATGAGACATATTCACCAGTAATGGATACAATTATGTTTCGATTTTTGATAAGTTTGGTCGCCTCAGAAAAACTTGAAATGCTTCTTATGGATGTAGTAACTGCCTACCTATATGGCTCACCCGATTCTGATATTTACATGAAAATCCCTGAAGGATTTAGAATGCCAGAAGCATACAACTCGAGACCTCAGAATTTATATTCAATTAAATTACAAAGGTCCTTGTATGGATTAAAGCAATCTGGGCGCATGTGGTACAACCGCCTCAGTGAATATTTAACTAAAGATGGATATATCAATAATCCCATATGCCCATGTGTATTCATAAAGAAATCAGAATCTGGATTTGCTATTATAGCAGTTTATGTTGATGATATGAATTTAATTGGAACTTCTGAAAACCGCTGAATATCTGAAAAGGGAATTTGAAATGAAAGACCTAGGGAAGACAAATATTGTCTCGGCCTAGAGATTGAGCATAAATCAGATGGAATACTTATCCATCAATCAGCATATATTGAAAAGATCCTGAAAAGATTTAATATGGACAATGCTCATCCATTAAGTACCCCCATGATTGTTAGAAATCTTGATCCTAAGAAAGATCAATTCCGGCCACTTGAAGATGGTGAAAAGATACTTGGTCCTGAAGTACCATATCTTAATGCAATTGGTGCTTTATTATATCTGGCTCAATGTACTAGACCAGATATCACATTTTCAGTAAATTTGCTTGCTAGATTCAGTTTAGCACCAACTCGGAGACATTGGAATGGGATTAAACATCTTTTTCGTTATCTTCGTGGAACGAAAGATTTAGGATTATATTATTCAAAATCCAACAACTTTTCAGGTTTAATTGGTTATGCTGATGCCGGGAATTTATCTGATCCCCATAAAGCCCATTCACACACGGGATATGTTTTTACATATAATAGCACAGCAATCTCCTGGCGCTCCACAAAGCAAACTCTTGTTGCTACATCCTCTAATCATTCTAAGATCCTTGCACTTCATGAAACAAGCCGGCTAAGGTCAGTTATTTATCATATTCAAAATACTTGTGGATTTCCATTATCTACAGAAATGCCTACACCGATATTTGAAGATAATGCGGTTTGTATTGCTCAAGTTAGAGGAGGATATATCAAGGGAGATAGAACCAAACATATTTCTCCTAAATTCTTCTATACTCATGAACTTCAACAGAGTCGACAAATTGATGTTAAACAAATACGGTCTACAGATAATCTTGCAGATCTGTTTACCAAAACATTGCCTACATCAACTTTTGAGAAACTGGTATATGGAATTGGCATGCGTCGGCTTTGTAAATTACATGATTGATATTGAAGTTTCATTCAGGGGGAGCAAAATTTTGAACAGATATTTGTATACTGTACTCTTTTTCCTTCTACCGGATTTTGTCCCACTGGGTTTTACCGGAAAGGTTTTAATGAGGCAGTTTTTGAACACATCCACACCACTTGATCCAGAAGATCACTGTATATATTTTTGCTAAGGTTTTTTGTCTGATCGCGCTCCAAATGTTCACATTTAGCGCGCCCTTACTTAGCTTTTGTAACCGTTTTCCGAGTTCTTTTTGGTATTTAATATTGTAAATAAGTGTTTTTCAGGTATTTCAACTCATTAGGGGTATTTTGGACCAAACTGGAGAAAAGTAGCGAAATCGGGGCAAAAGAGGGCAAATATGTCATTTGGGAGAATCAAGGGTCAAAGTGCAATTCTTGGGAAATATAGAAGATTTTGTGATTAGTGAAGAGCTGAGGGGTACATTCTGTAATTCGCCAGCCAAAGCACAGAACCTGCCACGTCAATTACTAAAACGATGCGTTTTGGGCTGATGTCACACACGTCATCATGACGTTAGCATGACATCAGCGTATTCAACCTTCAAACCGGGTTGCAACAGACCCACGAACCCGACCCGAATCCATTGTAGACCCAACGTGTGACTCGATGATTTCGGCCCTTTTCCGGTGACGTTTCAGACGGCTCTCCACCTGGAATGATTGCCGGAGCTTCCCCGGTTAGATTCCCACCATTTTCGGCCTCCCATGCACGTGATTCTCTCTCCACCGACTCACCTTCAAGGTTTTCAAACCACCATGGTCAACCAAGCTTCAAGCTTCAATTCAGCGGCTTCTTTCCCGCTCTAAAGGCGTCCAAACTCGCGAGAAGTCTGAGGTTTCATACGGCGGGAACAAGCCAGCAGTCCCGAAGGTTAGAACTCGCTGAAAACCTTCCATTTTCATGGCGACTTCACGCCGGCGGGAACAAACCTGCGAGCCAGAGTGAATGAAGTCGCCGGAACACCTGGGAAGAAATGTAGCTCATCCCACTTGCTCTCCAATCACATTAGCTTGCCCAAAAACCCTTACCACTTAGATATTTTGAGATATTTTCCATATATTTTACCTTAGATATAATATCTATCATATCTATCTTAGTTTGTAAGTTAAAATACACCATATACTACACACTACACTTAGTAATTAGTAATCATTGGATATTATTAGTTTGCAACTTATTTTAGTTTAGAATTAAGAGAGAGAATAACTCTCTCAACCTTAGCTAGTGTTCTTATCATTTTCCCATCACTTTCTAGGTAGCCAAACACCACCTTGAGTTACCTAGACTTGATCCTTTGGAGTTGCTCTAGAAGGATATTGTGCTTGGATTGCAAAGAGGAGTCTTCTTGCGCAAGAAACGAATCCGAATGGGTTTGTTTAGCTCTTCTTTTGTATTTTCATGTTTATATACTTCTATGTGTAGCTAAACCTTTTGTTAAGGGATTGATATAATTCTTGTAATTATACTATTAATTTAGTCAATCCATTTGTTATTTCACTCTCTAAGGCTTTGTATGTGTATTATGAACTCTAATTATATGATATGTGGATAATATGTCTTGCATATACATTTATTGTACACACTTGGTAGTTGATTTTGTTAGGATTATGCTCAATAGCAAGAGTGTAATAGTGTTTTTGACAATCTATTCATATTAATAATGTGATTTCTGGTTTAACAAATCTTATAGCATTTATAGTTTGAATATTATAATTGTCAAAAGTAAATAATCATAAGGTCAAAAGACTATGAGAAAAGAATTGTTCGTACATCTGGATATGTATGAGGTAGACACAATTCTTTAGTTAGTCTTGAATAATGTTCACAACTTAAGTTAAAGGTTGGGCACCTTTATCTTGTTAAAGTTGTAGATTCTTTTACTGGCATTTGAGTGGGATCAAATGTGTTATGAGTCTAAAATCATCAAAGTGGCTTTGAGTAAAAGATCTAGTGCACTAGGTGCATTGAACTGGATCACAATGAAATACTTTATCTAGAACCGTCAAGATAATAGTCTTTTCATTATCAGGACAATCGGAGAGTCTATCTTAATCCTGAGATAAATGATGGACTTATAGTTGCAAGTGGTATCATTTGAGTTATTAATGAGTACGATTATATAGCATAGTCTATCCTCGATAGTTTGGTGATATTCATTTGTTAATCGATAGAGGACTTCATTTATAGATATGGACATCGTGGCTCCATTTATTAAATGAGAGTAGAATATCCTCATATGGATGTTTTGAGGTATTGGATATTGAATATTGAATCTTAACGTTAAGTTTTCGATAGAGTCTATTGAAACATGGCTTCTGGACAAGTCAAAATATCCAAGTTCAAAATGTAGTCATATGAGGAAATATGGTAACTTGAAGAGCTATAGGCGGTCTATGAGCTCTTGGCGATTACTGATATTCTTCACGAGGATACACCATCTCCTATAAGATTGTCTAGGGTATGAAGAGAATCATTTACTTATTCCATCTTTATTTAAGAGTGCAATTTTTGTTCTTTAGTGGAATGAACTAAAATTAGTAGATTGAACCTAAGTGAATCATTTGTTGATTGTGATTGGGTTATGTCTATTGGAGCTTAAATTTAGATAGGCCTACCAAGATCCCCAATCCACACGGACTTGCATGGATCACTTGATATATTCTACCGGACCAATTTATGGGTCCATCTAGAATTGTATTTAATATATTAAGAATATAATTTGCACATTATTTATTTAATGGGCTGATCAATTATATTATATATTAATGAAAGGCATGTGGGCTTGTTTCTTTTAGTAAGAATGGGTCTGGTTCACATGTGGGCCTTTTATTAAGGTCCAATGGATTTAATAAAATAGAAAAACAATATATAGATATATTAATATATATGGCACATGGCCGAGATATATATATGATATTATATTGTTTTATTTTTATTATTTGATTAAATGGAAATTAATTAATTGATTAATTAATTATTTAATTAAAAATCAAATCTTTTTCTGACTAGGAAATATGTTTCTTAGTAATATACTAATTGTGGTAGTATAAATAAAATAAAAGACTTTATTTGGTAAGTAGATAAATAAGGGATTTATTTATCTAGTCAAATAAGGAAGTCTTTTATATAGTCACAAATACACTAAAGAGTTGGATTAGGGTTGAATTCTAAAGATTGATAGAGATATATATTATATATGGCAAGTTAAATTAATATATATATATATATATATATATATATGTATTTAGGCGTGCATTGCGTGTGCACTTTAATAAGGACCAACATATATTTTGACATTAAATGTGGGTGCGGCAGTAACATATATTATTCTTGCAACCTGAATGTGGGTGCCGCATAATATATATTATATTTCGTATTTGCATATAAATATACATATATTATTTCAAGCAATATGATATAGTAAGCGGCCACTAAACATATATATAATTCTTTGTATATTTTCAAGAACCCTAGGTCTTTGGCTTGAGAGTTTTTTCTTTTGCTTGAGAAAAATAGAATCCAACTCTTAGACTAGTGTGAGAATTCGGCCAAGAGGAAAAGAGAGAAAAGTTTGTTCTTATTTCGATAGTGCACTAGTAACTTTTATATCAAAAGGTTTCGTGCACAATTTCGAATAAGGTTCACGCGAGTTTCAATCTAAAGATTGTGAATTCAAAAGTGACCGGAACATTCTTTGTTGTCTTTTGGAACTTGTTGTGACTAACGAAAAAGAAAAAGTTTTGTTAATCCATCCTCAGGTACACAATTCAAAGAGAAGGGAGACCACGCTCCTAGGTGATTCACGTTCGTGATTGGATTGGAAGATCTTGCGGATTACCATCGACGCAATGTCAATCATCACGCGACAAAGGTATGATATCTTTAGTATTATATGTTTAATTAATTAGAGGGTTAAGGTTCAAATTATGGAAAAATTTTAAACTATACTAAACTCGTTTTTAGTCTCGCTTCCGCTGCGTGCACTCTATTTTTCCCTACAGATTTCATGCATAAAGTGTCCCACAATATGTACAAATGTTTCACTATCCATTTCATAGAGATGTCTCTAAGTAATTCTTGATTGAGTTAATTTGAAAATCTCTACATCACTGTAAGGTTCCCATTTGTTGATTGGCTCATTTCGTGGACAAACCACATATTGGGGATTCTTTGTAAGGGTAGCCTAAGTGTAGGTGTTATTGCTAAGGCCCTTTGAAGACCTCATTCTTGATAAGCACCGAAGGTAATTTTCTATGTGCTTACTTGTCTTGAAGAGATAGTTGCACACACTCACAACTCATGCATATGTTTAATCCTTGTATGTTGTGTGTCTTATTTGTGTGCTTTAATGTTCATTAACATCTCTTCTTGCATGTTAGTTTGATTGCATCTTGCATATCCAATTGTCTTGTCATGCTTAGACTTAGGATTGCATTTTTGCATTGGGCGCTCCCAAAAGCGCTCTACAAAAGCGCTGTACGAACAGCCCCCTTTGAGCGCTGTACAGACCTATCGATTTAATTCGGTCGCTGTACGAGCGCTGTACAAAGCGCTGTACAAGGCGCTCTATGTAGAGCGCCCCTCTGTTTTCTCGTGAGAACAGAGCAGGGCGCTGTACAGCGCTGTACAGAAGCGCCCTACATACAGCGCCCAAGGCAAATATGAGGCCAACTTATCAAAACGACCACACTTTGATTTGGCCCCCTATATATATGCCACTTTGACTTTAGGTCAATTAGAAGAGTTCATATTCAGATTTCATACTTAGGATATTTTTCAAAGAGAAGAAAAATTCCAAGAACTCATTTTTATTAACTCAAACACTTTTTCATGATCATCAATCATCATCTAGCATCATCTTAGATCATCTAGATGTCATCTTGCATGGATTCTTCATCATACTTTGCTTGGTAAGCTTTTCACTAATATTTTACATATTTGTGTTTCTCTTAACAAGCAATCTCAATTAATTACTTGTATGTTATTTTATATACTTTGAATACAAGTTTGAGATTAGTATGATGTATGTTTGAGAAGTTGTATTGTGATAGCTAATTAGGTTTTGTGCTTAATCTTGATTAGCTAAACTATTTGACATGTCATTTAGTTTGTGATATCTAGGATTGTTCTAATTGCATATTAATCATCTTAGATAAGCATATAGGGTTTCCCTTGCTCTATGTTGCATTTGGATATTCATATATTCACTTAGGGTGTTATTCTCTTCATAGAGAAAGTAAGTCTTGTGTGTAGCATCCGGGATTAGGTTGCTTAGATCGCAAGCAAATTGGACTAGGTTCACTCATACCGGGATTAGGTAGGTGTGTGATTACTTCCGGGATTAGGTTGTAATCGTTTTACACATTTAGTGGATTCGAGGTTCGAGTGTGGCTTACTTACTAGCCCGTGGTTTTTCCCGTGAGGGTTTCCACGTAAAAATCAAGTCTTATTTAATTTCCGTATTTTATACTTGATTTATTGCTTTATCTATTTAGGGTAATTTCGTTATTTTGACTTAATACGAAAAATTGGGTAATAAGCTTAAAATCTATTCACCCCCCTCTAGATAGTTTTATACACACCGTGCTATAATTAGTTTCAATTGGTATCAGAGCGGGTTCCTAGACATACATAGGTGATCCTTGCTTATTTTGGTGTGTTTTGCATTTTGTGTGATTTTTGATCATTCATACATTTGCATTCATTTCATTCATTCATAAGCACTATGAGTGGAAACGGTGGAAATAGTGGTGGCAACGAAGGTGCTTCTAGCGCAAGGCCTCCACTTTTTACCGAATTGAACTATTCCCAATGGAAAGGGAAGATGGAATCCTACATATGCCAAATTCATGACCGTGCATGGATGGCGGTGGAAGATGGATATGATCTACCCATGATGACTCCCGGTGGTGGAGGAGAAGAAGTTTTGAAGCCTAAGGCGCAATGGAACGCGCAAGAGTTTGAGGCTTCAAAGTGGAATAGGAAGGCGATGCATGCCATCTTGTGTGCTATGGATGAAAATCAATACAAATTGATTCAAAATACTAGGATAGCTAAGGAGGCATGGGACATCCTAGAGATTGCACATGAGGGAACCGAAGTGGTGAAGGACTCTAAGCTTCAAGTCCTCCAAACTCAATTCGAGATGCTTAAGATAGAGAAGAATGAGTGCTTCAACGACTTCGAGATTAAGTTGATGGACATAGTCAACCAAAGTCATCAACTTTGATCCATATTCGGATAGGAGAATCAAGCAAAAAATTATGAGATCTCTATCCAATAGGTTTGAATCGAAGGTGACGGCTTTATAAAAATAGTGGTTATAAGGATATGAAGCCGAGTGAGGTGATTGGGAGACTTCTAGCTTATGAGTCTAGAAAGGGTCCTATCTCCACACCTCCTAAAAAGCAAAAAAATTGCTTTGAAGACCTCCAAGGATGAAAAGGAGGCAAAGAAGATTGACTCGGATGAAGACCTTGCCTTGTTTGTAAAAAGGTTCAACAAGGTTATGAAGTTTAGAAGAAAGAGCTTTGGATCAAAAGGTCAAGATTTGAAGAAAAAGGCTCTTTCAAGAAGTTTGAACCTAGGCAAGAAAGGACCGAAAGGAAAGGGTCCGTTGTTTCGAGTGTGGTGGCATAGGTCATTTTGCCCCCGATTGTGCAAATCATGTTAAGAAGAAAAAGGGGAAAGTGATGGCCGCCACTTGGAGTGGAAGTAGTGATGACTCCTATGAGGGAGATGAGTCTTCGGATGATGAAGAGCTCATGGCTAATCTCCTAGCTTTTGCCTCCTCCCATAAAAGCAAAAGTGCTAGTGAGAGAGAGGAAATGAGTCAAGAGGAAAATGACTCAAGTGGAGAAGAAAGTGATTCCTCTTCTAACTCCATAAATGGATTTGCGGAGAAAAGGTGCTTGCTAAATATCATGCCGAGTTTAATGATTTAGCAATCAAGAGCACAAGAAAGATCAAGATGTTGAGAGAAGAAAATCTTGAGCTTGCATCTCAAAATGACCACTTAAGTGAACAAGTGGAAAGATTCAAGAAGATGGAAGATAAGCTAAGAGAGGAATTAGTCTTATCTAGGTGGAATGACGATAGTCTAAAGAGGAAGCTTGAAGAAGTTAGAGAATTTATGACTAGGATGGATTCTAGCACCAAGAAGCTTGACCATATGCTTGGTGTTGGAAAGAGTCCATGTGACAAGAGGGGTCTTGGGTATGAAGATGGCAAGAAAATCTCAACCTCTAACAAGACCGTGTTTGTCAAGAGCTTGAAGAACGAAGAAACTTCATTTGTGCAAATTCCTAGGAAGAAGTTAGAAATAGGACAAAGTTCAAATGCTCAAGTGAAGATGGGGCCAAGAAGGCAACCTCAAGCTCAACCCTCTAGGGTCCCTCAAGCCAACATTCCTCCACAAATGGCTCACAAAGGAAAGAGACCTATCATGCAACCTCAAGCTAGGAAGCAATCTAGACCGGTTCAACAACGAAGATGGATTGAACCCATTCATCCACAAAGACAAGGACAAGGTATGATTCCTTATTTTACTCTTATTTGTCACTTTTGTGGATTTGATGGTCATATTAGACCACATTGCTTTCGATATATTAAAATGTGCAAAACTAGAAGCATGATAGAGAAGAAAAAGAAAAGAGCCATGATGCATGTTCTTAGGAATGATAATATTATTATGCATGATCCTAAAACATCTAGAACCCATGTGCCAAAGACCACTAAGAAAGCTAAGATTGTTTCTAGGTGGATTAGAAAGAATGAAATTGTTTGCCGTGTTGCTCAAATAGCCTTGAAGGCAAATTCTTCTAATTTTTGGTATTTAGATAGTGGGTGCTCTAGGCACATGACGGGAAACAAGAGTTTCTTCGAGACTCTTGTTATGGAGGAAGGTGGATATGTCACTTTTGGTGATGGATCCAAAAAGAAAGTTGTAGGGAAAGGAACCATTTCCGTTCCCGGTTTACCCTCCTTATCCGATGCTTTATTTGTTGATGGCTTGAAAGCCAATTTAATAAGCATTTCACATCTAAGTGATGAAGGATATTCCGTCTTGTTTTGTAAAGATAATTGCTCTATCCTAAAGCCTGATGGACAAACCTTGTTGAAAGGTATGAGATCTAGTGACAATTGCTATTGTCTTGAAGCTAGAATAGTCTCAAACAATGTGTCCATTGATGAGCAAATAGAGTTGTGGCTTGAAAGACTTGGCCACATGAACTTTAGGGATTTAAGAACCCTTGGAAAGTTCGAGTGTGTGCGTGGCCTCCCTAAGCTTGGGAAGAAAGCCAATGGTATTTGTGGACCTTGCCAACAAGGAAAACAAACCAAAAGCATGCACAAAAAGGGCAAGTATCTCTCCACCAAGGAGCCCCTAGAGCTTCTCCACATGGATCTTATGGGTCCTATGCAAACCGAGAGTTTAGGTGGAAAGAGATACATTTTTGTTTATGTTGATGATTTCTCGAGATTTACATGGACATATTTTCTTAGAGAAAAATCCGAAACTTTTGATAAGTTTAAAATGTTTTGTACTAAATTACAAAATGAAATGAATTCTAACATTAGAAGCATTAAACGGATTAGAATGACCATGGGAGGGAGTTTGAGAATGCCTCTTTTGAAAGCTATTGTGATAGCTTAGGCATCTCCCATGAGTTTTCGGCTCCTAGGACACCTCAACAAAATGGAGTTGTTGAGAGGAAGAATAGGGTCCTCCAAGAGATGGCTCGAGTGATGTTGCTTAGCAACAATGTCCCTAGGAACCTATGGGCCGAAGCCGTCAATACAGCTTGCTATATAGGAATAGAGTTTTCCTAAGGCCCGGATCTAGAAACACCTCCTATGAGCTATGGAAGGGTAGGAAGCCAAATGTTAGCTACTTCCACACATTTAGAAGCAAATGCTACATTTTAAATGACCGTGATCAACTTGGCAAGTTTGATGCTAAGAGTGATGAGGGTATCTTTATTGGCTACGCCTTGAATAGTAGAGCCTATAGAGTTTTCAACTTGAAGACTCGAACCGTCATGGAATCATCAAATGTGGTCATTGATGATACAAGGCTCAAGTCTAATGACCATGAGGAGGAGGATGTTTTAGAGGATGACTCTCCTTTGGAAAGGGTTGTGGTGACTCCCAATGTTGGGACGTCCAATGACAATAATGAGGTCACACAACCTAGTACTAGAGTCCCTCTTTTGGACTCTAATGAACCCGCTCCATGGGTTAGAAGACTCCATAACAAAGAGGATTTATTGGAGATGTGAATGAGGGTGTTAGGACTAGGCGTCAAATAGCTAATCTCATTAGCTTTACATGCTACATGATGAGAATCAAGAAGCTTCACCAACGGATCCATTTCATGTTCCAGTTGGGCCAATTACAAGGGGCAAGAGGATCAAAGAAGCATTTAATGGGGGCTGATTCTGAGTTGCTGAAGTCCAAGTTCAGTCCATATGAAGACCAAATCCGGGCTGAACTTCGTGGGCCTCTACAGAGTGCATCTGAAGTCAGATTGTCTATTATAATATGTTTTCGAAAAGCCCAAGACGAGCCCTACAGATGTTATGAGACTCTGTCATCCGTAACAGATCACAACAGGCCCAAATTCAGCCATCTAGTTTGTTGCGCGAAGACTTGAGCTGTAAGAGAGCTGGACGCCGGGCTGAACTTCGTGGGCCTCTACAGAGAGCATCTGAAATCGGATTGTCTATTATAATATGTTTTCGGAAAGCCCAAGACGAGCTCTACAGATGTTATGCAGACGTCGTCCTCCGTAACAGATCACAACAGGCCCAAATTCAGCCATCTAGTTTGTTGCGCGAAGACTTGAGCTGAGGAGTCCGAATTTCAACATATTTCCTAATAAAGAGCTGATTATGGTGTGAGATACAAGCTAGGGTTGGAGGATTCCGAATTTTAGTATATTTCCTATTTTTAATTATTTCCCAAATAAATAGTTGATTTGTTTCCCAAACAAAGTCAACTAGTTGCTAGTTTTTATTCTTTTACTTTCCTAATTGTAAGGCAATTAATTGCTGAGTAGTTTATTTCCTTTTCTTTTGTCGTCTAGGGTTTAGATCTTTTCTTAGTATTTAAAGGACGCATTGATGTATTATTTGAGAAGATTAGACTTTGAATAAAATATTATTTGAGAGAACTTTTTCTCTTGGTTCTTCATTGAACTACGAACTTATCAAGGTTCTACCTTGTGGCGTTCAAACCTTGACTTATCACTCACCTTCTTTCTCTTTCTTGAGTGTGGCATCTACACCTTCTTGATACCGTTGGTTCTTATCTCCATATAGATAATGGGTCACGGTCCTTTATTTTCTTTGTTTTTATAAACTTGAATTAGAAAACGATCCTTCGTTACCATATATTGGTTCCGGGTCTCACTGCTCTTGGTGAGGTTCATATCACTACACCTCTCAAATAGAACCCAAAAAGGTTGATGAAGCCTTGAATGATGAATTTTGGGGTTCTTGCCATGCAAGAAGAGCTAAACCAATTCGAAAGAAATGAGGTTTGGACTCTAGTTCCTAGGCCTAAAAGCTCACATGTGATAGGAACTAAGTGGATTTTTAGGAATAAATCCAATGAGAAGGGCAACATAGTGCGGAACAAGGCTAGACTTGTAGCACAAGGGTACTCTCAAATTGAGGGTATCGACTTTGAGGAGACTTTTGCTCCCGTTGCCCGCTTAAAGTCCATTAGGCTTCTCTTGTCCATCTCTTGTGTGCCTTCCTCAATGGCTTATTGCAAGAGGAAGTGTTTGTTGAACAACCCAAGGGGTTTGTGGATGCACACCACCCCAACCATGTCTATCGCCTCAAGAAGGCACTATATGGGTTGAAACAAGCACCGAGGGCTTGGTATGAGCGCCTCACTCAATTTCTTGTTGACAATAACTACACAAGAGGTAGTTTTGACAAGACGCTATTCATCAAGAGAGACAATGATGAGCTTTTCATAGCTCAAATATATGTTGATGATATAGTTTTTGGCTCCACCAACAACACCAAGGTCCAACAATTTGTTGATGTCATGTCTCATGAATTTGAGATGAGTCTTGTTGGTGAGCTTAGTTACTTCCTAGGTTTGCAAATTAGGTAAATGGATGATGGGATTTTCATAACCCAAGCCAAATATACTAAGAACCTAGTGAAGAAGTTTGGTTTAGAGAAAGCCAAACATTGTGATACACCCATGAGTACCACTTTAAAGCTAAGCAAGGATGCTAGTGGTAAAAGTGTGGAACAAACGTTATATCGTGGCATGATAGGAAGCTTGCTTTATTTGACCGCAAGTAGGCCCGATATCTTCTTTAGTGTGGGTGTGTGTGCTAGGTACTAAGCGGATCCT
This sequence comes from Acer saccharum, assembly GCA_030490815.1. Classification (NCBI taxonomy): domain Eukaryota; kingdom Viridiplantae; phylum Streptophyta; class Magnoliopsida; order Sapindales; family Sapindaceae; genus Acer; species Acer saccharum. The sequence goes on along the minus strand of CM059868.1, from coordinate 29,337,489 downwards.
AAGGAGTCCCACCTCTCTTCCATAAAGAGGATCATTCGCTATGTGAATGGGACTTCTAATTATGGGATTTGGTACTCATTTGACACTAATCCTAGTCTTGTAGGATATAGTGATGCGGATTGGGCAGGAAATTGTGATGATAGGAAGAGCACATCGGGCGGTTGCTTCTTTCTAGGCAACAACTTGGTGTCTTGGTTTTGTAAGAAGCAAAACTCGATTTCCTTGTCCACGGCCGAGGCTGAGTACATAGCCGCAGGGAGTGGATGCACACAACTCCTATGGATGAAGCAAATGCTAGTAGACTACGGATTCAACCAAGGTACTCTCACTCTCTTTAGTGATAATATGAGTGCAATTAATATTTCCAAGAATCTGATGCAACATTCTAGAACTAAGCATATTGACATCCGCCATCACTTCATTAGAGAGCTTGTTGAAAATAAATGCATAGTACTTGAACATGTAGGTACAAATGATCAACTTGCGGACCTATTTACTAAACCCTTAGATGCTACTCGATTTAAAACTCTTAGTAGATCTATTGGGATATGTCTTGTGGAGTGATGTGATTTATGATTGACCCCATATGGGGAACTCAAGCAAAGAGAGCTATTTTACATTCTTGTCACTTGCAAAAAATTTGAAATAACTTATGCCTCTTCTTTTGATTGCTTGAGTAAGCTTGGTTGTACATATGTATATATGTTTTCAAATTCTATAAGTGTGAACCTTGCTTGTTTACAATCCATGTCATATTTATGTTCAAACATGCATTTTTGGACTAGGAGATTTACATAGGAAGTATGATGTGAATGACCTATAGTTATCTCCATGACATGATGATTCTTTTATAACATGCTAATGTCAAATGAAAAAGCATGAAATTCATATAACATGCTCACATGAAAAGCATGAATTGATGATTGCATATTCTTAAAATGCAAAACTTGTGTGAAAGCTAATGAGACTCAAAATGAATAAAGGATCTTGTATCCGTTCAAAGGAATTTACATTCCAAATGTCTCTCTTTCTTTATTGGTTGAACATGGCTACTATCATACGGATATCTTATCCGGAAAAATCAAATAGGGTGCAAAGTCGCTCATGCCATTTTTCGCTTATAAAGTTGGATATAGTTGCTCTTAAATTGAAATCAATAATCTCTATATCCTTGCTTTTCCCATGACATTGGTGAAATTGGTTTGAATTCTAATTAGAAACCTTTGTCATTTGCTTTGCCAAATACCATTGTATTTTGGACTTGAATGCTATATGTCTTGTATGCAAAGCATGTTGGATTCACACATTTTCATCAAATAAATCTCCTTGTTTCTCTTCAATTAATTGAGGTGCATTAAGTGACTTATATGTATATGCAAATAACTTGCATGCTTCTATCTCTCGTTGCTATAAGTGACTCGGTTGGGGACTACTCCTTTGCCTATATCATGACAAAAAGGGGGAGTAGGATATGGTAAGGGGAGTTGCAAATATATAAGCAATTGTGCACTTTGGGGAGAACATATATTGAGGGGGAGTAACCCGTTGAGGAAGAGCATTGCATACACATACATTGCATAATGTTGTACCTATTTTTTTTAATGCAAATGCTTGTTTTATTCTCACTTGATTAATCTCACACTTTACTTGTATTGGAAATGTTAGAAACTTTTTTCAGGGCTTGATTGTTCTACAAGAGATTGAAGACTTGAAGTTTTATTTGCTTATCTCTTTGTATTGTAGATAATCATTGTAGTCCCGTAATTTCTACTTTTTGTGAGGAATCAATGTGAGTGGTGGTTTTGTCACGAAATAGCCAAAGGGGGAGATTGTAAGGTTCCCATTTGTTGATTGGCTCATTTCGTGGACAAACCACATGTTGGGGATTCTTTGTAAGGGTAGCCTAAGTGTAGGTGTTATTGCTAAGGCCCTTTGAAGACCTCATTCTTGATAAGCACCGAAGGTAATTTTCTATGTGCTTACTTGTCTTGAAGAGATAGTTGCACACACTCACAACTCATGCATATGTTTAATCCTTGTATGTTGTGTGTCTTATTTGTGTGCTTTAATGTTCATTAACATCTCTTCTTGCATGTTAGTTTGATTGCATCTTGCATATCCAATTGCCTTGTCATGCTTAGACTTAGGATTGCATTTTTGCATTGGGCGCTCCCAAAAGCGCTCTACAAAAGCGCTGTACGAATAGCCCCCTTCGAGCGCTGTACAGACCTGATCGATTTAATTCAGTCGCTGTACGAGCGCTGTACAAAGCGCTGTACAGGGCGCTCTACGTAGAGCGCCCCTCTGTTTTCTCGTGAGAACAGAGCAGGGGCGCTGTACAGGCGCTGTACAGAAGCGCCCTACATATAGCGCCCAAGGCAAATATGAGGCCAACTTATCAAAACGACCACACTTTGATTTGGCCCTCTATATATATGCCACTTTGACTTTAGGTCAATTAGAAGAGTTCATATTCAGATTTCATACTTAGGATATTTTTCAAAGAGAAGAAAAATTCCAAGAACTCATTTTTATTAACTCAAACACTTTTCATGATCATCAATCATCATCTAGCATCATCTTAGATCATCTAGATGTCATCTTGCATGGATTCTTCATCATACTTTGCTTGGTAAGCTTTTCACTAATATCTTACATATTTTGTGTTTCTCTTAACAAGCAATCTCAATTAATTACTTGTATGTTATTTTATATACTTTGAATACAAGTTTGAGATGAGTATGATGTATGTTTGAGAAGTTGTATTGTGATAGCTAATTAGGTTTTGTGCTTAATCTTGATTAGCTAAACTATTTGACATGTCATTTAGTTTGTGATATCTAGGATTGTTCTAATTGCATATTAATCATCTTAGATAATCATATATGGTTTCCCTTGCTTTATGTTGCATTTGGATATTCATATATTCAATTAGGGTGTTATTCTCTTCATAGAGAAAGTAAGTCTTGTGTGTAGCATCCGAGAGTAGGTTGCTTAGATCGCAAGCAAATTGGACTAGGTTCACTCATACCGGGATTAGGTAGGTGTGTGATTACTTCCGGGATTAGGTTGTAATCGTTTTACACATTTAGTGGATTCGAGGTTCGAGTGTGGCTTACTTACTAGCCCGTGGTTTTTCCCGTGAGGGTTTCCACGTAAAAATCAAGTCTTATTTAATTTCCGCATTTTATACTTGATTTATTGCTTTTTCTATTTATGGGTAATTTCGTTATTTTGACTTAATACGAAAAATTGGGTAATAAGCTTAAAATCTATTCACCCCCCCTCTAGATAGTTTTATACACACCGTGCTATAATTAGTTTCAACTATTCCTAAATTCTTTCTTAATCACTTATCTATGATATTAGATTATGTGTTAGATGATGGATTTTGTGCTTAACATTATTGATAAATGAAATACATGCCTTAGAATGTTGTGACAATGCTTAATGAATGATTGGTTAATGAAATGGTAGTTACTTGAATGAATCAATCCCCTAACATCTTTAATCCAGCTTAATTGTCTTTAATCTAGCTTAATACTTAGTTACTTGCAAGCTTAGTATAATTGCTTTAGATAACATTAACTAGTGAAGTTGTTAGAAATTAGAATTAATAATCAATGATAACCTAGACTCACGTAGCTAATCACTTCCTTGTGGGAACGACCACCCTTACTCGTTACCCTTTACTACTCACACGACTCATACACTTGCGAAGGGTGAACCACCCACGCGCCCCTTTAGAATAACCGTAGTAGAATAGCATAATTTAGTGTAGTTAATTTAGAACCGGTTTTGGCGTGGTCATTGTCCCACTGGGTTTTTCCTAGAAAATTAAAATACAAATGGTGGAAATCCAAGGGGGAGTGTTACAATATATGTGTCACAACACATAAGCTACAAATGGGTGGCTTTCCACCATACATTTTCCCCTTGGCTTCTTGAATAAGCTAACACACATGTCAAACTTTTATGGTTTTACTTCATTTGTAAGTAGTGGAATATTACATCAATTACCCCTCTCTTCTTGCCTATATATATGGCTTTCATTGTAATTACTTTAAGTTGTTGTAAAAACTAACACTCTCACTCAAATCAATAAAAAGGCAATATTCTCTCGCCTATCTTTCTTGTTTCATTTCTTATTTTATTTTATATTCTCTCTTATTAATTATTTACTTTATCATATTATTACTCTCTCATCTTGTTTCTATTATATTATCTATTGTTTCAATTTAATTTACAACGTTTAAAAGATTTTATAAATCAAATCAATATTTAATTAGAATCTTTAATTTTAAGATGAAATAAGGTATATAAATGATTTTAATTTGATTTCGTAAGGATAATAATGATATTTTAAAAGATTCATTAAATGCTGAAATAGATTATTCCATAATCATTTTTAAAAAGTAACCCCCTACCTACTTCTAAAAATCACTGTCAAAATTTGTCATATTATTAATTAATTACTTTTGGAAGTTTTACCAAACATCATTTTATGTCAAAATTATAAAATAAACTGATTTTAACTTCTCAAAAGCAATACCAAACTGGCTCTTAATTTATTGTACAATGTTATACGAATATGGCTCACTTTTGAATATAAAGTTTATTGTACAATGTTAGCGAAATCAAAGGCTCAAAGCTAGTATAACATCCCTATTAGGGGTACAAATGTACAATGATACAAGGAATGTCCTAAAGCCATACTCTCAAATTAGAAGGACATAAAGACACACATGCCGCGAAGAACAACAAGAAGAGTACCCTTCTCAATCATTTTCAACATATGTTATATGAATATGAAAGAAATCAATTATATGTATTTATAGTTACAGTACAAGTTCCTAAGAATACATACCTTTTTTAATATTAGGGATGTTTGAAATAGATTATGACCGCTTCAATCACGGCAACGAATCTCGCTGGAAATATAATGGCAGAGATACCAAATTGTGGGTCAATTATTTGCGTTGGGTGACATTTCGAAGTGTAAGGGTTTGGGAATTTGGGTTAAATGACTTGAATTGAATAAGATGATGTACAAATCAATTGGAAGACATTTGCCGCAGCGAATTGTATGGATTGCAGATTTAGGTTTATGGAACTTGCCTTCATCTGGATAAGAAAGAGAAGAGGGATCGATTAAAGCTGATAGATTATATGGTGAATAGTGAGGACGTCATCGTTTTGACAAACTTTTAGGGTCATTTTCGACCTTTTATATCAATCAACCACTAACAACTCCATTAAATATGTTCTGAGTGTTGCAGGGGTATACTTGTCACTGAACCCACTAACTTCCACCACACAAATAGTATATCGGTTATAAAGGTTTTATTTTATTTTATGTTATTATTATTATTTAAACTTGTGCCTATATGTAAAAAGTGTAACACCAAAGTGCCTATTTTATGGAATTAACCGGTTATAATTTTTTAACTATAATTTTTTTTTTTCAGTGGGCCAAGGGGGCCATGGCCTTCATGGGGGTCCGCCCCTATATATATTGGTTCTCTCCTAAGGGATCGCTTATTTTAATTTTGATAAAGAATTTGATGAAATCACATTGATTTTTATGAATTTTGATATGAATATTTTTTGTGGATGATATATTCAAAGAAATTTATCTATGAATAGAATTTGAGAATTTTTCAAACACTAGAACTATTTATCTCGATTTTGTTAAATATAAAAGCATCAGAAAAATAAGCGAAATATAGGAAATTTCAAGAAAAATAGTTATAGCACATGAAATATTTTTTTCAAATTTTATTCATATGTAGATTTCATTAAACTTATCATATATATATATATATATATAAATATATAAATCATATCAAAATTCATTAAAATCGATGTGATTCCATTTAGATCCTTGTCAAAATTGAAATAAGGGATCCTTTAGGAGAGAACTAATATATATATATATAGAGAGAGAGAGAGAGAGCATTTTGCTTGTGTCCCAAAACCTAGTTGTTATCCTGAAAAATCCGTCAGGAGTTTCCTAAGATAACCTGGACCACGGCGTACGGGTGCGCCGCAGCTAGTCCGGACCGGGTAGGGGATGGTTCCTTACTTCCCGGGGTAGGTACCAGGGGAGGCCCTTGGTCCGGTTGCCAGGGACCGGTACAACGTGGTAGGACCGGTCCTGCAAGCGGGGATGAGGTTGGGTTTATGTATATAGGGGCGTGACAAGTACAATTTTACTACCGAGAATGAGGGATCTTTTTATTCCTTAACGATGGGGTACATTATGAGCCATTACATGTGCTATAATTACAACGAAAGCAAATAAGACAGAGGTAAGATATCCTAGCTAGATGGGAGCTAACCCGGGGGGGTTTTAACTGAGCTAGGTAGTAGCCAAATAAATCATGCCTAGAGCTTGGGTCAAGTGGGGCAGTGGTCAGTTGGAACACACATAGGAGCTCTGTTTAGGCGAGGTAGTAGACAAGTAGGACACACATAGGAGCTTTGTTTAGGCGGGGTAGTAGCTAAGTAGGACACACATATGAGCTTTGTTTAGGCGGGGTAGTAGCCAAGTAGGATACACATAGGGGCTTTGTTTAGGCTGGGTAGTAGCCAAGTAGATGTCTCGGTTTTCAGAGGCTAACCCCTTATTCTTGGAACGTAGGGGTATTTATAGTGTCTCTTCTTGAGGGGTAGGTGGAAGCAGCTTATTTAGGCGGGAACTCCCAATTCCATCTTTAACGTCCCCCCCTTGTCAGCAATCGCGATAGTATAAAACCAAGGGCTAGGATCGCTCCACCATGTTTTTCCTCTGTTGAGGGCTTGGTTTTGGTAGGTGGGAGCCCTAGTCCCTAGGGCGTAACTGGTGGGCATGATCCCAGCCCCTAGTTTTGAGCGGGGCCATGGCCGTCACACTCATTGAAGAGTCTTGATCGTTCCACCTAGGCCCTAGGTCCATGCAGGCGTTTCTCTAGGGCTGATATGGTGTACATGTGGTGTTTTCAGGGGTTTTGATTGGCTGGATGGGTCATTGTTGCAGAGGGAAGTCGTTGTCAAAATTTGGCTTAGAGGGGGACAGTGTCAATGCTTGTCCCGCTGCACACTGTCAGGCTCCTTTTTCCACCATTTCCATCATCATGCTTGTTGCATTTCTGCGAGTATTTTGCTGGAGAAACAGAGTATCCCTTCTCATGTATGGGATAGTTGACTTCCACTTGGGCTGAGATGGAGTGTGGTTCCATCGTTGATGCAGCGTGGCCAGCGGATGATCTCGACCGTAGGCTGTCTGTCTTCCCCCATTTGTGATTGCTGTTTCACATTAATGGACTGGTGCTGTGGCTTTTGCAAGTGCTCCCAATCCCTCCTTCATCCCATGTGAGCTAAGGTGAGGGCTGGCGTTAGCCCTTCCGGAGTAGTGGTCACTAGAAAGTCCCAAGGAGTTCTTCTAGAGGGGGGGTTGTCTAGGTTGTAGGAGTGTGTTATGAGGGATTGGGTAGGCTTTATTTAGGATGGCTTCTAGCCGGGTCGTCGGCTGGGAGCGGGTCCTATACTGGAACATGTAGTTCCTCTCATTGGGCGTTTGAGGGGAGCCGGGTCATTGATGGACCGCGTCTTGGAGGTGGGATCCTGGGTGGACTAGGTCTTCCTTCTCAGTAGGTGTTCTAGGGGAGCACCCCGGATCTCAGTTGAACCGCGCTTAGATCCGGTGTGTCCTAGAGGAGGTGCGGCACATGGAGGACCAGGTCTTTCTTCCCAATAGGCGCTTTAGAGTGATCGGGGGTGCTTCCTTGGGGGGATGCTAGGGAAGGGTAAGGTCCTTTAAATGGAAAAGCTCTTTCTTGAATTAGTTGCCTATTTTCCCAGTTAACAGAAGTCCCTCCCGCCTTCAATGTTAACGGTATCACTGAATGTTGGAGGCGGGGTACCTGGTCGCATGAAGAGTTTTTTCGGCTTGGATTTTCTTATTTACCTCCCCTGAATTTATTGGGATTTACCTTATTGGCCCAGCTTCTCCCGCATTAAATGCAGTAATGATGGCCCTCTGAATTTGGCACGTTTCTCGGGACGTGGGCGTCAGCGAGGGGACGTTTTTCTGTGCCTTCTTCCACGTGGCGCGTGCAGAACGGCCAACTCGTCCCATCTGCTTTTCTGTCCTACTTCCCCAGCCGTTCGATCGCTTGGAGGGCTGAGATCTTCTCGTTCAAAATTTAATCCGTCCCTCTCTTTCTCTATTTAAGGTTGGTTTGACCGGAGTCTTTCCATTTTCTCCCGCTTTCCAGCTTTCACTTCTTCTTCTTTTCTACTTCCTACTTCTCTTGAAAAAGATGGCATCATAGGACTCTAACATGGAGAAGGACTACGACTATGGCGGCGAAGACAGCTCCTCGGAGAGGTCCAGGCTATCTCTAAAGAGGCGACGCCCCAGTGGTGACTTCGCTGTGGGGGGAAGCAAGGCTCGTCCCCAACCCCGTCGCTCAGGGTGACATTCTTCCGTTGGGACCAGTTTCAACAACTCCCCTTCTTCCCCAGTACACGTTTCTGATGGGGGAGAGGCGACCAGCCTATGGGCGCTCTCATGCGAAAGGGACCGGGATTTAGAGCATATGGACCTTGGGGAATTAGGCCATCGCATGCTAGCGGAGGGAGGGGACCCTCCTAAGGTTTTTGCGTGTGTTCCCCCCTCTTTGTGCACCGTGAGCGTGCTGTCTCGCTTAAGGCATGATTTCAACATCCCTGATGACGTGGAGCTCTATCTTCCTATTGAAGATTACGATGCCTATACGCCTCCTCCCGGTCACCTTCCTATTCATGTGGCGGCTTTTGATGGAGGGGTCCGCCTCCCACTCCACCCTACGCTGAGACGGGCCCTGTGTGCTTTCGGGTTAGCTCCCATGCAGTTGGTGCCAGGCTTCTGGAGGAACCTGGTGGGTTTCCTTGTGCTGTGGCGGGAGGCCGCTGGCTCTCGCCCTAACCTGGGGGAGCCGGGCTACAGGGAGCCGGGCTCCGTTTTCCAGTTATCACCTTTGACCCAGTAACCCTCCAGTCAGTATTATCTTCGTTGTGTCAATGCTGTCGACTTCGTGGTTCCTGGCACTCGGAGGAAAGACCCCGGATGGAAGAAGGAGTGGATCGTGGTCAAGGGCAATTAGGGAGCTACTGTGCGCTACGGTCGTCAGGAACAACCAATCCCTACTTCTTTTGGGCCGCAGCCGGAGTGGGCGAATGAGGAGGACAATGAGGCAGTTATGAGCTTTTTGGCTTCGATCAAGCAAGCGGGTTACGGTCATGCTAGTCTTGAGGGCTTTCCTTGGGAGCGGGCTAGGGTGGAGCGCTCCCTCTTGGCGATCGACGCAATCCTAGGTGATTTATTCTTTTGCTTGTGTTCTCTCTTTTTACCGCTGTTACTCTATTTAGCATTTGAGAACTATCATTACCACTGTGGCTATTGTGGAAAGAGTGGCGCGAATTCTGACGGTCCCTCAATGGGTAGTTTCCTTCGCAAGTGTCCAATAAGAGGAGGCCCCTCTCAGCGGATTGGGCACGGCTCAGGCAAGGGTGGGCTCCCCTGTTGGCAAGGAGGCTTCTTCGCGCGCCCCGCTTAAGTAGGCGACGCTACAGAAAATCAAGAAGGAGAAGGGGGGCGTTTCAGTCTCAGCTTCTCCTCCCCCGTTAAAGGTGCTCTCACCTTCCTCCAGGTTAGAGGAGCTAGAGGCTCGCCTGGGTCGGAGCCATGGTCTGCCTAGTTCTTCTGCCTCTAAACTTCCCCCGGTGGTTCCTTCCGGTTCTTCTACTTCTACTTCTTCCAGGTCGACTGTGCCTCCTCCCCGGCCCTCCTCCGTAAAAGGGAAGGGTGTGTTGATAGCGGAGAAGGCACTCCCCGTTCCTCCCAAAGCAAGGAAAGACTCCCCATCTACTCCCAAGCAGATTCTTCCCAACTTACTGTGCTTCCTACAAGCGAACTGGCCTCTAAGGGTTCCGTAATTGCAACTGAGGTAACTTCAACCGTTTCCTTGTCTTATTGCTTGATTTCGGTGGCCGTGCTGAGTGCCAGGCCTGCACTTTTTGTGGTCCTCTCTTCTCTTTGTCTTGCAGGGCGTTCCAGTATATCTTGGCCTTGGGGGAGCAGGCTGTTTCGCTCTAAGAGGAACACCGTATGGCGGAGGAGGGTCATGTTAAGGCGGATAAGCTTAGGGTGGAGGCGGAGAAGACCATCATTAGGCTTGTAAGGGAGAGGAAGGAATTAGACTCCAAGGCTTCCCAGGTGAAGAAGGATCTCAAGCAGGTACAAAAGGAGCTAGAGGCAGAGGTCACCCGATCCACTCGTCGGGCTCTGGAGCGGAACGAATTGAAGATCGAGCTGGCTACGACAGAGAACCGTGCCGTGGCTGCAATTGCCAAGGCGGCGGCGGCGGAGGAGGTGGAGGTGGAGGTGGAGGCGGAGGCGGAGGCGGAAGCTGGGGCTGACAAATCCTTCGGGGACGGTTATTATCTTGCCCATCTGCACGTGGCTCAACACACTCCTCCTGACTTTAATCTTCATCAAATTCACGGCTGGAACAAGGAGGAGATCATGGCAGGGGCTGATCGGTCATTTATTGTATATGTTTTTTATCCCCATTCCTCCAATCAATTGCTTGTTTCTCGAGTCCTTTTGGGATTTAATTTGTGTGTTTGAGCAATTTTCAGGTTATTGGATCCAAATGATATGTTTGAAGTATTTCAGAGAAAAAAAGTGATTTTGGTAGATTTGAGGGACTTTTATGCAAATGGCCATCAACCATCATGAAAGACCGTTGTCAATTTCCACACAGCGGCATGCAAGCGGTGCAAAAACAGTGTATACCGCTGCGGAACCGCTCTGGCTCTCGCAGCGGTAGCGCAGCGGTAGCCCGCCACAGTGCAGATCATCAATATTGCGGGGCCCATATCTCTTAGCTCCGATTGAACTGTGTGTCTTTCCACCTATGGATTTGAAGCCCCATAAGTCTAGTTTCCAACCCAATTTACGGATTGGAGATCGGAATTTTCTAGAAGAAGTTATGCCCGTTTAAGTGCCCAAAGGTCAGATCAGTCAGTCATAAAATCCGCGAATATTTTCGAGATTTGTTTCGCAAGTTGTCGGAACGGGAAATATTACCTTCTTGGACATGTGTGAGAGTCTTGGGAAGCAAGTAGACATCTAATCCTTATCTTCCTTCAATAAGTAATCAATTTGGATGGATTAGGAAAGAAATAGAATTCCAAATAGGCTTGTATTCTCAAAGGGAATAGATTTCCTTGTTGTTTAGGTCTTGGCCTTGCATTTTCACCTATTTAAACCCCTTTGAAACCTAATTTCGGGAGAATCTGAAGGGACCAGCTGGAGAACCACCCAAGGGAGGTCCCAAGCCACCAAGGGGGCCATCCCCCATCACCATCATCCATCTTTACACATCGAGGGTTTGCAAGACGAAGAAGACTCACCATGGAAGATGGGAAGAAGTCGTTGAAGGCCTCAATGAGTTTTATCTCCTCTATCTCTTGTCTTGTTATTTTCATGATGCGTAACTAATCCATGCTAGGGAATCAATGTGAACCTCTATGAATACTCTTTGTTAGAATTGACTATATTTTCTTAATTTAAGTTTTGATTCATTCAATTCATTCTACGTATCAATTCTTTGTTTGTGTTGATGCATGATCATACGTTGGCATGAATTTAGGGTTTTGATAATTTAACAATTAAGTTTGGAGTGTTGATCTACACGTAACCTTAATTAATATTTAATTGAATGGGTAAAACTGATCTTAGCATTGATCTATGCAAGTAGGTTTTGGTTTATTAGTTCTTGCACTTAATGGGTTCTCGGTTGTAGTTTGCGCCATTGATCTATGGGTAAATTATAATTGAGAACACTTGATTCATCCCAGGATCATACGGTAACAATCATAAATAAGATAAGAACGAATCCTTAACTTGAGTTACATCTTTTATCAAAGTCAATTCGAAGCATTGAGTAAACATAGTTGGGGAGCATTGGTGACCTAGTCCTCTCACCTCTTGATCACATTCACATATTCTTGTTAATTGCTTTCTTAGTTAATCAATATTCACTCAATCAATCAATCAATCTCAAATCTCTTGGACACTGTTAATTGCTTAGCTTTAATTAGAATTAGTTATAGTCAGTAAATCACTTTTCCTCGTGGGAACGATCCCTACTTGTCGCTGTACTTATCTCACGATTCGTGCACTTGCGAGTTAGGTTTTTATAACACGATTTTACACATCAAGGGCTGATGGTGTTCCCAAGGTGATGCAAGAGCAATCGGTGCCTCCTAGAGGTGGGGACGCAGCAAGCAGCAGTGACCCAGCTGGGAGTGACAAAAGGGAACCCAGTACAACCGGGAATATGCCAGGATCACTGCCTGTGGAGTCGGGGAAGTTACCAACAGAGGCCCAAGAGGAGCGCCGCTAGGAGGACATAGCCCAGGATCCCCTACTAAGCCAGCAGCCAATCGAGTCTGCCTTGCCTGTTGATGAGCCAACCAACCCTATGCAAGACTAGTGAACAATGTCTCTTTTGTCGTCGTTTAGTCCACACATGCTTTTGCTTTTTTGCTGTTATCTCTTTTTTGCTCGATGATTTGGGGAGGACCAGTCAGGCTGTGCCTTGGTCTTCCCTTAGTATGTAATTCTGAACTGATGCCTATGCATCCTTGAATTTTTCTTTGCCTTGGTATTTTTTTACTATTTGTGAGGAGGTTGGGCCTTCTGATTTCCAATCCTCCTCGTGGTATGTAATGGTAAACTAGTGCTCCTTACACCTCACTGCTTGCTCTCCTTTTTTTTTCTTTCTTTTTTTTGGATATGCCTGCTTAGCTTAGGTAGCCTGACTAGGTGCCATGGTCCTTCATAGTTCCCTTACGACTTTTGTTGGTGAAGTAAAGATCCTTATTTTCCATCCTTGCTTTGTTTTGATATTATTCTATGTGCCTCTCATATGCATGGAACTCTTTTGTGAAAACTGGCTCTGATCTTATATAAGTAGAAGTAGCATCCTTAGTGACGGTGCAGTATATCGGGCATAAACTAGTTGGTTTGATACTGAGTTAGGAATTTCTCCCTAACAACCCGCGCTCCCAATCCGGGCCTCCCTAAGAGGGAGGTTCTTGCTTGAACGTTTGCTAGGGCGTAATTATACTCGTGCTTACAGTGTGACGATAGCACTTATGCAATATTAACCATCCTGGTTAAGGTACCTGGTATTGCCCAGTTCGGGTAGACGGGCAAGACTATTTAAGCCTAAGTCCTTTAAAAAGGGGCTTCATACCCAACCCACGATATCATAGTGTTAGGTTGATAATTAGTGTTGGCATTAATTCCATATCAAAACGTGTTTTACTTGTAATGTTTAGTGGTTAGTAAATGAAGGATTTCGAAGACGAAGGACGTCTCAACCATTATTCGTTCAAGTTGCCGGCTTTTAAGAGTCTCGGACATTATCGGTCTACAAAGGTATACATGTCCTCTTATCTCTTACAAGGCTAGGCACACACTCACACATATCATTTTTGTGTGTCCCTTCATGATTTTATTTCATTTACATTTCACTTTCACACACTTGGCAAAATATGCTCATGCATTCACATTTAGTTAATAAACTTTGTGTTTTGCATTTTCTAGGACTATGTCCGGAAACTAGCATATGTGTGTGTATTTGTGTTTGTATGTATCTGTATTTGTGTTTAGGACTTGAACATGTTCTTATTCAATGCCTTATTGAGTTCCGGTCGTTTCAGTTACTCATTCATAAGGTTTCGAGTCCAAACGTGTTGACTATGCCACTTTACGTTCTCTTACGTTGTGTTGACTTCATCGATGATTTCCGAGATGATTTCTCAACCGTTTTTCAAAGTTGTATAGTCGTTTTCGTGCGTGAGAGAGTCAAGGTTCGTAATCCGAAAACGGATTTGAATTCGGAGTTCGGACGCTCGAGATACGGGCCGACGAACCGAGAGTGCACGGGAGAGGACAGCCCAGGCCGTGGGCCACATGGGCTGGCCGTGGTTGAGGCCGTGGGCCCCACGGCTTGGAGCCCCTTCTGCTCCCGTGTGGGCCACGCGCCCCCCACGGCCTGGGGGTGATGTGGCACCACATGATTGGTCAAAAAGACCTTTCTCTCTCCTCCTATTTCTTCCCTCTCTCTCTCATTTTGAATTTCCAAGAAGAATTTTCAAGAATTCCCGTCAGCCCTCTCCTCTGAAATTTCAGTTTTTCGAAACACCATATCTTCCTCATCCGGAGTCGGATTTGAGTGATTCAAGTTGGAGAGTGTTTGTATTTGAGTCCTCTAACATCTCCAAGTGGTTTGGTAGCTGTTTGATCGTGATTTCCAGTGGTTGACCACTGAATTCCGAACCAGCATCATAATCCGAGGTAATGGTCTCATCTTAGGGATTTCTTGTTATTTGACCTTCCAAATGCTTGGGGTTTCTTCTTCTATATCTTTGTTATTGTTTTATGAAAGCTATTTGAAAAGGTAGCTTGATTATCATTCCAATTGAAATTCAATTTATGGACTTATGTTGACTAGATTTCATGATTCTAGGTTTTACATTTGTTTGTGAGTTGTATTGTGATTAGAATAGCATCTTAGGTTGTTTGATACTTAATTGAATTAATTTTGTGTTAAAATGACTTTGAGATTTGATTTGGTCCTTTGATTGAAGAAATCAAGGATTTGTGTATTTGTTTGTGATTTAGAGAATATAGGTTTTGATTGATGTAAATCTCAAAACCTTGCTCTATATTTTTGTCTAGTATATTGATTGATTTTAATCTCATATATCTAGACTTTGATTGTATATTGATAGCATCTTGAATTAGGACTTAATGAACATTTTGTGATTCAAGTGTTATATGTGTGAATGAGACTTTGAGTATATGTGTTAGGTGTTTCACATGCTTAGGTTTCTATTCATGGATTTTTGCATCTAGACTTGATTAATTGTGTTTTCACATGTTTAGGTCTATTTGTGCCATAGAATGTATTGATCACATGTTCTATGTTGAAATGAATGTTTGCATCATTTGCATTCACATGATCACACTAGGAAGTCCTTGTAAAAGGCATGAAGTCTTGGTTAGAGTCGGGATGACTCGGATAGCCAAGCAAGAAGTCTTGCCTAGAGTCGGGATGACTCGGATAGGTAAGCAAGAAGTCATGGCTAGAGTCGGGAGGACTCGGATAGTCATGCATGGGAGGCTCCCTAGAGGCAAGAGTGCCTTGGATAGGGAGTTGGCTAACATATTGGTAGGCCTAGGCGTATGGTTAGACATAGACTCCGATAGAGCGGGGTACACGGGATGTGTATGCACTCTTGAGGAATTTCTAATCTACCATCGATGTTGGTTGAGTGTGTTGTCCAATATATGGTGGTTCCGCATCATTGAGGGATTTCATACTTTCCAATAGGGTTGGGTAGGCTTAGACTTCACTAGGTTGGGTGAGCTAAAGATTGGTCACTTTGTGAATGTTCTATGTTTACTTTCCAATAATATAGTACCCAATGGTTGTAATTCAACCCGTGGATGTTTCCTCCTTGGAGGTTTTACCACGTTAAAAAATCCCTTGTGTTAATTCTTTCTATCTCTTCTCTTATATTTTAATTGTATATTTTATTGTCTTGATTCATAATATTCACTTGTGGTGTATTGTGAACCAAGTCTTTGTATAGTGTGATTAGTGTATTCATTCTATAGATCAATTTGTATCTTTGATTCTTTTGTATATTGTAATATTTGTTTAGTGACATTTTGCTCACTCTTGTAACACATTGAACATCTTATGAAATACAAGTTTATTTTGTTGTTATGATTATTTGATATTTTACCTCACATGACTTGTTGATATACTTAGACATTTCTATTATGATTGTGTCATCATATTGTCTATGTATGTCTATCTTGGATTATTGTGTTGTGTGTAAGGCTACCTTGAGGGACAAACGGATGTTTGTTCAAGGGTTTGAAAAAAGGTGTAAAAACCTATTCACCCCCCCTCTAGGTATGCTTTAAGCAATTTAACTTCGTTTGTGTACATTCACATAGTAATTCATCTGAGATACTCGGTATATCTTGGACTTGGTAGGCAACCATGGCCACCTAAACTCAAGTCCCTTCCTAGGGGGTCTCATACCCAGCCCAAGGCACCGTGGTAGCTCATCTGAGGTACCCGGTATTTCCTGGACTTGGTAGGCAACGACGGCCACTTAAGCCCAAGTCCCTTCTTGGGAGGTCTCGTACGCAGCCCAAGGCATCGAGGTAGCTCATCTGAGGTACCCGGTATCTTCTAGACTTGATAGGCAAACCATGGCCACTTAAGCCCAAGTCCCTTCTTAGGGGGTCTCGTACCCAGCCTAAGGCATCGTGGTAACTCGTTTGAGGTACCCGGTTGTAAGGATTCCCTTTAGTTGATTGGCTTATTTCGTGGGCAAACCACATGTTGGGGTTTGGTTGTAAGGGTAGTCTAGGTGATTAGTTGAAGATCAAAGACCCTTTCCAAGACCTCAAGAGGACAAGCACCAAAGGTATATATCTTGTGCTTACTTTGCCTTGAAGAGATATAGTTGCACACACACACAACATGCATAACTCTTATTCTTGAATGTTGTGTTTATATTTTGTGTGCATTGTGCTTTATTGATTATTCAATATCTCTTCTTGCATTAAATTGATTGCATCTTGTTCTATGAAATGCCATGACATGATAGGCATTAGGATGCATTCAATTCCCACACTTGCACTTCATGATTAGTATTAAGTGTGGTGTAATTCGTTTCCATTTGTGTGATCGGAAACGTCCGCGCTTGCACGATGGTGTGCATGTCTTAGCGTGATGATTGACCACTTGAGAAGGTCTCGTCCTTCTCTTGGATAAGTGGTAGTTTTGGTTTGGTTGATTGGAGTAAGGTGTCTAGTTTCAAAAGATTGGATTTCAATGTTTTAAGTGTTTTCAAAACTGACATTTGCATGGTCTTGTGACCATAACTTTTTACACAAAGCTTCAAAATGAGTTTTGAAAATTTCTGTAAAAACTAGACACCCATACCTTTCCAACGGTATATTATTCATAATATTTCATGACCGTTTGGATTGGTTTTAAAATCTCCAAAGTTACAACCAAAACAGGGCAACTCTGTTGTTGTCCGTTTCTGACCTTTGGTCACTCAATTGATCATAACTTTTTCTACAGACATTGAAATATCATTCTGTAAAAACGAGTAGAAATTAGACATCCATACCTTTCCAAAAATATATTATATGAAAGGTTTCGATGTCGTTTGGTCATGTTTCGAAGTGCTCGAATGGTGAGTCGCTGCACTGATGCGAATACCGTGAAAATGCCCATACTTTTTTCATTTCTTCCAAAACGACGTAGTTTCATTTGGGCATTATAAATACATATCTTTCTTATCATTTTAAGAATAGAGCCACAAAATCAAACCCTAGAGAGAGAGGCTCCTTATTCTTGAGAGAGAAAGAGAGACTTGAGAGAAAAAGCTTAAATATTACATCTTTATCTCTCTAAACCCATTCCCACATGCACAAATCATCATCTAGGCATCATCTAGGTTCATCTAGCATGTGCTAATGCATGGGTCTTCTTCAACACACATGGTATGATTTGTTGAACACTTTTATCTTACATAATTAGTGTTTCTACTTATCAATTTTATCTCATTTATTACTTGTATGTGTTTAGATTAATTTCTACATACATGATTGAGATTATGTGTTGATTGGGTTATTTATGTTAGCTAGGTTTTCATGCCTATTTTAGATCTAGCTAATTAATCTCATTATATGATTGAGATTATTTTTGATAGCTTAATTGGTTAGGTCATTATTGCCTAAAAGCTATGCCATAAACATTCTTGTGTGATTTATTTATAACTAGGTTGATAGATTGTTTTTTAATCAACTAGTTAATCTTTTGAATGTTTGTGGGTTTTTTGTGATAGCTTTGTATCTAGGATTGGTTATCCTTTACTTAGCTAAAGTTGTATGCCATGACATATAGCTATTTTCATATCTAGGATTGATTTAAATTGAATATATCATCATCCTAAATAAGCATCTAAGGTTCCCTAGCCTTGTTTGTTAATTGAATATTCATACATATTCACATAGGGTTGTGCATCTCTTTGAGAGATTGAAGTCTTGTGTGATTGACCGGGATTAGGTCGGACACCGGGAACAGGTGGTCACATAAGCAATTGGACTAGAGCCACTTTTAAATGCCCGCGTGGTAGAAGTGGGGGGTTATTGACCGGAGTGTTAGACGAGGTCTACATAGGTTGTAAACTCCATTTCAATTAGTGGATTTCGAGGTCCGAGTGTGGCGCACTAAATAGCCCGTGGTTTTTCCCAGTGGTTGGGTTTCCACGTAAACATCAAGTGTCATTTATTATTTCCGCATCTTATTACACTTGTATGTATATTTGACTTGCTAGGGGTATTTTCATAAAATTGACATGCACGCGAAAATTGGGTAATAATTAGCTAAAATCTATTCACCCCCCCTCTAGCTTTATATTAAACACGCCTCCAGGACTTTTCAATTGGTATCAGAGCGGGTTCCTAGATATACTTAGGTGATCCTTTGCTCATTTTTGGTGTGTTTTGCATTTTGTATGTATTTGATTGATTTCATACATTTTGCATTCTTCTCATTTGCATTCATTCAACGCAAACACTATGAGTGAATTTGAGAGAGAAGAAAATGACTCCGATGAGGAGATGTCCGTCTAAGGTGAGAGAGGAGACGAAGATGAAAAGGCGTTGCTCACATCACCAAAGAGCTTCAAGCCCAAGCCTTCCTCAATCTTAGTCTAACCAACCAAGAAGGCTAACTTCCCTCAACCTACGATCCTAAAAGGGAAGTGCTCAATCATGCAAGCTCAACCGAGCAAGCAACATTGTCTTGGTCATCAACAAAGGAGGAGAGATCCTATCCAACTACCAAGACAACCACAACGACAAGGGAAAGCACCTTTGCATGCTCAAGGGAATGGTATAATTCCTTACCTTATCTCCTCTTGTCATTTGTGTGGTATTGATGGTCATGTTAGACCAAGTTGCTTGCATTACATTAAAATATATAGATTTTAATGCGTGATTGAAAAGAAAAAGGCTAGAGCTAAGATGCATGATCCTTTGACATCTATAACTCTAGAACCTATGACCACTAGAAATGTAATTGAGACATCTATGTGGATTAAAAAGAATGAACCCGCTTGCTACGAGACTAACAAGTCTCAAATAGGTTCAACTAAGTCCAAAGGACTTGGTAGGTCCATAGGACCTCTTGCCCTTCTTTGAAGAGGTATGGAAAATTGACCCCATATGGGGATCTTAAGCAAAGAGAGCTATTTTGCATTCTTGTCACTTGCAAAAAATTTGAAATATCTTATGCTTCTCTTTTTGTTGCTTGAGTAAGCTTGGTTACACTATGTATATATATTTTCTATTCAATAAGTGTGATCAATGCTTGTATTGCAATCCATGTCATATTTATGTTCAAACATGCATTTTTGGACTAGGAGATATATACATAGGATAAAATTTGAATGACCTATAATGATCTCCATGACATGATGATTGTTAAATGACATGCTAAATGCTAATCTTAAAAAGCATGTTTTGATGATTGCATTTCTTAACTGCAAAAAATGTGTGAAAAAGCTTATGAGACTCAAATGAAAAAGGATCTTGTATCCATTCAAGGATTTTACAATCTAAATGTCTCTCTTTCTTTATTGGTTGAACATGTCTACTATCATACGGATATCTTATCCGGAAAAATCAAGTAGGGTGCAAAGTCGCTCATGACATGTTTGGCTTATAAAGTTGGATATAGTTGTTCTTATATTGAAATCAATGAAAACCTATATCCTTGCTTCTCTCATGACATTGGTGAAATTGGTTTGAATTTATATTAAAAACCTTTGTCAATTGCTTTGCCAAATACCATGGTATTTTGGACTTAAATGCTACATGTCTTGTATGCAAAGCAATTATTTGATTCACACATTTTCTTTAAATAAATCTCCTTGTTTCTCTCCAATTAATTGAGATTGCATAAAGTGACTTATATTGATTATGCAAATATCTAGAATGCTACTATCTCTCTTTGCCTTGAGTGACCCGGTTGGGGACTACTCCTTTGTCTATATCATGACAAAAAGGGGGAGTAGGTTGTGGTAAGGGGAGTTGCAAATTGTAGTAGCAATTGTGCAGGTTGGGGAGAATACTAATTGAGGGGGAGTAACCCTTTGAGGGGGAGCATTTGCACATTACATACATTGCATGATGTTGTGCTTAAATTCTTAAATGCAAATGCTTGTTTTATCTCACTTGATTCATCTCACCTTTTCTTGTATTGGAAAGTATAGAAACTTTGTTTTTCAGGGATTGATTATTCTACAAGAGATTGAAGACTTCAAGATTATTTTATCTTATCTCTTTGTATTGTAGAATATCATTATAGACCCGTAGTTTCTATTTTGTTGTGAGGAATCATTGTGAGTGGTGGTTTTGTCACGAAATAGCCAAAGGGGGAGATTGTAAGGATTCCCTTTAGTTGATTGGCTTATTTCGTGGGCAAACCACATGTTGGGGTTTGGTTGTAAGGGTAGTCTAGGTGATTAGTTGAAGATCAAAGACCCTTTCCAAGACCTCAAGAGGACAAGCACCAAAGGTATATATCTTGTGCTTACTTTGCCTTGAAGAGATATAGTTGCACACACACACAACATGCATAACTCTTATTCTTGAATGTTGTGTTTATATTTTGTGTGCATTGTGCTTTATTGATTATTCAATATCTCTTCTTGCATTAAATTGATTGCATCTTGTTCTATGAAATGCCATGACATGATAGGCATTAGGATGCATTCAATTCCCACACTTGCACTTCATGATTAGTATTAAGTGTGGTGTAATTCGTTTCCATTTGTGTGATCGGAAACGTCCGCGCTTGCACGATGGTGTGCATGTCTTAGTGTGATGATTGACCACTTGAGAAGGTCTCGTCCTTCTCTTGGATAAGTGGTAGTTTTGGTTTGGTTGATTGGAGTAAGGTGTCTAGTTTCAAAAGATTGGATTTCAATGTTTTAAGTGTTTTCAAAACTGACCTTTGCATGGTCTTGTGACCATAACTTTTTACACAAAGCTTCAAAATGAGTTTTGAAAATTTCTGTAAAAACTAGACACCCATACCTTTCCAACGGTATATTATTCATAATATTTCATGACCTTTGGATTGGTTTTAAAATCTCCAAAGTTACAACCAAAACAGGGCAACTCTGTTGTTGTCCGTTTCTGACCTTTGGTCACTCAATTGACCATATATTTTTCTACAGACATTGAAATATCATTCTGTAAAAACGAGTAGAAAGTAGACATCCATACCTTTCCAAAAATATATTATATGAAAGGTTTTGATGTCGTTTGGTCATGTTTCGAAGCGCTCGAATGTTGAGTCGCTGCATTGACGCGAATACCGCGAAAATGCCCATACTTTTTTCATTTCTTCCAAAACGACGTAGTTTCATTTGGGCATTATAAATACATATCTTTCTTATCATTTTAAGAAGAGAGCCACAAAATCAAACCCTAGAGAGAGAGGCTCCTTATTCTTGAGAGAGAAAGAGAGACTTGAGAGAAAAAGCTTAAAGATTACATCTTTATCTCTCTAAACCCATTCCCACATGCACAAATCATCATCTAGGCATCATCTAGGTTCATCTAGCATGTGCTAATGTATGGGTCTTCTTCAACACACATGGTATGATTTGTTGAACACTTTTATCTTACATAATTAGTGTTTCTACTTATCAATTTTATCTCATTTATTACTTGTATGTGTTTAGATTAATTTCTACATACATGATTGAGATTATGTGTTGATTGGGTTATTTATGTTAGCTAGGTTTTCATGCCTATTTTATATCTAGCTAATTAATCTCATTATATGATTGAGATTATTTTTGATAGCTTAATTGATTAGGTCATTATTGCCTAAAAGCTATGCCATAAACATTCTTGTGTGATTTATTTATAACTAGGTTGATAGATTGTTTTTTAATCAACTAGTTAATCTTTTGAATGTTTGTGGGTTTTTTGTGATAGCTTTGTATCTAGGATTGGTTATCCTTTACTTAGCTAAAGTTGTATGCCATGACATATAGCTATTTTCATATCTAGGATTGATTTAAATTGAATATATCATCATCCTAAATAAGCATCTAAGGTTCCCTAGCCTTGTTTGTTAATTGAATATTCATACATATTCACATAGGGTTGTGCATCTCTTTTGAGAGATTGAAGTCTTGTGTGATTGACCGGGATTAGGTCGGACACCGGGAACAGGTGGTCACATAAGCAATTGGACTAGAACCACTTTTAAAGGCCCGCGTGGTAGAAGTGGGGGGTTATTGACCGGAGTGTTAGACGAGGTCTACATAGGTTGTAAACTCCATTTCAATTAGTGGATTTCGAGGTCCGAGTGTGGCGCACTAAATAGCCCGTGGTTTTTCCCAGTGGTTGGGTTTCCACGTAAACATCAAGTGTCATTTATTATTTCCGCATCTTATTACACTTGTATGTATATTTGACTTGCTAGGGGTATTTTCATAAAATTGACATGCACGCGAAAATTGGGTAATAATTAGCTAAAATCTATTCACCCCCCCTCTAGCTTTATATTAAACACGCCTCCAGGACTTTTCACCGGTATCTCCTGGACTTGGTAGGCAACCATGGCCACTTAAGCCCAAGTCCCTTCTTTGGGGGTCTCGTACCCAGCCCAAGGTATCGTGGTAGCTCGTCTGAGGTACCCGGTATCTCCTAGACTTGGTAGGCAACCATGGCCACTTAAGCCCAAGTTCCTTCTTGGGGGGTCTCGTACCTAGCCCAAGGCATCGTGGTAGCTCATCTGAGGTACCCGGTATCTCCTGAACTTGGTAGGCAACCATGGCCATTTAAGCCCAAGTCCCTTCTTGGGGGGTCTCGTACCTAGCCTAAGGCATCGTGGTAGGTACCCGGTATCTCCTGAACTTGGTAGGCAACCACGGCCATTTAAGCCCAAGTCCCTTCTTGGGGGGTCTCGTACCCAGCCCAAGGCATCGTGGTAGCTCGTCTGAGGTACCTGGTATCTCCTGGACTTGGTAGGCAACCACGGCCACTTAAGCCCAAGTCCCTTCTTGAGGGGTCTCGTACCCAGCCCAAGGCATCGTGGTAGCTCGTCTGAGGTACCCGGTATCTCCTAGACTTGGTAGGCAACCACGGCAACTTAAGCCCAAGTCCCTTCTTGGGGGGTCTCGTACCCAGCCCAAGGCATCGTGGTAGCTCGTCTGAGGTACCCGGTATCTCCTGGACTTGGTAGGCAACCACAGCCACTTAAGCCCAAGTCCCTTCTTGGGGGGTCTCGTACCCAGCCCAAGGCATCGTGGTAGCTCGTCTGAGGTACCCGGTATCTCCTAGACTTGGTAGGCAACCACGGCCACTTAAGCCCAAGTCCCTTCTTGGGGGATCTCGTACCCAGCCCAAGGCATCGTGGTAGCTGGTCTGAGGTACCCAGTATCTCCTATACTTGATAGGCAACCATGGCCACTTAAGCCCAAGTCCCTTCTTGTGGGGTCTCGTACCCAGCCCAAGGCATCGTGGTAGCTCATCTGAGGTACCCGGTATCTCCTAGACTTGGTAGGCAACCATGGCCACTTAAGCCCAAGTCCCTTCTTAGGGGGTCTCGTACCTAGCCCAAGGTATCGTGGTATCTCGTCTGAGGTACCCGGTACTTAACAGGTAAAAATCGATATGATCAATTGTGGAGAACAACTTTTCATTCATTCAAAAGGAGGGGCGAAAACACCCAAGGTACAGACGGTCAAAGCCGCTTCATTGTATGGCTAAACCCTGACTCTCAAGTGCCTGTCGGGTCACGCCTACATGAAAAGTGAACAAAAGGAACTAGTGCTATTTACAGTGGGATTCCCACTCTCTTTCTCTTGATCCTTCCCGCGCTACCGCTAGGGGTAGAACCTCTTCAAGTGATCGGCGTTCCAGGTGTGTCCAATAGGGTCTCCGTCGAGGTCCATCAGCTTGTATCCTCCCTGGCTCACCTTCGCCTTGATAAGGTATGGACCTTCCCAATTAGGAGCGAGGAAACCATCAGAGCTACGACGGGTATTCTGTGTGACTTTCCTCAGTACCAGGTCGCCCTCCTTGAAGCTCCGGATCTTGACGCCCTTATTGAAACAGCGGGCAATCTTCTGCTGGTAGGCTGCCATCCTCTAGGCCACCCCGACCTGCTTTTCTTCTATTAGATCTAGGCATTCCATGAGCTTGTCCTCATTGTCTTCCGGATTGTAGAGTTGTGTGCGGAAGCTGGAAAGCTTCAGCTCGATTGGTAGAACAGCTTCGACCCCGAAGGCTAGCGAGTAGGGGGTCTCTCCAGTTGTGATCCATTTAGTGGTCCGGTAGGCCCATAAGATGTTTGGGAGCTGGTCCACCCAGGCCCCATTTTCCTCATGCAGCTTCTTCTTCAACAATTTATTGATTGTTTTGTTCATGGATTCAACCAAGCCATTTGTTTAGGGGTGGGCTACTGAGGCAAAGCGACACTCAATCCTTAAATCTTCACAGTAGTCCATGAAGCTGTAGTTGTTGAACTGCTTGCCTAAGTCGGTGATTATTGCCACGGGGACCCCAAACCTACATACCACGTTCTTCTTGATGAAGGCGGTCGTATTCGCCTCTGTTATATTGGTGAGCGCCGCCTCCACCCACCAGGTGAAATAGTCTATGGTGACAACCGTATATTTGGCTTGCTTTGCCCCGGCAGACAGTGGGCCAATGAGGTTTGCTCCCCATACCGCAAAGGGATAGGGGGAGGAGATGATGGATAACCTTTCTGGGGGTTGGTGCATAAGGTTGGCCACTTTCTGGCATGGTACACAAGCGCAGACATACAAGCGAGCGTCCTCATGGAGGGTGGGCCAGAAGTAACCCATCCTTAAGACTCGGTGTGCCAAGCGCCCTCATGGAGGGTGGGCTAGAAGTAACCCATCCTTAAGACTCTGTGTGCCAAGGCATCTCCCTCTGAATGATCTCCATAGTCACTTGAGTGAACCTCCTTCAGCGCCCACTTGGCATCGTCCGGGTGTAGGCATCTAAGGAGGGGCAAGGACTTCTCTTTCCGATATAGGTGTTGTTAGGTTTATAGTTTGTGTTGGCATGTATTCCATATCAAAACGTGTTTCTTTTGTAATGTTTAGTGGTCCATATGTTGAAGATTTATGAAGACGAAGAAAGTCTTGGCCACAATTCATGCAAAATGCCGGCTTCAAAGAGATATGTGCTTCATTGATCATCAAAGGTAATATAAGACCTCATATCTCTTACAAGGCTAGGCACACACACACACATGACATCCTTGTGTGTTCCTTCATGGTTAAACATTATTTATATACCACTTTCACACACTTGAAAATATATGCTCATGCATTTATACTATCTTGACAAACTTTGCTTATTGCATATTCTAGGACTATGTATAGGAAATAGCATATGTGTGTGTCTTTGTGTTTGTATGCTTCCGTATTTTTGTATTTGGACTTGAATATGCTCTATTATGATTCCTTATTGAGTTCCGGTCATTTCGGTTACTCATTCATTTAATTTCGAGTCCAAACGATGTAGCTACGCTACTTTTCGTTCTCATTCGTTGAGTTGACTTCATTGTCATTTTCCGAGATGATTTCTCAACCATTTTCAAAGTTGTGTAGTTTTCATCGTGCGTGAGGGAGTCATGGTTTGTAATCGGAAAACGGATTCAAAATCGGAGTTTGGATGCCCAAGATACTGCTGAAGAATGTGAGGGAGCGCGCGAGAGGCGAAAGTGGCCAAGAGGCCACGTGGCCCAAGCCTTGTGGGAGCCATGGGCCCCACGGCCAGAGAGCCTCTCTGGCCCCGTGTGGCCCACACGCCTCCCATGGGCTGCGGTGACGTGGCCACTCTGGATTGGCCCATTTTTCTCTTCTCTCTCCTCCTTTTTATTTCCCTCCATTCCCTCCATTTTGTTTTCAAGAAGAAAAGATTGTGTAATCCCGTCAGATTTTTTCTCCCAAATTTTCTCACCTTCCAAACACCATAACTTCTTCATACGGAGTCGGATTTGAGTGATTCAAGTTGGAGAACATTCGTAATCGAGTCCTCTACCTTTTCCAAGTGGTTTGGTGGCTGTTTGATCGATATTTCTGGTAGTTCCACACAGAAATCCGAACCAGCTCGTGAATCCAAGGTATTGGTCTTATCTTTGGGGTTTCTTTCGTTTTAACCTTCAATTTGCTTGGGGTTTCTTCTTCTATATGTATGTTTATGTTTGGTGAATGCTATTGAGAAAGATAGCTTCATAATCATTCTAATCAAAAGTCTATTTAGAGACAAATGTGGACTAGTTTCTATGATTCTAGGTTTTTCACATGTTTGTGAGTTGTATTGTGATTAGAATGACATCTTAGGTTGTTTGTGACTTGATTAAATCAATTTTGTGATAAATGACCTTGAGATTTGATTTGATCCTTTGATTGATGAAATCTAGGATTATTGTATTTGTATGTGTTTTAGAGCAATCTAGGTTTTAATTGATTTATATCTTAAATCCTTGCTCTATATTTTTGGCTAGAATATTGATTGATTTAATCTCATGTATCTAGCATTTTATTATATGTTGATAGCATCTTGAACTTGTACTTCATGAATATATTTTTGTTCAAGTGTTGTATGTGTGACTGAGACTTTGAGCTTATGTGTTTGGTGTTTACACATGCTTTAGGTTTTATTCTTGTATTTTGCATCTAGACTTTTATTACTTGTGATATCACATGTTTAGGTCTATTTGTACCATGGAATGTATTGATCACATGTTATATGTTGAATTGGTTGTTTGCATCATTTGCATTCACATGATCACAGTAGGAAGTCCTTGTAAAAGGCATGAAGTCTTGGTTAGAGTTGGGATGACTTGGATAGCCAAGCAAGAAGACTTGCCTAGAGTCGGGATGACTCGGATAGGTAAGCAAGAAGTCATGGCTAGAGTCAGGAGGACTCGGATAGTCATGCATGGGAGGCTCCCTAGAGGCCTGAGTGCCTTGGATAGGGAGTTGGCTATTATATTGGTAGGCCTAGGCGTATGGTTAGACATAGACTCCAAAAGAGTGGGGTACACGGGAGGTGTATGCACTCTTGAGGAATTTCTAATCTTCCATCGATGTTGGTTTTGTGTGTTGTCCAATATATGGTGGTTTCGCATCATTGATGGATCTTATACTTTCCAATAGGGTTGGGTAGACTTAGACTCCACTAGGTTGGGTGAGCTAAAGATTGGTCACTTTGTGGATTCTCTATTTTTATCATCCAATATATATAGTACCCTAATGGTTGTATTTCAACCCGTGGATGTTTCCTCCTTGGAGGTTTTACCACGTTAAAAAATCTTTTGTGTTAATTCTTCCTATCTCTATCTTTTATATTTTATTTGTGTATGTTATTATCTTGTTTCATATTA
The DNA here is from genome assembly GCA_030490815.1 of Acer saccharum. Classification (NCBI taxonomy): domain Eukaryota; kingdom Viridiplantae; phylum Streptophyta; class Magnoliopsida; order Sapindales; family Sapindaceae; genus Acer; species Acer saccharum. The sequence continues at coordinate 29,309,896 of CM059868.1, read as the reverse complement.
TTCACTTGTGATATATAGTGAAGCAAGTATTTGTAAAGTGTGATTTGTGGATTCATTCTTTTGATCATTTTTGTATATATGATTCTTTTGTATATTGTAATTTTTTGTATAGTGATATTTGATCACTATTGTAACTTATTGAACATCTATTGAAATACAAGCTTTCTTTGTTGTTGTATTTATTTGTTCTTATACCTCACACAACTAGGTGATATACTTAGACCTTGTTCACATGATTATATTCTCATATTGTCTATGTATGTCTTTCTTGGTTTATTTTGTTGTGTGTAAGGCTACCTTGAGAGACAAACGAAAGTTTGTTCAAGGGATTGAAAAAAGTGTAAAAACCTATTCACCCCCCTCTAGGTATGCCTTAAGCAATTTAACTACATTTGTATACTTTCAATTGGTATCAGAGTGGGTCGTCGGACGGCACTCGACGAGATCCGATTTATACTTACGTGTGGATTGCTTAGGTTTTTGCAAGTATGGTTTGTTAGGATTATGCTCAATAGCAAGAGTGTAATATTGTTTTTGACAATCTTTTCATATTAATAAAGTGATTTCTGATTTAAACAAATCTTATAGCATTTATAGATTGAATATTATAATTGTCAAAAGTAAATAATCATAAGGTCAAAAGACTACGAGATAAGAAGAATTGTTCGTACATCTAGATATGTATGAGGTAGACACAATTCTTTAGTTAGTCTTGAATAATGTTCACAACTTAAGTTAAAGGTTGGGCACCTTTATCTTGTTAAAGTTGTAGAATTCTTTTGCTAGCATTTGAGTGGGATCAAATGAGTTATGATGAGTCTGAAATCATCGAAGGGTCTTCGAGTAAAAGAATCTAGTACACTGGGTGCATTGAATAGGATCACAATGAAATACTTTATCTAGAACCGTCAGTAGATAAAGTTTTTTCATTATCAGGACAATCGGAGAGTCTATCTTAATCCTGAGATAAATGATGGACTTATGGTTGCAAGTGTTATCATTTGAGTTATCAATGAGTACGATTATATAGCATAGTTGATCGGACTTTTGCAAGTACCAAAATTCCACACTCGGAATACACAAATCAACTGAGATGTATAATGGCAAGTGGGATCGTTCCTCAGGGAAAGAGAGGATATTTGGCTATAACTAATTTATGTACACTAATCTAAACTACGTGCGGAAAAGTAAAATTCATTTTTGGTTTTGGAATTTGTTTTAACAATTAAGCTAAATAAAATTAACCAATCTAAAGCAAGTAATTGAAATGAAATGTGTGATATATGATGATGGATATTGGGGAATTGAGTTGACAACTAAAAGATTTCCTAATGTAATGAACTAGTCCAATTAAGCATTTTCATCCTACTCAAGGGTTGTTCTTTTAATTGATTTTACTCATTAATGTGCAAATTCACACCTTGACTCAAGTAAGCCCTACTATGAGTCTTGGTAGAAATAGATTCAAACTCTTACTCAAGTGAACCCCACTATGAGTAATTGCCCAAATAATATTCTTAAGAACAAATCAAAGGTCTTTTACCAAATAGCACATGCATGTACCAATTTTCACTTCATATAAGCTAAAGATTGGAGAATGGGTTGAAAGCCATTCAAACCCTAAACCACAACCTTCATATGTGAACCATTTCTATCACAAGCTAAATTGAACCCCAATATTAACAAGTAAGTAAAAATGGCAACTTCAAGGCAATGAAATGAAAATGTACCAAGAGAGGATTTGTATAAATAGATAACTAGTTCAAATACATAGGATTATCAAATAAGTTGTCTCATCAATTCCCCAATAAAAGGGTTTAGTTACACATAATGAAAATAGACATGAAAAGAGAAAGGTTGTAGAGAAAACCCACAAAAATCTTCATGAGTCTTCTTGTCCTTTGATGAGCTTGAAATCTCCTTGACCTTGGTGATTCCCTTCTTCTCTCTTCAATAAATTTCCAAAATGAGATGGAAGGAATGTGGTTGGAATGGATTAAATGACGCTTTGGATTGGTGGGAGCTAGAGAGATGTTAGAGAGTTGTAGAGAAAGACTAGGGTTTCTTGCAAAATGGTGGTGAATGCCCTAGGGAAAGAGAAAAGGGGGTATTTATATGGGGACCCATGAGGTAGGGCTTGAAATCCCGGTGCTGCTGACGTGGCGCGTGATCGGCGGTTGGAACGGCGGTTTGATCATGGCCGAATTGCACCTGACACGCCTGGAATGAAACGGCGGCCTGGCCATCGAATGGAACCGCCGAATTCTTCTTTTCTTGCCAATTGTCCGTTTTGCCCCCAAATGCTCTCCTTTCGCCGCTTTTAGCCCAAAATCACCGGATTTCTTCATTCTTCCACCCAGAATACAAAAGGTACCTGTACAATCAACATCGAGCCATAAATTTCATGAATTTACTCGAAAGTCAATCAAAATTATCGGAAATCGGGGGCGAAATTCTATATATGTAATGGCTCGATCAATAGTCTATCCTCGATAGTTTGGTGGTATTCATTTGTTAATCGATAGAGGACTTCATTTATAGATATGGACATCGTGGCTCCATTTATTAAATGAGAGTAGAATATCATCATATGGATGTTTTGAGGTATTGGATATTGAATCTTAACGTTAAGTTTTCGATAGAGTTTATTGAAACATGGCTTCTGGACAAGTCAAAATATCTAAGTTCAAAATGTGGTCATATGAGTAAATATGGTAACTTGGAGAGCTATAGGCGGTCTATGAGCTCTTGGCGATTACTGATATTCTTCACGAGGATACACCATCTCCAATAAGATTGTCTAGGGTACGAATGTGAAATATTTACTTATTCTATCTTTATTTAAGAGTTCAATTTTAGCTCTTTAGTGGAATGAGTTAAAATTAATAGATCGGACCTAAGTGAATCATTTGTTGATTGTGATTAGGTTATGTCTATTGAAGCTTAAATTTAGATAGCCCGCCAAGATCCTCAATCCACACGGACTTGCATGAATCACTTGATATATTTTACCAGACTAATTTATGGGTCCATCTAGAATTGTATTTAATGGGCTGATCAATTATATTAATATATTAATGAAAGGCATGTGGGCTTGTTTCTTTTAGTAAGAATGGGTCTGGTTCACATGTGGGCTTTTTTTAATTAAAGTCTAATGGATTAAATAAAATAAGAAAATAATATTAGGGCCATGTATATGGTGTGGGCGGCAAGACTAGAATAATAGTCTAAAATATTATTTTATTTTATTGATTGATTAAAATGGAAATAAATTAATTTATTAGTTAATTATTTAATTAAAAATCAAAATCTTTTTCTGACTAGGGAATATGTTTCTTAGTAGTATACTATTGTGGTAGTATAAATAAAATAAAAGACTTTATTTGGTAAGTAGATAAATAAGGGATTTATTTATCTAATCAAATAAGGAAGTCTTTTATATAGTCACAAATACACTAAAGAGTTGGATTAGGATTTGGAATTCTAAGGAAATCTACCTAGGGTTAGGATTTAAGTCAAAAGACATAAATCCTACATGGTAAAGGATTTCGGCTTCAATATATAGATATATATGAAATATAAATGGTAATTAGCCGGATATATATATAGATATATTTATAAAGCATTCGGAATATATAGATATACGGAAATTATCCTATCAGTGCATCCTGATAGAATTATATAAGGATATTGAATATGAGTCACTCGTTTTACATACTTTGACTTGGTATGTACGCACTTGTCAAATCACTGTTATAAATGAGTGGCTTACATTTAATATCCTGATAAAGTTATATCAGTGCATCCTGATAGGATCGGGACCGTATAAATATATATAGATATATATATATTTAAACAGCATGCAGAATAAAAGGCATGCAGAATCGTATATAATATATATTGACTTATATATACATGATACATTATGCAGAATTGGTGATATATATATATTGACTTATATACAATATATATGGCAGCAAGAGTTCGTCCACTATAGAGATATATATATATATATATATATAGACTTGCGGCCACTAAATATATATAAATATATATTCTTTATATAGAATTCATATAACCCTAATGTCTTTGACTTGAGAGTTTTTTCTTTTGCTAGAGAAAAATAGAATCCAACTCTTAGACTAGTGTGATTTTCGGCCAAGAGGAATAGAGAAAAAAGTTTGTTCTTATTTCGATAGTGCACTAGTTACTTTTACATCAAAAGGTTTTGTGCACAATTTCGAATAAGGTTCACGTGAGTTTCGATCTAAAGATTGTGAATTCAAAAGTGACCGGAACATTCTTTGTTGTCTCTTGAAACTTGTTGTGACTAACGAAAAAGAAAAAGTTTTGTTAATCCATCCTCAGGTACACAATTCAAAGAGAAGGGAGACCACGCTCCTAGGTGATTCACGTTCGTGATTGGATTGGAAGATCTTGTGGATTACCATCGACGCAATGTCAATCGGATCACGCGACAAAGGTATGATATCTTTAGTATTATATGTTAATTAATTAGAGGGTTAAGGTTCAACTTATGGAAAAATTTTAAACTATACTAAAATCTAGTTTAGTCTCACTTCCGCTGCATGCAATCGTATTTTTCCCTACAATTGGTATCAGAGCCTTGGTTGTACCCTTTCATTAATTAACGTATATATACATGAATCTATTTCTTTTTATTGTGATTATGCATGTTTAGAAAGAGATGGCACTCTAGGTATTCTCATATATAATTACATTGGAATGTATGGATTTATATATGTTATATGTTGTTATAAAGTGAATTGTTATTGCTCAATTTTGATCCTAGAATTTCAATGTATTTTTGTTTCGGAATTGTAACAAGAAGGGTGGCCTATTATTGTCACAATTTCCTTCTTGGTAGTTGCTAAGTTTTTTTTATTTTATTAAATTTAAGTGCAGTTTTTTTTTATTGTATTATAATATAGTGCAGTTTTTTTGGTATTAAATACTGCAGTGATTAAAATAAAAAAAAAACTGCAGTATTTTATTGTTTAAATAATGTTGTAATACGTTCAAGCATCGAAGATTCGAAGACTTGAAGAATTGGAAGCAACTGGAACAAGTTTGGGACCGTGCGCACCATAGCAACATGCATGCGCGCAAGATTGCACGCAGCTGTACATGTTGGACTGTGGGCTGCGCACGGCAGCACCATGAAGTGCCATGGGCTGCGCACGGCAGCCCTTGTTGGGGTCGTGGAGTGCGCACGCCCATAGGGACAGCCATGGGATGCACAAGTGATCGGTGGCCGTTTGAAGACTTGTTCACCAAGAAACGAGTTTTTTGTATTCCAAACAAATGTAATTTACTTGTTTTTCTAAGATGGATCAAAATTGTGGCTATTTATTTTGCGTAAATATTACAATATTTGTTATTGTTTGATGACATGTCATATAGAATAGGAGTGCCACTCATATATCTCTTTTGGTATGAACATGCATTGAATGATTTAGGTATCTAAATTGGCATTTAGATAACTTGGTAAATCATTCTATGGGATTTAATCACACGCCTTAAATAATTGAGTGGGAGAAGGTGTTTTGCAACACCTATGGCCTCCAAGGTTAGTTGAGCTTTATTATTTATTGGTAATCCCCCCAAGGGGCGTCCATGAATGAAATTTAGCAACATACTTCCTTACAAGGATAGACTAGACAATTGACTCAAACGAGATCTACTCCCCAAGGAGAGATTTTCGTGAGAGAAAATATTGAGGGTCGATATCTTGGTAACACACTCAATGTGATTTTATTGATATCCTCCCAAGAGTTCTTGTCAATAAAATCACAAGGCTAAAATTGAAAACGCTGGTTGTTATGTTAACAATTAAGTGGGACCTAATCCAACTAATAAATGGTACGTACTCCCAAAGGAGGCGTAACATTTATGGGTGTTGGATCACCGTTGAATTCTTACGATTGAATTATTCATTAATTCAAGATAAATATTCGAAAGTGTTTTATCATGATTATTTACTCATATATGTTTTTGTTTTTATTCAGAAATCATGACCCCATCCCTAATGATCATCCTAAAAGATAAATATTTTAACTAGTGATAATTATGTCACATGGAAAAGGAAAATTGGGTTGTTGCTGCAAGCTGAAAAACATAAGTTTGGTCTGACTACTCCTAAAAACCACCTGCTCCCACTAATGAATCTAATGTGATGCAATGAGACGAGTATGAGCAGTGGAAGACCTCAAATAAGATGGCCAAATGGCTACCATCTCCGACGTGTTGCAACAGCTGTAGGGAAAAATACGGTCAACGCAGCGGAAGCGAGACTAAAAACGATTTAGTATATTTTAAAATTTTTCCTTTGATGAACCTTAACCCTTTAAATTAATTAAACACACATATATATATATATATAAACTAACAAAAGTAGAATACCTTTTGTCGCATGATCCGATTGACTTACGTCGATGGTAATCCGTAAGATCTTCAATCCTAGCACAAACGTGAATCACTTAGGAGCTTGGTCTCCCTTTTCTTTGAATTGCGTACCTGAGAATGGACAAACAAAATCTCTTTTTCTTAACGTTAGTCACAAAACATCCAAAAGACTACAAAGATTATTCCGGTCACTTTTGAGTTCTCAATCTAATGATCGAAACTCACGTGAACCTTATTCGAAGTTGTACACACAAGCCTATTGATGTATAAGCAATTGGTGTACTATCGAAAATAGAATAATCTCTTCTCTCTTGTGTCTTGGCCAAAAAATAAAACCTTTTCTATGAGTATGAGAAGAAGAAGAAATTGATCAACTGAATCAATCAAGCAAGAGAGAGGGTGGCCTAATTCTATAGCATGTATTATATAGGGTGGCCGAAAATTTCTTCTCTCCTTATGATGGGAGACTAGGGTTGGCCAAATCCTCTATACAAGAGGATTTGTGCTTTGCCCTAATTCCTATCAACTTTAGAATCCTAACCCTAATTCAACTCATAAGTGTTTTATCTTTTTTTAATAACTTAATAAAAGACTTTCCTATTTGATTAAATAAATAAACCTTATTATTTATTTTCATACCAAATAAGTCTTTTACTTTTAGTATACTACTACCAATAGTATAACTCTAGGAAACATATTTTCTGATCAGAAAAAGATTTTGTTTCTTAATTAAATAATTAATTAATAAATTAATTAATTCTCATTTATTCAAACAATAAAATAAAATAATATTTTTGACTAATTAATTAGCCTTGCCGCCCACATCATATATATATATGGGCTTAATATTATTTTCTTATTTTATTTAATCCATTGGACTTTAATTAAAAAGCCCACATGTGAACCAGACCCATTCTTACTAAACGAAACAAGCCCACATGCCTTTCATTAATATATTAATATAATTGATCAGCCCATTAAATAAATAATGTGCAAATTATATTCTTAATATATTAAATGCAATTCTAGATGGACCCATAAATTGGTCTGGTAGAATATATCAAGTGATCCATGCAAGTCCGTGTGGATTGGGGATCTTGGCGGGCTATCTAAATTTAAGCTTTAATAGACATAACCTAATCACAATCAACAAATGATTCACTTAGGTCCGATCCATTAATTTTAACTCATTCCACTAAAGAGCTAAAATTGAACTCTTAAATAAAGATAGAATAAGAAGATATTCCTCATTCATACCCTAGACAATCATATTGGAGATAGTGTATCCTCGTGATTAATATCAATAATCGCTAAGAGTTCATAGACTACCTATAACTCTCCAAGTTACCATATTTACTCATATGACCACGTTTTGAACTTGGATATTTTGACTTGTCCAGAAGCCATGTTTTCAATAGTCACTATCGAAAACTCAACGTTGAGATTTAATATCCAATTACCTCAAAACATCCATATGATGATATTATACTCTCATTTAATAAATGGAGTCACGATGTCCATATCTATAAATGAAGTTCTCTATCGATTAACAAATGAATATCACCAAACTATCGAGGATAGACTATTCTATATAATCGTACTCATTGATAACTCAAATGATACCACTTGCAACCATAAGTCCATCATTTATCTCAGGATTAAGATAGACTCTCCAATTGTCCTGATAATGAAAAGACTATTATCTATTGACTGTTCTAGATAAAGCGTTTCATTGTGATCCAGTTCAATGCACCCAGTGCACTAGATTCTTTTACTCGAAGACCCTCCGATGATTTTAGACTCATCATATCTCATTTGATCCCACTCAAATGCTAGCAAAAGAATTCTACAACTTTAACAAGGTAAAGGTGCCCAGCCTTTAACTTAAGTTGTGAACATTATTCAAGACTAACTAAAGAATTGTGTCTACCTCATACATATCTAGATGTACGAACAATTCTTCTTTTCTCATAGTCTTTAGACCTTATGATTATTTACTTTGACAATTATAATATTAAACTATAAATGCTATAAGATTTGTTAAACCAGAAATCACTTTATTAATATGAAAAAGATTGTCAATTACAATATTACACTCTTGCTATTGAGCATAATCCTAACAACAGCAGTATGAAGGAATAGGGTCTGCTGCTGATATGATGATGTCTCTAGAAGAGATTCATATGGTTGGTAAAGTTGCTACTGTTAAGACCCGTCAGAAGGTCAGGGAATAACAGAAGAAAAAGTAACTTGGGCCTACCAAGAAGGAGACTAAGAAAGTAACCAAAATCAAAAGGAAGTGCTTCTTTTGTGGTGAAAAGAGACATTGGAAAAGTAATTGCCCAAAGTCTCAGAATAAGAAGGAACAAGGTAATGTGAATTATCTTGAAACATGTTTACTGGTAGATTCTACAGATTCTTGGATTGTAGACTTAGTAGCCAATAATCATGTTTGTTATTCCTTATGGGGTTTTCAAGAAAGGAGAAGGCTGAATAAGAATGAAATCAACTTGTGTTTAGGCAACGAAGCGTTGGTGTCTGCTAGTGCAGTGGGAGATATTAGAGTTAATCTAGATTCTAGTAGGCATTTAGATTTGATAGACATTTATTATGTACCTCAATTCAAGAGAAATTTAATTTCAGTTTCTTGTTTATATAAATTTGAATATTCGGTTACTTTTAATAATTTTTTTTTATTATTAGTAAAGATGACAAATTTGTTTGCAAAGGTACATTGGAAAATGGTCTATTATATTTACATAGAAATATCTCTCACTTGTTAGACACAAAATTAACGCAACCTAACCATAAAAGAGTAAAATTATCATAAGATGAAACCTACCTATGCCATTTGCGCCTAGGTCATATTAACCTTAATAGGATTAAAAGATTGGTTAGTGATGGACCTTTAAGTGACTTAAAGGTTGATGATCTACCAACTTGTGAATCCTGTTTGGAAGGTAAAATGACCAAAAGGTCGTTCAGGACCAAAGGCACAAGAGCCACTGAATGTTTAGGATTAATGCATACTGATGTATGTGGTCCTATGAGCATTCAAGCTAGAGGTGGATATGAGTACTTTATCACTTTCACAGATGATTACTCAAGATTTGGATATGTGTATCTCATAAGACATAAGTCGGATGCTTTTGACACGTTCAAAGCATTTAAAGCTGAAGTGGAAAATCAGCTAGAGAAACACATAAAAATCTTGAGATCAGATCGTGGTGGAGAATATATATCTGGTGAGTTTCAGCAATGTCTTATTGATAATGGAATTATATCTCAGTTTTCTGCACCAGGTATACCTCAACAAAATGGGGTGGCAGAAAGGAGAAATAGAACTCTTTTAGACATGGTTAGGTTTATGTTGATTTATTCAATGCTTCCTATTTCTTTTGGGGATATGCTTTACAAACTACAATATACATTCTAAACGATGTACCATCTAAGTCGGTTCCTCAAACACCGCATGAGTTGTGGACTGGGCGAAAGCCTAGTTTACAACACTTAAGGATATTTGGTTGTCCTGCGCATGTGTTAAAAGGAAAAACAGAAAAGATGGAGTCTCGTTCGGAAACATGCATATTTGTGGGGTATCCAAAAGAAACTAAGGGATATTATTTCTATAGTCCTTCAGATCTTAAAGTATTTGTTTCAACAAATGCTAAATTTCTGGAAAAGGACTATATGAATGATTTTGTACCCAAAAGTAGAATTGTCCTGAATGAGATGTCAGGAGATACAATTCCATAAGAGGTTACACAACCTAGCCCAATTGTAAGTTCCGCACCATCACAAAATCAACAACCTACCATTCCTCGTCGTAGTGGGAGGGTTAGTAGAAAAGCCAAGAGATACATCGGTCTGGGAGAATCAGTGGAGAATCTCCCGGACGACGATGATCCCTACACGTATAGGGAAGCAATGGAGGATGTTGATTGTCGCCATTGGCAAAAGGCAATGCAAGTTGCAAAAATCCAAATGTGGATTAAAGTAAGCATCCTGATCCTGGAACATAAGGTTCGATCAAGTTGTGACGAACCTTGTGTATGCAAAAGGATTAATGGCGACAAGTTGGTTTTCCTAAATTCTTTATGTTGAGGATATACTACTCATCGGAAACAATGTAGGTGTATTGACATCAGTAAAAGAATGGTTAGCAAAACAATTTGATATGAAGGACTTAGGAGAAGCAAGTTATATTCTTGGTATCCAAGTAATAAGGGATAGAAAGAATAGAACGATTGCACTATCCCAAGCTTCATACATAGATAAAATCTTGTCTAGATTTTCCGTACAAGATTCCAAGAAAGGTATGTTACTTTTTAGAAATGGAATCAAACTTTCTAAGGAACAAGTTCCTAAGAATGAGCATGAAGAGCAATTCATGAGTAGGATTCCAAATGCCTCGGCAGTTGGAAGTCTCATGTATGCAATGCTCTGCACTAGACCAGATATTTGTTTTGCTGTGGGCATAGTTAGCAGGTTTCAATCGAAACTTGATCCTGATCACTGGACGGCAGTCAAGCATATTTTCAAGTATCTTAGGAGAACGAGAGATAATATGCTTGTATACTCAGGAGGGGATTTGATTCCCGTTGGGTATACAGATTCTGATTTCCAGTTGGATTCTGACTACCCGAAAATCCACATCTGGATCTGTGTTTACTGTTGGAAGAGGAACAGTCATATGAAGGAGTATTAAGCAATCTTGTATTGTTGATTCCACCATAGAAGCTAAGTATGTTGCTGCATGCGAAGCTGCCAAAGAGGCTGTTTGGCTCTGCCAATTCCTGATTGACTTGGAAGTGGTTCCCAGTGCAAATAAGCAGATCACTATCTACTGTGATAACAGTGGAGCAGTGGCTAATTCGAGAGAACCAAGAAGTCATAAGAGAGGAAAACACATTGAAAGGAAGTATCATCTTCTTAGGGAGATTGTGCATAGGGGTGACGTGACGATTACCAAAATCGCATCAATAGAAAATCTAGCGGATCCCTTCACAAAGGCTCTACCACAAAAGAGTTTTGATGGGCACCTAGAGAACATGGGAATGAGAGATATGACACATTTGCTATAGCGTAAGTGGGAGATTGTTAGGATTATGCTCAATAGCAAGAGTGTAATATTATTTTTGACAATCTTTTCATATTAATAAAGTGATTTCTGATTTAAACAAATCTTATAGCATTTATAGATAGAATATTATAATTGTCAAAAGTAAATAATCATAAGGTCAAAAGACTATGAGAAAAGAAGAATTGTTCGTACATCTGGATATGTATGAGGTAGACATAATTCTTTAGTTAGTCTTGAATAATGTTCACAACTTAAGTTAAAGGTTGGGCACCTTTATCTTGTTAAAGTTGTAGAATTCTTTTGCTAGCATTTGAGTGGGATCAAATGAGTTATGATGAGTCTAAAATCATCGAAGGGTTTTCGAGTAAAAGAATCTAGTGCACTGGGTGCATTGAATAGGATCACAATGAAATACTTTATCTAGAGCCGTCAGTAGATAAAAGTTTTTTCATTATCAGGACAATCGGAGAGTCTATCTTAATCCTGAGATAAATGATGGACTTATGGTTGCAAGTGTTATCATTTGAGTTATCAATGAGTACGATTATATAGCATAGTCTATCCTCGATAGTTTGGTGGTATTTATTTGTTAATCGATAGAGGACTTCATTTATAGATATGGACATCGTGGCTCCATTTATTAAATGAGAGTAGAATATCATCATATGGATGTTTTGAGGTATTGGATATTGAATCTTAACGTTAAGTTTTCGATAGAGTCTATTGGAACATGGCTTCTAGACAAGTCAAAAAATCCAAGTTCAAAATGTGGTCATATGAGTAAATATGGTAACTTGGAGAGCTATATAGGCGGTCTGTGAGCTCTTGGCGATTATTGATATTCTTCACGAGGATACACCATCTCCAATAAGATTGTCTAGGGTACGAATGAGAAATATTTACTTATTCTATCTTTATTTAAGAGTTCAATTTTAGCTCTTTAGTGGAATGAGTTAAAATGAATAGATCGGACCTAAGTGAATCATTTGTTGATTGTGATTAGGTTATGTCTATTGAAGCTTAAATTTAGATAGCCCGCCAAGATCCCCAATCCACACGGACTTGCATGGATCACTTGATATATTCTACCGGACCAATTTATGGGTCCATCTAGAATTGTATTTAATGGGCTGATCAATTATATTAATATATTAATGAAAGGCATGTGGGCTTGTTTCTTTTAGTAAGAATGGGTCTGGTTCACATGTGGGCTTTTTAATTAAAGTCTAATGGATTAAATAAAATAAGAAAATAATATTAGGCCCATGTATATGGTGTGGGCGGCAAGACTAGAATAATAGTCTAAAATATTATTTTATTTTATTGATTGATTAAAATGGAAATTAATTAATTTATTAGTTAATTATTTAATTAAAAATCAAAATCTTTTTTTGACTAGGAAATATGTTTCTTAGTAGTATACTATTGTGGTAGTATAAATAAAATAAAAGACTTTATTTGGTAAGTAGATAAATAATGGATTTATTTATCTAATCAAATAAGGAAGTCTTTTATATAGTCAAAAATATACTAAAGAGTTGGATTAGGGTTTGGAATTCTAAAGAAATCTACCTAGGGTTAGGATTTAAGTCAAAACACATAAATCCTACATGGTAAAGGATTTCGGCTTCAATATATAGATATATATATGAAATATATATGGTAATTAGCCGGATATATATATAGATATATTTATAAAGCATGCGAAATATATATATATATATATATATATTTAAACAGCATGCAGAATCGTATATAATATATATTGACTTATATATACATGATACATTATGCAGAATTGGTGATATATATATATTTTTTAATAAAAATAGGACTGATCTAAAGGGAAAAAGCATCACAAACGATCATATGCTGAAAAACCCCTAGACATTATCCATATATATAAAAGATAAAAGAAAAGAAAAAAGTGACAAAAAGCAATAAAGCACAAAGACCCAAAGGGAAAACAACCCCAAACAAAAATAGGCACGCAGGCCACACGAAAAAAGAAAAAGAAAACATTAAGAAAAACGAAAAGACTCCTGGCCTATGCAGTCATTGCCAACTAAAGAAGAACAGAACGGCGGGGCAAAGAACCACCAAGAATCAGCCTGAAGCTCCAAAGCATGCTTAGAAAGCGTATCTGCAACCTGATTCCCCTCCCTGAAAATATGGGAAACTTGAAAATCCATATGCGAGATCTGGAAGATGCAGCGCTGCCATGCCTGACGAACCCTCCAAGGAACCATTTCAGAACGAGAAGAAAGAAGCTGAACCACATAAGAAGAATCGCTCTCCAGCCAGATACGATGCCACCCATACTTCCAAGCAAAATTAATGGCCAAAGAGGCCGCTAGAAGCTCGGCCTCAAACGCGAAAACCTGACCAAGAGGAATAGCAAAACAACCCTTCACAAAGGCTCTACAGTTCCGAAAAATACCACCACAACCACCAACCCCCGGAGAGCCTAAGGCAGCGCCATCTGTATTCACTTTGATCCAACTAGGGGCCGGAGGCGACCAAACCACACTCTTGATCACTGGGGCTTTAGAAGGGCGACCATGAAGACCAAAACGACGAAGAATCAAAAGGTCGTCCATACAATTACGCATACAACCAATCTCCAGGCGATTAGCCTCTGAAACCGCACGCCAAACCAAAGAAAGGACGGATCTAAAGTCCACTGACTTCCCTTCAAAGATCCACTTATTACGGGCAGTCCACACCCCCTATATCACTGCATGGATAGCCGCTTTCCATAAAATCCTAACCTGCTCACTAAAGGAAACTGACATGGCCTGCAAGAAGAAGGATTGCCAAGTATTGGTAGAGACACGTCGTTGGAAAGTCGAGAAAACTGCCTCCCAAAGAGCAACCGCCAGGGGACAATGAAGAAAAAGATGATCTGTAGATTCACTACTAACCCCACAAATACTGCAACGAGAAGCCAACTGGAACCTAGACCTGCAAAGGCGATCCTCAGTAGGAAGCCTGTTCAACATCAGACGCCAGGTCAAAGCTGAACGAGAAGGGGGAATAAAACGGGACCAAACATCCCTCCACCAAACAACCTGAGGAATATCATGGAGAAACTGGGAATAAGCAGCCTTGCAAGAAACACGACCATCCCGAGAATTAGCCTAAACAAGAGAATCCACAATAGGAGAAATTGCAATCCGATCAATCCGAAAACATAGATCCGGGAATCGCACGCGGAAACAACCGTCCAGCACCCATTTACCCTCATGAATAAAATCTAAGACCTTCGCCCGGAGCGGATTAGCTAAATAATCTGGAATCCCTAAAAGCTCCAAAATGGGAACCCCCAACCAATTATCCCGCCAAAAGTCCCTCTGAGAGTTCTCTCCAATAAGCCAAATACCTTCCTTAAGAAGGGAACTATAATTCATCCGAAGAGAAGACCAAATCGAGGAGGTGACAACCCAAGATCTTTCAGACCAAGACCACCCTGAGAGTAAGGCCTACAACAACGATACCAAGCGACCCGAACCAACTTAGTCTCCTCACAGGAACCAGTCCACAAAAAGTTTCTCAACTTGCGGTTAATCAGAGACAGTAAAGAAGAAGGCCACTTGTAAATCATGAAAGAGTGCACAAAGGAACCAGTGATGACCGACCTGATTAGAGTAGCACGACCAACCAGAGAGAGGGACTTGCCCTTCCATTTAGCGAATTTAGACAAGATCTTATCCGCAATAGGTCGTAACACAGCTTTTCGAGGCTTACCCCGAAATAAAGGGACTCCCAAATAAGAAAACGGAAGCTGCCCAATCTGCATACCAACCAGAGAGTGCAAACTACCAATCCGAGAGGGGGAGATAGAAGATCCGAAAAAAATTGAAGACTTACCCCAGTTAACTAACTGACCTGAAATATCACCATAATCCCCAAAAGCACCCATGATATGCTTCAAATTCTTTTGAGTGCCTCTGCAAAAGATCAAAACATCATCTGCATAGAGCAAATGAGTTGGAGCCAAAAAACCCCTAGGGGAAGAAATCGGCAGAATCTGAGAAGAATCCACCAACCTCGTCAATAATCTACTAAGGAAGTCCTCTGCAATACCAAACAAAAGAGGAGAGAGCGGATCTCCCTGACGAACCCCTCTAGAGCAACAGAAATATCCTTCTGGGACCCCATTCAAAAGGACTGAAAGCCTAGAAGAACGAAGAATACCATCAATCCAATCCACAAAAACAGAAGAAAACCCAAAAGCCTGAAGCACTCTGCAAAGGAAAGTGTTAGGATTATGCTCAATAGCAAGAGTGTAATGTTGTAATTAACAATCTTTTTCATATTAATAAAGTGATTTCTGGTTTAACAAATCGTATAGCATTTATAGTTTATATTATAATTGTCAAAGTAAATAATCATAAGGTCTAAAGACTATGGGAAAAGAAGAATTGTTCGTACATCTGGATATGTATGTGGTAGACACAATTCTTTAGTTAGTCTTGAATAATGTTCACAACTTAAGTTAAAGGTTGGGCACCTTTATCTTGTTAAAGTTGTAGAATTCTTTTGCTAGCATTTGAGTGGGATCAAATGAGATATGATGAGTCTAAAATCATCGGAGTGTCTTCGAGCAAAAGGATCTAGTGCACTGGGTGCATTGAACTGGATCACAATGAAATACTTTATCTATAACCGTCAGTAGATAAAAGTCTTTTCATTATCAGGACAATCGGAGAGTCTATCTTAATCCTGAGATAAATGATAGACTTATGGTTGCAAGTGATATCATTTGAGTTATCAATGAGTACGATTATATCGCACAGTCTATCCTCGATAGTTTGGTGATATTCATTTGTTAATCGATAGAGGACTTCATTTATAGATATGGACATCGTGGCTCCATTTAATTAAATGAGAGTATAATATCATCATATGGATGTTTTGAGGTAATTGGATATTAAATCTCAACGTTGAGTTTTCAATAGTGTCTATTGAAAACATGGCTTTTGGACAAGTCAAAATATCCAAGTTCAAAACGTGGTCATATGAGTAAATATGGTAACTTGGAGAGTTATAGGCGGTCTATGAACTCTTGGCGATTACTGATATTAATCACGAGGATACACTATCTCCAATATGATTGTCTAGGGTATGAATGAGGAGCATCTTCCTTTTCTATCTTTATTTAAGAGTTCAGTTTTAGCTCTTTAGTGGAATGAGTTAAAATTAATGGATCGGACCTAAGTGAATCATTTGTTGATTGTGATTAGGTTATGTCTATTGAAGCTTAAATTTAGATGGCCCGCCAAGATCCCCAATCCACACGGACTTGCATGGATCACTTGATATATTCTACCGGACCAATTTAAGGGTCCATCTAGAATTGCATTTAATATATTAAGAATATAATTTGCACATTATTTAAGTAATGGGCTGCTCAATTATATTAATATATTAATGAAAGACATGTGGGCTTGTTTCTTTTAGTAAGAATGGGTCTGGTTCACATGTGGGCTTTTTATTTAAAGTCCAATGGATTAAATGAAATAGGAAAATAATATTAGGCCCAATCTTATATAAGTGGGGCGGCTAGGTTAATGTTTTAACCTAAAAATATTATTTTGTTTCATTTGTTTTAATTAAATAAGAATTAATTGATTTATTGATTAATTGTTTAATTAAAGAAACAAATCTTTCCAAAAAGTAAAAGACTTGTTTGATAAGTAAATAAATAAATTAGTTTTATTTATTTAATCAAATAAGGAGTCCTTTTTATTTAGTCAAAATAAAAGAATAAAAATAAAAGAGTTGGATTAGGGTTTGAAGTCTTAAAAGACATGTGGTTTTTGGGTGCAATACAACTCCTCTTTTGTAGAGGAAAATTGCGGCAACCCTAGGCAAACACACATAGAGAATTCGGCCACCCTATAAGGAAAGAAGGAAGAAATTTTGGCCACCTATATAAGCATACTTATAGAATTCGGCCACCACAATGAATGGGGCTTGAGTTTTTATTTCTTTCTTCTTCTTCTTAATTCCAAGAGAGTTTTTATTCTAAAAAGACAAAAAGGAGTGTGAGATTATTCTTTGATAGTATACTATTGCTTAATCATCAATAAGCTTGTGTATACGATATCGATCTAGGTTCACGCGAGTTTCGATCATTAGATTGAGAACTCAAAAGTGACCGGAATAATTTTTGACATTCTTTTGATTGTTTTGTGACTAACAAAGAAAAGAAAGTTTTTGTTTGGTCCATTCACAGGTTTGCAATTCAAAGAAAAGGGAGACCACGCTCCTAGGTGATCCACGTTCGTGCTCGGATTGAAGGTCTTGCGGATTACCATCGACGTAAGTCAATCGGATCACGCGACAAAAGGTAATTTACTTTTGTTAATATAAATGCATGTTTATTGATTAAAAGGGTTTAAGGTTCATAAAGGAAAAATTTTTAAAAGTCACTAAATCGTTTTTAGTATCGCTTCCGCTGCGTTTACCACTTTTGTTATTGTTTTTCCCTACAGAAAGACCAATCCAAGGTGTTAAAAGCCTTTCGGATATCAATCTTCATGGCCAAGTTACCCCCATAGCACTTCTTCTGCAACACATTCACACAGTCAGAAGCCAAAGCAATACAATCCTCGATATGCCGGTCTCGAATGAATCCAAACTGTTGAGGAGAAATAATCCTGGCGGCAACCCGAGCTAAACGATCAGCCAAAATTTTCGAAGAAATTTTAAACAGAAAGTTACTAAGAACAATCGGTCGAAACTGATCAACCGAAATCGATTCCCTCAGCTTCTGAAGAAGAACAATGAAGCTAGAATTGAGACCCGGGAAAATAACTCCAGTGATGAAAAAATCTTGAACAGCAAGGACCACGTCACTACCTACAACATCCCAACATCTTTGATAAAATCTACCAGAAAACCCATCTGGCCCAGGGGCAGAAGCAGCATCCATAGCAAAGACCGCATCTTGAATATCCTCAGCAGATGGAATGCTAGTCAAGAAAGCATTCTCTACGGTAGTTACCAAGGAAGGAACCACATCATTGTAAGGATTCCCGTAGTTTCTAATTGGCTTATTTCGTGATCAAACCATATGTGGGGATCCTTGTAAGGGTAGCTTAGGAGTTGGTTTATTATTCGAAGCCCTTTCAAAGACCTCGTCTTGATTAGCACCGAAGGTAAATTCTATGTGCTTACTTATCTTGAAGAGATAGTTGCACACACTCACTTAGCATACTTGTTCATGTGTGCATTCTCTTCACATGTCACCTTACACACTAGCACTTTGATGTTGTATCTTGTTGTGTGTATTTGTGGCTTGTAATTCATTTCCCGATAGTGTTCGGAAACGTCCGCGCATGCACTTGAATGTGCTTGGTTTTACGCGAAGACCGCCTATGGAGATGCACTTGGCATCTCTTTGGTTTTCACCTCTGTTGGTGATCGGCGGTCGTAATCGACGGCCTGGCCGCCGAATGAAACCGCCGTTTGAATTCGGCGGTTGAATCGGCGGTTGGATGGCCGCCGATCTGAAACGCCGTTTCAGACCTGATTGATTTTAATTCTCGGGTTTAATTCGGCGGTGTAAACGGCGGTCACGAAACCGCCGAATGGAACCGCCGTTTCTCCCCTGTTTCTCCGGGAGCAATTCGGCGGTTGTAATCGGTGGCCACCGACCGCCGATTGAAACCGTCGATTGGCACGTTTCTTCGAAACTTACTTAAACGACCTCACTTTGGTTTGGCACCCTATATATATGCCATTTTGTCTTTAGGTCAATTAAGAGAGTTCATATTCAGATTTCATACTTAGGATATTTTTCAAAGAGAAGAAAAATTCCAAGAACTCATTTTTAATTACTCAAACACTTTTTCCATGATCATCAATCATCATCTAGCATCATCTTAGATCATCTAGATGACATCTTGCATGGATTCTTCATCATACTTTGCTTGGTAAGCTTTTCACTAATATCTTACATATTTTGTGTTTATCTTATCTAGCAATCTCAATTTAATTACTTGTATGTGATTTTATATTTGTTGAATACAAGATTGAGATTAGTATGATGTATGTTTTTCCCGTGAGGGTTTCCACGTAAAAATCAAGTGTCAATTTAATTTTCGCACCATATTACACTTGCTTGTTTATTTTATCTTGAGGGTAATTTCGTAATTTTGACTAACACGAAAAATTGGGTAAAAAGCGTAAAATCTATTCACCCCCCCTCTAGATAGTTTTATACACACCGTGCTATAATTAGTTTCAATTGGTATCAGAGCGGGTTCCTAGACATACATAGGTGATCCTTGCTTATTTTGGTGTGTTTTGCATTTTGTGTGATTTTTGATCATTCATACATTTGCATTCATTTCATTCATTCATAAACACTATGAGTGGAAACGGTGGAAATGGTGGTGGCAACGAAGGAGCTTCTAGCACAAGGCCTCCACTTCTTACCGGGTTGAACTATTCCCAATGGAAAGGGAAGATGGAATCCTACATATGCCAAATTCATGACCGTGCATGGATGGCGGTGGAAGACGGATATGATCTCCCTATGATGACTCCCACGGGTGGAGGAGAAGATGTTTTGAAGCCAAAGGTGCAATGGAACGTGCAATAGTTTGAGGCTTCAAAGTGGAATAGGAAGGCGATGCATGCCATCTTGTGTGCTATGGACGAAAATCAATACAAGTTGATTCAAAATACTAGGATAGCTAAGGAAGCATGGGACATCCTAGAGATTGCACATGAGGGAACCGAAGTGGTGAAGGACTCTAAGCTTCAAGTCCTCCAAACTCAATTCGAGATGCTCAAGATGGAGGAGAATGAGTGCTTCAACGACTTCGAGATCAAGTTGATGGATATAGTCAACCAAAGCCATCAACTTGGTGATCCATATTCAGATAGGAGAATCAAGCAAAAGATTATGAGATCTCTACCCGATAGGTTTGAATCGAAGGTGACGGCTTTAGAAGAAAATAGTGGTTATAAGGATATGAAGCCGAGTGAGGTGATTGGGAGACTTCTAGCTTATGAGTCTAGGAAGGGGCCTATCTCCACACCCACTAAAAAGCAAAAAGGAATTGCTTTAAAAACCTCCAAGGATGAAAAGGAGGAAAAGAAGGTTGACTCGGATGAAGACCTTGCCTTGTTTGTAAAAAGTTCAACAAGGTTATGAAGTTTAGAAGAAAGAACTTTGGATCAAAAGGACAAGATTTGAAGAAAAAGGGTTCTTTCAAGAAGTTTGAACCTAGGCAAGAGAGGACCGAAATGAAAGGGGTCCGATGTTTCGAGTGTGGTGGCATAGGTTGTTGACGGTGAAATTTGGATTGCCACGCACTCAACAATTAAATCAATTTAATATAAAGCAAGAAAATTAAGAACACATGCAAAAGACAAGTTTTACGTGGAAAACCCTTGAATGGGAAAAAACCACGGCGCCCCTGAGGGCAGAAGAATAATACTAGGTTTTCGTTTCTTTGTTACACACTCAAAAATCTCTCACAATTGCTCTCTTTTTTCTCTCTATATTTCTGAACCCCTTCCTCGTGGGATAGGTGGTTCTATTTATACATGTTTACTTAGGGTTTCCCCTTGTTGATTTGTACTAGGATCCTTTCTTGTCACGGATTGGGTCTTCTTTCCTTTTTTATGATTCCTTGTGGCTTCTGCATTTCTGCCGAGTCGGTTCGAGCTCAGTGTGCTAGTCCAGCGAGTACCTTTATTTTCTGGGTATTGCGTATCTGGCGAGCATACTTCTATATTCGGCGAGTAGGTTTTTGGTTTTGGCGACCATGCTTCTTCTTCCTTCTGGTCTAAGCTATTTTATCATCCTGACTTGTCAGACTCCTTCCTTTGACCCGGTCAATAAATGACGTGGCAACCTTTCGTTAGCTCTTTAGATGACGTGTCAGCTTGGCGAATTTATACATACAACAATACCCCCATAAATACTTTGAGCTGGGCGAATGACTTGTCCTTCCCACTTCGTTTGCCTCTGCGAGTAGTATTTATATTCACGTTTATGAGATTTCCACACACTTTGCAATAACTCCTCCTTTTAACCACCCGCTGTATTTATTAATTGATTCTTCCGGTGCACGCTTTCAATTTCATCCACATAACTTCTGGCGTTTCCACTTGTTTGACAGATGAAGGGACGTTCTGATGGCTTGGTTGTCCCCAAGATGCCACATGTCATTTATTGGGTGGTGACTGTTGCGGTTTGGTAATAGTGGCCGTCATTCTCATTAAATACGTATCATTGTACTTGATTGCTTCTTTTTTGAATTTCGAAGTTCCCTCTTTTTAAGGCCCGATCGTTTCTCCTCTTTCTCTTTACTTGCTTCATCGTGTTTCATCAGAGCAGAAAAAAGAACAGTTGATCTCTTGCTTTTGTCTTTTTTTTTTTTTTTTTTTTGAGAGCTAACTACAGTCCTTTTCCTGTGCCTCTTATTGTCGGTCGGTTCACCGGATTTCGACTCTTCTTGCTTCTCTGTGTCTCCGATCTTTTCTGCACATTTTGCGAATCTAGGGTTTTCTAGTGAGTTTTCATGGATCCCTCCTTGCGCTCTTTTCTTTTTAATCGGATGATGCAAGCTATGGAGCTTGGTGATAAGTGTACTGCGGACAAAATTGAGTCTCTGATTCGCAATTTTCGTCTAGATTCTCCGGTCCCACTTTCCGTTTATATTCCATCTTTTGAGGATATTTCTAATCCTGACATCTCTCCTCCATCTTTTGACAGTGATTCTCCAGCAATGACGAGATCTCCTAAAACCACAAGCAGTAAACGACGCTCCACTAGGGCTCCTCGTGAATCTCTGCTGGATGTGCAGACGGTTGTTGACTCTGATGTTGAGGACCATCAGAAGGATAGGCTGCTTTTCTCGCCAGCTCGCCCGTGTTCTTTTGACACAGAAGTAAATGTAGTCGGCGAGGGCGAGCTTTGTAAATACAAGAGTCGTTTCGACATTCCGGACTCGGTGACTCTTATGTTACCTGGCGACCGGGCTGTGTGGAATCCTTCTGAAAATGCGGTCGCCATTTACGGGGCTATGCTCAGTTGTGGGGTAACCCTCCCCCTTCAGCCTTTTATTGCCAGGTTCTTGGCGGAGGCTCAAATTGCACCGGCCCAGCTCGCCCCAAATAGCTACAGGATACTGATGTGCCTGTGTCTTATGTGGAAATTGAAGGGTTACGGGCCTCCTACACCCCGCGAGATCCGCCATTTTTATACTCTTAGACAGGCGGGCAATGGTGGCACATACTTTCTTCTCTCCTCGCCAGTGGAGAACTGGATTCCTGAGGGTGTGGCGAACCCTGGTCAGGTTGAGGTCTCCAGCGATGAGAAGAAGAAGGGTTTCATCTGGGGCTTCCCTACTTCGAACAAAAGGTGGAAAAACAGTTGGTTTTTCGCCGGCGGCGAGTGGGGTCGAAATGTACCTGCTCTCAATCGCCACAATCTTTTGGCGAGGAAGGTTCCCAGGCATTTCACATCTCCTGAAGCCTGGTCGAAAGCGGCCCCTACTTTGACGGATAGGGAAGTTTCTCACTTGGCCGCGGTGGCTGTTCTTCCCTTGGATTCGAGGGGTAGATCCTTCCTCTTGGATGAGGAGAAGATGATTTCTTCTGAAATCTTTACACGGCTTCATGCAAGGCTTCCTCGCTGTAAGTCTTGCTCTGTTCCTCCTTTGTCTTTCTCGCTTTATTTTATTTTTTTAGTTGACACTTGGTTTTATTTTCCTTGCAGTGTGTGATTTTGACACCGTTTGTGATTTGCAAGCACGGGCGGTGAAGAATTCCGAGGCTGCCAGCAAGAGGCATGCTGCTGGTTTGGCTAAGGATGGAATTGCTAGTCCTGACGGTGATGATCACTCAGACGGTGGCGAGGAGGCCGGTGATGTTCCTAGGGGGGGTGCTGTGAATACTCCTGCTGCACCTGCTGCTGTTACCCCCAGCCGTAAAGGCAAGGAGAAAACAAGTGCCTCAAGGGGGGTCGGTAGTGTTGAGGGAGGCGCGTCGAGTCAGGGCCATCGCCTGTTTGCCCGAAGGTTGTCGCGAGTACTCCTGCTGCTGCTTCTACTCCTGCTGCGAGTACTGCTGCGACTGTTCCTGCTGCCACAGCCCCCAATCGTAAAGGAAAAGAGAAGGTGGGGGTTTCGGGCGTGGCTAGCGACATCCCTATTTTCGACGCGGATGTTCCTGAGACTCCTCTCGATCCTGCGAGTGACCTGGCTCCCAGAGCTAGGAATAAACGTCCCGCTGAGAATGCATCTGATCACTTAGCTCGACCTCCCAAAAGGGCTTCGCGGGTGGTGCAGTTCGTTGTTTCTTCCGATGAGGAGGATGTTCAGGAACCGGCTGTCGCCGAGGCCCCTTCTACCCAACCTGAGGGGTCTACTGAAGCGGAGAATGCAGCGGCGCCTCCCTTTGAGGGGGTTAATGAACAGACTCTCCCTGCTACTCCTCCTCGACCGGCTTCTCCTCGGCCAGCTTCTCCTGCAGTGGTTGCGGGCGAGCCGGGTGCCTCAGATCAACCTAGGCCATCTGGCCCATCTGAGTCGACTGATCGGCCAGGCCCATCAAATCAGGCGGGGACCTCTGCTTCCGGTTCGGGCTTGGCCCGTGAAGTTCCTCCTACCGGACCGGTTGAAGCCGATGAAGGGAACGTGTCCCTTTTCGATTTTTCGGCTACTGAAATATGCTCCCACTTGGCTAATAATGATGTATATATCGGCGATGGCTGGGGGCATGTTAAAAATAAGTCTTGCAACAAGAAGATGGAGTTTTTCTTCAACTGCCACTCCTTGGTAAGTTCTTCGCCGCAAATCTCTATGTATTTTTATTTTTCATTCTTTTTTCTAACTTTGGCTGTCTTCTTTCTCAGATGATGTCTGAGATGGGCGAGAGCTATAAGTTCGGGATCAGAGCTTCACGTGAGATTAAGCGCTTGCGCGAGCAGGCTTCTGTTTTGGCGGCCGAGAAGCTCTCCGCCGAAGAATCTCATGCTCAACAGCTCGCTCAGTTGAGAGAATCCTCGAACGGTCATCTGTCTGCTCGGCTATTCGCTGAAGAAAAACTTTCTGCTGCTGAGGAGGAAATTCGCTCGTTGAAGGAGCTCCTTTCTTCGAGTCAAGAATCCTTCGCAGCACGTTTAGAGGCTGAGCGGGTAGCTGAGGAGGCTAAGGAGAAAGCTGAACAGGAAGCGGCGGATTTACGTAACCAGCTATCTTCCCGCGACCTCATTTTCAAAATTTGAAAGCCGTGCTGGAGGCTGAGTCAGTTGATCGCTTCAAGAGATCCCCTGCTTATGATGCGCTTTTGTTGCGCGAATTCGAGAAAGGCATGAGGCAGGCGAAGAAATTCTTTGCCATGAAGGATCATTCTAATGAGAAAGCTCTGAAGCGTTTCGACAAATCCCTCCAACAGCATATGGCCCATGGCGTGGACTCGATTAAAGATCAGATGAAACGATGGAAAGCCCACTGCCGTTATAACCGGACTGAGCCTCATCCTATGCATCTAGAGATCCCCAGCAAGCGTGCTTTCAACACTTACTACTCAGGTCAGAAAGGCAGCTTTTCTGGCTCTGGCGCTGAGCCCGATTTGGGTCCCGTTGCTGGGAGAGATTATGAGCCTTTTATGCCAATGGAGGATGAGGCAGTCATTTGGCCTTCAGATGAGGAGATTGAAGACGAGGAAGATAGCGAGGGCCCTCCTGCAGCCGGTTGATTCTTCTGTTGTTTTTTTTTTTTTTTTTTTTTTTTGGAAGACTAGATTTATTTTTGTCTATTCATTTGTAAATAATACAGTTTATGAATATATATATTTTTCTTCATTCAGCTGCCTTTGCTGAGTTTTTGGCTTTTGCTTGGGTTTTCACCAAGTGTTGTTTCAGCTTACTTTCGTTTTTATTCAGCTGCCATTGCTGGGTTTTTGGCTCACTTAGTATTCGCCAGGACGTATCCGACTATATACCAAGTTTTTATTGTGTTTTATAGCTATATTCAGCTGCCATTGCTGTATTTTGGCGTACTTAGTGTTTGTCAGGATGTATCCGACCATACACAAGTTTTTAACATGTTTTTATCTTTTATTCAGCTGCCGTTGCTGTATTTTGGCGTACTCGGTGTTTTGGCAGGATTTATTCGACCATGCCCTGAGTTTTTAACATGCTTTTGTTTGTTCAGCCGCCATTGCTGATTTGCGGCTTTTATTTCTCGCCAGTTATCGCTGCAGCGAGCATAAAGCTCGTTTTCATGCGATGATAGCTCTGTGTGATGGCGAATGCCTTTTGCGTTTGGCGAGTCAGAATCGAGAATCTCTTAGTAATAAATTACTCTTTATTGAATACTTCCTGCAACTTTGTTAACATAGTCATAAAGAAAAAACGCTAAAACGAGCTACTGCTCTAAGCTAAAAGGAAAAATAGAAAGGATTCAAAAGAATCTGACTTGTCCCTTAAGGATAATATATCTTCAAGTATTGCGCATTGCATGGACGGGGTAGCTCGCCAAATCCTTCTCGAGTAATGCGATATGCCCCATGGCCAGCTATCCCTGTAATCTTATAAGGCCCTTCCCATTTGTCTGCGAGTGATCCTGCAGCCTTGTCTCTTGTTCCTGGATTCACCCTCTTCAATACTAAGTCGCCAAGTGTGAACCTCCTTTCACGCACATGCGAGTTGTAATATCTGGCTACCCTCTGTTGGTATGCCGCATTCCTTATTTGTGCGCGCTCTCTTCTTTCTTCTAATTCATCTAGGCCGCACTTTAGCATATCAACGTTGATTTCTGGCTGGAAGAGTTGTACCCTTGGTGAAGAGAATGATGTTTCCACGGGAATAACAGCTTCTGCTCCGTAAGCCATGGAATACGGGGTTTCGCCTGTTGAACCCCTTTCTGTTGTTCGATATGCCCAGAGCACTTGTGGTAACTTATCCGCCCAGCTGCCCTTTTTGGTTGCCAATTTAGCTTTCAGGTTGTGCTTGATGATCTTGTTCACTGCTTCAGTCTGGCCATTCGTCTGTGGATGTGCTGGAGAAGCGTAGTAGTTGTTGATGCCATACTTATCACATAGTTCCCTGAATTTCCTGCCATCAAATTGGGTCCCATTGTCCGTGATGATGGTGTTTGGTATCCCGAATCTGTATAGGATATTTTTCTTCACAAAGCTTATGGTGTTTGCTTCTGTTATATGTACCAATGGCTCGGCTTCTACCCATTTTGTAAAATAATCCACGGCTACTATGGCATGCTTTGCTCCTCCAGTTGCTGTTGGCATTGGGCCGATCAAGTCTATTCCCCACATGGCGAATGGCCAAGGTGAGGTAATGCTTTGCAGGAGTTCAGGTGGTTGTCGGATGTTATTGGCGATTTTCTGACACGCTTCACATCTCGCTGCCACCCTTTTGGAGTCGGCGAACAGAGTTGGCCAGTAAAAACCCTGTCTCAATGTTTTGTGAGCTAGGCTGGCACCCCCAGCGTGGTTCCCACAATTTCCACTATGTATGCTTCTCAGGATACCTTCTGCTTCTTCAGGCCCGACACATCTCTGCAGTGCCCTCGAGTATCCCCTCTTGTATAGTTCTCCATTGAGTACTGAGTATCTTGTAGCTCTGTATTTCAGCCGTTTTGCCTCTAATGGATCACTCGGAAGTATATCGTTGACGAGATATTCTTTAATTGGTGTGATCCAACTGTTCCTCTCGCCAAAGACTGCCCCGATTTCCTTTGTTTTAACTATACTCGGCTGCAATAGGCGAATCATAGAGATATTGTTGGGCCAGATGTTGATCGTGGCAGACGCCAATTTGGCTAAGGCATCAGCCTTTTCATTTTCTTCTCTGGGGACATGAACAATTCTGTACTCTTTGAATTTTTCTAACAGCTCCCTTGCTAGTTCTAGGTAAGTGATCATACTTTCCTCTCTCGCCTGGTATTCATCTAGCACCTGATTGACAACAACTTAAGAGTCGCTGAAAATTTCCACCTCGTCTGCTCCTAAGATTGTGCTAATCTTTAAACCTGCTATGAGTGCCTCGTACTCAGCTTGATTGTTGGTGGCTTTGAAGTCAAAACGCAAGGCACATTCGATTGAGTTTCCTTCCGGTGTTGTCAGCACTATACCTGCCCCGCTGCCGTGCGTGTTTGATGAGCCATCAACGCGAAGTTGCCATTTGAATATTTTCTTATTTTGCTCCACCATCATTCTCGCCACCTCTATGTTTGGTTCAGTGAACTCTGCTACGAAGTCTGCCACTGCCTGGGCTTTAATTGCCGTCCTTGGGAGGTATTCCACATCGAATTCACTTAATTCGATCGCCCACTTTGTTAACCGACCGGATACCTCTGGTTTCTGCAGGATTAACTTCAGTGGGCAGTTGGTGTACACCCTGATTCTATGAGCCTGGAAATATGGTCTTAGCTTCCTTGCTGCTGTTATTAGGGCTAGTGCCATTTTTTCTGCCGGCGAGTACCTTGTTTCGGCTGGTAACAGTGCCTTGCTGGTGTAGTATACTGGCTTTTGGGTTCCATCTTCCTGTCGTACCAGCACGGAACTTGTGGCTGCTTTAGAGACGGACAAGTACATGTATAATGTCTCGGCTGTTTCTGGCTTTGATAGCAGTGGTGCCCGTCCAAGGTACTCTTTCAAGGCCTGGAAGGCTTTTTCGCCATCCTCATTCCATTCGATCCCCTTTCCCTTCTTTAAAGCTTTGAAAAATGGTAGGCATCGGTCTGTTGACTTGGCTATGAATCTGCTCAGCGATGCTAGGCACCCAGTGAGTTTTTGGACATCTTTCAGAGTCTTTGGCGAGACCATTCTTGCTAGTGCTTGGATTTTTTCAGGGTTCACCTCTATTCCTCTTTGGTGTACCTGATATCCGAGAAACCTCCCAGATGGTACGCCGAATACACATTTTGCCGGATTCAACTTCATTCCATACTTGACCAGTACGTCGAACGTTTCCCTTAGGTCATCTGCATGTCTATCTGCGGTGACACTCTTTGTCAGCATATCGTCAACATAAACCTCCATATTTCTCCCTATTTGCCTGGCAAACATCTTGTTGACCAAGCGCTGATAAGTTGCCCCAGCGTTCTTCAGGCCGAATGGCATGACCGTGTAACAATACAACCCCTGATCTGTGGTGAATGCCGTCTTCTCTTCGTCAGGCCTGTGCATCTTTATCTGGTTGTACCCTGAATATGCATCCATGAAACTCAACGTCTCATGTCCGGCTGTTGCATCTACTAACTGGTCAATCCTTGGTAATGGGAAGCTGTCCTTGGGGCAAGCTTTGTTCAGGTCGGTGAAGTCGACGCACATCCTCCATTGATTGTTCTTCTTTTTTACTAAGACTACATTCGCCACCCATTCCGGGTACTTAACTTCTCTAATTGACCCTGCGGCGAGCAACTTTGACACTTCCTCTTTTATCGCTGCACTCCTTTCTGGGTTGAAGCTTCTCCTTTTCTGTACTACCGGTTTGCATTTCTCATTCACAGCCAGATTGTGAGAAATTGTGCTTCTATCAATCCCTGGCATGTCTTCGTGGCACCAAGCGAAAATCCCCCTATATTCTTTCAACAAGTTCGTCACATCTTTTTTAACCTGTTCAGTCAGCCTTGCTCCGATCTTTACTGTTTTATCTGGTTCCGCTTCATCTAGAATAATCGACTCAGTCGGTTCTTCCTTTTCTCTGCTTGTTTTGTCTCTTGGATCCAGTTCGAAGTTTTCCGGATTATCTTCCTGCATTTCTGTGTCTACTTCGAATATGTTCAAAGTTTCCATCCCTGTTTTATCTTTGAAGATTGACAGGTTGGCGCGGCGAGCCATCTCCTGCGACCCTTTCAATTCTCCGACGCCGAATTCTGTAGGGAACTTTATTTTCAGTGCATGGGTTGAAGTTATAGCTCGAGCTTTGTTAAGAAACGGTCGGCCAAGTAGAGCATTATACGGCCAATTATGGATGTCAACCACGACAAAGTCCAACAGGATTGTTCGCCGGCATGGTGCTGTTCCAAATCTTACCGGTAGTTTCACTGTTCCTAACGACCTAACCTCTGCGCCACCAAATCCTTTTAATGGTACATGGAATGGTTCAAGATCTTTCCTGTCCAGCTGCAACTCATCATACACTCTGGCACTTAAAATATCAGCCGAACTCCCATTGTCAATCATCACTCGAAGGACATCCCTATGGGCTATTCGAACTCCCACGACAATTGCATCATTAGGCTTTGCATCAATCCCGTCTGAGTCTTCTGCTATAAACGTTATGGGATCATGTCCTTCTCTCCCCTTCTTGGGGTTTCTCTGCACAGAATTGACTTCCATGCTCCTGCCTTCATACATTACTTCTCGAACTTCCGACATCCTTTCTCGATTGCTCCTCCCAGTGTGAGGTCCGCCGAAAATAGTGTTTATGGCTGCGTTAGGACTGTTCCTCCTTGGACTCTTCCTTTCTTGCCCGTTTCCTTGGCGGCTATCTTGGCGACCCCCGTGCTTGTCCCCTTTCAAGGCAAAGTCCTTCAGGTGCCCATCTCTGATCAGGCTTTCGATGTGATCGCGCAGCTGGAAACACTTTGAAGTTTCATGTCCATGATCTTTATGGAATCGACAGTACTTAGTTGTATCTCTCCTTGCATTCGCTGATTGCTGTCGGGGGTATTTGGCGAGTCCCTTGTCTTCTACCACAGACAATATCTCCTCCTGGTCGCCATTTAAAGGGGTGTAATGGTTGTACCTTCCTCGAAACTTATTGGCTCGAGTGTTTCCCCTGCTCTCTCTTGAATATCCCTTTTGGCCCTTCTCATCCTTCTGGCGATCACGTGATTGCATCTTTTTGTCATCCTTGTGGTCTGTTTTCAAGTTAGGCTTGTGCCCATGTACGTAGCTACCCCCTTGTGCTACTTCTTCTTCCTCTGCCAGTGCATAGTCGCCAGCTATTTCCATCATCTCCTCGTAAGTTTTAGGTCTATCCCTTCGCAGGTCAAAGGATAATCGTCCACTCTGTAGCCCATTGGTGAAAGCGGCGATTACAGCTACATCACTGGCATCCTCAATTTGAGCTACTTCCTTCCCGAACCTGGCCAGATACTTCTTGATTGACTCGTTATGTTCCTGTTTCAAGTTTGACAGATGGGCGAGTGACTTTCTTCTTTGGACACTTCCCATGAACTGCCTTATGAATGCCTTGCTGAGGTTTGAGAAGCTGCTTATGGTTCCGGGTGGAAGCCTTCCGAACCATCTAGAGGCGAGGTCGCCGAATGTTTGCGGGAAGGTGAGACACAACAACCCGTCATTGGATGAATACTGGGCCATGATATTGCGGAATCGGCGAACATGTTCTTTTGGATCCCTGTTCTCCTTATACTGCTCAATAGTTGGCATTCTAAATCTGTCTGGAAATTGGGTGCGAGCAATAGTTTCGATGAATGGGCTATCTGACTCATCATCCGAGGATACATTACGACCATACCTTCGTGCCATTGCTGAAACCTTTCTTGATAGCTCTTGTAAGGTGACATCTCGCTGACCAGTTGGTTCTCCTGCTGGATCGAGCTTACTCTTGATTGTCATTCTACCATGATTGCCTCTCTCATCTGGGCTTCTTCGATCTTCAGTGCTCTCGGATCTTCTCCGCTTCGTTCTTTTAGATCGCAACTCCCTTCGCAGACGAGGACTCTTGTCCTCAGATGAGATGGACCGGTGTCTCCGCCGGTTTCACTGGTATGTGTCGCTGGAATTGACCCCATGTGTTCGCACCTGGTCTCGTTCCTCCCTGGATTCTTCATTCATCACAGCTTTTCCCTTCCTTTGTTTTCTCCCCTCGAAATCCTCAGTGTGGTCCTGGGGGGTCTCCTCGGTGGATTGTCTTGCTTGAGTGTCGGGAATTGTGATGTGAACTTCTGACCGCAGCCTTCCGGGTGGATGGGTTCCAGGGGTGGTTAATTCGTAAGGAGATGAGACTCCTAACCCTATGGGAAGCGAAAGTCCTATTTTGCTGGCTTCGCTGATTAGGTTTACCAATGCGGCTTGGAAGTGCTGCAAAATCCCGGGATCAGCCGCCCTAGTTCCTGGCGTTGCTGCTGACTGCTCCCCAACTATCACTGCCCTGTCTCCCGTTGGCGCAGCTGGTTCAACAACTAAATCTCCGCTGGAGTTACCATCTCTGTCGCTGTCATTGTTCATGCTGTCTGATTCGCAAGGGTCCCTCGAAGTTTTCTGTTCAAAATCCCCCTCCTTCTAGCGCCAATTGTTGACGGTGAAATTTGGATTGCCACGCACTCAACAATTAAATCAATTTAATATAAAGCAAGAAAATTAAGAACACATGCAAAAGACAAGTTTTACGTGGAAAACCCTTGAATGGGAAAAAACCACGGCGCCCCTGAGGGCAGAAGAATAATACTAGGTTTTCGTTTCTTTGTTACACACTCAAAAATCTCTCACAATTGCTCTATTTTTTCTCTCTATATTTCTGAACCCCTTCCTCGTGGGATAGGTGGTTCTATTTATACATGTTTACTTAGGGTTTCCCCTTGTTGATTTGTACTAGGATCCTTTCTTGTCACGGATTGGGTCTTCTTTCCTTTTTTATGATTCCTTGTGGCTTCTGCGTTTCTGCCGAGTCGGTTCGAGCTCAGTGTGCTAGTCCAGCGAGTACCTTTATTTTCTGGGTATTGCGTATCTGGCGAGCATACTTCTATATTCGGCGAGTAGGTTTTTGGTTTTGGCGACCATGCTTCTTCTTCCTTCTGGTCTAAGCTATTTTATCATCCTGACTTGTCAGACTCCTTCCTTTGACCCGGTCAATAAATGACGTGGCAACCTTTCGTTAGCTCTTTAGATGACGTGTCAGCTTGGCGAATTTATACATACAACATAGGTCATTTTGCCCCCGATTGTGCAAATCATGTTGAGAAGAAAAAGGGGAAAGTGATGGCCGCCACTTGGAGTGGAAGTAGTGATGACTCCTATGAGGGAGATGAGTCTTCGGATGATGAAGAGCTCATGGCTAATCTCCTAGCTTTTGCCTCCTCCCATAAAAGCAAAAGTGCTAGTGAAAGAGAGGAAATGAGTTAAGAGGAAAATGACTCAAGTGAAGTAGAAAGTGATTCCTCTTCTAACTCCATGAATGGATTTATGGAGAAAAAGGAGTTTGCTAAATATCATGCCGAGTTTAATGATTTAGCAATCAAGAGCACAAGAAAGATCAAGATGTTGAGGGAAGAAAATCTTGAGCTTGCATCTCATAATGACCACTTAAGTGAACAAGTGGAAAAATTCAAGAAGATGGAAGATAAGCTAAAAGAGGAGTTAGTCTTATCTAGGAGGAATGAGGATAGTCTAAAGAGGGAGCTTGAAGAAGTTAGAGAATCTATGACTAGGATGGATTCTAGCACCAAGAAGCTTGACCATATGCTTGGTGTTGGAAAGAGTCCATGTGACAAGAGGGGTCTTGGGTATGAAGATGGCAAGAAGATCTCAACCTCTAACAAGACCGTATTTGTCAAGAGCTTGAAGAAAGAAGAAACTTCATTTGTGCAACTTCCTAAGAAAAAGTTAGAAATAGGACAAAGTTCAAATGCTCAAGTGAAGATGGGGCCAAGAAGGCAACCTCAAGCTCAACCCCCTAGGGTTCCTCAAGCCAACATTCCTTCTCAAATGGCTCACAAAGGAAAGAGGCCTATCATGCAACCTCAAGCTTGGAAGCAACCTAGACCGGTTCAACAACGAAGACTCATTGAACCCTTTCATCCACAAAGACAAGGACAAGGACAAGGTATGATTCCTTATTTTACTCCTATTTGTCACTTTTGTGGATTTGTTGGTCATATAAGACCACAATGCTTTCGCTATATAAAAATATGCAAAACTAGAAGCATGATAGAGAAGAAAAAGAAAAGAGCCATGATGCATGCTCCTAGGAATGATAATATTAATTTGCATGATCCTAGGAATAGTAGAGCACATGTACCAAAGACCACTAAGAAAGCTAAAATTGTTGCTAAGTGGATTAGAAAGAATGAAAATGTTTGCCATGTTGCACAAATAGCCTTGAAGGCAAATTCTTCTAATTTTTGGTATTTGGATAGTGGGTGCTCTAGGCACATGACGGGAAACAAGAGTTTCTTCGAGACTCTTGTTATGGAGGAAGGTGGATATGTCACTTTTGGTGATGGATCCAAAAAGAAGGTTGTAGGGAAAGGATCCATTTCCGTTCCCGGTTTACCCTCCTTATCCGATGCTTTATTTGTTGATGGCTTGAAAGCCAATTTAATAAGCATTTCACATCTAAGTGATGAAGGATATTCCGTCTTGTTTAATAAAAATGATTGCTCAATTCTAAAGCCCGATGGACAAACCTTGTTGAAAGGTATGAGATCTAGCGACAATTGTTATTGTCTTGAAGCTAGAATAGTCTCAAACAATGTGTCCATGAATGAGCAAGTTGAGTTGTGGCATGAAAGACTTGGCCACATGAACTTTAGGGATTTAAGAACCCTTGGAAAGTTCGAGTGTGTGCGTGGCCTCCCTAAGCTTGGGAAGAAAGCCAATGGTATTTGTGGACCTTGCCAACAAGGAAAACAAACCAAAAGCATGCACAAAAAGGGCAAGTATCTCTCCACCAAGGAGCCTCTTGAGCTTCTCCACATGGACCTCATGGGTCCCATGCAAACCGAAAGTTTGGGTGGAAAGAGATATATTTTTTTTTGTGTTGATGATTTCTCTAGATTTACATGGACATATTTTCTTAGAGAAAAATCCGAAACTTTTGATAAGTTTAAAATGTTGTGTACTAAATTGTAAAATGAAATGAATTCTAACATTAGAAGCATTAAACGGATTAGAAGTGACCATGGGAGGGAGTTTGAGAATGCCTCTTTTGAAAGCTATTGTGATAGCATAGGCATCTCCCATGAGTTTTCGGCTCCTAGGACACCTCAACAAAATGGAGTTGTTGAGAGGAAGAATAGGGTCCTCCAAGAGATGGCCCGGGTGATGTTGCTTAGCAACAATGTCCCTAGGAACCTATGGGCCGAAGCCATCAACACGGCTTGCTATATAGGAAATAGAGTGTTCCTAAGGCCCGGTACTAGAAACACCTCCTATGAGTTATGGAAAGGCAAGAGGCCAAATGTTAGCTACTTCCACACCTTTGGGAGCAAATGCTACATTTTAAATGACCGTGATCAACTTGGCAAGTTTGATGCTAAGAGTGATGAGGGTATCTTTATTGGCTATGCCTTGAATAGTAAAGCCTATAGAGTTTTCAACTTGAAGACTCGATGTTATCATTGATGATACAAGGCTCAAGTCCAAAGACCATGAAGAGGAGGATGTTTTAGAGGATGACTCTCCTTTGGAGAGGGTTGTGGTGACTCCCAATGTTGGGACATCTAATGAAGTCACACAACCTAGTACTAGAGTTCCTAACTTGGACTCTCATGAACCCGCTCCATGGGTTAGAAGACTCCATAACAAAGAGGATGTTATTGGAGATGTTAATGAGGGTGTTAGAACTAGGCGTCAAATAGCTAATCTAATTAGCTTTACATGCTACACCTCTCAAATAGAACCCAAAAAGGTTGAAGAAGCCTTAAATGATGAATTTTGGGTTCTTGCCATGCAAGAAGAGCTAAACCAATTCGAAAGGAATGAGGTTTGGACTCTAGTTCCTAGGCCTAAGACCACTAATGTCATAGGCACCAAATGGATATTTAGGAACAAATCCGATGAGGACGGCAACATAGTGCGGAACAAGGCTAGACTTGTAGCACAAAGGTACTCTCAAATTGAGGGTATCGACTTTGAGGAGACTTTTGCTCCCGTTGCCCGCTTAGAGTCCATTAGGCTTCTCTTGTCCATCTCTTGTGTGCACAAGTTCAAATTGCACCAAATGGACGTCAAGAGTGCCTTCCTCAATGGCTTCTTGCAAGAGGAAGTGTTTGTAGAACAACCCAAGGGGTTTGTGGATGCTCACCACCCCAACCATGTCTATCGCCTCAAAAAGGCTCTATATGGGTTGAAACAAGCACCGAGGGCTTGGTATGAGCGCCTCACTCAATTTCTTGTTAACAATAACTACACAAGAGGTAGTGTTGACAAGACACTATTCATCAAGAGAGACAATGATGAGCTTTTCATAGCTCAAATATATGTTGATGACATAGTGTTTGGCTCCACCAACAACACCAAAGCCCAACAATTTGTTGATGTCATGTCTCTTGAATTTGAGATGAGTCTTGTTGGTGAGCTAAGTTACTTCCTAGGTTTGCAAATTAGGCAAATGAATGATGGGATTTTCATAACCCAAGCCAAATATGCTAAGAACCTAGTGAAGAAGTTTGGTTTAGAGAATGCCAAACGTTGTGATACACCCATGAGTACCACTTTGAAGCTAAGCAAGGATGCTAGTGGTAAAAGTGTGGAACAAACTCTATATCGTGGCATGATAGGTAGCTTGCTTTATTTGACCGCAAGTAGGCCCGATATATCTTTTAGTGTGGGTGTGTGTGCTAGGTACCAAGCGGATCCTAAGGAGTCCCACCTCTCTTCCGTGAAGAGGATCATTCGCTATGTGAATGGGACATCCAACTATGGGATTTGGTACTCATTTGACACTAATGCTAGTCTAGTTGGCTTTAGTGATGCGGATTGGGCAGGAAATTGTGATGATAGGAAGAGCACATCGGGCGGTTGCTTCTTTCTAGGCAACAACTTGGTGTCTTGGTTTTGCAAGAAGCAAAACTCGATTTCCTTGTCCACGGCCGAGGCCGAGTACATAGCCGCGGGGAGTGGATGCACACAACTCCTATGGATGAAGCAAATGCTAGTAGACTACGGATTCAACCAAGGTACTCTCACTCTCTTTTGTGATAACATGAGTGCTATTAATATTTCCAAGAATCCGGTACAACATTCTAGAACTAAGCATATTGACATCCGCCATCACTTCATTAGAGAGCTTGTTGAAAATAAATGCATAGTACTTGAACATGTAGGTACTAATGATCAACTTGCGGACCTATTTACTAAACCCTTAGATGCTACTCGATTTAAAACTCTTAGTAGATCTATTGGGATATGTCTTGTGGAGTGATGTTCTATGATTGACCCTATATGGGGAACTCAAGCAAAGAGAGCTATTTTGCATTCTTGTAACTTGCAAAAAATTTGAAATAACTTATGCCTCTTCTTTTGATTGCTTGAGTAAGCTTGGTTGTACATATGTATATATGTTTTCAATTCTATAAGTGTGAACCTTGCTTGTCTACAATCCATGTCATATTTATGTTCAAACATGCATTTTTGGACTAGGAGATTTACATAGGAAGTATGATGTGAATGACCTATAGTTATCTCCATGACATGATGTTTCTTTAATAACATGCTAATGATAAATGAAAAAGCATGAAATTCATACAACATGCTCACATGAAAAGCATGAATTGATGATTGCATATTCTTAAAAATGCAAAACTTGTGTGAAAGCTAATGAGACTCAAAATGAATAAAGGATCTTGTATCCGTTCAAAGGAATTTACATTCTATATGTCTCTCTTTCTTTATTAGTTGAACATGGTTACTATCATACGGATTTCTTATCCGGAAAAATCAAATAGGGTCCAAAGTCGCTCATGCCATGTTTCGCTTATAAAGTTGGATATAGTTGCTCATAAACTGAAATTAATAATCTCTATATCCTTGCTTCTCCCATGACATTGGTGAAATTGGTTTGAATTCTTATTTGAAACCTTTGTCATTTGCTTTGCCAAATACCATTGTATTTTGGACTTGAATGCTATATGTCTTGTATGCAAAGCATGTTGGATTCACACATTTTCTACAAATAAATCTCCTTGTTTCTCTCAAATTAATTGAAGTGCATAAAGTGACTTATATGTATATGCATATCTTTCATGCTTCTATCTCTCGTTGCTATGAGTGACCCGGTTGGGGACTACTCCTTTGCCTATATCATGACAAAAAGGGGGAGTAGGATATGGTAAGGGGATAGGATATGGTAAGGGGAGTTGCAAAATATAGAAGCGGCTATTGTGCACTTTGGGGAGAACATACATTGAGGGGGAGTAACCCGTTGAGGGGGAGCATTGCATACACATACATTTCATAATGTTGTGCCTAAACTTTGAATGCAAATGCTTGTTATTGTTCTCACATGATTAATCTCACACTTTACTTGTATTGGAAATGCTAGAAACCTTATTTTTCAGGGCTTGATTGTTCTACAAGAGATTGAAGACTTGAAGTTTTATTTTCTTATCTCTTTGTATTGTAGATAATCATTGTAGTCCCGTAGTTTCTAATTCTTTGTGAGGAATCAATGTGAGTGGTGGTTTTGTCACGAAATAGCCAAAGGGGGAGATTGTAAGGATTCCCGTAGTTTCTAATTGGCTTATTTCGTGATCAAACCATATGTGGGGATCCTTGTAAGGGTAGCTTAGGAGTTGGTTTATTATTCGAAGCCCTTTCAAAGACCTCGTCTTGATTAGCACCGAAGGTAAATTCTATGTGCTTACTTATCTTGAAGAGATAGTTGCACACACTCACTTTGCATACTTGTTCATGTGTGCATTCTCTTCACATGTCACCTTACACACTAGCACTTTGATGTTGTATCTTGTTGTGTGTATTTGTGGCTTGTAATTCGTTTCCCGATAGTGTTCGGAAACGTCCGCGCATGCACTAGAATGCGCTTGGTTTTGCGCGAAGACCGCCTATGGAGATGCACTTGGCATCTCCTTGGTTTTCACCTCTGTTGGTGATCGACGGTCGTAATCGGCGGCCTGGCCGCCGAATGAAACCGCCGTTTGAATTCGGCGGTTGGATGGCCGCCGATCTGAAACGCCGTTTCAGACCTGATTGATTTTAATTCTCGGGTTTAATTCGGTGGTGTAAACGGCGGTCACGAAACCGCCGAATGGAACCGCCGTTTCTCCCCTGTTTCTCCGGGAGCAATTCGGTGGTTGTAATCGGCGGCCACCGACCGCCGATTGAAACCGCCGATTGGCGCGTTTCTTCGAAACTTACTTAAACGACCTCACTTTGGCTTGGCACCCTATATATATGCCATTTTGTCTTTAGGTCAATTAAGAGAGTTCATATTCAGATTTCATACTTAGGATATTTTTCAAAGAGAAGAAAAATTCCAAGAACTCATTTTTAATTACTCAAACACTTTTTCCATGATCATCAATCATCATCTAGCACCATCTTAGATCATCTAGATGACATCTTGCATGGATTCTTCATCATACTTTGCTTGGTAAGCTTTTCACTAATATCTTACATATTTTGTGTTTCTCTTATCTAGCAATCTCAATTTAATTACTTGTATGTGATTTTATAATTGTTTAATACAAGATTGAGATTAGTATGATGTATGTTTGAGAAGTTGTATTGTGCTAGCATATTAGGTTTTGTACTTGATATTGATTAGCTTAACTATTTGACATGTCATTTAGTTTTGATATCTAGGATTGCTCTTAATTGCATATTAATCATCTTAGATAAGCATATAGGGTTTCCCTTGCTCTATGTTGCATTTTGGATATTTTCATATATTCACTTAGGGTTGTATTCTCTTCAAGAGAAGCTAAGTCTTGTGTGTAGCAATCGGGATTAGGTTGCTTAGATCGCAAGCAAAATCGGACTAGGTTCACTCATACCGGGATTAGGTAGGTGTGTGATTACTTCCGGGATTAGGTTGTAATCGTTTGCACATTTAGTGGATTCGAGGTTCGAGTGTGGCTTACTTACATAGCCCGTGGTTTTTCCCGTGAGGGTTTCCTGATGTGTAAAATCGTGTTATAAAAACCTAACTCGCAAGTGCACGAATCGTGAGATAAGTACAGCGACAAGTAGGGATCGTTCCCACGAGGAAAAGTGATTTACTAGTTATAACTGATTCTAATTAAAGCTAAGCAATTAAAAGTAACCAAGAGAGTTTGTTTGATGATTGATTTGATTAAAACTAAATTAAACTAAGAAAGCAATTAACAAGAATATGTGAATGTGATAAAGAGGTGAGAGGACTAGGACATCAATGCTCCCCAACTATGTTTACTCAATGCTTCGAACTGACTTTGATAAAAGATGTAACTCAAGTTAAGGGTTCGTTCTTATCTTATTTATGATTGTTACCGTATGATCCTGGGATGAATCAAGTGTTCTCAATTATAATTTACCCATAGATCAATGGCGCAAACTACAACCGAGAACCCATTAAGTGCAAGAACTAATGAACCAAAACCTACTTGCATAGATCAATGCTAAGATCAGTTTTACCCATTCAATTGAATATTAATTAAGGTTACGTGTAGATCAACACTCCAAACTTAATTGTTAAATTATCAAAACCCTAAATTCATGCCAACGTATGATCATGCATCAACACAAACAAAGAATTGAGACGTAGAATGAATTGAATGAATCAAAACTTAAATTAAGAAAATATAGTCAATTCTAACAAAGAGTATTCATAGAGGTTCACATTGATTCCCTAGTATGGATTAGTTACACATCATGAAAATAACAAGACAAGAGATAGAGGAGATAAAACCCATTGAGGCCTTCAACGACTTCTTCCCATCTTCCATGGTGAGTCTTCTTCGTCTTGCAAACCCTCGATGTGTAAAGATGGATGATGGTGATGGGGGATGGCCCCCTTGGTGGCTTGGGACCTCCCTTGGGTGGTTCTCCAGCTGGTCTCCTCCTCTTCTCCCGAAATTAGGTTTCAAAGGGGTTTAAATAGGTGTAGATGCAATGCCATGCCCTTAAACAACAAGGAAATCTCTTCCCTTTGAGAATACAAGCCTATTTGGAATTCTATTTCTTTCCTAATCCATCCAAATTGATTACTTATTGAAGGAAGATAAGGATTAGATGTCTACTTTCTTCCCAAGACTCCCACACATGTCCAAGAAGGTAATATTTCCCGTTCCGACAACTTGCGAAACAAATCCCGAAAGTATTCGCGGATTTTATGACTGACTGATCTGACCTTTGGGAACTTAAACAGGCATAACTTCTTCTAGAAAATTCGGATCGCCAATCTGTAAATTGGGTTGGAAACTAGACTTCCGGGGCTTCAAATCCATAGGTGGCAGGACACACAGTTCAATCGGAGCTAAGAGATATGGGCCCCGTAATGTTGATGATCTGCACTGTGGCGGGCTACCGCTGCGAGAGCCAGAGCGGTTTTGGCAGCGGTTTACACTGTTTTGCACTGCTTTCATGCCGCTGTGTGGAAATTGACAGCGGTCTTTCATGATGGTTGATGGCCATTTGCATAAAAGTCCCTCAAATCTACCAAAATCACCTTTTTTCTCTGAAATACTTCAAACATATCACTTGAATCCAACAACCTGAAAAATGCTCAAACACACAAATTAAATCCCAAAAAGACTCGAGAAATAAGCAATTGATTGGAGGAATGGGGATCAAAAACATATACAATAAATGACCGATCATTTCCACGTAAAAATCAAGTGTCAATTTAATTTCCGCACCATATTACACTTGCTTGTTT
Organism: Acer saccharum; assembly: GCA_030490815.1. NCBI lineage: Eukaryota > Viridiplantae > Streptophyta > Magnoliopsida > Sapindales > Sapindaceae > Acer > Acer saccharum. The sequence goes on along the minus strand of CM059868.1, from coordinate 29,268,827 downwards.
ATTTTATCTTGAGGGTAATTTCGTAATTTTGACTAACACGAAAAATTGGGTAAAAAGCGTAAAATCTATTCACCCCCCCTCTAGATAGTTTTATACACACCGTGCTATAATTAGTTTCAATCTACAATAGATAAATCTCTCCCAACTCGAGAAACATCAGAGCAAAAGAGGTCAGAATAATAACTAATGATATGATCCTTGATGGTAAGCCGATCCTCCGAGAGAACCCCATTAATCGAAAGGGTAGATATAGCGTTACGATATTGCCTACGTTTGATTGAGGCATGAAAGAAAGATGTGTTACGATCCCCATCACGAAGCCACCTAACTCTGATCTCGAAGAAAGCACTCCTGTCTGCGTAACAACACATCTAGCTCTGAATGAACACTCGCCTCGACCATAAAAAGATCATCAGAAAAACCCCGGTTAGACAAATCCTCCTGAATAGAATGAAGCTCCGCACACTTCCCAGCAACGGCAGAGTTAAGATCCCCAAAAACCTCCCAATTCCAAGACTTGAGAGCCTTCTTCAATCTTCTCAGCTTGTAGATAACAACTTGAGGAGGCCTACCCATAATAGGAGAGCTCCAAATCTTACGAACAATAGCTATAAAATCAGGATGCTCTAACCACATGCTCTGAAACCGAAACGGCCTTTGACTAGAAACCTCAAAATCTGACAACCGAACCAACAACGGATAGTGATCTGAACATATACGGGGAAGAGCCACACATGAAATTTCCCGCCAACAGGAAATGCAACCATCTGAAACCAAAACTCTATCTAATCGTCTCTCAACTCTAGTGCGGTTACTGCGACCTCGAACCCAAGTGAATCGGACGCCCTGAGAACGAATGCCAACCAAATTGTTAGGATTATGCTCAATAGCAAGAGTGTAATGTTGTAATTAACAATCTTTTTCATATTAATAAAGTGATTTCTGGTTTAACAAATCGTATAGCATTTATAGTTTAATATTATAATTGTCAAAGTAAATAATCATAAGGTCTAAAGACTATGAGAAAAGAAGAATTATTCGTACATCTGGATATGTATGTGGTAGACACAATTCTTTAGTTAGTCTTGAATAATGTTCACAACTTAAGTTAAAGGTTGGGCACCTTTATCTTGTTAAAGTTGTAGAATTCTTTTGCTAGCATTTGAGTGGGATCAAATGAGATATGATGAGTCTAAAATCATCGGAGTGTCTTCGAGCAAAAGGATCTAGTGCACTGGGTGCATTGAACTGGATCACAATGAAAAGCTTTATCTAGAACCATCAATAGATAATAGTCTTTTCATTATCAGGACAATCGGAGAGTCTATCTTAATCTTGAGATAAATGATGGACTTATGGTTGCAAGTGATATCATTTGAGTTATCAATGAGTGCGATTATATCGCATAGTCTATCCTCGATAGTTTGGTGATATTCATTTGTTAATCGATAGAGGACTTCATTTATAGATATGGACATCGTGGCTCCATTTAATTAAATGAGAGTATAATATCATCATATGGATGTTTTGAGGTAATTGGATATTAAATCTCAACGTTGAGTTTTCAATAGTGTCTATTGAAAACATGGCTTCTGGACAAGTCAAAATATCCAAGTTCAAAACGTGGTCATATGAGTAAATATGGTAACTTGGAGAGTTATAGGCGGTCTATGAACTCTTGGCGATTACTGATATTAATCACGAGGATACACTATCTCCAATATGATTGTCTAGGGTATGAATGAGGAGCATCTTCCTTTTCTATCTTTATTTAAGAGTTCAGTTTTAGCTCTTTAGTGGAATGAGTTAAAATTAATGGATCGGACCTAAGTGAATCATTTGTTGATTGTGATTAGGTTATGTCTATTGAAGCTTAAATTTAGATGGCCCGCCAAGATCCCCAATCCACACGGACTTGCATGGATCACTTGATATATTCTACCGGACCAATTTAAGGGTCCATCTAGAATTGCATTTAATATATTAAGAATATAATTTGCACATTATTTAAGTAATGGGCTGCTCAATTATATTAATATATTAATGAAAGACATGTGGGCTTGTTTCTTTTAGTAAGAATGGGTCTGGTTCACATGTGGGCTTTTTATTTAAAGTCCAATGGATTAAATGAAATAAGAAAATAATGTTAGGCCCAATCTTATACAAGTGGGGCGGCAAGGTTAAAATTTTAACCTAAAATATTATTTTGTTTCATTTGTTTTAATTAAATAAGAATTAATTAATTTATTGATTAATTGTTTAATTAAAGAAACAAATCTTTCCTAAAAGTAAAAGACTTGTTTGACAAGGAAATAAAAAATTAGTTTTATTTATTTAATCAAATAAGGAGTCTTTTTATTTAGTCAAAATAAAAGAATAAAAATCAAGGAGTTGGATTAGGGTTTGAAGTCTATAAAGTTGAAAAGAATTAGGGTTGAATTTTAGTCACCCTATATAAGTGACATGATGAAATTCGGCCAACCCTAATCTAAGACTACATAGAATTCGGCAACCCTAAAGGAAAAAGAAGAAAAAATTCGGCCAACCTATATAAGGGTTCTTATAGGGTTCGGCCACCAAAAGTTTTGGTGCTTGAGTTTTTATTTCTTTCTTCTTCTTCTTAATTCTAAGAGAGTTTTTATTCTAGAAAGACAAAAAGGGGTGTTAGATTATTCTTTGATAGTATACTATTGCTTAATCATCAATAAGCTTGTGTATACGATATCGATCTAGGTTCACGCGAGTTTCGATCATTAGATTGAGAACTCAAAAGTGACCGGAATAATCTTAGACATTCTTTTGATTGTTTTGTGACTAACAAAGAAAAGAAAGTTTTTGTTTGGTCCAGGGAGACCACGCTCCTAGGTGATCCACGTTCGTGCTCGGATTATAGGTCTTGCGGATTACCATCGACGTAAGTCAATCGGATCACGCGACAAAAGGTAATTTACTTTTGTTAATGTATATGCATGTTTATTGATTAAAAGGGTTTAAGGTTCATAAAGGAAAAATTTTTAAAAAGTCACTAAATCGTTTTTAGTATCGCTTCCGCTGCGTTTACCACTTTTATTTATTATTTTTCCCTACAATTGGTATCAGAGCCTGGTTGAACCCTTTTACTTAATTAACGTATATATACGTGGATCTATTTCTTTTTATTGTGATTATGCATGTTTAGAAAGAGATGGCACTCTAGGTATTCAAATATATAATTACATGTGATGTATGGATTTATATATGTTATATGTGGTTTGTTATTGCTCGATTTTGGCCCTAGATTTTCAATGTAATTTTTGTTTCGGAGTTGTAACAAGAAGGGTGGTCTATTATCGCCATAATTCCTTCTTGGTAGATTGCTAGGTTTTATTTTTTTTATATATGTGCAGTATTTTTTTAGGGTTACTGCAGATTTTTTATTTTTTTTGTATGTGCAGTTTTTTGTTTGTAAAAATACTGCAGTGAATAAAAAAAAAAATAAATTAATACTGCAGTATTTATTATATATATACTGCCGTAATATGTTTAGGTCTTGAAGATTCGAAGACACGAAGCAAAACGAAGCTACCGGAACCATGAACGAGCACCGTGCGCACCCTAGGAGTGGATTGGGCTGCGCATGGCAAGCCCAAGCATGGTGGGCTGCGCACGGCAGCCCTGGAGTCCTCATGGGCTGCGCACGGCAGCCCCTTAGTGGGGTTGTGAGTTGTGCTCGCCCGTGGGTTGGGCCGAAGGATGAGCGTATGGTTGATGGGCCACCTGAAGATCTTGTATTCCTGACAAATTGTAATTTACTTGTTTTTCTAGGATGGGCCAAAGTTGTTGCTATTTAATTTATGCTTAACTATTACAATATTTGTTATTGTATGATAACATGACATATAGAATAGGAGTGCCACGCATATATCTCTTTTGGTATGAACATGCATTGAATGATTTAGGTATCTAAATTGGCATCTAGATAACTCGGTAAATCATTCTATGGGATTTAATCACACGCCTTAAATAATTGAGTGGGAGAAGGTGTTTTGGTAACACCTATGGCCTCCAAGGTTAGTTGAGCTTTATTATTTATTGGTAATCCCCCCAAGGGGCGTCCATTAATGGAATTTAGCAACATACTTCCTTACAAGGATAGACTAGACAATGGACTCAAACGAGATCTACTCCCCAAGGAGGGATTTTCGTGAGAGAAAATTGAGGGTCGATATCTTGGTAACACACTCAATGTAATTTTATTGATATCCTCCCAAGAGTTCTTGTCAGTAAAATTGCAAGGCTAAAATTGAAAACGCTGGTTGTTATGTTAACAATTAGGTGGGACCTAGTCTAACTAGTAAATGGTGCGAACTCCAAAAGGAGGCGTAACATTTATGGGTGTTGGATCACCGTTGAATTTTATGATTGAGTTATTTATTTAATTCAAGATAAATATTTAAAAGTGCTTTATCATGATTATTTACTTATATATGTTTTGTTATATTCAGAAATCATGACCCCATCCCTAATGAACATCTTAAAAGATAATATTTTAACCGAAAATAATTATGTCACATGGAAAAGGAAAATTGGGTTGTTGCTACAAGCTGAAAAACATAAGTTTATTCTGTCTGCTCCTAAACCACCTGCTCCTACTTATGAATCTTAGATTCATATGGTTGGTAAAGTTGCTACTGTTAAGACCCGTCAAAAGGTTAAGGAACAACAGAAGAAAAAGCAACTTGGGCCTACCAAGATGGAGACCAAGAAAGTAACCAAGATCAAAGGGAAATGCTTCCTTTGTGGTGAAAAGGGACATTGGAAAAGAAATTGCCCAAAGTCCCAGAACAAGAAGGAACAAGGTAATATTAATTATTTTGAAACATGTTTTCTGGCAGATTCTACAGATCTTGGATCATAGACTCTGGAGCCACAAATCATGTTTGCTATTCCTTACAGGGGTTCCAAGAAAGGAGAAAGTTGAATAAAAATGAAATCAACTTGTGTTTGGGCAACGGAACGTTAGTGTCTGCAAGTGCAGTGGGAGATATTAGAGTTTGTTTGGATTCTAGAAGGCATTTAGATTTAATAGACGTTTATTATGTACCTCAATTCAAGAGGAATTTAATTTTAGTTTCTTGTTTGAATAAATTTGGATATTCGGTTACTTTTAATAAAGTTTTTATTATTAGTAAGAATGACAAAATTATTTGCCAAGGTACATTGGAAAACGGTCTATACTTTTTGCATAGAAATATCTCTCACTCGTTAGACACAGAAATAACGGAACCTAATCATAAAAGAGTAAAATTATCAACAGATGAAACCTACCTTTGGCATTTACGCTTAGGTCATATTAACCTTAATAGGATTAAAAGATTGGTATGTGACGGACCTTTGAGTGACTTAAAGGTTGATGATCTACCAACTTGTGAATCTTGTTTGGAAGGTAAAATGACCAAAAGGACGTTCTCTGCCAAAGGTGCAAGAGCCACTGAATGTTTAGGATTGATACACACTGATGTATGTGGACCTATGAGCATTCAAGCTAGAGGTGGATATGAGTACTTCATCACCTTCACGGATGATTACTCGAGATTTGGTTATGTGTATCTCATGAGACATAAGTCGGATGTTTTTGACATGTTCAAAGCATTCAAAGCTGAAGTGGAAAATCAGCTTGAGAAACACATAAAAATCTTGAGATCTGATCGTGGTGGAGAATATCTATCTGGTGAGTTTCAGCAATATCTTATTGATAATGGGATTGTTTCTCAGTTTTCTGCACCAGGTACACCTCAACAAAATGGGCTAGCAGAAAGGAGAAATAGAACTCTTTTGGATATGGTTAGGTCTATGTTGAGTTATTCAACGCTTCCTATTTCTTTTTGGGGATATGCTTTACAAACTGCTATATACATTCTAAACGATGTACCATCTAAGTCTGTTCCTAAAACACCGCATGAGTTGTGGACTGGGCGCAAGCCTAGTTTACAACACTTAAGGATATTTGGTTGTCCTGCGCATGTGTTAAAAGGAAAGACAGAAAAGATGGAGTCCCGTTCAGAAACATGTATATTTGTAGGGTATCCAAAAGAAACTAAAGGATATTACTTCTATAGTCCTTCAGATCTTAAAGTATTTGTTTCGACAAATGCTAAATTTCTGGAAAAGGACTATATGAATGATTTTGTGCCTAGAAGTAGAATTGTCCTGAATGAGATGTCAGGAGATACAATTCCACGAGAGGTTACACAACCTAACCCAATTGTAAGTTCCGATCCAACACAAGATCAACAACCTACCATTCCTCGTCGTAGTGGGAGGGTTAGAACACAACCCGAAAGATACATCGGTCTGGGAGAATTAGTGGAGAATCTCCCGGACGACGATGATCCCTATACATACAAGGAAGCTATGGAGGATGTTGATAGTCGCCATTGGCAAAAGGCAATGCAATCCGAGATTGAATCTATGTTCAATAACAAAGTCTGGTCCCTTGTAGACTTGCCTAAAGGGATAAAACCCATTGGGTGCAAATGGGTATACAAGAGGAAAAGAGGTATGGATGGAAAGGTGGAAACCTTTAAGGCTAGATTAGTAGCTAAAGGGTATACACAGAAAGAAGGTATCGATTACGAGGAAACCTTCTCTCCTGTGGCCATGCTTAAATCCATTAGGATACTCTTATCCATTGCAGCATCTTTAGATCTAGAGATTTGGCAAATGGACGTCAAGACAGCTTTCCTAAATGGAAGTCTTGACGAAAGCATCTACATGATGCAACCAGAGGGATTCATTGAAAAGGGCCAAATGGATAAGGTATGCAAGTTGCAGAAATCCATATATGGATTAAAGCAAGCATCCAGATCCTGGAACATAAGGTTTGATCAAGCTGTCAAAGGTTTTGGATTTATTCAGAATCCTGACGAACCTTGTGTATACAAAAGGATTAAAGGCGACAAGTTGGTTTTCCTGATTCTTTATGTTAATGATATACTACTCATTGGAAACGATGTAGGTGTATTGACATCAGTAAAAGAATGGTTAGCAAAACAATTTGATATGAAGGACTTAGGAGAAGCAAGTTTTATTCTAGGTATCCAAGTAATAAGGGATAGAAAGAATAGAACGATTGCATTATCCCAAGCTTCATACATAGATAAAATCTTGTCTAGGTTTTCCATGCAGGATTCCAAGAAAGGTATGTTACCTTTCAGACATGGAATCAAGCTTTCTAAGGAACAAGTTCCTAAGAATGAGCATGAAGAGCAATTCATGAGTAGAGTTCCATATGCCTCGGCAGTTGGAAGTCTCATGTATGCAATGCTCTGTACTAGACCAGATATTTGTTTTGCTGTTGGCATAGTTAGCAGGTTTCAATCGAAACCTGGTCCTGATCACTGGACGGCAGTCAAGCATATTTTCAAGTATCTCAAGAGAACGAGAGATAATATGCTTGTATACTCTGGAGGGGATTTGGTTCCCGTTGGGTATACAGATTCTGATTTCCAATCAGATTCTGACTCCAGAAAATCCACATCAGGGGCTGTGTTTACTATTGGAGGAGGAGCAGTTATATGGAGGAGTATCAAGCAATCTTGTATTGCTGATTCTACCATGGAAGCTGAGTATGTTGCTGCATGCGAAGCTGCCAAAGAGGCTGTTTGGCTCCTCCAATTCTTGATTGACTTAGAAGTGGTTCCTAGTGCGAATAAGCAGATCACTATCTACTGTGACAACAGTGGAGCAGTGGCTAATTCGAAAGAACCAAGAAATCACAAGAGAGGTAAACACATTGAAAGAAAGTATCATCTTTTAAGGGAGATTGTTCAAAGAGGTGACGTGACGATTACCAAAATCGCGTCAGCAGAAAATCTAGCGGATCCCTTCACAAAGGCTCTACCTTAGAAGAGTTTCGATGGGCATCTAGAGAACATGGGCATGAGAGATATGACACATTTGCTATAGCGCAAGTGGGAGATTGTTAGGATTATGCTCAATAGCAAGAGTGTAATGTTGTAATTAACAATCTTTTTCATATTAATAAAGTGATTTCTGGTTTAACAAATCGTATAGCATTTATAGTTTAATATTATAATTGTCAAAGTAAATAATCATAAGGTCTAAAGACTATGAGAAAAGAAGAATTGTTCGTACATCTGGATATGTATGTGGTAGACACAATTCTTTAGTTAGTCTTGAATATTGTTCACAACTTAAGTTAAAGGTTGGGCACCTTTATCTTGTTAAAGTTGTAGAATTCTTTTGCTAGCATTTGAGTGGGATCAAATGAGATATGATGAGTCTAAAATCATCGGAGTGTCTTCGAGCAAAAGGATCTAGTGCACTGGGTGCATTGAACTGGATCACAATGAAAAGCTTTATCTAGAACCGTCAATAGATAATAGTCTTTTCATTATCAGGACAATCGGAGAGTCTATCTTAATCCTGAGATAAATGATGGACTTATGGTTGCAAGTGATATCATTTGAGTTATCAATGAGTACGATTATATCGCATAGTCTATCCTCGATAGTTTGGTGATATTCATTTGTTAATCGATAGAGGACTTCATTTATAGGTATGGACATCGTGGCTCCATTTAATTAAATGAGAGTATAATATCATCATATGGATGTTTTGAGGTAATTGGATATTAAATCTCAACGTTGAGTTTTCAATAGTGTCTATTGAAAACATGGCTTCTGGACAAGTCAAAATATCCAAGTTCAAAACGTGGTCATATGAGTAAATATGGTAACTTGGAGAGTTATAGGCGGTCTATGAACTCTTGGCGATTACTGATATTAATCACGAGGATACACTATCTCCAATATGATTGTCTAGGGTATGAATGAGGAGCATCTTCCTTTTCTATCTTTATTTAAGAGTTCAGTTTTAGCTCTTTAGTGGAATGAGTTAAAATTAATGGATCGGACCTAAGTGAATCATTTGTTGATTGTGATTAGGTTATGTCTATTGAAGCTTAAATTTAGATGGCCCGCCAAGATCCCCAATCCACACGGACTTGCATGGATCACTTGATATATTCTACCGGACCAATTTAAGGGTCCATCTAGAATTGCATTTAATATATTAAGAATATAATTTGCACATTATTTAAGTAATGGGCTGCTCAATTATATTAATATATTAATGAAAGACATGTGGGCTTGTTTCTTTTAGTAAGAATGGGTCTGGTTCACATGTGGGCTTTTTATTTAAAGTCCAATGGATTAAATGAAATAAGAAAATAATGTTAGGCCCAATCTTATACAAGTGGGGCGGCAAGGTTAAAATCTTAACCTAAAATATTATTTTGTTTCATTTGTTTTAATTAAATAAGAATTAATTAATTTATTGATTAATTGTTTAATTAAAGAAACAAATCTTTCCTAAAAGTAAAAGACTTGTTTGACAAGGAAATAAAAAATTAGTTTTATTTATTTAATCAAATAAGGAGTCTTTTTATTTAGTCAAAATAAAAGAATAAAAATCAAGGAGTTGGATTAGGGTTTGAAGTCTATAAAGTTGAAAAGAATTAGGGTTGAATTTTAGTCACCCTATATAAGTGACATGATGAAATTTGGCCAACCCTAATCTAAGACTACATAGAATTCGGCAACCCTAAAGGAAAAAGAAGAAAAAATTCGGCCAACCTATATAAGGGTTCTTATAGGGTTCGGCCACCAAAAGTTTTGGTGCTTGAGTTTTTATTTCTTTCTTCTTCTTCTTAATTCTAAGAGAGTTTTTATTCTAGAAAGACAAAAAGGGGTGTTAGATTATTCTTTGATAGTATACTATTGCTTAATCATCAATAAGCTTGTGTATACGATATCGATCTAGGTTCACGCGAGTTTCGATCATTAGATTGAGAACTCAAAAGTGACCAGAATAATCTTAGACATTCTTTTGATTGTTTTGTGACTAACAAAGAAAGGAAAGTTTTTGTTTGGTCCATTCACAGGTTTGCAATTCAAAGAAAAGGGAGACCACGCTCCTAGGTGATCCACGTTCGTGCTTGGATTGAAGGTCTTGCGGATTACCATCGACGTAAGTCAATCGGATCACGCGACAAAAGGTAATTTACTTTTGTTAATGTATATGCATGTTTATTGATTAAAAGGGTTTAAGGTTCATAAAGGAAAAATTTTTAAAAAGTCACTAAATCGTTTTTAGTATCGCTTCCGCTGCGTTTACCACTTTTATTTATTATTTTTCCCTACACAAATCACAATCCTCAATCATTGACTTGAAATCCTCACAAGAACCACGGGCAAGAGAACGAGAACCCAAAGCCTCATGAGCACCCAAAACCGCATTAAATTCCCCAACAACCAACCAGGAAAAAGAAACCAAACTAACCATATCTCGAAGAGACTGCCAAAGAGACCTACGAACCACTATAGAAGTGCTCGCATAAACAAAAGTGTACCAGTGGACCCGAGAATCGATTGAGAGCGAAACAGTAAGTTGATGATCATGACAGTGAACCATCTAAGCTTCAGGAATGAAGCACAAGCGAAAACCCAAATAGTCGGAATCAACCCACCCCTATCATTCATTCCCACCAGACGAAGACCGAGCGAAGACCAGAAACCTGAAGAGATAGAGGAAAAAAACAACCATAGGCTCCGCAATACAAACCAAAGCAGGTCTATGTAAACGACACAACTCTCTGAGAACCCGTCTCGTGGACTCACCGTGGATCCCACGATAATTCCAAAAGAGAACATTAATCATCGAAAACCATCGGAGGAGCCCGGTATTTGAACTTTAAAGAAGCCAGCCTACGCTCAACCCTCAAAGCTCTCTGAGCAACCTCAACATCGGCTAACTCACTCTCCTCCATCTGGGAAGCCCATGAAGAATCTGCAATGAGACGAAGCTCAGCCTGAGATTCTGATAACGGACCCGAGTTCTGAATTTGCACCCTAGGATCCATAATCGAAGAACAAGAAAAATTGGATCCATCCTGTAAACAACTCTGATCCACAATGACATTCGGAGCTGAAGACACAATTGCCTCCTCAGATGGCTGATTGCTTGAATCCTCATGAACCCTAACTTGCCGACGAGCCGTCTGACTCGGACGAGGAAGATGACCTAGATAAAATGGTAGAGACCATAGGGCGAACCTGATTGACCACCAAAGAACCCTGAACAACAGTCCTCGAATCATGCACCACCCCTACAACCGAACTAACAGAACTAACAGAACTAATAGAAGGATTAACAACCGAAGAACTAGAAACCAGAACTGAATCAGTGACCCCATCATCAAATCCTGAACCCTTGCTATTCTGCAATGCCTGGGAAATCATTGGAGCAACCAAACTCGAAACCACTTCCGAAATAGCTGAGACAGTAGATGAAGACGGATCCGAAGAGTGAACCAAACCAGCGGACGAAGTGGATCCTGAGATCAAATTAGACCCTACTAAAGTATGGACAACCACTGAATCTTGACCACCTACGTCCTGGTGAATAGTTGAAAAAACATTGGATAACGGGACCTCCTCCTGAGATGTAATAACAGGGTGATAAACTGATTTAGAAGAACGGGTCCGAACAGGCTGAAAACCATCAACCCCAAAAACATTAGAATCCCCAGTTATATCCTGGGTTGATTTTGCAGAACTAGTCAGAGGAACCTTAGAAGATTTGTTCCAACGACAAGAACTAGGCAAATGACCTATAGAAGAACAAGTGGAGCAAAAAGCCGGGAGATTCTCATACTCAACACCTATAAAAGAACTATGAAATTCATCCCTCTCCAGCAACACTGAAGTAGGCAGCACTGATGACACATCCACATCAACTAGAACTCTAGCATAATGACCAAAATCCCCATCACTAGTAGCCTTGTCTAACCGTAATGGAACCCAAATCCCTCTAGCCAAGTCAGAAATAATTTTTGGATGCCAGTATTCCCACGATAGATCAAATAGCCTAACCCAAACCTGAGCATTGGTGGACTTCTGTAGCGATGGGTTAAAATCCGGGACCCAAGGCTGTAGACGAAGAATACCTGGCTTTAGATGAACTGAACCTAACCCCCAGACATGAGTCTTATCAGTAGGAGACTTCAAAAGAATCTGATAATAGCCTCTCCCCAAAGATATAAGTCGCCAATCAGAATTTAGCATCCAATGCTTGCTAAGTCTTACCTTAAGATCCACAAGCTTCCAAGGCCGCTCACCACTAGAAAGCACCACACGACCAATAAGAGCATTCCTGCACAACTCAAGACAGACCTAATAAGCAATCGGATCCACCTGAACAGAAACATACCCCCCCTTCTTAGAGGGAACTGATGGCACCGGTAAAGTCTCAATAGGAGAAGATTTGAAGAGACCCGCAAAAGACTTACCACCCTGGACCATAGGTGTTGAACTCTGAATGAGACCTGTAACCAAATCAAGAACAATCACCGAAACACCCCCCTCAGGCTGAGGAAGAATCGACCCACCAACCAAAGAACACATCCCACCAGATGCGAGAGGAACAACCCGAGAAGATGAATTCAATCCACTCACCGTACTCAAACCAATTTGACTATGAAAGGTGGAAGACACTGCCACCGAAGATGAAAGAGACAAAGCGGCCTCCATGCACATAGGATCCATAGAGCTTGATAAACTGTAGCGGAAGTTACTGTAGCAAATCACTGTAGCGGGATACTGTAGCAAAATCACTGTAAGGACTGTAGCGAATCACTGTAGCGGACTGTAGCAGTGAACAAGACTGTAGCGGAAACACTGTAGCTACGGTGGAACACTGTAGCAGCGACGGAAACACTATAGCGGCGATAGAACACTGTAGCAGAACTGTAGCAGTAAACAAGACTGTAGCGGAAACACTGTAGCAGTAGCAGAAACACTGTAGCGGGGCATTGTAACATTGACGGAAACACTGTAGCATTGACGGAACTGTAGCATTGACGGAACTGTAGCGGGCACTGTAGCGATGACGGAAATACTGTAGCGATGACGGAATTACTGTAGCAGCGACCACTATTCACTTTTTTTTTTTTTTCCTAGGGTTCCCTCATCCTTCTTATTTCGTTTTCACCGAATTGGTGATATATATATATTGACTTATATACAATATATATGGCAGCAAGAGTTCGTCCACTATAGAGATATATATATAGACTTGCGGCCACTAAATATATATAAATATATATTCTTTATATAGAATTCATATAACCCTAATGTCTTTGACTTGAGAGTTTTTTCTTTTGCTAGAGAAAAATAGAATCCAACTCTTAGACTAGTGTGATTTTCAGCCAAGAGGAATAGAAAGAAAAGTTTGTTATTATTTCGATAGTGCACTAGTTACTTTTACATCAAAAGGTTTTGTGCACAATTTCGAATAAGGTTCACGCGAGTTTCGATCTAAAGATTGTGAATTCAAAAGTGACCGGAACATTCTTTGTTGTCTCTTGAAACTTGTTGTGACTAACGAAAAAGAAAAAGTTTTGTTAATCCATCCTCAGGTACACAATTCAAAGAGAAGGGAGACCACGCTCCTAGGTGATTCACGTTCGTGATTGGATTGGAAGATCTTGCGGATTACCATCGACGCAATGTCAATCGGATCACGCGACAAAGGTATGATATCTTTAGTATTATATGTTAATTAATTAGAGGGTTAAGGTTCAACTTATGGAAAAATTTTAAACTATACTAAAATCTAGTTTAGTCTCGCTTCCGCTGCATGCAATCGTATTTTTCCCTACATGGTTTTCCAATATGATGTGATGACCGAAGGGGCTTCGAATTCTAGGCCTCCTCTTCTCAAGGGTCACAACTATGGGTTTTGGAAATTGAGGATGAAGGCTTACATTTGTAAGGTTCCCATTTGTTGATTGGCTCATTTCGTGGACAAACCACATGTTGGGGTTCTTTGTAAGGGTAGCTTAGGAGTTGGTTTTATTGTTCGAAGCTCTTTGAAGACCTCGTCTTGATAAGCACCGAAGGTAAATTATTGTGCTTACTTGTCTTGAAGAGATAGTTGCACACACTCACAACTCATGCATATTTTTAATCCTTATATGTTGTGTGTCTTATTTGTGTGTTTTAATGCTCATTAACATCTCTTCTTGCATGATAGTTTGATTGCATCTTGCATTGCCCATTGCCTTGTCATGCATAACTTTGGGATTCTTTCTTTGCAAAGGGCGATGTTCAAAGCACTCTACAAAGTGCTGTTCTGAACAGCGCCCCCCATACCTGATGCAAAATTGGAAAATTAAATGCATCAGGTCTGATGCTTTTTGGTTGGGCGCTGTACGAGCGCTGTACAGAAGCGCTGTTCGTACAACGCCCTTCTCAGACCCGAGAGCTCAGATTATGGGCGCTGTACAGAAGCGCTGTTCGTACAACGCCCTTCTCAGACCCGAGAGCTCAGATTATAGGCGCTGTACAGAAGCGCTCTACGTACAGCGCCCAAGGCAAATTTTAGGCAAACTTATCAAAACGACCACACTTTGGTTTGGCCCCCTATATATATGCCACTTTGACTTTAGGTCAATTAAGAGAGTTCATATTCAGATTTCATACTTAGGATATTTTTCAAAGAGAAGAAAAATTCCAAGAACTCATTTTTATTTACTCAAACACTTTTTCATGATCATCAATCATCATCTAGCATCATCTTTGATCATCTAGATGTCATCTTGCATGGATTCTTCATCATACTTTGCTTGGTAAGCTTTTCACTAATATCTTACATATTTTGTGTTTTTCTTAACAAGCAATCTCATTTTATTACTTGTATGATTTTCATATATCTTTTGATACAAGATTGAGATTAGTGTGATGTATGTTTGAGAAGTTGTATTGTGATAGCTAATTAGGTTTTGTGCTTAATCTTGATTAGCTAAACTATTTGACATGTCATTTAGTTTTTAATATCTAGGATTGCTTTAATTGCAAATTCATCATCTTAGATAAGCATATAGGGTTTCCCTTGCTCTATGTTGCATTTGGATATTCATATATTCACTTAGGGTGTTATTCTCTTCATTGAGAAAGTAAGTCTTATGTGTAGCTTCTGGGATTAGGTTGCTTAGATCGCAAGCAAATTGGACTAGGTTCACTCATACCGGGATTAGGTAGGTGTGTGATTACTTCCGAGATTAGGTTGTAATCGTTTTACACATTTAGTGGATTCGAGGTTCGAGTGTGGCTTACTTACTAGCCCGTGGTTTTTCCCGTGAGGGTTTCCACGTAAAAATCAAGTGTTATTTATTTTCCACATTTTATACTTGATTTATTGATTTATCTATTTTGGGGTAATTTTGTAATTTTTACCTAACACAAAAAATTGGGTAATAAGTTTAAAATCTATTCACCCTCCCTTTAGATAGTTTCATACACACCGTGCTATAATTTGTTTCAACATTCGATCTATTGATGAGAGAGCTTGGATGACCGTTGAAGAAGGTTACCTTGCTCCCAACAAGATTGAGAATGGAGTGACCGTTTCCAAGCCTAGGAGTGAGTGGTCTACTAATGAGTTCTAGTTAGCAAAATGGCATCATCGGGCGGTGAATGCTATTTTCGGAGGTGTTGATAGTAGGCAATTTTCCTACATTCAAAACCTAGAAACCGCAAATGAGGCATGGGAAGCTCTCCAAGTCACCAATGAGGGGACTAAAGCGGTGAAGAAGTCTCGTCTTCAATTGCTCACTTCCCAATTTGAGGTTTTGCAAATGGGTGAGGAAGACAAGTTTGTTGACTTCCAAGATAAGCTACTAGACATCGCCAACCAATGTCAAGCTCTTGGTACTCCTATCTCTGGTGAGAGGCTAAATTGGAAGATTCTTAGATCACTTTCAAAGAGGTTCAAAGCCAAGGTTACCGCCATTGAAGAGAGCAAAGACATTGACATCATGAGCTTAGATGAGTTGTTAGGATCTCTTCAAACTTTTGAGGCGTGCATGAAACTGAAGGCAAAGAACAACGGTTTAGCTCTCAAGGTTGTCAAGGAAGCTAGTAGTAGCGATGATGATGAGGAGATGGCTTTATTGGTTAGGAAGTTTAGGAAGTTCATGAGGAAAGGTGCCAAGCCAAGTGGCAAGTACTCAAGGGACAAGAAAGTCAAGAAGTCTTTTACTCCACCTCATGAGAGGAGTGGCCATGCTAAAAGCAATAGAAAGGTTCAATGCTTCAAGTGTAAGAAGTTTGGACATTATGCTTAGGAGTGTCCTAGTGGTGATTCCAAGAAGGACAAGAAGAGAAAAGCTATGGCGGCTACATGGAGTGAAGATGATGACTCTAGTGATGAGGAGAGCTCAAGTGATGAGTCTTCTAGTGAAGAAGAGCTAGTGAGCAACTTTGTTGCATTCATGGCTTCTCACTCTACTCTAGAGGATGTGAATCAAGATTCATTGGATAAGGAGATTGATCCATGTCATTAAGAGTGTTTAAATGATAATCCAACCTACATTGATCTTTTGGCTAAGGTGAAGTTTCTTGAGGAGAAGTTGAAGATAGCCTTAAGAGAGGTTGATGAGAAGGATGACTTGATCAAGATACAAGTGAATGAGTTTGTTGCTACAACTCGTAGGCTCTTGGGTGAAAAGAATGCTCTTGCCAAGAAGCTTTGTGAAGTTGAGGGTATTGTGCTTGAAAATGATAGGATCATTTCTAATTTGTCCTTAGGAAGCTCAAGTGATTTGGTAGTTGAGGAGAAGCTCATAGAAGCATCACTTCCTACAAACGAAGTCATTGTTGAAGAAAAAGCTCCTAAGAAGAGACGTTCCAAGAAGAAGAACAAGTTGAAGAAAAAGGTACCCCTTGAAACTCCCATTTGTGCTTCTTTAACTCCGGAAGGTAAAATCTCTCCTTTTGTTCCCATATGTCATTTTTGCAATACCATAGACCATATCAAGCCCAAGTGCTATAAATTCATTGAATATTGCAACATAGAAAATGCATCTAGGAATAGAGAGATTGGACCTCATTTTATGCATGCTAAAGCTTTTGAATATGGAAAGCATGATAACCTCTCAAAGCATGTTAAGAATGTCCGGAAAGTGAAGAATGCATATCCTTCAAAATTTGACAATGCATGTGTTGCTAACAATGTTGAGAAAAAGAGTATTAATGATATTATTGTGAATCAAGTTGTGGAAGAACTTTACTCTAGGTTCAACATTGTGGTCAAAGAGAATCTTGATAATGTTTGTATAAGTTCACCCAAGACTAAATTTGTCAAGGGTGAGTGCTCTTACCATTAGTGTAAGTTGCACATGTGAGTTAGCTTTAAGACTAGTGTTGTTGTTAAGAAGCTTAGCTTGTTTGTTTTGTATCTTTACAACTTGACATGAACTTAGCTATCTCACATTGATTGTTATGATAGTCAAAATTTGTTGATTAACTTTTGAGAAGTTTTTTTTTTTTGAATCTATATGGTGACATTAATGTTAAGGCTTTTAGAGAAAGTCATTTTTTGTTGTTGTTTGAGTTGGATTACATTGTCTTTAGTCTCTTGGAATCGACACACCTATAACTTGTAGTCATGAGGACTTACAAGCCAAGAGGACTCATAAAAAGGGTGAAGGCATTGTATTTGATGAAAATAGCTTGCGAAGGTATCTCTATATCATATTGCTTGCTTAATTGATTTTTCATCTATCAACTCATTGTTTGTATCACATTCATGAAGCATGTCATAATTGAGAACTAGTATAGTGTTTATATGGTCCTCTTTGACATTTGCTAGTTTAAGATCTTTTGGTGATAAGTGTTCACGTTGATCTTATTCATGATGTGTGTTGTTATTTCTATGATTGTTGAGTGGCTAATTTTTGAATAATGTGAGCTTCATATTCTTTGTTAGCTACTCTCTTGAGAAGTAGAGATCTTGAGTAAGTCTTTTTACTTGCTTCTTGATCATGTGCTTTTAAGCCTTAAATTTTGGTTTCAAAAAATGCACTTTGCTTCTCTTGTATGTCTTGTTAAGTATGTAGAGCTTGATTGATGTTAGCTTTGGATACACCTTGAAGTCCTAAGGACTAGTACATTTAAAAATGACCAATGGTTGGTATCCATTTGCTTCGGCAACATAGAACTCAACGAGCACCCTCATGGAAAGGGTTACACACCTTGGTTGTGCAGCCGCCCAATGTAGGAAAGGGCTACACCATTGTGATGAGTGAAAGCCGCCATGAGGAGTATATGTTTTTGTTAGAAAAATCAAAGAAGTGTTGAATTGAATCATAAAAAAAAATCTTTGATTCAAGCCTAAATAAAAAACAAAAGGCTTATGGAGTATAGTTGAATAATCAAATGAGCTCGGGTTGACAAATAGAAATGGGTTGACAAGCCACATGCACACACACGCTCACATGTTGAAATCTATTCTCTTTATAAGCAAAATTTCGGATGATAACCGGTTTGACCTTTTTATGGAAAGGCTTAAGATGAATAGATGTTGAAATTGTTTGCATGCTTGATTATCATACTACTTCTTTTCATATTCTTGAAGCAAAATCTTCACACACTCACTTTTGCTTATTTAGTATTTTGATACTTTAGCAATTTTTGAAGACATATGAGAGTGATTGAAAATCTTGATGTAACTCTCTTAGATATGTAAAGCTTGTTTGCAAATCTAATAAAATTGCTTGTGATGTGATTGTGTGGTGATTTTTGTGAACATTTGTCTATCTTGATTTTAGATTAGGCACTTGTTAAGGGGGAGCATAATATGCTAAATTTTTGTTCTCTTTTATGACATGTTCACATGTTCTTCAAGGTTGTTGTTTGTTGGCATTATTCTTATTTTTGATAAATCATGGAGATGCTATGATAAATTCTTATATGCATGATGATTTGTTGAATATAATGTTTTGCCTTTGTATATGTTTATTGGTTACTAATTTGTTTCTATGTTTCCTCTCACTTTTTGTTTTTAGTGTTTTTATGTTACAAGATCATTGGTAAGGCGAAGAAGGTTGGTGGTAACGTTTCTTCTATTCCCGTTGACAAGTCTAAACCTTCACTTTCTTCCAAGGTTTCCAAATCCAACAATGTGAAGGATTTGGGAATATTTGGTTGCAAGAAGATCATTCAAGAAAGAGGTATAGATTTGAACTCTTGTGATGGTTCTTATGTTTATAAGGTGCTTATGGATAGAAATTGGGGTTCTTGGATTGACATGTTAGGAGTTTCTAATGAGACCATGGTTAGAGAATTTTATCATGTTTACAAAGAAAGTTCTACCGTGACTAGTGCCATTTTGAACATAAGGAAAGTTGTTTTTAGAGTTTGTGCTAGGAAGTTGAATGAATTTCTAGACTTGCCCTATGATATTGAGTCGGATTTCCTTGATGTTGATGTCTTGGAAAACCTTGATTTAATGGGTAAAACTCTTTGTGATGATGTTAATTTTATGTGGGGGAAACGTGCTTTTATTAGACAAGGTGAGCTAACCAAAGTGAGTGCTTTTTGGCATTTATTTGTTTTCTCCAATCTTGTTGTTTCTACTAATGCTTCCGAGCTTAATAGAGATAAAATCAAGATTGTGTATGCCTTGGTGACTAACAAACCCATAAATCTTGGTGAATTGCTTGTGAAGCAAATTGAGATTGCGGCTTGCACAAGTCGATTGGATAAGAAATTAGCTTTTCCGGGATTTATTACTCAATTGTGCTTAGCTAAAGGAGTGAAGACTTTTGATGATGATGTGATAATTCCTCCCTTGGAAAAGTTAAGTGAGAAACGTGTGACAAGCATGTCATACAAGGAAAAAGGAAAGTCTTGTGATACTTTTATGCTATTTAGTGAATCTCTTGATTCTAGCCATATTCCTTGCTCACCTACACTTCCAAGTTGGGCTATGCAATTGAAGATTGAGGTTGAAGAGTCACGAAGATTGATTGAGGCGTCACAAAGGAAGATTGAAGATCTTAGTGCCAAAATTGTTGTACAAGATGAGAGGATCAAAGAATTGGAAGAAAAAGCAACTATAACAAAGCACTATGTGAGATCATCAAACCGTAATACTTTCCTTGGTGGCACAAGTGGCTAGAGAGTTCCTTGAGGTATATTTTCTTACTCTTTCCCTTTGCCTTCATATCATGTCAAAAAGGGGGAGAAATATGAGAGATGTGGGAGATATCTAGCATGCTTAGTCTCATTTTATTTTTTTTGTTTTAGTATATTTGGTATCAAGTTTGAACTTTATGGCATGTAATATTTTTTTGTTGAATCTTGGCTAAGAATGCTTTGTTGGATAGAATGTATTAAGGGGGAGCATACATGATCCATTTGAACTTAAATGTTTTTATTTTCTTGTCTAAGATTGTATATTGCCATATGTGTTGTCTCTTGGATATTCTTGTGCTTTCAAGTTTATTTTAGGTGATATCAAGAGAAGACCAAGATGAAGTTC
This sequence comes from Acer saccharum, assembly GCA_030490815.1. NCBI lineage: Eukaryota > Viridiplantae > Streptophyta > Magnoliopsida > Sapindales > Sapindaceae > Acer > Acer saccharum. Next base: position 29,248,439 of record CM059868.1, on the reverse strand, counting down.
AAGACTTGTTGTTTTAATTTGTGTCTATATGTATAACTCATTGTGACCAAATTTTCTTTGTAATTGTTTTAGTATATGTTTAGGGGTTTTGACATGGAATTTGCCAAAGGAGGAGATTGTTAGGTTTATAGTTTGTGTTGGCATGTATTCCATATCAAAACGTGTTTCTTTTGTAATGTTTAGTGGTCCATATGTTGAAGATTTATGAAGACGAAGAAAGTCTTGGCCACAATTCATGCAAAATGCCGGCTTCAAAGAGATATGTGCTTCATTGATCATCAAAGGTAATATAAGACCTCATATCTCTTACAAGGCTAGGCACACACACACACATGGCATCCTTGTGTGTTCCTTCATGGTTAAACATGATTTATATATCACTTTCACACACTTGAAAATATATGCTCATGCATTTATACTATCTTGACAAACTTTGCATATTGCATATTCTAGGACTATGTCTAGGAAATAGCATATGTGTGTGCCTTTGCGTTTGTATGTTTCTGTATTTTTGTATTTGGACTTGAATATGCTCTATTATGATTCCTTATTGAGTTCCGGTCGTTTTGGTTACTCATTCATTTAATTTCGAGTCCAAACGATGTAGCTACACTACTTTTCGTTCTCATTCGTTGAGTTGACTTCATTGTCGTTTTCCGAGATGATTTCTCAACTATTTTTTAAAGTTGTGTAGTCTTCATCGTGCGTGAAGGAGTCATGGTTTGTAATCCGAAAATGGATTCAAAATCGGAGTTCGGATGCCCAAGATACGGCTAAAGAATGTGAGGGAGCGTGCGAGAGGCGAAAGTGGCCAAGAGGCCACGTGGCCCAAGCCGTGTGGGAGTCATGGGCCCTACGGCCAGAGAGCCTCTCTGGCCCCGTGTGGCCCACGCGCCCCCCACGGGCTGGGGTGACGTGGCCACTCTTGATTGGCCCATTTTTCTCTTCTCTCTCCTCATTTTTATTTCCCTCCATTCCCTCCATTTTGTTTTCAAGAAGAAAAGATTGTGTAATCCCGTCAGATTTTTTCTCCCAAATTTTCTCACCTTCCAAACACCATAACTTCTTCATACGGAGTCGGATTTGAGTGATTCAAGTTGGAGAACATTCGTAATCGAGTCCTCTACCTTTTCCAAGTGGTTTGGTGGCTGTTTGATTGATATTTCTGGTGGTTCCACACAGAAATCTGAACCAGCTCGTGAATCTAAGGTATTGGTCTTATCTTTGGGATTTCTTTCTTTTTAACCTTCAATTTGCTTGGGGTTTCTTCTTCTATATGCATGTTTATGTTTGGTGAATGCTATTGAGAAAGATAGCTTCATAATCATTCTAATCAAAAGTCTATTTAGAGACAAATGTGGACTAGTTTCTATGATTCTAGGTTTTTCACATGTTTGTGAGTTGTATTGTGATTAGAATGACATCTTAGGTTGTTTGTGACTTGATTGAATCAATTTTGTGATAAATGACCTTGAGATTTGATTTGATCCTTTGATTGATGAAATCTAGGATTATTGTATTTGTATGTGTTTTAGAGCAATCTAGGTTTTAATTGATTTATATCTTAAATCCTTGCTCTATATTTTTGGCTAGAATTTTGATTGATTTAATCTCATGTATCTAGCATTTTATTATATGTTGATAGCATCTTGAACTTGTACTTGTACTTCATGAATATATTTTTGTTCAAGTGTTGTATGTGTGAATGAGACTTTGAGCTTATGTGTTTGGTGTTTACACATGCTTTAGGTTTTATTCTTGTATTTTGCATCTAGACTTTTATTACTTGTGATATCACATGTTTAGGTCTATTTGTACCATGGAATGTATTGATCACATGTTCTATGTTGAATTGGTTGTTTGCATCATTTGCATTCAAATGATCACACTAGGAAGTCCTTGTAAAAGGCATGAAGTCTTGGTTAGAGTCGAGATGACTTGGATAGCCAAGCAAGAAGACTTGCCTAGAGTCGGGATGACTCGGATAGGTAAGCAAGAAGTCATGGCTAGAGTCGGGAGGACTCGGATAATCATGCATGGGAGGCTCCCTAGAGGCATGAGTGCCTTGGATAGGGAGTTGGCTATTATATTGGTAGGCCTAGGCGTATGGTTAGACATAGACTCCAAAACCCCAAACGCACACTTGTCCGGGTTTAACCGCATTTGGTTCTTCCGAAGCACTTCAAAGGTCTCTCTGAGGTGGTCGGGGTGCTACTCTACCTGCTGTGATTTGGTTATCATGTCATCCACATAGACTTCCATGGTATGACCGATTTGTTCTTTAAATAGCTTGTTGACCAACCTCTAGTAGGTGGCTCTGGCATTCTTCATGTAAGGATTCCCGTAGTTTTTAATTGGCTTATTTCGTGATCAAACCATATGTGGGGATCATGTAAGGGTAGCTTTGGAATGTGTTCAAGCTCAAGGCCCTTGCAAGTGTTAAGCACTCCAAAGGTAACACTCTAAGTGCTTACTTGTCTTGAAGAGATAGTTGCACACACTCACAACTCATGCATATGTTTAATCCTTGTATGTTATGTGTCTTATTTGTGTGCCTTAATGCTCATTAACATCTTTTCTTACATGTTAGTTTTATTGCATCTTGCATATCCAATTGCCTTGTCATGCTTAGACTTAGGATTGCATTTTTGCACTGGGCGCTCCCAAAAGCACTCTACAAAAGCGCTCTACGAACAGCCCCCGTTGGGCGCTGTACAGACCTGATCGATTTAATTCGGTCGCTGTACGAGCGCTGTAGAGGCGCTCTACAAAGCGCTCTACGTAGAGTGCCCCTCTGTTTTCTCGCGAGAACAGAGCAGGGGCGCTGTACAGGCGCTGTACAGAAGCGCCCTACTTACAGCGCCCATGGCAAAATTGTGGTGTCACTTATCAAAACGACCACACTTCATCTTGACACCCTATATATATGCCACTTTGACTTTAGGTCAATTAGAAGAATTGATATTCAGATTTCATACTTAGGATATTTTTGAAAGAGAAGAAAAATTCCAAGAACTCATTTTTTATCATCTCAAACACTTTTTCATGATCATCAATCATCATCTAGCATCATCTTAGATCATCTAGATGTCTTCTTGCATGGATTCTTCATCATACTTTGCTTGGTAAGCTTTTCACTAATATCTTACATATTTTGTGTTTCTCTTAACAAGCAATCTCAATTAATTACTTGTATGTTATTTTGTATGCTTTGGATACAATATTGAGATTAGTGTGATGTATGTTTGAGAAGTTGTATTGTGATAGCTAATTAGGTTTTGTGCTTAATCTTGATTAGCTAAACTATTTGACATGTCATTTAGTTTTTAATATCTAGGATTGTTCTAATTGCATATTAATCATCTTAGATAAGCATATAGGGTTTCCCTTGCTCTATGTTGCATTTGGATATTCATATATTCACTTAGGGTTGTTATTCTCTTCATAGAGAAAGTAAGTCTTGTGTGTAGCATCCGGGATTAGGTTGCTTAGATCGCAAGCAAATTGGACTAGGTTCAATTATACCGGGATTAGGTAGGTGTGTGATTACTTCCGGGATTAGGTTGTAATCGTTTTACACATTTAGTGGATTCGAGGTTCGAGTGTGGCTTACTTACTAGCCCATGGTTTTTCCCGTGAGGGTTTCCACGTAAAAATCAAGTCTTATTTAATTTCCGTATTTTATACTTGATTTGTTGCTTTATCTAGTTAGGGGTAAATTCGTAATTTTGACTTAATACGAAAAATTGGGTAATAAGCGTAAAATCTATTCACCCCCCCTCTAGTTAGTTTTATACACACCGTGCTATAATTAGTTTCAATTGGTATCAGAGCGGGTTCCTAGACATACATAGGTGATCCTTGCTTATTTTGGTGTGTTTTGCATTTTGTGTGATTTTTGATCATTCATACATTTGCATTCATTTCATTCATTCATAAACACTATGAGTGGAAACGGTGGAAATGGTGGTGGCAACGAAGGTGCTTCTAGCACAAGGCCTCCACTTCTTACCGGATTGAACTATTCCCAATGGAAAGGGAAGATGGAATCCTACATATGCCAAATTCATGACTGTGCATGGATGGCGGTGGAAGACGTAGGGAAAAATACCGTAGTACATGCAGCGGAAGCGAGACTAAAAATAGATTTAGTATAGTTTAAAATTTTTTCCTTTTTATGAACCTTAACCCCTTAATTAATTAAGCATATATATAAACCAACAAAAGAAGAATACCTTTTGTCGCGTGATCCGATTGACTTACGTCGATGGTAATCCGCAAGATCTTCAATCCTAGCACGAACGTGAATCACCTAGGAGCGTGGTCTCCCTTTTCTTTGAATTGCAAACCTGAGAATGGACAAACAAACTTTTCTTTTTCTTTGTTAGTCACAAAACAATCAAAAGAAGACTAAGATTATTCCGGTCACTTTTGAGTTCTCAATCTAATGATCGAAACTCGCGTGAACCTAAATCGATGTTGTACACACAAGCTTATTGATGAACAAGCAAATAGTGTACCATCAAAGAATAATATATTCACTCTTTTATGTTTTAGTAGAATAAAAATAATGCTCTCTATGAATTAAGAAGAAGAAGAAAATTGTCTCTCAAGCACAATGCATAGGGTGGCCGAATTCTATATGTGTGAATATATAGGTGGCCTAAATTTGCTTCCTCTTTTCTATTAGGGTTGCCGAAAATCCTTCTCAAAAAAAACTAGGGTTGCCGCAAATCACAAGCCAAAAGAGTTTGTGTTGCACCCTAATTTCCATCTAGTTTAAGACTTCAAACCCTAATCCAACTCATAGATATTTTATTCTTTTATTTGACTAAATAAAAAGACTTCTTATTTGATTAAATAAATAAAATTAATTATTTATTTTCTTATCAAACAAGTCTTTTACTTTTAGTATACTACTGCCAATAGTATTACTCTAGGAAATATATTTCCTGATCATAAAAGATTTGTTTCTTAATTAAACAATTAATTAATAAATTAATTAATTCTTATTTAATTAAAACAATGAAACAAAATAATATATTAGGTTAAAAAGCACCTTGCCGCCCCACTTAAAATAAATGGGCCAAATATTATTTTCTTATTTCATTTAATCCATTGGACTTTAAATAAAAAGCCCACATGTGAACCAGACCCATTCTTACTAAAAGAAACAAGCCCACATGCCTTTCATTAATATATTAATATAATTGAGCAGCTCATTACATAAATAATGTGCAAATTATATTCTTAATATATTAAATGCAATTCTAGATGGACCTTTAAATTGGTCCGGTAGAATATATCAAGTGATCCATGCAAGTTCGTGTGGATTGGGGATCTTGGCGGGCTATCTAAATTTAAGCTTCAATAGACAGAACCTAATCACAATCAACAAATGATTCACTTAGGTCCGATCCATTAATTTTAACTCATTCCACTAAAGAGCTAAAATTGAACTCTTAAATAAAGACAGAAAAGGAAGATGTTCCTCATTCATACCCTAGACAATCATATTGGAGATAGTGTATCCTCGTGATTAATATCAGTAATCGCCAAGAGTTCATAGACCGCCTATAACTCTCCAAGTTACCATATTTACTCATATGACCACGTTTTGAACTTAGATATTTTGACTTGTCTAGAAGCCATGTTTTCAATAGACACTATCAAAAACTCAACGTTGAGATTTAATATCCAATTACCTCGAAACATCCATATGATGATATTATACTCTCATTTAATAAATGGAGCCACGATGTCCATATCTATAAATGAAGTCCTCTATCGATTAACAAATGAATATCACCAAACTATCGAGGATGGACTATGCGATATAATCATACTCATTGATAACTCAAATGATATCACTTGCAACCATAAGTCCATCACTTATCTCAGGATTAAGATAGACTCTCCGATTGTCCTGATAATGAAAAGAATTTTATCTACTGACGGTTATAGATAAAGTATTTCATTGTGATCCAGCTCAATGCACCCAGTGCACTAGATTCTTTTGCTCGAAGACACTCCGATGATTTTAGACTCATCATATCTTATTTGATCCCACTCAAATGCTGGCAAAAGAAAACTACAACTTTAACAAGATAAAGGTGCCCAACCTTTAACTTAAGTTGTGAACAATATTCAAGACTAACTAAAGAATTGTGTCTACCACATACATATCCAGATGTACGAACAATTCTTCTTTTCTCATAGTCTTTAGACCTTATGATTATTTACTTTGACAATTATAATATTTAAACTATAAATGCTATACGATTTGTTAAATCAGAAATCACTTTATTAATATGAAAAAGATTGTTAATTACAATATTACACTCTTGCTATTGAGCATAATCCTAACAGAAGACGGATATGATCTCCCTATGATGACTCCCGCGGGTGGAGGAGAAGATGTTTTGAAGCCTAAGGCGCAATGGAACGCGCAAGAGTTTGAGGCTTCAAAGTGGAATATGAAGGCTATGCATGCCATCATGTGTGCAATGGATGAGAATCAATACAAGCTTATTCAGAACACTCAGATTGCAAAAGTGGCATGGGACATCCTTCAAGTTGCTCATGAGGGAACCGAGGTGGGGAAAGAGTCCAAGCTTCAAGTCCTCCAAACTCAATTTGAGCTACTTAGGATGGGAGAGGATGAATGCTTCAATGACTTCGAAATCAAATTGATGGACATAGTAAATCAAAGCCATCAACTCGGAGACCCGTATTCGGATAGGAGAGTCAAGCAAAAAATTATGAGATCTCTCCCCGATAGGTTTGAATCAAAGGTGACGGCCATATAAGAAAATAGTGGCTACATGGATATGAAGCCAAGTGAGGTGATTGGACGTCTCCTTGCATATGAGTCTAGGAAGGCTCCTAGCACCACTACTCCTCCTAAGAAGTCTAAAGGAATAGCTTTGAAAGCATCTAAGGATGCAAAGGAGCCAAAGCATGAATCGGATGAAGACCTTGCCTTATTCGTGAAAAGGTTTAATAAGGTTATGGGGTTCAAGAAGAAGAAGAGATTTGGGTCAAGAGGACAAGACTTGAAGAAGAAAGGTTCTTTCAAGAAGTTTGAGCCTAGACAAGAGAGGACCGAAAAGAAAGGGGTCCGATGCTTTGAATGTGGTGGGATTGGTCACTTTGCCCCCGAATGTGCTAATCACAATGAAAAGAAGAAGGGCAAAGTGATGGCCGCCACTTGGAGTGGGAGTAGTGATGACTCCAATGAGGAAGATGAGTCTTCAAGTGAAGAAGAGCTAATGGCTAACTTCCTAGCTTTTGCTTCTTCTCACAAGAGCAAAAGTGCTAGTGAAAAAGAGGAGATGAGTCAAGAGGAAATTGACTCTAGTGAAGTAGAAAGTGACTCCTCGTCTATTTCCAAAAAGAAATTTGTGGAGCAAAAGGTGCTTGCTAAATACCATGCCGAGTTCAATGATTTAGCATTTAAAAGCACAAGAAAGATTGAGAGGTTGAGAGAAGAGAACCTTGAACTTTCGGCTCACAATGACCACTTAAGTGAACAAGTGGAAAGATTGAAGAGGAGAGAGGATAAGTTAATTGAAGAGTTAGACTTATCCAAGAGAAGTGAAGAAGGCTTGAAGAGGGAACTTGCAGAAGTTAAAGGATCCTTGGCTAGGAAAGATTCTAGCACTAAGAAGCTTGATCATTTACTTGGTGTTGGAAAGAGTCCAAGTGACAAGAGAGGTCTTGGGTATGAAGATGGCAAGAAAATCTCAACCTCTAACAAGACCGTGTTTGTCAAGAGCTTGAAGAACGAAGAAACTTCAATTGTGCAAATTCCTAGGAAGAAGTTAGAAGTAGGACAATGTTCTAATGCACAAGTGAAGATGGGGCCAAGAAGGCAATCTCAAGCTCAACCCCCTAGGGTCCCTCAAGCCAACATTCCTCCACAATTGGCTCACAAAGGAAAGAGACCAATCATGCAACCTCAAGCTTGGAAGCAACCTAGACCGGTTCAACAACGAAGATGGATTGAACCCACTTATCCACAAAGACATGGACGAGCTCCCATACGTGCACAAAGATAAGGTATGATTCCGTTTTTCATCCCTATTTGTCACTTTTGTGGTTGTGATGGTCATATTAGACCAAATTGCTTTCAATATATTAAAATGTGTAGAAAACAAAGCATGATTGAAAAGAGAAAGAATAGAGCCAAGATGCATGTTTCTAGGAATGATAATATTGATTTGCATGATCCTAGGAATAGTAGAGCACATGTACCAAAGACCACTAAGAAAGCTAAAATTGTTGCTAAGTGGATTAGAAAGAATGAAAATGTTTGCCATGTTACACAAATAGCCTTGAAGGCAAATTCTTCTAATTTTTGGTATTTGGATAGTGGGTGCTCTAGGCACATGACGGGAAACAAGAGTTTCTTCGAGACTCTTGTTATGGAGGAAGGTGGAAATGTCACTTTTGGTGATGGATCTAAAAGAAATGTTGTAGGGAAAGGAACCATTTCCGTTCCCGGATTACCCTCCTTATCCAATGCTTTATTTGTTGATGGCTTGAAAGCCAATTTAATAAGCATTTCACATCTAAGTGATGAAGGATATTCCGTATTGTTTTTTAAAGATTATTGCTCTATCCTAAAACCCGATGGACAAACCTTGTTGAAGGGCATGAGATCTAGCGACAATTGTTATTGTCTTGAAGCTAGTATTGTATCTAATCATGTGTCCATGGATGAGCAAATTAAGTTGTGGCATGAAAGACTTGGCCACATGAACTTTAGGGATCTACGGACTCTTGGAAAGTTCAATTGTGTGCGTGGCCTCCCTAAGCTTGGGAAGAAAGCCAATGGTGTTTGTGGACCTTGCCAACAAGGAAAGCAAACTAAAAGCATGCACAAAAAGGGTAAGTATCTCACCACCAAGGAGCCTCTTGAGCTTCTCCACATGGATCTCATGGGTCCCATGCAAACCGAAAGTTTGGGTGGAAAGAGATACATTTTTGTTTGTGTTGATGATTTCTCTAGATTTACATAGACATATTTTCTTAGAGAAAAATCCGAAACTTTTGATGAGTTTAAAATGCTTTGTACTAAATTACAAAATGAAATGAATTCTAACATTAGAAGCATTAAACGGATTAGAAGTGACCATGGGAGGGAATTTGAGAATGCCACTTTTGAAACCTTTTGCAATGGTTTAGGCATCTCCCATGAGTTTTCGGCTCCTAGGACACCTCAACAAAATGGAGTTGTTGAGAGGAAAAATAGGGTCCTTCAAGAGATGGCCCGTGTGATGTTGCTTAGCAACAATGTCCCTAGGAACTTATGGGCCGAAGCCATCAATACGGCTTGCTATATAGGAAATAGAGTTTTCCTAAGGCCCGGTACTAGAAACACCTCCTATGAGTTATGGAAAGGCAAGAGGCCAAATGTTAGCTACTTCCACACTTTTGGAAGCAAATGCTACATTTTGAATGACCGTGATCAACTTGGCAAATTTGATGCTAAGAGTGATGAGGGTATTTTTATTGGCTATGCCTTAAATAGTAGAGCCTATAGAGTTTTCAATTTAAAGACTCTAAGTGTTATGGAATCATCCAATGTCGTATTTGAAGATACTAGGCTCAAGTCAAATGATCATGAGGAGGAGGTTATTTTTAGTGATGGTTCTCCTTTGGAGGAGGTTGTGGTGTCTCCTAATGTTAGGACATCTAATGTCAACAATGATGACACACAACCTATTGATAGAGTTCCTCTCTTAGACTCTAAAGAACCCGCTCCATGGGTTAGGAAACTCCATGATAAAGAAGATATCATTGGAGAGGTTAATGAGGGTGTTAGGACTAGACGTCAACTTGCTAATGAAACTAATTATAGCACGGTGTGTATAAAACTATCTAGAGGGGGGGTGAATAGATTTTACGCTTTTTACCCAATTTTTCGTGTTAGTCAAAATTACGAAATTAACCCTAAATAGATGAAGCAATAAATCAAGTAAAATATGCGGAAATTAAATAACACTTGATTTTTACGTGGAAACCCTCACGGGCAAAACCACGGGCTAGTAAGTAAGCCACACTCGAACCTCGAATCCACTAAATGTGTAAACGATTACAACCTAATCCCGGAAGTAATCACACACCTACCTAATCCCGGTATGAGTGAACCTAGTCCAATTTGCTTGCAATCTAAGCAACCTAATCCCGGAAGCTACATACAAGACTTACTTTCTCTATGAAGAGAATACAACCCTAAGTGAATATATGTGAATATCCAAAATGCAACATAGAGCAAGGGAAACCCTATATGCTTATCTAAGATGATTAATATGCAATTTGAACAATCCTAGATATTAACAACTAAATGACATGTTCAATTAAATAGTTTAGCTAATCAAGATTAAGCACAAAACCTAATTAGCTATCACAATACAACACTCAATCATGTCAAACACAACAATCTCTATTTTGAATATTAGATTTTAATCTAAGAACAAGCAAATAATAAAAAAGATGCATTGATAAATAAAACACTAATTATAAATGATAATAGTGAAGAACATACCAAGGGAAGTGTATTGACCAAGACCCATGCGAGTAAACATCCTAACTATGCTAGAAAATGTTTAGATGATATTTTGATGCATATGAAAATGAGTTTTGAGAGTTAAAGACAAGTTCTTGGGAGTTTCTCTCTTGAATATGTTTGTCTCTCAAAAGTGTGTTTGTTTTGCCTTAAAAAAAATGAAGAAGAAAATATATATATATACAAATATGAATCAGGTCAAGAAACAAAAAAGAAAAAAAAAGCCATCGTTTAAAAAACATATATATAAAACGTTAATATATATATATATATATATATATAATATGCAAAAGTCAAAAGTTAGGTGATGCACGTGAATAAATATATATATAATATATAATGTATGCAAAAGACAAAAAAAAAAAAAGGTATATATAAATATATATATATATATATATATATATATTAACATACAATCAGATCAAGAGGACAAAACAAAATAGTTAAAAAAAATTAAAGTGGCCGTGTGTCTCCCCGTAGCACCAACGCGGGCAGAGAGTGTTTTTAGGTGTGGGGAGCCCGTGGGGAGCACGCCACCCCTTGTAGCCTTGCTAGGTGTGGCTATCATGCCACACTAAACTGACTTCGAACCCGAGCGTTCTTCAGTCCAATTGACCTCGAACTTTGGAATTCAATTCCGTCTTCGGAATATTGACCCGGATTTAATCATAAATATGGAAAATTATATAACTTTTCAATTTAAGCTCGGAATTGAAATCCGATTTCCGATAAAAACACGGAATGTCCCAAATGTCTTGGAAATCATCCGAAACATATAGACAAGTCTCCGAATCGCTATGAACTCATCTATGGACAAATCCACACATATAAAAAAATATAATAAAGAAGTGCAAGTGTGGAATGTGACATGTGAAGAGAATATACACATATGCAATGTATGTTAAGTGTGTGTGTGCAACTAATCTCTTCAAAGAAAATTAAGCACTAAACATATACCTTTGGAGTGCTTAACACTTGCAAGGGCCTTGAGCTTGAACACATTCCTAAGCTACCCTTACATGATCCCCACATATGGTTTGATCACGAAATAAGCCAATTAAAAACTACGGGAATCCTTACAATCTCCCCCTTTGGCTATTTCGTGACAAAACCACCACTCACATTGATTCCTCACATAAAAATAGAAACAACGGGATAGCATAGATCTTCTACAATACAAAGAGATAATAAACAAAATAAAATCTTCAATGCTCCAATCTCTTGTAGAACAACCAACCCTACAAAACAAAGTTTCTTTATTTTTCCAAAAAATACATGTGAGATTAATCAAGTGATATCAAAACAAGCATTTGCATTTTTAGAATTTAGGCACAACATTACAAAATATATGCAATGTATGATAAATGCAATGCTCTCCCTCAAAGGGTTACTCCCCTCAATGTGTTATCTCCCCAATGTGCACAATTGCAACACCAATTTGCATCTCCCCTTACCATATCCTACTCCCCCTTTTTGTCATGATATAGGCAAAGGAGTAGTCCCCAACCGGGTCACCCAAGGTAGAGAGAGATAGTAGCATACTAAATATTTGCATAGTCATATAAGCCACTTTATGCATCTCAATAAATTGGAGAGAAACAAGGAGATTTATTTTTATTGAAAATGTGTGAATAATCATGCTTTGCATACAAGACATGTAGCATTCAAGTCCAAAATACAATGGTATTTGGCAAAGCAAATGACAAAGGTTTCTAAATGAATTCAAACCAATTTCACCATTTGTCGTGAGAAAAGCAAGGATATAGAGATTATTGATTTCAATTTAAGAGTAACTATATCCAACTTTATAAGCGAAACATGGCATGAGCGACTTTGCACCCTATTTGATTTTTCCGGATAAGATATCCGTATGATAGTAGCCATGTTCAACCAATAAAAAAGAGAGACATTTGGAAAATAAATTCCTTTGAACGGATACAAGATCCTTTATTCATTTTGAGTCTCATAAGCTTTCACACAAGTTTTTGCATTTTAAGAATATGCAATCATCAATTCATGCTTTTCATGTGAGCATGTTATATGAATTTCATGCTTTTTCATTTGACATTGGCATGTTATTTAAAAGAATCATCATGTCATGGAGATAACTATAGGTCATTCACATCATACTTCCTAAGAAAATCTCCTAGTCCAAAATAGCGTGTTTGAACATAAATATGACATGGATTGTAGACAAGCATTGATCACACTTATTAGATAGAAAACATATATACATATGTTCAACCAAGCTTACTCAAGCAATTAGGAAAGAGGCATAAGATTTTTCAAATTTTTGCAAACAACAAATATGCAAAATAGCTCTCTTTGCTTGAGTTCCCCATATGGGGTCAAGTATAAATCACATCACTCCACAAGACATATCCCAATAGATCTACTAAGAGTTTTAAATCGAGTAGCATCTAAGGGTTTAGTAAATAGGTCCGCAAGTTGATCATTAGTACCTACATGTTCAAGTACTGCATTTATTTTCAACAAGCTCTCTAATGAAGTGATGGCGGATGTCAATATGCTTAGTTCTAGAATGTTGCACCGGATTCTTGGAAATATTAATTGCACTCATATTATCACAAAAGAGAGTGAGAGTACCTTGGTTGAATCCGTAGTCTACTAGCATTTGCTTCATCCATATAAGTTGAGTGCATCCACTCCCCGCGGCTATGTATTCAGCTTCCGCCGTGGACAAGGAAATCGAGTTTTGCTTCTTGCAAAACCAAGACACCAAGTTGTTGCCTAGAAAGAAGCAACCGCCCGATGTGCTCTTCCTATCATCACAATTTCCTGCCCAATCCGCATCACTATATCCTACAAGACTAGGATTAGTGTCAAATGAGTACCAAATCCCATAGTTGGAAGTCCCATTCACAAAGCGAATGACTCTCTTAACCGAAGAGAGATGGGACTCCTTGGGATCGGATTGGTACCTAGCACAAACTCCTACACTAAATGATATATCGGGCCTACTTGCGGTTAAATAGAGCAAGCTCCCTATCATGCCACGATATAAGGTTTGGTCCACACTTTTACCGCTAGCATCCTTGCTTAGCTTCAAAGTGGTGCTCATAGGAGTGTCACAATGTTTGACTTTTTCAAGACCAAACTTCTTCACTAGGTTTTTGGCATATTTGGCTTGGGTTATGAAAATCCCATCATCTAGTTGTCTAATTTGCAAACCTAGGAAGTAACTAAGCTCACCAACAAGACTCATCTCAAATTCATGAGACATGACATCAACAAATTGTTGGACCTTGGTGTTGTTGGTGGAGCCAAACACTATGTCATCAACATATATTTGAGCTATGAAAAGCTCATCATTGTCTCTTTTGATGAATAGTGTCTTGTCAACACTATCTCTTGTGTAGTTATTGTCAACAAGAAATTTAGTTAGGCGCTCATACCAAGCCCTCGGTGCTTGTTTCAACCCATATAGAGCCTTCTTGAGGCGATATACATGGTTGGGGTGGTGAGCATCCACAAACCCCTTGGGTTGATCAACAAACACTTCCTCTTGCAAGAAGCCATTGAGGAAGGCACTCTTGACATCCATTTGGTGCAATTTGAACTTGTGCACACAAGAAATGGACAAGAGAAGCCTAATGGACTCTAAACGGGCAACGAGAGCAAAAGTCTCCTCAAAGTCGATACCCTCAATTTGAGAGTACCCTTGTGCTACAAGTCTAGCCTTGTTCCGCACAATGTTGCCATCCTCATCGGATTTGTTCCTAAATATCCATTTAGTGCCTATGACATTAGTGGTCTTAGGCCTAGGAACTAGAGTCCAAACCTCATTCCTTTCGAATTGGTTTAGCTCTTCTTGCATGGCAAGAACCCAGAACTCATCATTTAAGGCTTCTTCAACCTTTTTGGGTTCAATTTGAGAGGTGTAGCAAGTGTAGCTAATAAGATTAGCAAGTTGACGTCTAGTCCTAACACCCTCATTAACCTCTCCAATGATATCTTCTTTATCATGGAGTTTCCTAACCCATGGAGCGGGTTCTTTAGAGTCCAAGAGAGGAACTCTATCAATAGGTTGTGTGTCGTCATTGTTGACATTAGATGTCCCAACATTAGGAGACACCACAACCTTCTCCAAAGGAGAAACATCACTAAAAATAACCTCCTCCTCATGATCATTAGACTTGAGCCTAGTATCATCAAATACGACATTGGATGATTCCATAACACTTAGAGTTTTTAAATTGAAAACTCTATAGGCTCTACTATTCGAGGCATAGCCAATAAAAATACCCTCATCACTCTTAGCATCGAATTTGCCAAGTTGATCACGATCATTCAAAATGTAGCATTTGCTTCCAAAAGTGTGGAAGTAGCTAACATTTGGCCTCTTGCCTTTCCATAACTCATAGGAGGTGTCTAGTACCGGGCCTTAGGAAAACTCTATTTCCTATATAGCAAGCTGTATTGATGGCTTCGGCCCATAGGTTCCTAGGGACATTGTTGCTAAGCAACATCACACGGGCCATCTCTTGAAGGACCCTATTTTTCCTCTCAACAACTCCATTTTGTTGAGGTGTCCTAGGAGCCGAAAACTCATGGGAGATACCTAAACCATTACAAAAGTTTTCAAAGGTAGCATTCTCAAATCCCCTCCCATGGTCACTTCTAATCCGTTTTATGCTTTTAATATTAGAGTTCATCTCATTTTGTATTTTATTACAAAGCATTTAAACTTATCAAAAGTTTCAGATTTTTCTCTAAGAAAATATGTCCATGTGAACCTAGAGAAATCATCAACACAAACAAAAATGTATTTCTTTCCACCCAAACTTTCAGTTTGCATGGGACCCATAAGGTCCATGTGGAGAAGCTCAAGAGGCTCCTTGGTGGTGAGATACTTACCCTTTTTGTGCATGCTTTTAGTTTGCTTTCCTTGTTGGCAAGGTCCACAAACACCATTGGCTTTCTTCCCAAGCTTAGGGAGGCCACGCACACACTCGAACTTTCCAAGGGTTCGTAGATCCCTAAAGTTCATGTGGCCAAGTCTTTCATGCCACAACTCAATTTGCTCATCCATGGACACATGATTAGATACAATACTAGCTTCAAGACAATAACAATTGTCACTAGATCTCATGCCCTTCAACAAGGTTTGTCCATCGGGTTTTAGGATAGAGCAATAATCTTTAGAAAACAAGACGGAATATCCTTCATCACTAAGATGTGAAATGCTTATTAAATTGGCTTTTAAGCCATCAACAAATAAAGCATTGGATAAGGAGGGTAATTTAGGAACGGAAATGGTTCCTTTCCCTACAACATTTCTTTTGGATCCATCACCAAAAGTGACATTTCCACCTTCCTCCATTACAAGAGTCTCGAAGAAACTCTTGTTTCCCGTCATGTGCCTAGAGCACCCACTATCCAAATGCCAAAAATTAGAAGAATTTGCCTTCAAGGCTATTTGTGCAACATGACAAACATTTTCATTCTTTCTAATCCACTTAGCAACAATTTTAGCTTTCTTAGTGGTCTTTGGTACATGTGCTCTACTATTCCTAGAATTATGCAAATCAATATTATCATTCCTAGGAACATGCATCTTGGCTCTATTCTTTCTCTTTTCAATCATGCTTCGTGTTCTACACATTTTTATATATCGAAAGCAATGTGGTCTAATATGACTATCAAATCCACAAAAGTGACATATAAGAGTAAAATAAGGAATCATACCTTGTCCTTGTCTTTGTGGATGAATGGGTTCAATCCATCTTCGTTGTTGAACCGATCTAGGTTGCTTCCTAGCTTGAGGTTGCATGATTGGTCTCTTTCCTTTGTGAGCCAAGTGTGGAGGAGTGTTGGCTTGAGGGACCCTAGGGGGTTGAGCTTGAGGTTGCCTTCTTGGCCCCATCTTCACTTGTGCATTAGAGCATTGTCCTACTTCTAATTTCTTCCTAGGAATTTGCACAAATGAGGTTTCTTCGTTCCTCAAACTCTTGACAAACACGGTCTTGTTAAAGGTAGAGATCTTCTTGTCATCTTCATACCCAAGACCCCTCTTGTCACATGGACTCTTTCCAACACCAAGCATATGGTCAAGCTTCTTGGTGCTAGAATCTATCCTAGCCAAGGACCCTTTAACTTCTACAAGTTCCCTCTTCAAACCTTCTTCACTTCTCTTGGATAAGTCTAACTCCTCAATTAACTTATCCTCTCTCCTCTTCAATCTTTCCACTTGTTCACTTAAGTGGTCATTGTGAGCCGAAAGTTCAAGCTTCTCTTCTCTCAACCTCTCAATCGTTCTTGTGCTTTTAATTGCTAAATCATTGAACTCGGCATGGTATTTAGCAAGCACCTTTTGCTCCACAAATTTCTTTATGGAAATAGAAGAGGAGTCACTTTCTACTTCACTTGAGTCATTTTCCTCTTGACTCATTTCCTCTCTCTCACTACCACTTTTGCTCTTATGTGAGGAGGCAAAAGCTAGGAGGTTAGCCATGAGTTCTTCTTCACTTGAAAACTCATCTTCCTCATTGGAGTCATCACTACTCCCACTCCAAGTGGCAGCCATCACTTTGCCCTTCTTCTTTTCATTGTGATTAGCACATTCGGGGGCAAAGTGACCAATCCCACCACATTCAAAGCACCGGACCCCTTTCCTTTCGGTCCTCTCTTGTCTAGGCTCAAACTTCTTGAAGGAACCTTTTTTCTTCAAGTCTTGTCCTCTTGACCCAAATCCCTTCTTCTTCTTGAACCCCATAACCTTATTAAACCTTTTCATGAATAAGGCAAGGTCTTCATCCAATTCATGCTTTGGCTCCTTTGCATCCTTAGATGCTTTCAAAGCTATTCCTTTAGACTTCTTAGGAGGAGTAGTGGTGCTAGGAGCCTTCCTAGACTCATATGCAAGGAGACGTCCAATCACCTCACTTGGCTTCATATCCATGTAGCCACTATTTTCTTCTATGGCCGTCACCTTTGATTCAAACCTATCGGGGAGAGATCTCATAATTTTTTGCTTGACTCTCCTATCCGAATACGGGTCTCCGAGTTGATGGCTTTGATTTACAATGTCCATCAATTTGATTTCGAAGTCATTGAAGCATTCATCCTCTCCCATCCTAAGTAACTCAAATTGAGTTTGGAGGACTTGAAGCTTGGACTCCTTCACCACCTCGGTTCCCTCATGTGCAACTTGAAGGATGTCCCATGCCGCTTTTGCAATCTGAGTATTCTGAATAAGCTTGTACTGATTCTCATCCATTGCACACATGATGGCATGCATCGCCTTCCTATTCCACTTTGAAGCCTCAAACTCTTGCGCGTTCCATTGCGCCTTAGGCTTCAAAACATCTTGTCCTCCACCCGCGGGAGTCATCATAGGGAGATCATATCCATCTTCAACCGACATCCATGCCCGGTCATGAATTTGGCATATATAAGATTCCATCTTCCCTTTCCATTGGGAATAGTTCAATCCGGTGAGGAGAGGAGGTCTCGTGCTAGAAGCCCCCTCATGGTTGCCACCGTTTCCACTCATAGTGTTTATGAATGAATGAAATAAATGCAAATGTATGAATGATCAAAAATCACACAAAATGCAAAACACACCAAAATAAGCAAGGATCACCAATGTATGTCTAGGAACCCGCTCTGATACCAATTGAAACTAATTATAGCACGGTGTGTATAAAACTATCTAGAGGGGGGGTGAATAGATTTTACGCTTTTTACCCAATTTTTCGTGTTAGTCAAAATTACGAAATTACCCCTAAATAGATGAAGCAATAAATCAAGTAAAATATGCGGAAATTAAATAACACTTGATTTTTACGTGGAAACCCTCACGGGAAAAACCACGGGCTAGTAAGTAAGCCACACTCGAACCTCGAATCCACTAAATGTGTAAACGATTACAACCTAATCCCGGAAGTAATCACACACCTACCTAATCCCGGTATGAGTGAACCTAGTCCAATTTGCTTGCGATCTAAGCAACCTAATCCCGGAAGCTACACACAAGACTTACTTTCTCTATGAAGAGAATACAACCCTAAGTGAATATATGTGAATATCCAAAATGCAACATAGAGCAAGGGAAACCCTATATGCTTATCTAAGATGATTAATATGCAATTAGAACAATCCTAGATATTAAAAACTAAATGACATGTTCAATCAAATAGTTTAGCTAATCAAGATTAAGCACAAAACCTAATTAGCTATCACAATACAACACTCAATCATGTCAAACGCAACAATCTCTATTTTGAATATTAGATTTTAATCTAAGAACAAGCAAATAATAAAAGAGATGCCTTGATAAATAAAACACTAATTATAAATGATAATAGTGAAGAACATACCAAGGGAAGTGTGTTGACCAAGACCCATGCGAGTAAACATCCTAACTATACTAGAAAATGTTTAGATGATATTTTGATGCATATGAAAATGGGTTTTGAGAGTTAAAGACAAGTTCTTGGGAGTTTGTCTCTTGAATATGTTTGTCTCTCAAAAGTGTGTTTGTTTTGCCTTCTTAAAAAAAATGAAGAAGAAAAAATATATATATACAAATATGAATCAGGTCAAGAACAAAAAAGAAAAAAAAAACGCCATCGTTTTAAAAAACATATATATAAAACGTTAATATATATATATATATATATAATATGCAAAAGTCAAAAGTTAGGTGATGCACATGAATAAATATATATATAATATATAATGTATGCAAAAGACAAAAAAAAAAAAGGGTTATATATATATATATATATATATATATATATATTAACATACAATCAGATCAAGAGGACAAAACAAAATAGTTAAAAAAAATTAAAGTGGCCGTGTGTCTCCCCGTGGCACCAACGCGGGCAGAGAGTGTTTTTGGGCGTGGGGAGCCCGTGGGGAGCACGCCACCCCTTGTAGCCTTGCTAGGTGTGGCTATCATGCCACACTAAGCTGACTTCGGACCCGAGCGTTCTTTAGTCCAATTGACCTCGAACTTTGGAATTCAATTCCGTCTTCGGAATATTGACCCGGATTTAATCATAAATATAGAAAATTATATAACTTTTCAATTTAAGCTCGGAATTGAAATCCGGTTTCCGATAAAAACACGGAATGTCCCAAATGTCTTGGAAATCATCCGAAACATATAGACAAGTCTCCCAATCGCTCGGAACTCATCTATGGACAAATCCACACATATAAAAAATATATAATAAAGAAGTGCAAGTGTGGAATGTGACATGTGAAGAGAATACACACATATGCAATGTATGTTAAGTGTGTGTGTGCAACTAATCTCTTCAAAGAAAATTAAGCACTAAACATATACCTTTGGAGTGCTTAACACTTGCAAGGGCCTTGAGCTTGAACACATTCCTAAGCTACCCTTACATGATCCCCACATATGGTTTGATCACGAAATGTGTTAGGATTATGCTCAATAGCAAGAGTGTAATGTTGTAATTAACAATCTTTTTCATATTAATAAAGTGATTTCTGATTTAACAAATCGTATAGCATTTATAGTTTGATATTATAATTGTCAAAGTAAATAATCATAAGGTCTAAAGACTATGGGAAAAGAAGAATTGTTCGTACATCTGGATATGTATGTGGTAGACACAATTCTTTAGTTAGTCTTGAATAATGTTCACAACTTAAGTTAAAGGTTGGGCACCTTTATCTTGTTAAAGTTGTAGAATTCTTTTGCTAGCATTTGAGTGGGATCAAGTGAGATATGATGAGTCTAAAATCATCGGAGTGTCTTCGAGTAAAAGGATCTAGTGCACTGGGTGCATTGAACTGGATCACAATGAAGAGCTTTATCTAGAACCATCAATAGATAATAGTCTTTTCATTATCAGGACAATCGGAGAGTCTATCTTAATCCTGAGATAAATGATGGACTTATGGTTGCAAGTGATATCATTTGAGTTATCAATGAGTACGATTATATCGCATAGTCTATCCTCGATAGTTTGGTGATATTCATTTGTTAATCGATAGAGGACTTCATTTATAGATATGGACATCGTGGCTCCATTTATTAAATGAGAGTATAATATCATCATATGGATGTTTTGAGGTAATTGGATATTAAATCTCAACGTTGAGTTTTCAATAGTGTCTATTGAAAACATGGCTTCTGGACAAGTCAAAATATCCAAGTTCAAAACGTGGTCATATGAGTAAATATGGTAACTTGGAGAGTTATAGGCAGTCTATGAACTCTTGGCGATTACTGATATTAATCACGAGGATACACTATCTCCAATATGATTGTCTAGGGTATGAATGAGGAGCATATTCCTTTTCTATCTTTATTTAAGAGTTCAGTTTTAGCTCTTTAGTGGAATGAGTTAAAATTAATGGATCGGACCTAAGTGAATCATTTGTTGATTGTGATTAGGTTATGTCTATTGAAGCTTAAATTTAGATGGCCCGCCAAGATCCCCAATCCACACGGACTTGCATGGATCACTTAATATATTCTACCGGACCAATTTGAGGGTCCATCTAGAATTGCATTTAATATATTAAGAATATAATTTGCACATTATTTATGTAATGGGCTGCTCAATTATATTAATATATTAATGAAAGACATGTGGGCTTGTTTCTTTTAGTAAGAATGGGTCTGGTTCACATGTGGGCTTTTTATTTAAAGTCCAATGGATTAAATGAAATAAGAAAATAATATTAGGCCCAATTTTATTCAAGTGGGGCGGCAAGGTTAAAGTTTTAACCTAATATATTATTTTGTTTCATTTGTTTTAATTAAATAAGAATTAATTAATTAATTAATTAATTGTTTAATTAAGAAACAAATCTTTTCTGATTTGGAAATATGATTCCTAATGTTATACTATTGTTGGTAGTATACTAAAAGTAAAAGACTTATTTGGTAATAAAATAAATAATTAATTTTATTTATTTAATCAAATAAGGAGTCTTTTTATTTAGTCAAAATAAAAGAATAAAAGATCTATGAGTTGGATTAGGGTTTGAAGTCTTAAATGACATGTGAATTTGGGTGCAACACAACTTCTTTTTTGTAGAGGAAAATTGCGGCAACCCTAGTAGAAACACAAGAAGAATTCGGCCACCCTAAAGGAAAGAAGGATGAAAATTTGGCCACCTATATAAGTGCTCTTATAGATTTCGGCCAACACAATGCTTGGTGCTTGAGATTCTATTTTTTCTTCTTCTTCTTCATTCATAGAGAGTTTTTTATTCTACTAAGACAAAAAGGAGTGTTAGATTATTCTTTGATAGTATACTATTTGCTTAATCATAAATAAGCTTGTGTATACGATATCGATCTAGGTTCACGCGAGTTTCGATCATTAGATTGAGAACTCAAAAGTGACCGGAATAATCTTAGTCATTCTTTTGATTGTTTTGTGACTAACAAAGAAAAGAAAAGTTTTGTTTTGTCCATTCACAGGTTTGCAATTCAAAGAAAAGGGAGACCACGCTCCTAGGTGATCCACGTTCGTGCTAGGATTGAAGATCTTACGGATTACCATCGACGTAAGTCAATCGGATCACGCGACAAAAGGTATTCTACTTTTTGTTATTGTATATGTATGTTTAATTAATTAAAGGGTTTAAGGTTCATAAAGGAAAAATTTTTATAAGTCACTAAATCTAATTTTTAGTATCGCTTCCGCTGCGTGTACTTCTTTGGTAATTTTTCCCTACAATTGGTATCAGAGCCTAGGTTGAACCCTTTTAATTAATTAACGTATATATACGTGGATCTATTTCTTTTTATTGTGATTATGAGAAAGAGATGGCACTCTAGGTATTCGAATATATAATTACATGTGGATGTATGGATTTATATATGTTTATGTGGATTGTTATTGCTCGATTTTGGTCCTAGATTTTCAATGTATTTTTTGTTATGGAATTGTAACAAGAAGGGTGGTCTATCATCGCCATAATTCCTTCTTGGTAGATTGCTAGGTTTTATTTTTTTATTTATTTTAGGTGCAGTATTTTTTATTATACTACTGCAGTTTTTTTTTAATTTTTATTATGTGCAGTTTTTTGTATGTAAAAAGGTACTGTAATGATTAAAAAAAAAAATAAAAATACTGCAGTATTTTATTTGTTTAAATACTGCCGTAATATATTTAGGTCTTGAAGATTCGAAGACACGATGAAAAACGAAGCAACCGGAACCGAGAACGAGCACCGTGCGCACCCTAGGAGTGGATTGGGTTGCGCATGGCAAGCCCAAGCTTGGTGGGCTGCGCACGGCAGCCCTGGAGTCTTCATGGGCTGCGCACGGCAGCCCCTTAGTGTGGTTGTGAGTTGTGCACGCCCGTGGGTTGGGCCGAAGGATGAGCGTATGGTTGATGGGCCACTTGAAGAACTTGTATTCCTAAACAATTGTAATTTTACTTGTTTTTCTAGGATGGGCCAAAATTGTTGCTATTTAATTTATGCTTAAATATTACAATATTTGTTATTGTATGATAACATGACATATAGAATAGGAGTGCCACGCATATATCTCTTTTGGTATGAACATGCATTGAATGATTTAGGTATCTAAATTGGCATCTAGATAACTCGGTAAATCATTCTATGAGATTTAATCACACGCCTTAAATAATTGAGTGGGAGAAGGTGTTTTTGTAACACCTATGGCCTCCAAGGTTAGTTGAGCTTTATTATTTATTGGTAATCCCCCCAAAGGGCGTCCATGAATGGAATTCAGCAACATACTTCCTTACAAGGATAGATTAGACAATGGACTCAAACGAGATCTACTCCCCAAGGAGGGATTTTCGTAAGAGAAAATTGAGGGTCAATATCTTGGTAACACACTCAATGTAATTTTATTGATATCCTCCCAAGAGTTCTTGTCAATAAAATTGCAAGGCTAAAATTGAAAACGATGGTTGTTATGGTAACAATTAGGTGGGACCTAGTCTAACTAGTAAATGGTGCGAACTCCCAAAGGAGGCGTAACATTTATGGGTGTTGGATCACCGTTGAATTTTATGATTGAGTTATTTATTTAATTCAAGATAAATTTTTAAAAGTGCTTTATCATGATTATTTACTTATATATGTTTTGTTTTATTCAGAAATCATGACCCCATCACTTATGAACATCCTGAAAGATAACACTTTAACTGGAGATAATTATGTCACATGGAAAAGGAAAATTGGGTTGTTGCTGCAAAGTGAAAAACATAAGTTTGTTCTAACTACTCCTAAACCACCTGCTCCTAATAATGAATCTAGCATAATGTATAGAGATGAGTATGAGCAGTGGAAGACTTCAGATGATATGGCAAAATGTTACATTATGGCCACTATCTCCGACGTGTTGCAACAGCAGCATGAAGGAATGGAGTCCGCTGCTGATATAATGATGTCTCTAGAGGAGATGTTTACTATGAAGTCCAGGACGACTAAGAGAGAGGCAGTGACTGCTTTTATGAATCTTAGGATGAAACCTGGACAGGCTGTGAAGGATCACATGATGAAAGTCATAGCACATCTCAACATTGCTGAACTGCATGGCGCTGAGATAGATGGTGAGACAAAGATTGATATGGTTGTCAATTCATTGTCAGATTCCTTTGATCAGTTCAAATTGGACTACACTTTGAACAAAAAGGAATACACCTTACAAGGCCTGATGCAAGATGTTCAAAGTGCTGAAAAGACCCTTGTGAAAGGCAAAGGTCAAGAGATTCATATGGTTGGTAAAGTTGCTACTGTTAAGGCCCGTCAAAAGGTCAAGAAACAACAGAAGAAAAAGCAACTTGGGCCTACCAAGAAGGAGACCAAGAAAGTAACCAAGATCAAAGGGAAATGCTTCCTTTGTGGTGAAAAGGGACATTGGAAGAGAAATTGCCCAAAGTCCCAGAATAAGAAGGAAGAAGGTAATGTGAATTATCTTGAAACATGTTTTTTGGCTGATTCTACAGATTCTTGGATCATAGACTCAGGAGCCACTAATCATGTTTGTTATTCCTTGCAGGGGTTCCAAGAAAGGAGAAAGCTGAGTAAGAATGAAATCAATTTGCGCTTGGGCAATGGAACGTTAGTGTCTGCAAGTGCAGTGGGAGATATTAGAGTTTATTTGGATTCTAGAAGGCATTTAGATTTAATAGACGTTTATTATGTACCTCAATTCAAGAGGAATTTAATTTCAGTTTCTTGTTTAAATAAATTTGGATATTCAGTTACTTTTAATAAAGTTTTTATTATTAGTAAGAATGACAAAATTATTTGCCAAGGTACATTGGAAAACGGTCTATACTTTTTGCATAGAAATATCTCTCACTCGTTAGACACAGAAATAACGGAACCTAATCATAAAAGAGTAAAATTATCAACAGATGAAACCTACCTTTGGCATTTACGCTTAGGTCATATTAACCTTAATAGGATTAAAAGATTGGTATGTGACGGACCTTTGAGTGACTTAAAGGTTGATGATCTACCAATTTGTGAATCTTGTTTGGAAGGTAAAATGACCAAAAGGACGTTCTCTGCCAAAGGTGTAAGAGCCACTGAATGTTTAGGATTGATACACACTGATGTATGTGGACCTATGAGCATTCAAGCTAGAGGTGGATATGAGTACTTCATCACCTTCACAGATGATTACTCGAGATTTGGTTATGTGTATCTCATGCGACATAAGTCGGATGCTTTTGACATGTTCAAAGCATTCAAAGCTGAAGTAGAAAATCAGCTTGAGAAACACATAAAAATCTTGAGATCTGATCGTGGTGGAGAATATCTATCTGGTGAGTTTCAGCAATATCTTATTGATAATGGGATAGTTTCTCAGTTTTCTGCACCAGGTACACCTCAACAGAATGGGGTATCAGAAAGGAGAAATAGAACTCTTTTGGATATGGTTAGGTCTATGTTGAGTTATTCAACGCTTCCTATTTCTTTTTGGGGATATGCTTTATAAACTGCTATATACATTCTAAACGATGTACCATCTAAGTCTGTTCCTAAAACACCGCATGAGTTGTGGACTGGGCGCAAGCCTAGTTTACAACACTTAAGGATATTTGGTTGTCCTGCGCATGTGCTAAAAGGAAAGACAGAAAAGATGGAGTCCCGTTCAGAAACATGTATATTTGTAGGGTATCCAAAAGAAACTAAAGGATATTATTTTTATAGTCCTTCAGATCTTAAAGTATTTGTTTCGACAAATGCTAAATTTCTGGAAAAAGACTATATGAATGATTTTGTGCCTAGAAGTAGAATTGTCCTGAATGAAATGTCAGGAGATACAATTCCACGAGAGGTTACACAACCTAACCCAATTGTAAGTTCCGATCCAACACAAGATCAACAACCTACCATTCCTCGTCATAGTGGGAGGGTTAGAACACAACCCGAAAGATACATCGGTCTGGGAGAATCAGTGGAGAATCTCCCGGACGACGATGATCCCTATACGTACAAGGAAGCTATGGAGGATTTTGATAGTCGCCATTGGCAAAAGGCAATGCAATCCGAGATTGAATCTATGTTCGATAACAAAGTCACCAAATCTAATTTTTAGTATCGCTTCCGCTGCGTGTACTTCTTTGGTAATTTTTCCCTACAATGAGCCAATTAAAACCTACGGGAATCCTTACAGCTAATCTTATTAGCTGTACATGCTACACCTCTCAAATTGAACCCAAAAATGTTGAAGAAGCCTTAAGTGATGAATTTTGGGTTCTTGCCATGCAAGAAGAGCTAAACCAATTCCAAAGGAATGAGGTTTGGACTCTAGTTCCTAGGCCTAAGACCACTAATGTCATAGGCACCAAATGGATATTTAGGAACAAATCCGATGAGGATGGCAACATAGTGCGGAACAAGGCTAGACTTGTAGCACAAGGGTACTCTCAAATTGAGAGTATCGACTTTGAGGAGACATTTGCTCCCGTTGCCCGTTTAGAGTCTATTAGGCTTCTCTTGTCCATTTCTTGTTTGCACAAGTTCAAATTGCACCAAATGGATGTCAAGAGTGCCTTCCTCAATGGCTTCTTACAAGAGGAAGTATTTCTTGAACAACCTAAGGGGTTTGTGGATGCTCACCACCCCAACCATGTCTATCGCCTCAAGAAGGCACTATATGGGTTGAAACAAGCACCGAGGGCTTGGTATGAGCGCCTCACTCAATTTCTTGTTGACAATAACTACACAAGAGGTAGTGTTGACAAGACACTATTCATCAAAAGAGACAATGATGAGCTTTTCATAGCTCAAATATATGTTGATGACATAGTGTTTGGCTCCACCAACAACACCAAAGTCCAACAATTTGTTGATGTTATGTCTCATGAATTTGAGATGAGTCTTGTTGGTGAGCTTAGTTACTTCCTAGGTTTGCAAATTAGGCAACTAGATAATGGGATTTTCATAACCCAAGCCAAATATGCCAAAAACCTAGTGAAGAAGTTTGGTCTTGAAAAAGCCAAACATTGTGACACTCCTATGAGCACCACTTTGAAGCTAAGCAATGATGCTAGCGGTAAAAGTGTGGACCAAACCTTATATCGTGGCATGATAGGGAGCTTGCTCTATTTGACCGCAAGTAGGCCCGATATATCATTTAGTGTAGGAGTTTGTGCTAGGTACCAATCCGATCCCAAGGAGTCCCATCTCTCTTCGGTTAAGAGAGTCATTCGCTTTGTGAATGGGACTTCCAACTATGGGATTTGGTACTCATTTGACACTAATCCTAGTCTTGTAGGATATAGTGACACGGATTGGGCAGGAAATTGTGATGATAGGAAGAGCACATCGGGCAGTTGCTTCTTTCTAGGTAACAACTTGGTATCTTGGTTTTGTAAGAAGCAAAACTCGATTTCCTTGTCCACGGCGGAAGCCGAGTACATAGCCGCGGGGAGTGGATGCACTCAACTTATATGGATGAAGTAAATGCTAGTAGACTACGGATTCAACCAAGGTACACTCACTCTCTTTTGTGATAACATGAGTGCTATTAATATTTCCAAGAATCCGGTCCAACATTCTAGAACTAAGCATATTGACATCTGCCATCACTTCATTAGAGAGCTTGTTGAGAACAAAGTTATTGTACTTGAGCATGTAGGTACAAACGATCAACTTGCGGACCTATTCACTAAACCTTTAGATGCTACTCGATTTAAAACTCTTAGTAGATCTATTGGAATTTGTTTGGTGGAGTGATGAGTATGGTACTTGACCCCATATGGGGAACTCAAGTAAAGAGAGCTATTTTGCATATTTGTTGTTTGCAAAAATTTGAAAAATCTTATGCCTCTTTCCTAATTGCTTGAGTAAGCTTGGTTGCACATTTGTATATATGTTTTCTATCTAATAAGTGTGATCAATGCTTGTCTACAATCCATGTCATATTTATGTTCAAACATGCATTTTTGGACTAGGAGATGTTCTTAGGAAGTATAATTTGAATGACCTATAGTTATCTCCATGACATGATGATTCTTTTATAACATGCTAATGTCAAATGAAAAAGCATGAAATTCATAAAACATGCTCACATGAAAAGCATGAATTGATGATTGCATATTCTTAAAATGCAAAACTTGTGTGAAAGCTTATAAGACTCAAAATGAATAAAGGATCTTGTATCCGTTCAAAGGAATTTATATTCCAAATGTCTCTCTTTCTTTATTGGTTGAACATGGCTACTATCATATGGATATCTTATCCGGAAAAAATTAAATAGGGTGCAAAGTCACTCATTCCATGTTTCGCTTATAAAGTTGGATATAGTTACTCTAAAATTGAAATCAATAATCTCTATATCCTTGCTTTTCTCATGACATTGGTGAAATTGGTTTGAATTCCTATTAGAAACCTTTGTCATTTGCTTTGATATTCAGATTTCATACTTAGGATATTTTTCAAAGAGAAGAAAAATTCGAAGAACTCATTTTTTATCATCTCAAACACTTTTTCATGATCATCAATCATCATCTAGCATCATCTTAGATCATCTAGATGTCTTCTTGCATGGATTCTTCATCATACTTTGCTTGGTAAGCTTTTCACTAATATCTTACATATTTTGTGTTTCTCTTAACAAGCAATCTCAATTAATTACTTGTATGTTATTTTGTATGCTTTGGATACAATATTGAGATTAGTGTGATGTATGTTTGAGAAGTTGTATTGAGATAGCTAATTAGGTTTTGTGCTTAATCTTGATTAGTTAAACTATTTGACATGTCATTTAGTTTTTAATATCTAGGATTGTTCTAATTGCATATTAATCATCTTAGATAAGCATATAGGGTTTCCCTTGCTCTATGTTGCATTTGGATATTCATATATTCACTTAGGGTTGTTATTCTCTTCATAGAGAAAGTAAGTCTTGTGTGTAGCATCCGGGATTAGGTTGCTTAGATCGCAAGCAAATTGGACTAGGTTCACTCATACCGGGATTAGGTAGGTGTGTGATTACTTCCGGGATTAGGTTGTAATCGTTTTACACATTTAGTGGATTCGAGGTTCGAGTGTGGCTTACTTACTAGCCTGTGGTTTTTCCCGTGAGGGTTTCCACGTAAAAATCAAGTCTTATTTAATTTCTGCATTTTATACTTGATTTGTTGCTTTATCTAGTTAGGGGTAAATTCGTAATTTTGACTTAATACGAAAAATTGGGTAATAAGCATAAAATCTATTCACCCCCCCCTAGATAGTTTTATACACACCGTGCTATAATTAGTTTCACTTCAGCCCGAAAGGCATCATCTTGTAGTAGTACAAACCTTGGTTCGTGATGAAACTGGTCTTCTCTTGATCTGAGTGGTGCATGGTGATCTGATTGTAATCGGAGAAGGCGACCATGAAACTCAGGGTCTTGTTTCTCGCGGTCGAGTCAATGAGCTGGTCGACCTTAGGGAGGGGGGGACTATCCTTTGGGCAGGCGCGGTTGAGGTCAGTGTAGTCATGCACATTCACCACTTGCCATTGGTCTTTGAGACCATTACCACATTAGCAATCCACTCTAGGTATCGCACCTCTCTAATGAACCCCGCACGGAGGAGTTTGTCCACCTCCTCTTGTACCACGGCGTTTCGGTTTGGGTTAAAGTACCTCCTTTTCTGCTTTACGGGTTTGAAGGTAGGATCCACGTTGAGGCGGTGTACTGCCAAGTTGGAGGGGATGCCGGGCAACTCTTCGTGGGACCAGGCGAATACATCATTGTTGTCTAGGCTTGAATTGGCCACAAACTCATAGATGAGAAGCCTTTCATTTCCTTCAAAGCAGAAACCAAGAAGCCTAACCAAATTTCTATGTTGGAGCCGAGCCACCAAGAAGACCTCATTTTTAAATTCAACTTCTCCTTGTCCTGAATTATTAGAGAGCCTCTTCACTGCTACATCTTGTCCATCTAGAAGCCTTCCCTGACACCATTAAGAAATTTAAGTTTTAACTCACTTGACTAACAATAATCATCAGTTTCTTTTTAATGAGTTAGTATGTGTTAACCGGAAATTTAGGCAATTAATTCAAGGAAGAGCTTTTCCCACAGAAGGACCTGACCGCTTCATTGCCTACCACGGTGGCACTCCTAGTCAGTCCAACCCGCTTGTTAGGAACAAAGGCCCGGCCCTCTTTTAACCGTGCCTACTCACAGGCACACTAGGATTAAGCATTGCTCGACCTTGAACTGGCCTTCCTCCCACGAGAATGCTTGTGAAGAAAGGGTACCTGTGTTAGGATTATGCTCAATAGCAAGAGTGTAATATTGTAATTGACAAATTTTTTCATATTAATAAAGTGATTTCTGGTTTAACAAATCTTATAGCATTTATAGTTTAATATTTTAATTGTCAAAGTAAATAATCTGGATATGTATGAGGATGACATAATTCTTTAGTTAGTCTTGAATAATGTTCACAACTTAAGTTAAAGGTTGGGCACCTTTATCTTGTTAAAGTTGTAGAATTCTTTTGCTAGCATTTTGTAAGGATTCCCTTTTATTGATTGGCTTATTTCGTGGTCAAACCACAAGTTGGGGTTTGGTTGTAAGGGTAGTCTAGGTGATTAGTTGAAGATCAAGACCCTTTCCAAGACCTCAAGAGGACAAGCACCAAAGGTATATATCTAGTGCTTACATTGTCTTGAAGAGATATAGTTGCACACACACACAACATGCATAACTTTTATTCTTGAATGTTGTGTTTATATTTTGTGTGCATTGTGCTTTATTGATTTATTTAATATCTCTTCTTGCATTTAATTGATTGCATCTTGTTCTATGAAATGCCATGACATGATAGGCATTATGATGCATTCAATACCCACACTTGCACTTCATGATTAGTCTTAAGTGTGGTGTAATTCGTTTCCATTTGTGTGATCGGAAACGTCCGCGCTTGCACGATGGTGTGCTTGTCTTAGCGCGATGGTTGACCACTTGAGAAGATCTCATTCTTCTCTTGGATAAGTGGTAGCTTTAGTTTGGTTGGGTTGATTGGAGTAAGGTGTCTAGTTTCAAAAGATTGGATTTCAATGTTTTAAGTGTTTTCAAAACTGACCTTTGCATGGTCGTGTGACCATAGCTTTTTACACAAAGCTTCAAAATGAGTTTTGAAAATTTCTGTACAAACTAGACACCCATACCTTTCCAACGGTATATTATTCGTAATATTTCATGACCGTTTGGATTGGTTTTGAAATTTCCAAAGTGACCACTAAAACAGGGCATCACAGCTGTTATCCGAATCTGACCTTTGGTCACTCAAATGACCATAACTTTTTCTACAATTATCCAAATCATGTTTTGTTAATTGGAGTAGAAAGTAGACTTCCATACCTTTCCAACGGTATATTATATGAAAGGTTTCGATGTCGTTTGGTCATGTTTTGAGTCGCTTGAAAATCAAGCTTTGTGCTGTGACGCCCGCCGCGGTTTCAGTGCCGCGGTTTGTGCAACCGCGGCAGTCGAGCCACAGAGCAACCGCGATAGTGTGATTCAGGGGCAAAATTGTCTTTTCACTTGCCCTATTCTTGATGTCTATAAATATCACACTTTCTCATTATCTGAACAACTTCTTGACTCTTAAGAACCCTAAACTTCAAAGTTAGATTTTGAGAGAAAATCAAATCAAGAATTCACCTTTAACCACTCAAATCAAACCCCTTTTGCATCAAATTTCATATTGCATCTCCTATGTCTATATAGAGTGCATACATGTATGGGTTTGCATCATCACAACTTGCTTGGTAAGATTTTGATTAATTTCATCTTATTTTAGTATTTTAAATACCAAGCCATCTCTTTTAAATTACTTGTATGTTTTAGATCATATGCTAAATACAAGAAAAGAGATTATTTGTGATGTATTGATTGAGTGTTGTTTGTGATAGCTTTGTATCTAGGATTGGTTATCCTTTACTTAGCTAAAGTTATATGCCATGTCATATAGCTACATGTGATATCTAGGATTGATTATATTGTCATCTTATAATCCTAGGTAAGCATTTAGAGTACCCTAGCTCTTATTGCAATATTTGGATATCATTGCATATTCACATAGGGTTGTTTGATCTCTTAGGAGATTGTAAGTCTTGTGTGATAGACCGGGATTAGGTCGGACACCGGGATTAGGTGGTCACATGAGCAAATTGGACTAGGTCCACTTTTACAGGCCTGCGGGTAGTGGTAGCGGGATATTGGCCGGGATTAGGCCGTCAAACCTGGATTAGGTTGTATACGTTATCACAATTAGTGGATTCGAGGTTCGAGTGTGGCGCACTTACCAGCCCGTGGTTTTTCCCGTGAGGGTTTCCACGTAAAAATCAAGTGTCGTTTATATTTCCGCACCATATTACACTTGATTATTATATTGTCTAGTTTGGGGCATTTTCGTAAATTTGACTAAAAACGAAAATTGGCTAAAAAGCGTAAAATCTATTCACCCCCCCTCTAGATAGTTTTATACACACCGTGCATTAATTTGTTTCAATTGGTATCAGAGCGGGTTCCTAGATATACTTAGGTGATCCAAGCTCATTTTTGGTGTGTTGTGCATTTTGTATGATTATTATTGTTGACATACATCTTGCATTCTTCTCATATGCATCCATTTGACTCAAAAACTATGAGTGAATTTGAGAGAGAAGAAAATAACTCCGATGAGGAGATGTCCCTCTAAGGTGAGAGAGGAGACGAAGATGAAAGGGCGTTGCTCATCACCAAAGAGCTTCAAGCCGAAGCCTTCCTCAATCTTGGTCTAACCAACCAAGAAGGCTAACTTCCCTCAACCTACGATCCTAAAAGGGAAGTGCTCAATCATGCAAGCTCAACCGAGCAAGCAACATTGTCTTGGTCATCAACAAAGGAGGAGAGATCCTATCCAACTACCAAGACAACCACAACGACAAGGGAAAGCACCTTTGCATGCTCAAGGGAATGGTAGAATTCCTAACCTTATCTCCTCTTGTCATTTGTGTGATATTGATGGTCGTGTTAGACCAAGTTGCTTGCATTACATTAAAATATGTAGATTTTAATGCATGATTGAAAAGAAAAAGGCTAGAGCTAAGATGCATGATTCTTTGACATCTATAACTCTAGAACCTATGACCACTAGAAATGTAATTGAGACATCTATAAGGATTAGAAATGATGAACCCGCTTGCTACGAGACTAACAAGTCTCCAATAGGTTCAACTAGGTCCAATGGACTTAGTAGGTCTTTAGGACCTCATGCCCTTCATTGAAGCGGTATGGATTTTGACCCCATATGGGGAACTTAAGCAAAGAGAGCTATTTTGCATTCTTGTCACTTGCAAAAAATTTGAAATATCTTATGCTTCTCTTTTTGTTGCTTGAGTAAGCTTGGTTACACTTTGTATATATATTTTTCTATTCAATAAGTGTGATCAATGCTTGTATTGCAATCCATGTCATATTTATGTTCAAACATGCATTTTTGGACTAGGAGATATTTACATAGGATATAATTTGAATGACCTATAATGATCTCCATGACATGATGATTGCTAAATAACATGCTAAATGTTAATCTTGAAAAGCATGTTTTGATGATTGCAATTTTTAAATGCAAAACTTGTGTGAAAAAGCTTATGAGACTCAAATGAAAAAGGATCTTGTATCCATTCAAGGATTTTACTATCCAAATGTCTCTCTTTCTTTATTGGTTGAACATGTCTACTATCATACGGATATCTTATCCGGAAAAATCAAGTAGGGTGCAAAGTCGCTCATGACATGTTTGGCTTATAAAGTTGGATATAGTTGTTCTTAAATTAAAATCAATGAAAACCTATATCCTTGCTTCTCTCATGACATTGGTGAAATTGGTTTGAATTCATATTGAAAACCTTTGTCATTTGCTTTGCCAAATACCATGGTATTTTGGACTTAAATGCTATATGTCTTGTATGCAAAGCATTTTTTGATTCACACACTTTCTTTAAATAAATCTCCTTGTTTCTCTCCAATAAATTGAGATTGCATAAAGTGACTTATATTGATTATGCAAATTCTAGAATGCTACTATCTCTCTTTGCCTTGAGTGACCTGGTTGGGGACTACTCCTTTGCCTATATCATGACAAAAAGGGGGAGTAGGATGTGGTAAGGGGAGGTGCAAATTGTTGTAGCATTTGTGCACGTTGGGGAGAATACTAATTAAGGGGGAGTAACCCTTTGAGGGGGAGCATTTGCACATACTTACATTGCATGATGTTGTACTTAAATTCTTAAATGCAAATGCTTGTTTTATCTCACTTGATTCATCTCACTTTTTCTTGTATTGGAAAGTATAGAAACTTTATCTTTCAGGGATTGATTGTTCTACTTGAGATTGAAGACTTCAAGATTATTTATCTTATCTCTTTGTAATGTAGAAAATCATAGTTGACCCGTAGTTTCTATTATGTTGTGAGGAATCATTGTGAGTGGTGGTTTTGTCACGAAATAGCCAAAGGGGGAAATTGTAAGGATTCCCTTTTATTGATTGGCTTATTTCGTGGTCAAACCACAAGTTGGGGTTTGGTTGTAAGGGTAGTCTAGGTGATTAGTTGAAGATCAAGACCCTTTCCAAGACCTCAAGAGGACAAGCACCAAAGGTATATATCTAGTGCTTACATTGTCTTGAAGAGATATAGTTGCACACACACACAACATGCATAACTTTTATTCTTGAATGTTGTGTTTATATTTTGTGTGCATTGTGCTTTATTGATTTATTTAATATCTCTTCTTGCATTTAACTGATTGCATCTTGTTCTATGAAATGCCATGACATGATAGGCATTATGATGCATTCAATACCCACACTTGCACTTCATGATTAGTCTTAAGTGTGGTGTAATTCGTTTCCATTTGTGTGATCGGAAACGTCCGCGCTTGCACGATGGTGTGCTTGTCTTAGCGCGATGGTTGACCACTTGAGAAGATCTCATTCTTCTCTTGGATAAGTGGTAGCTTTAGTTTGGTTGGGTTGATTGGAGTAAGGTGTCTAGTTTCAAAAGATTGGATTTCAATGTTTTAAGTGTTTTTAAAACTGACCTTTGCATGGTCGTGTGACCATAGCTTTTTACACAAAGCTTCAAAATGAGTTTTGAAAATTTCTGTACAAACTAGACACCCATACCTTTCCAACGGTATATTATTCGTAATATTTCATGACCGTTTGGATTGGTTTTGAAATTTCCAAAGTGACCACTAAAACAGGGCATCACAGCTGTTATCCGAATCTGACCTTTGGTCACTCAAATGACCATAACTTTTTCTACAGTTATCCAAATCATGTTTTGTTAATTGGAGTAGAAAGTAGACTTCCATACCTTTCCAACGGTATATTATATGAAAGGTTTCGATGTCGTTTGGTCATGTTTTGAGTCGCTTGAAAATTAAGCTTTGTGCTGTGACGCCCGCCGCGGTTTCAGTGCCGCGGTTTGTGCAACCGCGGCAGTCGAGCCACAGAGCAACCGCGATAGTGTGATTCAGGGGTAAAATTGTCTTTTCACTTGCCCTATTCTTGATGTCTATAAATATCACACTTTCTCATTATCTGAACAACTTCTTGACTCTTAAGAACCCTAAACTTCAAAGTTAGATTTTGAGAGAAAATCAAATCAAGAATTCACCTTTAACCACTCAAATCAAACCCCTTTTGCATCAAATTTCATATTGCATCTCCTATGTCTATAGAGTGCATCCATGTATGGGTTTGCATCATCACAACTTGCTTGGTAAGATTTTGATTAATTTCATCTTATTTTAGTATTTTAAATACCAAGCCATCTCTTTTAAATTACTTGTATGTTTTAGATCATATGCTAAATACAAGAAAAGAGATTATTTGTGATGTATTGATTGAGTGTTGTTTGTGATAGCTTTGTATCTAGGATTGGTTATCCTTTACTTAGCTAAAGTTATATGCCATGTCATATAGCTACATGTGATATCTAGGATTGATTATATTGTCATCTTATAATCCTAGGTAAGCATTTAGAGTACCCTAGCTCTTATTGCAATATTTGGATATCATTGCATATTCACATAGGGTTGTTTGATCTCTTAGGAGATTGTAAGTCTTGTGTGATAGACCGGGATTAGGTCGGACACCGGGATTAGGTGGTCACATGAGCAAATTGGACTAGGTCCACTTTTACAGGCCTGCGGGTAGTGGTAGCGGGATATTGGCCGGGATTAGGCCGTCAAACCTGGATTAGGTTGTATACGTTATCACAATTAGTGGATTCGAGGTTCGAGTGTGGCGCACTTACCAGCCCGTGGTTTTTCCCGTGAGGGTTTCCACGTAAAAATCAAGTGTCGTTTATATTTCCGCACCATATTACACTTGATTATTATATTGTCTAGTTTGGGGCATTTTCGTAAATTTGACTAAAAACGAAAATTGGCTAAAAAGCGTAAAATCTATTCACCCCCCCTCTAGATAGTTTTATACACACCGTGCATTAATTTGTTTTGTTAGGATTCCCGTTGTTTTAATTGGCTTATTTCGTGATCAAACCACATGTGGGGATGCTTTGTAAGGGTAGCTTAGATGTTGTTGTTATTGCTTAGGCCCTTTTGAAGATCTCACTATTGACAAGCACCAAAGGTAATATTCTAAGTGCTTACTTGTCTTGAAGAGATAGATGCACACACTCACAACTCATGCATATGTTTAATCCTTATATGTTGTGTGTCTTTTATGTGTGCCTTAATGATCATGAACATCTCTTCTTGCATGTTAGTTTGATTGCATCTTGCATATCCAATTGCCTTGTCATGCTTAGACTTAGGATTGCATTTTTGCACTGGGTGCCCCCAAAAGCGCTCTACAGAAGCGCTGTACGAACAGCGCCCATTGAGCGCTGTTCAGACCTGATCGATTTAATCGGTCGCTGTTGGGTCGCTGTTGGGGCGCTGTACATAGCGCGGTACAGAGCGCTGTACGTACAGCGCCACTCTGTTTCCTCGTGAAAACAGAGCAAGGGCGCTGTACAGGCGCTGTACAATGGCGCCCTACGTACAGCGCCCAAGGCAAATAGTGGGCAAACTTATCAAAACGACCACACTTTGTTTTGGCCCCCTATATATATGCCACTTTGACTTTAGGTCAATCATAAGAGTTCATATTCAGATTCCATACTTAGGAGATTTTTCAAAGAGAAGAAAAATTCCAAAGAACTCATTTTTAATTACTCAAACACTTGTTCCATGATCATCAATCATCATCTAGCATCATCTTAGATCATCTAGATGACATCTTGCATGGATTCTTCATCATACTTTGCTTGGTAAGCTTTTCACTAATATCTTACATATTTTGTGTTTCTCTTATCTAGAAATCTCAATTTAATTACTTGTATGTGATTTTATATACTTTGAATACAAGATTGAGATTAGTATGATGTATGTTTGAGAAGTTGTATTGTGCTAGCATATTAGGTTTTTGTGCTTGATATTGATTAGCTAAACTAATTGACATGTCATTTAGTTTTGATATCTAGGATTGTTCTTAATTGCATATTAATCATCTTAGATAAGCATATAGGGTTTCCCTTGCTCTATGTTGCATTTTGGATATTTTCACATATTCACTTAGGGTTGTATTCTCTTCAAGAGAAGCTAAGTCTTGTGTGTAGCAATCGGGATTAGGTTGCTTAGATCGCAAGCAAAATCGGACTAGGTTCACTCATACCGGGATTAGGTAGGTGTGTGATTACTACCGGGATTAGGTTGTAATCGTTTGCACATTTAGTGGATTCGAGGTTCGAGTGTGGCTTACTTACATAGCCCGTGGTTTTTCCCGTGAGGGTTTCCACGTAAAAATCAAGTGTCAATTTAATTTCCGCACCATATTACACTTGCTTGTTTATTTTATCTTGAGGGTAATTTCGTAATTTTGACTAACACGAAAAATTGGGTAAAAAGCGTAAAATCTATTCACCCCCCCTCTAGATAGTTTTATACACACCGTGCATTAATTAGTTTCAATTGGTATCAGAGCGGGTTCCTAGACATACATAGGTGATCCTTGCTTACTTTGGTGTGTTTTGCATTTTGTGTGATTTTTGATCATTCATACATTTGCATTCATTTCATTCATTCATAAACACTATGAGTGGAAACGGTGGAAATGGTGGTGGCCACGAAGGAGCTTCTAGCACAAGGCCTCCACTTCTTACCGGATTGAACTATTCCCAATGGAAAGGGAAGATGGAATCCTACATATGCCAAATTCATGACCGTGCATGGATGGCGGTGGAAGACGGATATGATCTCCCTATGATGACTCCCGCGGGTGGAGGAGAAGATGTTTTGAAGCCTAAGGCGCAATGGAACGCGCAAGAGTTTGATGGTTCAAAGTGGAATAGGAAGGCGTTGCATGCCATCTTGTGTGCCATGGACGAAAATCAATACAAGTTGATTCAAAATACTAGGATAGCTAAGGAGGCTTGGGACATCCTAGAGATTGCACATGAGGGAACCGAAGTGGTGAAGGACTCCAATCTTCAAGTCCTCCAAACTCAATTCGAGACGCTTAAGATGGAGGAGAATGAGTGCTTCAACGACTTTGAGATCAAGTTGATGGATATAGTCAACCAAAGCCATCAACTTGGTGATCCATATTCTAATCAAGCAAAAGATTATGAGATCTCTACCCGATAGGTTTGAATCGAAGGTGACGGCTTTAGAAGAAAATAGTGGTTATAAGGATATGAAGCCGAGTGAGGTGATTGGGAGACTTCTAGCTTATGAGTCTAGGAAAGGGCCTATCTCCACACCCACTAAAAAGCAAAAAGGAATTGCTTTAAAAACCTCCAAGGATGAAAAGGAGGAAAAGAAGGTTGACTCGGATGAAGACCTTGCCTTGTTTGTAAAAAGGTTCAACAAGGTTATGAAGTTTAGAAGGAAGAGCTTTGGGTCAAAAGGTCAAGATTTGAAGAAAAAGGGCTCTTTCAAGAAGTTTGAACCTAGGCAAGAAAGGACCGAAAGGAAAGGGGTCCGTTGTTTCGAGTGTGGTGGCATAGGTCATTTTGCCCCCGATTGTGCAAATCATGTTGAGAAGAAAAAGGGGAAAGTGATGGCCGCCACTTGGAGTGGAAGTAGTGATGACTCCTATGAGGGAGATGAGTCTTCGGATGATGAAGAGCTCATGGCTAATCTCCTAGCTTTTGCCTCCTCCCATAAAAGCAAAAGTGCTAGTGAGAGAGAGGAAATGAGTCAAGAGGAAAATGACTCAAGTGATGTAGAAAGTGATTCCTCCTCTAACTCCATGAATGGATTTATGGAGAAAAAGGAGTTTGCTAAATATCATGCCGAATTTAATGATTTAGCAATCAAGAGTACAAGAAAGATCAAGATGTTGAGAGAAGAAAATCTTGAACTTGCATCTCAAAATGACCACTTAAGTGAACAAGTGGAGAAATTCAAGAAGATGGAAGATAAGCTAAAAGAGGAGTTAGTCTTATCTAGGAGGAATGAGGATAGTCTAAAAAGGGAGCTTGAAGAAGTTAGAGAATCTATGACTAGGATGGATTCTAGCACCAAGAAGCTTGACCATATGCTTGGTGTTGGAAAGAGTCCATGTGACAAGAGGGGTCTTGGGTATGAAGATGACAAGAAGATCTCAACCTCTAACAAGACCATATTTGTCAAGAGCTTGAAGAAAGAAGAAACTTCACTTGTGCAACTTCCTAGAAAGAAGTTAGAAATAGGACAAAGCTCAAATGCTCAAGTGAAGATGGGGCCAAGAAGGCAACCTCAAGCTAAACTCCCTAGAGTTTCTCAAGCCAACATTCCTCCTCAATTGGCTCACAAAG
This sequence comes from Acer saccharum, assembly GCA_030490815.1. NCBI lineage: Eukaryota > Viridiplantae > Streptophyta > Magnoliopsida > Sapindales > Sapindaceae > Acer > Acer saccharum. Next base: position 29,208,554 of record CM059868.1, on the reverse strand, counting down.
GAAAGAGGCCTATCATGCACCCTCAAGCTTGGAAGCAACCTAGACCGGTTCAACAACGAAGATGCATTGAACCCATTCATCCACAAAGACAAGGACAAGGTATGATTCCTTATTTTACTCCTATTTGTCACTTTTGTGGATTTGTTGGTCATATTAGACCACAATGCTTTCGCTATATAAAAATGTGCAAAACTAGAAGCATGATAGAGAAGAAAAAGAAAAGAGCCATGATGCATGTTCCTAGGAATAATAATATTGATTTGCATGATCCTAGGAATAATAGAGCACATGTACCAAAGACCACTAAGAAAGCTAAAATTGTTGCTAAGTGGATTAGAAAGAATGAAAATGTTTGCCATGTTGCACAAATAGCCTTGAAGGCAAATTCTTCTAATTTTTGGTATTTGGATAGTGGGTGCTCTAGGCACATGACGGGAAACAAGAGTTTCTTCGAGACTCTTGTTATGGAGGAAGGTGGATATGTCACTTTTGGTGATGGATCCAAAAAGAAGGTTGTAGGGAAAGGATCCATTTCCGTTCCCGGTTTACCCTCATTATCCGATGCTTTATTTGTTGATGGCTTGAAAGCCAATTTAATAAGCATTTCACATCTAAGTGATGAAGGATATTCCGTCTTGTTTAGTAAAAATGATTGCTCAATCCTAAAGCCCGATGGACAAACCTTATTGAAAGGTATGAGATCTAGCGACAATTGTTATTGTCTTGAAGCTAGAATAGTCTCAAACAATGTGTCCATGAATGAGCAAGTTGAGTTGTGGCATGAAAGACTTGGCCACATGAACTTTAGGGATTTAAGAACCCTTGGAAAGTTCGAGTGTGTGCGTGGCCTCCCTAAGCTTGGGAAGAAAGCCAATGGTATTTGTGGACCTTGCCAACAAGGAAAACAAACCAAAAGCATGCACAAAAAGGGCAAGTATCTCTCCACCAAGGAGCCCCTAGAGCTTCTCCACATGGATCTCATGGGTCCTATGCAAACCGAAAGCTTAGGTGGAAAGAGATACATTTTTGTTTGTGTTGATGATTTCTCTAGATTTACATGGACATATTTTCTTAGAGAAAAATCCGAAACTTTTGATAAGTTTAAAATGCTTTGTACTAAATTGCAAAATGAAATGAATTCTAATATTAGAAGCATTAAACGGATTAGAAGTGACCATGGGAGGGAGTTTGAGAATGCCTCTTTTGAAAGCTATTGTGATAGCCTAGGCATCTCCCATGAGTTTTCCGCTCCTAGGACACCTCAACAAAATGGAGTTGTTGAGAGGAAGAATAGGGTCCTCCAAGAGATGGCCCGTGTGATGTTGCTTAGCAACAATGTCCCTAGGAACCTATGGGCCGAAGCCATCAACACGGCTTGCTATATAGGAAATAGAGTGTTCCTAAGGCCCGGTACTAGAAACACCTCCTATGAATTATGGAAAGGCAAGAGGCCAAATGTTAGCTACTTCCACACATTTGGGAGCAAATGCTACATTTTAAATGACCGTGATCAACTTGGCAAGTTTGATGCTAAGAGTGATGAGGGTATCTTTATTGGCTATGCCTTGAATAGTAGAGCCTATAGAGTTTTCAACTTGAAGACTCGAACCGTCATGGAATCATCAAATGTTGTCATTGATGATACAAGGCTCAAGTCCAAAAATGATGAGGAGGAGGATGTCTTAGAGGATGACTCTCCTTTGGAGAGGGTTGTGGTGACTCCCAATGATGGGACATCTAATGAAGTCACACAACCTAGTACTAGAGTTCCTAACTTGGACTCTAATGAACCCGCTCCATGGGTTAGAAGACTCCATAACAAAGAAGATGTTATTGGAGATGTTAATGAGGGTGTTAGGACTAGGCGTCAAATAGCTAATCTAATTAGCTTTACTTGCTACACCTCTCAAATAGAACCCAAAAAGGTTGAAGAAGCCTTAAATGATGAATTTTGGGTTCTTGCCATGCAAGAAGAGCTAAACCAATTCGAAAGGAATGAGGTTTGGACTCTAGTTCCTAGGCCTAAGACCACTAATGTCATAGGCACAAAATGGATATTTAGGAACAAATCCGATGAGGATGGCAACATAGTGCGGAACAAGGCTAGACTTGTAGCACAAGGGTACTCTCAAATTGAGGGTATCGACTTTGAGGAGACTTTTGCTCCCGTTGCCCGCTTAGAGTCAATTAGGCTTCTCTTGTCCATCTCTTGTGTGCACAAGTTCAAATTGCACCAAATGGACGTCAAGAGTGCCTTCCTCAATGGCTTCTTGCAAGAGGAAGTGTTTGTTGAACAACCTAAGGGGTTTGTGGATGCACACCACCCCAACCATGTCTATCGCCTCAAGAAGGCACTATATGGGTTGAAACAAGCACCGAGGGCTTGGTATGAGCGCCTCACTCAATTTCTTGTTGACAATAACTACACAAGAGGTAGTGTTGACAAGACACTATTCATCAAGAGAGACAATGATGAGCTTTTCATAGCTCAAATATATGTTGATGACATAGTGTTTGGCTCCACCAACAACACCAAGGTCCAACAATTTGTTGATGTTATGTCTCATGAATTTGAGATGAGTCTTGTTGGTGAGCTTAGTTACTTCCTAGGTTTGCAAATTAGGCAAATGAATGATGGGATTTTCATAACCCAAGCCAAATATGCTAAGAACCTAGTGAAGAAGTTTGGTTTAGAGAATGCCAAACGTTGTGATACACCCATGAGTACCACTTTGAAGCTAAGCAAGGATGCTAGTGGTAAAAGTGTGGAACAAACTCTATATCGTGGCATGATAGGTAGCTTGCTTTATTTGACCGCAAGTAGGCCCGATATATCTTTTAGTGTGGGTGTGTGTGCTAGGTACCAAGCGGATCCTAAGGAGTCCCACCTCTCTTCCGTGAAGAGGATCATTCGCTATGTGAATGGGACATCCAACTATGGGATTTGGTACTCTTTTGACACTAATGCTAGTCTTGTAGGCTTTAGTGATGCAGATTGGGCAGGAAATTGTGATGATAGGAAGAGCACATCGGGCGGTTGCTTCTTTCTAGGCAACAACTTGGTGTCTTGGTTTTGCAAGAAGCAAAACTCGATTTCCTTGTCCACGGCCGAGGCCGAGTACATAGCCGCAGGGAGTGGATGCACACAACTCCTATGGATGAAGCAAATGCTAGTAGACTACGGATTCAACCAAGGTACTCTCACTCTCTTTTGTGATAATATGAGTGCAATTAATATTTCCAAGAATCCGGTTCAACATTCTAGAACTAAGCATATTGACATCCGCCATCACTTCATTAGAGAGCTTGTTGAAAATAAATGCATAGTACTTGAACATGTAGGTACTAATGATCAACTTGCGGACTTATTTACTAAACCCTTAGATGCTACTCGATTTAAAACTCTTAGTAGATCTATTGGGATATGTCTTGTGGAGTGATGTTCTATGTTGACCCCATATGGGGAACTCAAGCAAAGAGAGCTATTTTGCATTCTTGTATCTTGCAAAAAAAATTTGAAATAACTTATGCCTCTTCTTTTGATTGCTTGAGTAAGCTTGGTTGTACATATGTATATATGTTTTCAATTCTATAAGTGTGAACCTTGCTTATCTACAATCCATGTCATATTTATGTTCAAACATGCATTTTTGGACTAGGAGATTTACATAGGAAGTATGATGTGAATGACCTATAGTTATCTCCATGACATGATGATTCTTTAATAACATGCTAATGCTAAATGAAAAAGCATGAAATTCATACAATATGCTCACATGAAAAGCATGAATTGATGATTGCATATTCTTAAAAATGCAAAACTTGTGTGAAAGCTAATGAGACTCAAAATGAATAAAGGATCTTGTATCCGTTCAAAGGAATTTACATTCCATATGTCTCTCTTTCTTTATTAGTTGAACATGGTTACTATCATACGGATTTCTTATCCGGAAAAATCAAATAGGGTGCAAAGTCGCTCATGCCATGTTTCGCTTATAAAGTTGGATATAGTTGCTCTTAAAATTGAAATCAATAATCTCTATATCTTTGCTTTTCCCATGACATTGGTGAAATTGGTTTGAATTCAAATTAGAAACCTTTGTCATTTGCTTTGCCAAATACCATTGTATTTTGAACTTAAATGCTATATGTCTTGTGTAAGGTTTATGATTTTTATTGGCTTAATTCCATTGCAAAACACTCCATGATTGTATTAGTTGTTGCTTAGGACATTATTTGAAGAAAGGAAGCTTAAAGAGTGAAGAGCAACATCTAGTGCAAAAGTCGTCTTCAAGAGGTGAAAATCGTCAAAGGTAAAACTTGACTTCTACCCTCTTGCAAGGCGTTAGCGCACACACACACAATTCATACATGTGTGTCCCTGCATCGTGGTTCAAACATTTGGTATAACACATTCACACACTTCATAGCATACTCATGCATTGATCTTGTATTGACAAACATTGTGAAATTGCATGCTTTGTGACTATCTCTTTGATATGGCATGTTTGTGTGAATATGTGTTTATTTGTTTTCGTATTTTGTGTTTAGGACTTGAACATGTTCTTGTTTAATGCCTTATTGAGTTCCGGTCGTTTCGGTTACTCATACATAAGGTTTCGAGTCCAAACAAGTTGACTATGCTACTTTTCGTTCTCATTTGTTGTGTTGACTTCATCGTCGGATTCCGAGATGATTTCTCAACCATTTTTCAAAGTTGAGTAGTCATAGTCGTGCGTGAGGGAGTCAGGGTTCGTAATCCGAAAACGGATTTGAAATCGGAGGTCGGATGCTCAAGATATGGGGTAACGAACCGAGGGAGCGCGCGAGAGGAGTGTGAATCACGTGTGGCCACTTGGCCAGCCCGTGTGGGAGGCCGTGGGCCCCACGGGCAAGGGAGCCCTCTGCTCCCGTGGGCCCCACGTGCCCCCCACGGGGTGCTGACGTGGCAGCACGTGATTCGCTCGTAAATTCTTTCCTTTCCCTCCTTTTAAGCCAACCTCCTTCCCTCCACACTTGTGCAATTTTTGAAGAACACTTCATTTCCCGCATCAGTTTTTCAACAATTTTTGTTTACTTGTTTTGATCATATCTCTCTCATACGAACTCGAAATCATTCGATTCAAAAACCAAAATTGTTGGTCTCGAAGAGAGCTACAAACCCCAAGCATTTTCAGAGGCATTTGACTTCGGCATTTTTCTCAGCTGGTCCATTTCCAGTCCGTGGTCAGTGTATGATTTTCAACTTCTTCTTTTTCAATTTCATCTTTGATCATCTATTTATTCTTTCCATTTGATTGATGAAATTTGTTGAGAAGTATGTTAGATCACATGCTAGGGTTATTTGATCATTTGTTAATTGAGATTTAGCTTTGTGATTAGTCTTGAACATTTATGTGCTAAACTTGATTTATCATGAAATTGATTCTAGAAAATATATGTGTGATGTGCTTCATGTTATTTTCTATGTTTTATTTCATGATCTAAGAACTAGGTTTTTTAGTGTGCTAAATTGAATATTGATACCTTTGTTCTTATTGATTTGCATGTCTTGATTTCTAGATAACATTTGTGATTGTGTGTTGAAATCATATTCTAGACTATCATTGAACATGTACATTTTGCTTGATTGATCATCTAGCTTAATTTGATTGTGCTTGCATCATTTGCATCACTTAGATCATTGCCTTGTGAAAGGTTGAAGTCTCTTGCAAAGTGAGTGAAGCTTTGTCTTGAGCAAGAAGTCTTGGCTAGGAAAGTGTTCCGGATAGCCAAGCAAGAAGTCTTGATTAGAGTCGGGAGGACTCGGATAGTCAAGCAAGAAATCTTCCTAGAGACGTGAGCGTCTTGGATAGGAAGTTGCTTTCTAGAGGTGTAGGACACATCTCGGATAGGAAGTAGGCTTGGTAGTTCACTTGCCCGAGGGTAGATTAGGAGGTGATAGCTTGAGCGGATATCATGTGTTGATAGCTTGAGTGTGTAAGTCCTTTTCGTATAGTGGATTGCTTTGCCGGTGGTTGTGGTATCAACCCGTGGATGTTTCCTCTTTGAGGTTTTACCACGTTAAAATCATTGTGTTCAATTTTGCTTTACTTTCTTTTATCTTCCATATATTACATTGTTTGCACATCTTGTAAATTGATTAACTCTTGTCTTAGTGAAATCAATTCATTTGCTAAATCTTATCAAGTGTGCATTTTGCTTTGTAATTTTCCGCATTATTTTTAATTGGAAGAATTTGGAGCCTATACCTATTCACCCCCCCTCTAGGTATATCTACACTATATTGCTTAAGGGAATTTCATCTTGTATGCAAAGCATGTTGGATTCACACATTTTCTCAAATAAATCTCCTTGTTTCTCTCAAATTAATTGAAGTGCATAAAGTGACTTATATGTATATGCATATCTTGCATGCTTCTATCTCTCGTTGCTTTGAGTGACCCGGTTGGGGACTACTCCTTTGCCTATATCATGACAAAAAGGGGGAGTAGGAAATGGTAAGGGGAGTTGCAAAATATAGAAGCTTTTGTGCATTTTGGGGAGAACATACATTGAGGGTGAGTAACCCTTTGAGGGGGAGCATTACATTTATCATTCATTGCATACATTTGCTAATGTTGTGCCTAAATTCTAAAAATGCAAATGCTTGGTATTGTTCTCACATGATTAATCTCACACTTTACTTGTATTGGAAATGCTAGAAACTTTATTTTCAGGGCTTGATTGTTCTACAAGAGATTGAAGACCTGAAGTTTTTACTTTCTTATCTCTTTGTAATGTAGATAATCATTGTAGTCCCGTAGTTTCTAATTCTATGTGAGGAATCAATGTGAGTGGTGGTTTTGTCACGAAATAGCCAAAGGGGGAGATTGTTAGGATTCCCGTTGTTTTAATTGGCTTATTTCGTGATCAAACCACATGTGGGGATGCTTTGTAAGGGTAGCTTAGATGTTGTTGTTATTGCTTAGGCCCTTTTGAAGATCTCACTATTGACAAGCACCAAAGGTAATATTCTAAGTGCTTACTTGTCTTGAAGAGATAGATGCACACACTCACAACTCATGCATATGTTTAATCCTTATATGTTGTGTGTCTTTTATGTGTGCCTTAATGCTCATGAACATCTCTTCTTGCATGTTAGTTTGATTGCATCTTGCATATCCAATTGCCTTGTCATGCTTAGACTTAGGATTGCATTTTTGCACTGGGCGCCCCCAAAAGCGCTCTACAGAAGCGCTGTACGAACAGCGCCCATTGAGCGCTGTTCAGACCTGATCGATTTAATCGGTTGCTGTTGGGTCGCTGTTGGGGCGCTGTACATAGCGCGGTACAGAGCGCTGTACGTACAGCGCCACTCTGTTTCCTCGTGAAAACAGAGCAAGGGCGCTGTACAGGCGCTGTACAATGGCGCCCTACGTACAGCGCCCAAGGCAAATAGTGGGCAAACTTATCAAAACGACCACACTTTGTTTTGGCCCCCTATATATATGCCACTTTGACTTTAGGTCAATCATAAGAGTTCATATTCAGATTCCATACTTAGGAGATTTTTCAAAGAGAAGAAAAATTCCAAAGAACTCATTTTTAATTACTCAAACACTTGTTCCATGATCATCAATCATCATCTAGCATCATCTTAGATCATCTAGATGACATCTTGCATGGATTCTTCATCATACTTTGCTTGGTAAGCTTTTCACTAATATCTTACATATTTTGTGTTTCTCTTATCTAGAAATCTCAATTTAATTACTTGTATGTGATTTTATATACTTTGAATACAAGATTGAGATTAGTATGATGTATGTTTGAGAAGTTGTATTGTGCTAGCATATTAGGTTTTTGTGCTTGATATTGATTAGCTAAACTAATTGACATGTCATTTAGTTTTGATATCTAGGATTGTTCTTAATTGCATATTAATCATCTTAGATAAGCATATAGGGTTTCCCTTGCTCTATGTTGCATTTTGGATATTTTCACATATTCACTTAGGGTTGTATTCTCTTCAAGAGAAGCTAAGTCTTGTGTGTAGCAATCGGGATTAGGTTGCTTAGATCGCAAGCAAAATCGGACTAGGTTCACTCATACCGGGATTAGGTAGGTGTGTGATTACTACCGGGATTAGGTTGTAATCGTTTGCACATTTAGTGGATTCGAGGTTCGAGTGTGGCTTACTTACATAGCCCGTGGTTTTTCCCGTGAGGGTTTCCACGTAAAAATCAAGTGTCAATTTAATTTCCGCACCATATTACACTTGCTTGTTTATTTTATCTTGAGGGTAATTTCGTAATTTTGACTAACACGAAAAATTGGGTAAAAAGCGTAAAATCTATTCACCCCCCCTCTAGATAGTTTTATACACACCGTGCATTAATTAGTTTCATGTTTCAATTGGTATCAGAGCGGGTTCCTAGATATACTTAGGTGATCCAAGCTCATTTTTGGTGTGTTGTGCATTTTGTATGATTATTATTGTTGACATACATCTTGCATTCTTCTCATATGCATCCATTTGACTCAAAAACTATGAGTGAATTTGAGAGAGAAGAAAATAACTCCGATGAGGAGATGTCCCTCTAAGGTGAGAGAGGAGACGAAGATGAAAGGGCGTTGCTCATCACCAAAGAGCTTCAAGCCCAAGCCTTCCTCAATCTTGGTCTAACCAACCAAGAAGGCTAACTTCCCTCAACCTACGATCCTAAAAGGGAAGTGCTCAATCATGCAAGCTCAACCGAGCAAGCAACATTGTCTTGGTCATCAACAAAGGAGGAGAGATCCTATCCAACTACCAAGACAACCACAACGACAAGGGAAAGCACCTTTGCATGCTCAAGGGAATGGTATAATTCCTAACCTTATCTCCTCTTGTCATTTGTGTGATATTGATGGTCGTGTTAGACCAAGTTGCTTGCATTACATTAAAATATGTAGATTTTAATGCATGATTGAAAAGAAAAAGGCTAGAGCTAAGATGCATGATCCTTTGACATCTATAACTCTAGAACCTATGACCACTAGAAATGTAATTGAGACATCTATAAGGATTAGAAATGATGAACCCGCTTGCTACGAGACTAACAAGTCTCCAATAGGTTCAACTAGGTCCAATGGACTTAGTAGGTCTTTAGGACCTCATGCCCTTCATTGAAGCGGTATGGATTTTGACCCCATATGGGGAACTTAAGCAAAGAGAGCTATTTTGCATTCTTGTCACTTGCAAAAAATTTGAAATATCTTATGCTTCTCTTTTTGTTGCTTGAGTAAGCTTGGTTACACTTTGTATATATATTTTTCTATTCAATAAGTGTGATCAATGCTTGTATTGCAATCCATGTCATATTTATGTTCAAACATGCATTTTTGGACTAGGAGATATTTACATAGGATATAATTTGAATGACCTATAATGATCTCCATGACATGATGATTGCTAAATGACATGCTAAATGTTAATCTTGAAAAGCATGTTTTGATGATTGCAATTTTTAAATGCAAAACTTGTGTGAAAAAGCTTATGAGACTCAAATGAAAAAGGATCTTGTATCCATTCAACGATTTTACTATCCAAATGTCTCTCTTTCTTTATTGGTTGAACATGTCTACTATCATACGGATATCTTATCCGGAAAAATCAAGTAGGGTGCAAAGTCGCTCATGACATGTTTGGCTTATAAAGTTGGATATAGTTGTTCTTAAATTAAAATCAATGAAAACCTATATCCTTGCTTCTCTCATGACATTGGTGAGATTGGTTTGAATTCATATTGAAAACCTTTGTCATTTGCTTTGCCAAATACCATGGTATTTTGGACTTAAATGCTACATGTCTTGTATGCAAAGCATTTTTTGATTCACACATTTTCTTTAAATAAATCTCCTTGTTTCTCTCCAATAAATTGAGATTGCATAAAGTGACTTATATTGATTATGCAAATTCTAGAATGCTACTATCTCTCTTTGCCTTGAGTGACCTGGTTGGGGACTACTCCTTTGCCTATATCATGACAAAAAGGGGGAGTAGGATGTGGTAAGGGGAGGTGCAAATTGTTGTAGCATTTGTGCACGTTGGGGAGAATACTAATTAAGGGGGAGTAACCCTTTGAGGGGGAGCATTTGCACATACTTACATTGCATGATGTTGTACTTAAATTCTTAAATGCAAATGCTTGTTTTATCTCACTTGATTCATCTCACTTTTTCTTGTATTGGAAAGTATAGAAACTTTATCTTTCAGGGATTGATTGTTCTACTTGAGATTGAAGACTTCAAGATTATTTATCTTATCTCTTTGTAATGTAGAAAATCATAGTTGACCCGTAGTTTCTATTATGTTGTGAGGAATCATTGTGAGTGGTGGTTTTGTCACGAAATAGCCAAAGGGGGAGATTGAAAGGATTCCCTTTTATTGATTGGCTTATTTCGTGGTCAAACCACAAGTTGGGGTTTGGTTGTAAGGGTAGTCTAGGTGATTAGTTGAAGATCAAGACCCTTTCCAAGACCTCAAGAGGACAAGCACCAAAGGTATATATCTAGTGCTTACATTGTCTTGAAGAGATATAGTTGCACACACACACAACATGCATAACTTTTATTCTTGAATGTTGTGTTTATATTTTGTGTGCATTGTGCTTTATTGATTTATTTAATATCTCTTCTTGCATTTAATTGATTGCATCTTGTTCTATGAAATGCCATGACATGATAGGCATTATGATGCATTCAATACCCACACTTGCACTTCATGATTAGTCTTAAGTGTGGTGTAATTCGTTTCCATTTGTGTGATCGGAAACGTCCGCGCTTGCACGATGGTGTGCTTGTCTTAGCGCGATGGTTGACCACTTGAGAAGATCTCATTCTTCTCTTGGATAAGTGGTAGCTTTAGTTTGGTTGGGTTGATTGGAGTAAGGTGTCTAGTTTCAAAAGATTGGATTTCAATGTTTTAAGTGTTTTCAAAACTGACCTTTGCATGGTCGTGTGACCATAGCTTTTTACACAAAGCTTCAAAATGAGTTTTGAAAATTTCTGTACAAACTAGACACCCATACCTTTCCAACGGTATATTATTCGTAATATTTCATGACCGTTTGGATTGGTTTTGAAATTTCCAAAGTGACCACTAAAACAGGGCATCACAGCTGTTATCCGAATCTGACCTTTGGTCACTCAAATGACCATAACTTTTTCTACAGTTATCCAAATCATGTTTTATTAATTGGAGTAGAAAGTAGACTTCCATACCTTTCCAACGGTATATTATATGAAAGGTTTCGATGTCGTTTGGTTATGTTTTGAGTCGCTTGAAAATCAAGCTTTGTGCTGTGACGCCCGCCGCGGTTTCAGTGCCGCGGTTTGTGCAACCGCGGCAGTCGAGCCACAGAGCAACCGCGATAGTGTGATTCAGGGGCAAAATTGTCTTTTCACTTGCCCTATTCTTGATGTCTATAAATATCACACTTTCTCATTATCTGAACAACTTCTTGACTCTTAAGAACCCTAAACTTCAAAGTTAGATTTTGAGAGAAAATCAAATCAAGAATTCACCTTTAACCACTCAAATCAAACCCCTTTTGCATCAAATTTCATATTGCATCTCCTATGTCTATATAGAGTGCATCCATGTATGGGTTTGCATCATCACAACTTGCTTGGTAAGATTTTGATTAATTTCATCTTATTTTAGTATTTTAAATACCAAGCCATCTCTTTTAAATTACTTGTATGTTTTAGATCATATGCTAAATACAAGAAAAGAGATTATTTGTGATGTATTGATTGAGTGTTGTTTGTGATAGCTTTGTATCTAGGATTGGTTATCCTTTACTTAGCTAAAGTTATATGCCATGTCATATAGCTACATGTGATATCTAGGATTGATTATATTGTCATCTTATAATCCTAGGTAAGCATTTAGAGTACCCTAGCTCTTATTGCAATATTTGGATATCATTGCATATTCACATAGGGTTGTTTGATCTCTTAGGAGATTGTAAGTCTTGTGTGATAGACCGGGATTAGGTCGGACACCGGGATTAGGTGGTCACATGAGCAAATTGGACTAGGTCCACTTTTACAGGCCTGCAGGTAGTGGTAGCGGGATATTGGCCGGGATTAGGCCGTCAAACCTGGATTAGGTTGTATACGTTATCACAATTAGTGGATTCGAGGTTCGAGTGTGGCGCACTTACCAGCCCGTGGTTTTTCCCGTGAGGGTTTCCACGTAAAAATCAAGTGTCGTTTATATTTCCGCACCATATTACACTTGATTATTATATTGTCTAGTTTGGGGCATTTTCGTAAATTTGACTAAAAACGAAAATTGGGTAAAAAGCGTAAAATCTATTCACCCCCACTCTAGATAGTTTTATACACACCGTGCATTAATTTGTTTCACATTTGAGTGGGATCAAATGAGTTATGATGAGTCTGAAATCATCGGAGGGTCTTCGAGTAGAAGAATCTAGTGCACTGGGTGCATTGAACTGGATCACAATGAAAAGCTTTATCTAGAACCGTCAATAGATAATAGTCTTTTCATTATCAGGACAATCGGAGAGTCTATCTTAATCCTGAGATAAATGATGGACTTATGGTTGCAAGTGGTATCATTTGAGTTATCAATGAGTACGATTATATAGCATAGTCTATCCTCGATAGTTTGGTGATATTCATTTGTTAATCGATAGAGGACTTCATTTATAGATATGGACATCGTGGCTCCATTTATTAAATGAGAGTATAATATCATCATATGGATGTTTTGAGGTAATTGGATATTAAATCTCAACATTGAGTTTTCGATAGTGACTATTGAAAACATGGCTTCTGGACAAGTCAAAATATCCAAGTTCAAAAAGTGGTCATATGAGTAAATATGGTAACTTGGAGAGTTATAGGCGGTCTATGAACTCTTGGCGATTACTGATATTAATAACGAGGATACACTATCTCCAATATGATTGTCTAGGGTATGAATGAGGAACATCTTCTTATTCTATCTTTATTTAAGAGTTCAATTTTAGCTTTTTAGTGGAATGAGTTAAAATTAATGGATCGGACATAAGTGAATCATTTGTTGATTGTGATTAGGTTATGTCTATTGAAGCTTAAATTTAGATAGCCCGCCAAGATCCCCAATCCACACGAACTTGCATGGATCACTTGATATATTCTACCGGACCAATTTATGGGTCCATCTAGAATTGCATTTAATATATTAAGAATATAATTTGCACATTATTTATAGGCTGATCAATTATATTAATATATTAATGAAAGGCATGTGGGCTTGTTTCTTTTAGTAAGAATGGGTCTGGTTCACATGTGGGCTTTTTAATTAAAGTCTAATGGATTAAATAAAATAAGAAAACAATATTGAGCCCATATATATATATGATATGGGCGGCAAGACTAGATATTAGTCTAATATATTATTTTATTTTATTATTTGATTAAATGAGAATTAATTAATTATTTAATTAAGAAACAAAATCTTTTTCTGATTAGGAAATATGTTTCCTAGAGTTATACTATTGGTAGTAGTATACTAAAAGTAAAAGACTTATTTGGTAAGAAAATAAATAATAAGGTTTATTTATTTAATCAAATAAGGAAGTCTTTTATTAAGAATTAAACACTTATGAGTTGAATTAGGGTTAGGATTCTAAAGTTGATAGTAATTAGGGTAAAGCACAAATTCTCTTTAGTAGAGAATTCGGCCAACCCTAATTAAAATCAGGAGGAGAATTCGGCCAACCCTAGTAGAAAGAGAAGAAGAATTCAGCCACCTTATATGATTCACATTATAGGGTTCGGCCACCCGAAGCTCTCTCAATTGATTCACTTGATCAACTTCTTCTTCTTCTAATTCTCATAGACAAGTGTTTGATTTTTTCGGCCAAGACACAAGAGAGAAGAGATTATTGATAGTGCACTCATTGCTTATACATCAATAGGCTTTTGTGTACAACTTCGAATAAGGTTCACGCGAGTTTCGATCATTAGATTGAGAACTCAAAAGTGACCGGAATAATCTTTGTAGTCTTTTGGATGTTTTGTGACTAACGATAAGAAAAAGAGATTTTGTTTATCTATTCTCAGGTACGCAATTCAAAGAAAAGGGATACCATGCTCCTAGGTGATTCAAGTTCGTGCTAGGATTGAAGATCTTGCGGATTACCATTGACGCAAGTCAATCGGATCACGCGACAAAAGGTATTTTACTTTTATTAGTTCATATATATGTTTAACTAATTTAAAGGGTTAAGGTTCATCAAAGGAAAAATTTTAAACTATACTAAACTCGTTTTTAGTCTCGCTTCCGCTGCGTTGACCGTATTTTTCCCTACAATTTGACCCAGTGGGGAGCCCGCCTTCAAAGCTACGATCCATCCGGGATCCGGCTCCTACCCCATCATCCAATAAGAAGGACTGCTTCTTCCAGCAGCGGATCGGCTCCAGTAGCCAGCCTCGCTGCAGAGATCACTACCTCACCCCCCACAGTACCCTCCTACGACTCAAGCGGTCCCCTCTAGAAGAACCCCTAGGAGCTCACTAGCGCCTCCTGCTCCGTAAGGGCTGACGCCAGCCCGTGCCTCCAGCTCACATGGGATAAAGAAGGTGCTGGGAACACCTGCAAAGCACTAATGTCGCCTCATTAATAAGAAGCAGTAAGCACGATTGAGGAAAGATAGCAGCCGACGGTCGAGATCGCCTGCTAGCCACACTATGTCAACGGCTGGATTACGTTCCATCTTAGCCCTAATTGAAGGTCAACTATCTCTTACATGTAAGAGGATGCTGGTTTCCTCAGCAAAATACTTGCAGAAACGCAGCAAGCATGAAGAAGGAAATGGTGAAAGAAAGCGCCTGACAGGGTGCAGCGGGACAGGCGTTGACACTGTCCCCTGCTAGGCCAGAACCTGGATAACGACTTACCACCGCCACGAAGACCCCTTGCGAACAATCAAAACTCGTGGAAACGCTACCTTTTCACCACCTCAGCCCTACAGAAGTGCTGATATGGACCTAAGGCCTAGGTGGAGCGATCGGAACCCTCCAAGGCGTGTGGTAACCCCGATCCTGCCCTAAATCAGCCCTACATTTGGAATTTAAATTCCTTTGAACGGATACAAGATCCTTTATTCATTTTGAGTCTCATAAGCCTTTTCACACAAGTTTTGCATTTTAAGATTATGCAATCATCAATTCATGCTTTTTCATTTGAGCATGTCATTTGAATTTCATGCTTTTCATATGTCATTAGCATGTTATAAAAGAATCATCATGTCATGGAGATAACTATAGGTCATTGAAACTATACTTCCTATGTAAATCTCCTAATCCAAAAATGCATGTTTGAACATAAATATGACATGAATTGTAAACAAGCATGGTTCACACTTATTGAATAGAAAACATATATACATATGTGTAACCAAGCTTACTCAAGCAATTAATAAAGAAGCATAAGATTTTTCAAATATTTGCATGCAACAAGTATGCAAAATAGCTCTTTTTGCTTGTGTTCCCCATATGGGGTCATCACCATCCTTCATCAATGAAGGTCATGAGGTCCTATGGACCTACCAAGTCCATTGGACTTAGTTGAACCTATTTGAGACTTGTTAGCCTCGTAGCAAGCGGGTTCATCTTTCCTTATCCACATAGATATGACATTTTTCTTCCTAGTGGTCAATGGTTCAAGAGTTCTAGAAATAATAGGATCATGAACATGAATTATTTCTTTCCTAATAACATGCATTCTAGTTCTTGTCATTCTCTTTTCAATCATGCTTTTGACTCTACATAGTTTAATGTAATGAAAGCAATTTGGTCTAATGTGACCATCAATACCACAAAAGTGATATGTAGGGATAAATTTAGAAATCATACCATGTCCTTGTGCATGCATAGGAGCCTTCCCATGTCTTTGTGGTTGATTGGGTTCAATCCTTCTTCGTTGTTGAACCGGTCTAGCTTGCTTCCTTGGTTCATTTTGCATGATTGGCCTCTTTCCATTTAGAGTCATTTGTTGAGGAATGTTAGCTTGAGAGACTCTAATACGTTGAGCTTGGGGTTATCTCCTTGGAGCTACCTTCACTTGTGCACTTCTTGAACATTGTCCTAGATCAATTTTCTTCCTAGGAGTGTGCATCGGCGAGGCTTCTATCTTGCCCAAACTCTTGACAAAGACGGTCTTGGTTGGAGTAGAGATCTCCTTGCTATCTTTATACCCAATACCTCTCTTGTCACAAGGGTTCTTTCCAACACCAAGTATGTGGTTAAGCTTCTTGGTACTTGAAGTTATCCTAGTCAAACACTCTTTCGCTTCATCAAGCTCCTTCTTCAACCCTTCTTCATTCCTCTTAGACAATGCTAGCTCATCTCTTAGCTTGTCTTTAATCATCTTGGATCTTTCCACTTGTTTACTTAAGTGTTCATTATGTGTTGAAAGTTCTAGATTTTCATCCTCTAACATCTTCAATTTTCTATTGTTCTTCTTCAATGAACTTTCACACTTGACTATAAAGTCATGAACATCCATTTTCTCTACATTTCCATTTGTAGAGTTAGATGAGGAGTCATCTTCACTTGAGTTATCTCCTACACTCTCCATCTCACCTATAGAGTCATTTCCCTCATTAAGACCTTCACCTTGGTCTCTTGAGTTAATGAGAGCCATATCCCAATGAGTAGCTACACCTATCTCCTCTAGAGCTACTTCTTCATCTCTTTCTTCTATGGGATCACTAGTCAAGGCATTCTTACCAACAACTTTATCTTCTACATAAATGACTCCAAATGCCGTGTAGTTGATGGTAAGCTCATCATCACTTGATGACTTGTCTCCCTCTCCGGAGTCATCACTTTCACTCCAAGTGGCAGCCATCACTTTTGCCATCTTGTTCTTCAAATTCCCATAATCGGGTGAGATGTGTCTTATACCGCCACACTCATAGCATTGTACCCCTTTCTTTTCACTATGCTCTTGCCTAGGCTTAAAACTTTTGAAAGGAGCCTTTTTCTTCAAGTCTTGGCCTTTGGATCCAAAGCCCTTTTTCTCAAACTTGACGAATTTCTTGAATCTTCTAAGCAACAATGCCGTATCTTCGTCCGAGTCACCTTTTTCCTCCTTCTCAACCTTGGAGGCTTTCAAAGCAATCCCTTTTTGCCTTTTAGGAGGTGTAATACTAGGAGCTTTCCTAGACTCATAGGCGAGGAGTCTTCCAATTACCTCGCTCGACTTCATATCCTTGTACATGCTATTCTCCTCTAAAGCCATCACATTTGATTCAAACCTAGCAGGGAGATACCTCATAATTTTCTACTTAACTCTCCTATCCGAATAAGGATCACCGAGTTGATGGCTTTGATTGACAATATCCATCAACTTGACTTCAAAGTCATTGAAGCATTCATCCTCCTCCATCTTAAGCAACTCGAATTGTGTTTGAAGGACTTATAGCTTGGAATCCTTGACGACATCGGTTCCCTCATGTGCAACCTCTAGAATATCCCATGTCTCCTTGGCTATCCTAGTGTTCTGAATCAGTTTGTACTGATTTTCATCCACTGCACATAGAAGAGCATGCCATGCCTTCCTATTCCATTTTGAAGTCTCAAACTCTTCAATGGACCACTGAGCCTTAGGCTTGAGTACTTCTTCTCCTCCACCCGTGGGAGTCATCATAGGAGGCGCATAACCATCTTCAATAGCCATCCATGCCCTATCATGGATTTGACACAGTATGCTTCCATCTTGCCTTTCCATGAGGCATAATTCACACCGATGAGAAGAGGAGGTCGTGTACTTGACGCACCCTCGTGGTTGCCACCGTATCCACTCATTGTATATAATGAATGAAATGAAATGTATGCAAAATGTATGAATGAGCAAAAAATAACTGAGGACGACACCTACAACACGGTCCAGCCCCATGATGATCCAATGGTGGTCACCGTCCAGGTGGCAAATAACTGGGTGGCCCGGGCCATGATCGATACTGGGAGTAGCGTAGACATCATCTTCAAGGAGACGTTGGATCGTTGCCAACTCCGCCAACTGTGCTTTTATAGTTGCACCACCCCCCTCTATGGTTTCACCGGGGACTCTTTGATGCCAGCCGGTTCCATAATAGTCCTGGTAGCCATAGGAGAAGCGCCTTGACAGGTTAACAACATGATCGAGTTTGTGGTAGTGGACATTCCAAGCGCCTACAACATGATTCTGGGACGACCCTTCCTCTCAAAGATTAGGGGAGTCCTATCAATCTACCACAATGTCTTGAAGTTCCATGTGGGGGAAGAGGTTGGAATCCTGAGAGGGGACCAACAGATGGCGCGGAGATGCTATACCGTATCATCAAACCCCTCTGCGCTAATCAAACAGTGCTCCCAGATCACAACAGATAAAGATCAGGGGGAATCGAACGCGAAAGGCATCCTGCAAGAAGCAGGCCTCATGGTTAGCGCGAAGCTACGTAGCACAAGAGGAGAGCACCTGGGAAGCGTGACGGGACAGCTGGATGTTGAAGAAGATACATTCGAGGAAGAGATGCCAGGGGAAGAGAGAGGAGGACCGACTGAAGAATTGGAGGAGGTCGTGGTAAGGGAAGAAAACCCTCCCAAGACAGTGAAGATAGGATCCACCTTAGCTCCAGAGCACAAGGCTGTGCTACAAAAAGTGCTCCGGGACTACAATGATGTATTCACCTGGCCCCATGAGGAGATGCCTGGCATCCCCCCTAACCTTGCAGCACACCAACTCAATGTGGATCCTACCTTCAAACCAGTAAAGCAGAAGAGGAGGTAATTCAACCCAAACCGAAACACAGTAGTGCAAGAAGAAGTGGACAAGCTCCTCCGCACCGGATTCATTAGAGAGGCGCAGTACCCAAAGTGGATCGCTAACGTGGTCATGGTCCCGAAGACCAATGGGAAGTGGCGAATGTGTGTAGACTACACTGACCTAAATCGCGCCTGCCCAAAGGACAGCTTCCCCCTCCCCAAGATTGATCAGCTTGTTGACTCGACTGCGGGCAATAAGACCTTGAGTTTTATAGACGCCTTCTCCGGTTATAATCAGATTACCATGCACCCCTCAGACCAAGAGAAGACCAGCTTCATCACAAACTAAGGTTTGTACTGCTACAAGATGATGCCTTTTGGTCTTAAATATGTCGAAGCCATTTATCAGAGGTTGGTCAACAAGCTATTCGAGGAGCAGATCGGTCGCACCATGGAGGTCTATGTGGATGATGAAACTAATTATAGCACGGTGTGTATAAAACTATCTAGAGGGGGGGGTGAATAGATTTTAAACATATTACCCAATTTTTCGCGTTTAGTCAAATTTACGAAAATGCCCCAAACTAGACAATATAATAATCAAGTGTAATATGGTGCGGAAATATAAACGACACTTGATTTTTACGTGGAAACCCTCACGGGAAAAACCACGGGCTGGTAAGTGCGCCACACTCAAACCTCGAATCCACTAATTGTGATAACGTATACAACCTAATCTAGGTTTGATGGCCTAATCCCGGCCAATATCCCGCTACCACTACCCGTAGGCCTGTAAAAGTGGACCTAGTCCAATTTGCTCATGTGACCACCTAATCCCGGTGTCCGACCTAATCCCGGTCTATCACACAAGACTTACTTCTCCGAAGAGATCACACCCTAAGTGAATATGCAATGATATCCAAATATGCAAGAAGTGCTAGGGTACACTAAATGCTTATCTAGGATTATATGATGACAATAAAATCAATCCTAGATATCAAATATAGCTATATGACATGGCATACAACTTTAGCTATGTTAAGGATAACTAATCCTAAATACAATAGCTATCACAAATAACCCACAAACATTCAAAAGATTAACTAGTTGATTAAAATACAATCTATCAACCTAGTTATCAATAAATCACACAAGAATGTTTATGGCATAGCTTTTAGGCAATAATGACCTAATCATTTAAGCTATCAAAAATAATCTCAATCATATAATGAGATTAATTAGCTAGATATAAAATAGGCATGAAAACCTAGCTAACATAAATAACCCAATCAACACATAATCTCAATCATGTATGTAGAAATTAATCTAAACACATACAAGTAATAAATGAGATAAAATTGATAAGTAGAAACACTAATTATGTAAGATAAAAGTGTTCAACAAATCATACCATGTGTGTTGAAGAAGACCCATGCATTAGCATATGCTAGATGAACCTAGATGATGCCTAGATGATGATTTGTGCATGTGGGAATGGGTTTAGAGAGATAAAGATGTAATCTTTAAGTTTTTTCTCTCAAGTCTCTCTTTCTCTCTCAAGAATAAGGAGCCTCTCTCTCTAGGGTTTGATTTTGTGGCTCAGCATTCAAAATGATGAGAAAGTTATGTATTTATAATGCCCAAGTGAAACTACGTCGTTTTGGAAGAAATGGAAAAAGTATGGGCATTTTCGCGGTACTCGCGTCAGTGCAGCGACTTAACATTCGAGCGCTTCGAAACATGACCAAACGACATCGAAACCTTTCATATAATATATCGTTGGAAAGGTATGGATGTCTACTTTCTACTCGTTTTTAAAGAATGACATTTCAATGTCTATAGAAAAATTTATGGTCAATTGAGTGACCAAAGGTCAGAAACGGACAACAATAGAGTTGCCCTGTTTTGGTTGTAAATTTGGAGATTTTAAAATCAATCCAAACGGTCATGAAATATTACGAATAATATACCGTTGGAAAGGTATGGGTGTCTAGTTTGTAAAAAAATTTTCAAAACTCATTTTGAAACTTTGTGTAAAAAGTTATGGCCACAAAACCATACATAGGTCAGTTTTGAAAATCATTTAAACATTGAAATCCAATCTTTTGAAACTAGACATTTTACTCCAAACAATCCAACCAAATCTAACACTTATCCAAGAGAAGAATAAGACCTTCTCAAGTGGTCAATCATCGCGCTAAGACATGCACACCATCGTGCAAGCACGGACGTTTCCGATCACATAAACGGAAACGAATTACACCACACTTAAGACTAATCACGAAGTGCAAGTGTGGGAAGTGAATGCATCCTAATGCCTAAACATGTCATGGCATTTCAATGAACAAGATACAATCACTTAAACATGTATGAATAGAATTCATGGCTTTGCATCCTAATGCCTAAACATGTCATGGCATTTCAATGAACAAGATGCAAGAAGAGATATTCAAGAACATGCATACACACATATAAAACACACAACATACAAGAATAAGATTTGTGCATGAGTTGTGTGTGTGTGCAACTAGATCTCTTCAAAGCAAGTAAGCACTAGAATTTACCTTTGGTGCTTCTTCTCTTGAGGTCTTGAGAGGGCCTTGGTTGTGTAAAACACCAACCATCAAATACCTAAGCTACCCTTACATCAAGCCCCAATATGTGGTTTGTCCACGAAATAAGCCAATCAAAAGATGGGAATCCTTACAGATGACATGATAACCAAGTCACAACAGGTAGAGCAATACCCCGACCACCTCAGGGAGACTTTCGAAGTGCTCCGACAGAACCAAATGCGGCTGAATCTAGACAAGTATGCGTTCGGAGTGTCGGCCGAAATTTTTTTAGGCTTCATGGTCCACGAGAGGCCGATCGAAGCAAACCCCGAAAAGATCAAAGCAATCCTTGAACTCCGGTCCCCCACTACTCTAAAACAGGTGCAAGGATTAACTGGACGACTCGCTACCCTCAACAAGTTCATATTACGGTCCACCGATAGGTGCCTCCCATTCTTCCAAGTTATTAAAAAGGGGAGAGGGATGAACTGGGATGAGGAGAGCGAGCGCGCCTTTAGGGAACTCCAGAGTTACCTTACCAACCCCCCACCACTCGTTAAGCCACTACCGGGGGATATCTTGCAGCTCTACCTCGCCGTATCAAGCACAACGACTAGCGCGGCCCTTGTAAAGGAATGTGAGGGAGGGATCTAGAGACCCATATGCTATGTGAGCCGCTCCCTCAGCAAGGCCGAGAAGAATAACAACCAAATGGAGAAGCTCGCTTTCGCGTTGGTCGTCGTAGTGCGCAAGTTACACCCCTACTTCCAAGCCCACTCAGTAACAGTACTTACGAACCTCCCTCTCCGACAGTTCATGCAGCGACCCGATGTATCGGGCAAACTAGTTTTGTGGGCCCTCAAGCTAACCCAGTATGACATTACCTTCAAGCCTTGTGTCGCAATCAAAGGACAAGCACTGGCAGACTTTATAGCGGAGTTTAGCGGGAACCCTGGCTTCCCCTATGAGGAAGAGCCCATTGCCTAGACAGACAACAACATCCCAGTTCCCGGGGAAGAGTGGCCCCCCTCGGCATGCATTTGGACACTATTCATCGACGGAGCCTCCAACCAGCATGGTTATGGGGTAGGTGTAAGGATTCCCATATTTTAATTGGCTTATTTCATGGACAAACCACGTGTTGGGGATTATATGTAAGGGTAGATTAAGTGATTGATTTTCAAGCTCAAGACCCTCTTATGTCCTCAAGGTTGATAAGCACCAAAGGTAAATTTCTATGTGCTTAATTTTCTTTGAAGAGATTAGTTGCACACACACACTCACATCTCATGCTTAATTCATTTTCTTGTATGTTGTGTATGTGTTGTTATTTTGTGCATTCATTATCATATATCATCTCTTCTTGCATAAGTATTGATTGCATCTTGTGTCTTTAATATCATACCATGATAGGCTTTTAGGATGCATCTTGTTTTACCTTTTTACCCTTGCATGTGTTTTTGGGTACAAAGGAGTGGGCTCTGCTGTGCGCTGGACGTCATGCGCCGGACCAGCGCAGCCCACCAGCGCAGATCTCCCAGTGGTCTGTCGCTGGTCGTGCGCTGGTCCACCAGCGCGGCCCACCAGCGCACCATGAAAGTTGGTCTATGCGTTGGTGGTGCGCTGGACGTCCAGCGCAAGCTGACCAGCGCACAACGCAAAAACTGTGCGATTTTTCAAAATGACCTCACTCTACTAGAGTTGCCTATATATAGTCTTCTATAATTTTAGGTCGTCCAAGAGAGTCAAAAATATCATATATTTTCCTTAGAACATTTTTTCAAGTGAAAAATCATCAAAGAACTCTCCTTTAACCACTCAAATCAAATCCCTTTTGCATCATATTTCATATTGCATCTTCTATTACTATATAGAATGCATCCATGATTGGATTTGCATCATCACAACTTGCTTGGTAAGATTTTGATTAAGTTCATCTTATTTGATTATTTTTATTATCAAGCTATTCTCTTTAATTAACTTGTATGTTTTGATCATATGATAAATACAAGATTAGAGAATTAATTGTGATGATTTGATTGAGTGTTGTATTGTGATAGATATCTAGGTTTTTATAATCTATGTTTATCTAAGCTATTATGACATGTCATTTAGCACTTGATATCTAGGATTGATTTTAATTGATTATATCATCATCCTAGATAAGCATCTAAGGTTCCCTAGCCTTGTTTGTTATTTGAATATTCATACATATTCACATAGGTTGCATAATCTCTTCTTAGAGAATTAAGACTTGAGGCTAAGATTGCTTAGGCCTGAAGCAAATTGGAATAGAGTTGCTAATAAAGGCCCGCTGGGTAGAAGTGAGGGGTTATAGACCGGATTGTTAGACGAGGTCTACATAGGTTGTAAACTTCATTTCAATTAGTGATTTCGAGTTTCGAGTTTCGAGTGTGGCGCACTATACAGCCCGTGGTTTTTCCC
This sequence comes from Acer saccharum, assembly GCA_030490815.1. Classification (NCBI taxonomy): domain Eukaryota; kingdom Viridiplantae; phylum Streptophyta; class Magnoliopsida; order Sapindales; family Sapindaceae; genus Acer; species Acer saccharum. The sequence continues at coordinate 29,184,759 of CM059868.1, read as the reverse complement.
AGTGGTTGGGTTTCCACGTATACATCAAGTGTCATTTTTAATTCCGCACTATATTACACTTGCTTGTATTTTTGACTAGTAGGGTCATTTTCGTAATATTGACTTGTATGCGAAAATTGGGTAATAATAGCTAAAATCTATTCACCCCCCCTCTAGATTAATATATTGATAACACGCCTCGAGTATTTAGTTATTTACAATTGGTATCAGAGCGGGTTCCTAGACATACATAGGTGATCCTAGCTCATTTTAGGTGTGTTGTGCATTTGTGTGATTTTTGCTCATTCATACATTTTGCATACATTTCATTCATTCATTTGATACAATGAGTGGATTCGGTGGCAACCATGAGGGTGCTTCAAGCACACGGCCTCCTCTCCTCACTGGTGTGAATTATGCCTCATGGAAAGGCAAGATGGAGGCGTATGTGTGCCAAATCCATGATAGGGCATGGATGGCGATTGAAGATGGGTATGCACCTCCTATGATGACTTCCACGAGTGGTGGAGAACAAGTACTCAAGCCAAAGGCCCAGTGGTCACCTGAAGAGTTTGAGACTTCAAAATGGAATAGGAAGGCATGGCATGCTCTTCTATGTGCAGTGGATGAGAATCAGTACAAACTGATTCAGAACACTAGGATAGCCAAGGAGGCATGGGATATCCTAGAGGTTGCACATGAGGGAACCGATGTGGTTAAGGATTCCAAGCTACAAGTCCTTCAAACGCAATTTGAGTTGCTTAAAATGGAGGAGGACGAGTGCTTCAATGACTTTGAAGTCAAGTTGATGGATATTGTGAATCAAAGCCATCAACTCGGTGATCCTTATTCGGATAGGAGAGTTAAGCAGAAAATTATGAGGTCTCTCCCCGCTAGGTTCGAATCAAAAGTGACGGCTTTATAGGAGAATAGTACATATAAAGATATGAAGCCGAGCGAGGTGATTGGAAGACTCCTCGCCTATGAATCTAGGAAGGCTCCTAGTATTTCACCTCCTAAAAAGCAAAAAGGAATTGCTTTGATTGCTTCCAAGGTTGTGAAGGAGGAAAAAGGTAGCTCGGACGAAGACATGGCATTGTTGCTTAGAAAATTCAAGAAATTCGTCAAGTTCGAGAAGAAGGGCTTTGGATCCAAAGGCCAAGACTTGAAGAAAAAAACTCCCTTCAAGAATTTTGAGCCTAGGCAAGAGCGTAGTGAGAAGAAAGGGGTCCAATGCTATGATTGTGGTGGTATAGGTCACATCTCACCGGATTGTGGGAACTTGAAGAACAAGATGGCAAAAGTGATGGCCACCACTTGGAGTGAAAGTGATGACTCCGAAAAGGGAGACAAGTCATCAAGTGATGATGAGCTTACCATCAACTACACGGCTTTTGGGGCCACTTGTGTAGATGACAAAGTTGTTGGTAAGAATGACTTGACTAGTGATCCCACAGAAGAAAAAATTGAAGAAGTAGCTCTAGAGAAGATAAATGTAGCTACTCATTGGGATATGGCTCTCATTGACTCAAGAGACCATGGTGAAGGTCTTAATGGGGGAAATGACTCCATTAGTGAGAAAGAGAGTGGAGGAGATAACTCAAGTGAAGATGACTCCTCATCTAACTCTACAAATGGAAGTGTAGAGAAAATGGATGTAAATGACTTTATAGTCAAGTGTGAAAGTTCATTGAAGAAGAACAATAGAAAATTGAAGATTTTAGAGGATGAAAATCTAGAACTTTCAACACACAATGACCACTTAAGTAATCAAGTGGAAGCATCCAAAAAGATTGAAGACAAGCTAAAGGATGAGCTAGCTATGTCTAAGAGGAATGAAGAAGGGTTGAAAAGAGAGCTTGATGAAGCTATAAAGTCATTGACTAGGATGACTACAAGCACCAAGAAACTTGACCACATTCTTGGTGGTGGAAAGAACCCTTGTGACAAGAGAGGTATTGGGTATGAAGAAAGCAAGGAGATCACTACTCCAACCAAGACCGTCTTTGTCAAGAGTTTGGGCAAGATAGAAGCCTCGCCGGTGCACACTCCTAGGAAGAAAATTGATCTAGGACAATGTTCAAAAAATGCACAAGTGAAGGAAGCTCCAAGGAGACAACCTCAAGCTCAAAAAGTTCCTCAACCAAACTTCCCTCAAGCTCACATTCATCAAGGGAAGAGTCCAATCATGCAAAATGGATCAAGGAAGCAAGCAAGAACCGCTCAACCACAAAGTCATGGGAAGGCTCCTATGCATGCACAAGGACATGGTATGAATTCTAAATTTATCCCTACATGTCACTTTTGTGGTATTAATGGTCACATAAGACCAAATTGCTTTCATTTCATTAAAATATGTAGAATCAAAAGCATGATTGAAAAGAGAATGACAAGAGCTAGAATGCATGCTAATAGGAAGGAAAACATTCACATTCATAATCCTATTATTTCTAGAACTCTTGAACCATTGTCCACTAAGAAGAAAAAAGTCATATCTATGTGGATAAGGAAAAATGAACCCGCTTGCTACGAGACTAACAAGTCTCAAATAGGTTCATCCAAGTCAAATGGACTTGGTAGGTCCATAGGATCTCATGACCTTCATTGATGAAGGATGATAATGACCCCATATGGGGAACTCAAGCAAAGAGAGCTAATTGCATACTTGTTGCATGCAAACATTTGAAAAATCTAATGCTTCTTTGTTGATTGCTTGAGTAAGCTTGGTTGCACATATGTATATATGTTTTAAATTCAATAAGTGTGAACCTTGCTTATCTACAATCCATGTCATATTTATGTTCAAACATGCATTTTTGGACTAGGAGATTAACATAGGAAGTATGATTTGAATGACCTATAGTTACCTCCATGACATGATGATTCTTAATGACATGCTAATGAATATTGAAAAGCATGAAATTCATATGACATGCTCAAATGAAAAAGCATGAATTGATGATTGCAATTTTTTTAAATGCAAATCTTGTGTGAAAAAGCTTATGAGACTCAAAATGAATAAAGGATCTTGAATCCGTTCAAAGGAATTAATATTCCAAATTGTCTCTCTTTCTTTATTGGTTGAACATGTCTACTATCATATGGGTTTTATTCCCGAAAAAATCAAATAGGGTGCAAAGTTGCTCATGACATGTTTGACGTATAAAGATGGATATAGTTACTCATAAATTAAAATCAATGAAAACTCTATATCCTTGCTTCTCTTATGACATTGGTGAAATTGGTTTGAATTCCTATTAGAAACCTTTGTCATTTGCTTTGCCAAATACCATTGTATTTTGGACTTGAATGCTACATGTCTTGTATGCAAAGCATTTTTGATTCACACATTTTATCAAAATAAATCTCCTTGTTTCTCTCCATTTGATAGAGTTGCATAAAGTGCATTTAATGATTATACAAATGACTTGAATGCTATCATCTCTCTTTGCTAAGTGACCCGGTTGAGGACTACTCCTTTGCCTATATCATGACAAAAAGGGGGAGTAGATTGGTGGTAAGGGGAGTTGCAAATTGTGGTGGCAATTGTGCATGTTGGGGAGACAACACATTGAGGAGGAGTAACCCATTGAGGGGTAGCATTGCATTCATCAAACATTGCATGATGTTGTTTGTTGTACTTAAATTTCTTAGAATGCAAATGCTTGTTTTTAATCTCACTTGATTCATCTCACCTTTTCTTGTTTTGGAAAGTTTAGAAACCTTATTTCAGGGAATGGTTGTTCTACAAGAGATTGAAGACTTCAAGATTTATTTATTTTTATATCTCTTTGTATTGTAGAAAATCTTCATTGACCCATAGGTTTATTTTTGTGAGAAATCAATGTGAGTGGTGGTTTTGTCACGAAATAGCCAAAGGGGGAGATTGTAAGGATTCCCATATTTTAATTGGCTTATTTCGTGGACAAACCACGTGTTGGGGATTATATGTAAGGGTAGATTAAGTGATTGATTTTCAAGCTCAAGGCCCTCTTATGTCCTCAAGGTTGATAAGCACCAAAGGTAAATTTCTATGTGTTTAATTTGCTTTGAAGAGATTAGTTGCACACACACACTCACATCTCATGCTTAATTCATTTTCTTGTATGTTGTGTATGTGTTGTTATTTTGTGCATTCATGATCATATATCATCTCTTCTTGCATAAGTATTGATTGCATCTTGTGTCTTTAATATCATACCATGATAGGCTTTTAGGATGCATCTTGTTTTACCTTTTTACCCTTGCATGTGTTTTTGGGTACAAAGGAGTGGGCTCTGCTGTGCGCTGGATGTCATGCGCCGGACCAGCGCAGATCGCCCAGTGGTCTGTCGCTGGTCGTGCGCTGGTCCACCAGCGCGGCCCACCAGCGCACCATGAAAGTTAGTCTATGCGCTGGTGGTGCGCTGGACGTCCAGCGCAAGCTGACCAGCGCACAACGCAAAAACTGTGCGATTTTTCAAAACGACCTCACTCTACTAGAGTTGCCTATATATAGTCTTCTATAATTTTAGGTCGTCCAAGAGAGTCAAAAATATCATATATTTTCCTTAGAACATTTTTTCAAGTGAAAAATCATCAAAGAACTCTCCTTTAACCACTCAAATCAAATCCCTTTTGCATCATATTTCATATTGCATCTTCTATTACTATATAGAATGCATCCATGATTGGATTTGCATCATCATAACTTGCTTGGTAAGATTTTGATTAAGTTCATCTTATTTGATTATTTTTATTATCAATCTATTCTCTTTAATTAACTTGTATGTTTTGATCATATGATAAATACAAGATTAGAGAATTAATTGTAATGATTTGATTGAGTGTTGTATTGTGATAGATATCTAAGTTTTTATAATCTATGTTTATCTAAGCTATTATGACATGTCATTTAGCACTTGATATCTAGGATTGATTTTAATTGATTATATCATCATCCTAGATAAGCATCTAAGGTTCCCTAGCCTTGTTTGTTATTTGAATATTCATAAATATTCACATAGGTTGCATAATCTCTTCTTAGAGAATTAAGACTTGAGGCTAAGATTGCTTAGGCCTGAAGCAAATTGGAATAGAGTTGCTAATAAAGGCCCGCTGGGTAGAAGTGAGGGGTTACAGACCGGATTGTTAGATGAGGTCTACATAGGTTGTAAACTTCATTTCAATTAGTGATTTCGAGTTCCGAGTGTGGCGCACTATACAGCCCGTGGTTTTTCCCAGTGGTTGGGTTTCCACGTATACATCAAGTGTCATTTTTAATTCCGCACTATATTACACTTGCTTGTATTTTTGACTAGTAGGGTCATTTTCGTAATATTGACTTGTATGCGAAAATTGGGTAATAATAGCTAAAATCTATTCACCCCCCCTCTAGATTAATATATTGATAACACGCCTCGAGTATTTAGTTATTTACAGCAGGTATTGTGATAATCAATCTAGAGGGGGTCGAGACATCTCACTGCATAAGGTTCGAATTCAGAGCTACAAACAATGAAGCAGAGTATGAAGCACTCCTTACGGGTTTGATTGTCGCCCGAGAATTGGGAGCCCAGTTCCTCACCATCAAGAGCGATTCACAGTTGATCGTGAAACAAGTGGCCAGGTCTTACCAAGCCAAGGGCGACAATATGTCTGCCTACTTAGAGAAAGTACAACAAGCAATCAAGGCATTCCAAATGATCAAGATTGAACAGATTGTTAGGATTATGCTCAGTAGCAAGAGTGTAATATTGTAATTGACAATCTTTTTCATTTTAATAAAGTGATTTCTGGTTTAACAAATCTTATAGCATTTATAGTTTAATATTATAATTGTCAAAATAAATAATCATAAGGTCTAAAGACTATGAGAAAAGAAGAATTGTTCGTACATCTGGATATGTATGAGGAAGACACAATTCTTTAGTTAGTCTTGAATAATGTTCACAACTTAAGTTAAAGGTTGGGCACCTTTATCTTGTTAAAGTTGTAGAATTCTTTTGCTAGCATTTGAGTGGGATCAAATGAGATATGATGAGTCTAAAATCATCGGAGTGTCTTCGAGTAAAAGAATCTAGTGCACTGGGTGCATTGAACTGGATCACAATGAAAAGCTTTATCTAGAACCGTTAATAGATAATAGTCTTTTCATTATCAGGACAATCGGAGAGTCTATCTTAATCCTGAGATAAATGATGGACTTATGGTTGCAAGTGATATCATTTGAGTTATCAATGAGTACGATTATATAACATAGTCTATCCTCGATAGTTTGGTGATATTCATTTGTTAATCGATAGAGGACTTCATTTATAGATATGGACATCGTGGCTCCATTTATTAAATGAGAGTATAATATCATCATATGGATGTTTTGAGGTAATTGGATATTAAATCTCAACGTTGAGTTTTCGATAGTGACTATTGAAAACATGGCTTCTGGACAAGTCAAAATATCCAAGTTCAAAACGTGGTCATATGAGTAAATATGGTAACTTGGAGAGTTATAGGCGGTCTATGAACTCTTGGCGATAACTGATATTAATCACGAGGATACACTATCTCCAATATGATTGTCTAGGGTATGAATGAGAAACATCTTCTTATTCTATCTTTATTTAAGAGTTCAATTTTAGCTCTTTAGTGGAATGTGTTAAAATTAATGGATCGGATCTAAGTGAATCATTTGTTGATTGTGATTAGGTTATGTCTATTGAAGCTTAAATTTAGATAGCCCGCCAAGATCCCCAATCCACACGGACTTGCATGGATCACTTGATATATTCTACCGGACCAATTTATGGGTCCATCTAGAATTGCATTTAATATATTAAGAATATAATTTGCACATTATTTATTTAATGGGCTGATCAATTATATTAATATATTAATGAAAGGCATGTGGGCTTGTTTCTTTTAGTAAGAATTGGTCTGGTTAACATGTGGGCTTTTTAGTTAAAGTCTGATAGATTAAATAAAATAAGAAAATAATATTGAGCCCATATATACAAGGTGTGGGCGGCAAGGCTAATTATTTAGTCAAAAGTATTATTTTATTTTATTGTTTGATTAAATGAGAATTAATTAATTTATTAATTAATTATTTAATTAAGAAACAAAATCTTTTTCTGATCAGGAAATTTGTTTCCTAGAATTATACTATTAGTAGTAGTATACTAAAAGTAAAAGACTTGTTTGGTAAGAAAATAAATAATTAAGTTTATTTATTTAATCAAATAAGAAGTCTTTTAATTTAGTCATAATTTAATACTACGCTATAGAGTTGGATTAGGGTTTGGGCTCTCAAGAGTGTAAGAGTTTTTGTAAGGATTCCCGTAGTTTTTAATTGGCTTATTTCGTGATCAAACCATATGTGGGGATCATGTAAGGGTAGCTTAGGAATGTGTTCAAGCTCAAGGCCCTTGCAAGTGTTAAGCACTCCAAAGGTATATGTTTAGTGCTAATTTTTCTATGAAGAGATTTAGTGCACACACTCACTTAGCATATTTGCATTTGTGTGCATTCTCTTCTCATGTCACTTATCACACTTGCACTTCTTTGTTATATTTTTATGTGTGGATTTGTCCATAGATGAGTTCCGAGCGATTCGGAGACTTGTCTATATGTTTCGGATGATTTCCGAGACATTTGGGACATTCCGTGTTTTTATCGGAAACCGAAATTCAATTCCGAGCTTAAATTGAAAGGTTATATAATTTTCCATATTTATAATTGAGTTTGGGTTAATTTTCCGAAGACGGAATTGAATTCCGAATTCCGAGTTCAGAACTGGACTGAAGGCTTTGTGTGTCATGATTGCAACACAAAGAGAGAAGCATGTGATGGCTTGTGTGTGTGGCTTTTCTTTTTGTTTTTTGCCCCGTGGGCCACGCCACACCCACGCCCTTTTTGCTTCTCTGCCCGCGTTGATTGCACGGGATCACCACGGCCTGTTTCATTTTTTTTTCTTCTTTGCTTTTGATTGCTTTTTATTCTGATTGTTTGTTTTGTTAAAATATCTATATATTTATATATTATCGTGGTCTGACTTCTAATATATATATATATATAATATCACGTGCTGCACCAACTTTTTGTCTTTTGCATATTATATATATATATATATATATATATATTAACGTTTTAGCTGCACCTAACTTTTGTATACATTATATTTTATTATATATATTCATTCACGTGTTTCATTTTTTTTGTCTTGCATATATTATATATTTTTTATAAGTGCTTCACGCCTTCTGTTCTTTTTTTTTCTCTTTTTTGTCTTTTATATTATATATATATATATATATATATTAACGTTTTATACATATATGTTTTAAAACGATGGCGTTTTCTTTTCTTTTTGTTTCTTGACCTGATTCTTTTTTTTGTATATATATGTAGTTTCTTCTTCATTTTTTCAAACAAGGAAAATATACACACTTTGAGAGAGCAAAAATATCTTCAAGAGAAAAATCCTCAAGAACTTGTCTTTAACTCTCAAAACCCATTTTCATATGCATCAAAATATCATCTAAGCATTTTCTAGCATAGTTAGGATGTTTACTAGCATGGGTCTTGGTCAACACACTTCCCTTGGTATGTTCTTCACTATTATCATTTATAATTAGTGTTTTATTTATCAAGGCATCTCTTTTATTATTTGCTTGTTCTTAGATTAAAATCTAATATTCAAAATAGAGATTGTTGTGTTGACATGATTGAGTGTTGTATTGTGATAGCTAATTAAGTTTTGTGCTTAATCTTGATTAGCTAAACTATTTGATTGAACATGTCATTTAGTTTTTAATATCTAGGATTGTTCTAATTGCATATTAATCATCTTAGATAAGCATATAGGGTTTCCCTTGCTTTATGTTGCATTTTGGATATTCACATATATTCACTTAGGGTTGTATTCTCTTCATAGAGAAAGTAAGTCTTGTGTGTAGCTTCCGGGATTAGGTTGCTTAGATCGCAAGCAAATTGGACTAGGTTCACTCATACCGGGATTAGGTAGGTGTGTAATTGCTTCCGGGATTAGGTTGTAATCGTTTACACATTTAGTGGATTCGAGGTTCGAGTGTGGCTTACTTACTAGCCCGTGGTTTTTCCCGTGAGGGTTTCCACGTAAAAATCAAGTGTTATTTATTTTCCGCATATTTTACTTGATCTATTGCTTTATCTATTTAGGGGTAATTTTGTAATTTTGACGAACACGAAAAATTGGGTAAAAAGCGTAAAATCTATTCACCCCCCCTCTAGATAGTTTTATACACACCGTGCTATAATTAGTTTCAATTGGTATCAGAGCGGGTTCCTAGATATACTTAGGTGATCCTCGCTTATTTTGGTGTGTTTTGCATTCTGTGTGATTTTTGATCATTCATACATTTGCATTCATTTCATTCATTCATAAACACTATGAGTGGAAACGGTGGAAATTGTGGTGGCAACGAAGGTGCTTCTAGCACAAGGCCTCCACTTCTTACCGATTTGAACTATTCCCAATGGAAAGGGAAGATGGAATCCTACATATGCCAAATTCATGACCGGGCATGGATGTCGGTTGAAGATGGATATGATCTCCCTATGATGACTCCCGCGGGTGGAGGACAAGATGTTTTGAAGCCTAAGGCGCAATGGAACGCGCAAGAGTTTGAGGCTTCAAAGTGGAATAGGAAGGCTATGCATGCCATCATGTGTGCAATGGATGAGAATCAGTACAAGCTTATTCAGAACACTCAGATTGCAAAAGTGGCATGGGACATCCTTCAAGTTGCACATGAGGGAACCGAGGTGGTGAAGGAGTCCAAGCTTCAAGTCCTCCAAACTCAATTTGAGCTACTTAGGATGGGAGAGGATGAATGCTTCAATGACTTAGAAATCAAATTGATGGACATAGTAAATCAAAGCCATCAACTCGGAGACCCGTATTCGGATAGGAGAGTCAAGCAAAAAATTTTGAGATCTCTCCCCGATAGGTTTGAATCAAAGGTGACGGCCATAGAAGAAAATAGTGGCTACATGGATATGAAGCCAAGTGAGGTGATTGGACGTCTTCTTGCATATGAGTCTAGGAAGGCTCCTAGCACCACTATTCCTCCTAAAAAGTCTAAAGGAATAGCTTTGAAAGCATCTAAGGATGCAAAGGAGCCAAAGCATGAATCGGATGAAGACCTTGCCTTATTCGTGAAAAGGTGTAATAAGGTTATGGGGTTCAAGAAGAAGAAGGGATTTGGGTCAAGAGGACAAGACTTGAAGAAAAAAGGTTCTTTCAAGAAGTTTGAGCCTAGACAAGAGAGGACCGAAAGAAAAGGGGTCCGATGCTTTGAATGTGGTGGGATTGGTCACTTTGCCCCCGAATGTGCTAATCACAATGAAAAGAAGAAGGGCAAAGTGATGGCCGCCACTTGGAGTGGGAGTAGTGATGACTCAAATGAGGAAGATGAGTCTTCAAGTGAAGAAGAACTCATGGCTAACCTCCTAGCTTTTGCCTCCTCACATAAGAGCAAAAGTGGTAGTGAGAGAGAGGAAATGAGTCAAGAGGAAAATGACTCAAGTGAAGTAGAAAGTGACTCCTCTTCTATTTCCATAAAGAAATTTGTGGAGCAAAAGGTGCTTGCTAAATACCATGCCGAGTTCAATGATTTAGCAATTAAAAGAACAAGAAAGATTGAGAGGTTGAGAGAAGAGAACCTTGAACTTTCGGCTCACAATGACCACTTAAGTGAACAAGTGGAAAGATTGAAGAGGAGAGAGGATAAGTTAATTGAGGAGTTAGACTTATCCAAGAGAAGTGAAGAAGGCTTGAAGAGGGAACTTGTAGAAGTTAAAGGGTCCTTGGCTAGGATAGATTCTAGCACCAAGAAGCTTGACCATATGCTTGGTGTTGGAAAGAGTCCATGTGACAAGAGGGGTCTTGGGTATGAAAATGACAAGAAGATCTCTACCTCTAACAAGACCGTGTTTGTCAGGAGTTTGAGGAACGAAGAAACCTCATTTGTGCAAATTCCTAGGAAGAAATTAGAAGTAGGACAATGCTCTGATGCACAAGTGAAGATGGGGCCAAGAAGGCAACCTCAAGCTCAACCCCCTAGGGTCCCTCAAGCCAACACTCCTCCACACTTGGCTCACAAAGGAAAGAGACCAATCATGCAACCTCAAGCTAGGAAGCAACCTAGACCGGTTCAACAACGAAGATGGATTGAACCCATTCATCCACAAAGACAAGGACAAGGTATGATTCCTTATTTTACTCCTATATGTCACTTTTGTGGATTTGATGGTCATATTAGACCACATTGCTTTCGATATATAAAAATGTGTAGAACACGAAGCATGATTGAAAAGAGAAAGAATAGAGCCAAGATGCATGTTCCTAGGAATGATAATATTGATTTGCATGATTCTAGGAATAGTAGAGCACATGTACCAAAGACCACTAAGAAAGCTAAAATTGTTGCTAAGTGGATTAGAAAGAATGAAAATGTTTACCATGTTGCACAAATAGCCTTGAAGGCAAATTCTTCTAATTTTTGGTATTTGGATAGTGGGTGCTCTAGGCACATGACGGGAAACAAGAGTTTCTTCGAGACTCTTGTTATGGAGGAAGGTGGAAATGTCACTTTTGGTGATGGATCCAAAAAAAATGTTGTAGGGAAAGGAACCATTTCCGTTCCCGGATTACCCTCCTTATCCAATGCTTTATTGGTTGATGGTTTGTAAGCCAATTTAATAAGCATTTCACATCTTAGTGATGAAGGATATTCCGTCTTGTTTTCTAAAGATTATTGTTCTATCCTAAAACTCAATGGACAAACCTTGTTGAAGGGCATGAGATCTAGCGACAATTGTTATTGTCTTGAAGCTAGTATTGTATCTAATCATGTGTCCATGGATGAGCAAATTGAGTTGTGGCATGAAAGACTTGGCCACATGAACTTTAGGGATCTACGGACCCTTGGAAAGTTCGAGTGTGTGCGTGGCCTCCCTAAGCTTGGGAAGAAAGCCAATGGTGTTTGTGGACCTTGCCAACAAGGAAAGCAAACTAAAAGCATGCACAAAAAGGGTAAGTATCTCACCACCAAGGAGCCTCTTGAGCTTCTCCACATGGACCTCATGGGTCCCATGCAAACCGAAAGTTTGGGTGGAAAGAGATACATTTTTGTTTGTGTTGATGATTTCTCTAGGTTCACATGGACATATTTTCTTAGTGAAAAATCCGAAACTTTTGATAAATTTAAAATGCTTTGTAATAAAATACAAAATGAGATGAACTCTAATATTAAAAGCATAAAACGGATTAGAAGTGACCATGGGAGGGAATTTGAGAATGCTACCTTTGAAACCTTTTGTAATGGTTTAGGTATCTCCCATGAGTTTTCGGCTCCTAGGACACCTCAATAAAATGGAGTTGTTGAGAGGAAAAATAGGGTCCTTCAAGAGATGGCCCGTGTGATGTTGCTTAGCAACAATGTCCCTAGGAACCTATGGGCCGAAGCCATCAATACGGCTTGTTATATAGGAAATAGAGTTTTCCTAAGGCCCGGTACTAGAAACACCTCCTATGAGTTATGGAAAGGCAAGAGGCCAAATGTTAGCTACTTCCACACTTTTGGAAGCAAATGCTACATTTTGAATGACCGTGATCAACTTGGTAAATTCGATGCTAAGAGTGATGAGGGTATTTTTATTGGCTATGCCTTGAATAGTAGAGCCTATAGAGTTTTCAATTTAAAAACTCTAAGTGTTATGGAATCATCCAATGTCGTGTTTGATGATACTAGGCTCAAGTCTAATGATCATGAGGAGGAGGTTATTTTTAGTGATGTTTCGCCTTTGGAGAAGGTTGTGGTGTCTCCTAATGTTGGGACATCTAATGTCAACAATGATGACACACAACCTATTGATAGAGTTCCTCTCTTGGGCTCTAAAGAACCCGCTCCATGGGTTAGGAAACTCCATGATAAAGAAGATATCATTGGAGAGGTTAATGAGGGTGTTAGGACTAGACGTCAACTTGCTAATCTTATTAGCGACACTTGCTACACCTCTCAAATTGAACCCAAAAAGGTTGAAGAAGCCTTAAATGATGAGTTTTGGGTTCTTGCCATGCAAGAAGAGCTAAACCAATTCGAAAGGAATGAAGTTTGGACTCTAGTTCCTAAACCTAAGACCACTAATGTCATAGGCACTAAATGGATATTTAGGAACAAATCTGATGAGGATGGCAACATAGTGCGGAACAAGGCTAGACTTGTAGCACAAGGGTACTCTCAAATTGAGGGTATCGACTTTGAGGAGACTTTTGCTCCCGTTGCCCGTTTAGAGTCTATTAGGCTTCTCTTGTCCATTTCTTGTGTGCACAAGTTCAAATTGCACCAAATGGATGTCAAGAGTGCCTTCCTCAATGGCTTCTTGCAAGAGGAAGTGTTTGTTGAACAACCCAAGGGGTTTGTGGATACTCACCACCCCAACCATGTCTATCGCCTCAAGAAGGCTCTATATGGGTTGAAACAAGCACCGAGGGCTTGGTATGAGCGCCTCACTAAATTTCTTGTTGACAATAACTACACAAGAGGTAGTGTTGACAAGACACTATTCATCAAAAGAGACAATGATGAGCTTTTCATAGCTCAAATATATGTTGATGACATAGTGTTTGGCTCCACCAACAACACCAAGGTCCAACAATTTGTTGATGTCATGTCTCATGAATTTGAGATGAGTCTTGTTAGTGAGCTTAGTTACTTCCTAGGTTTGCAAATTAGGCAACTAGATGATGGGATTTTCATAACCCAAGCCAAATATGCCAAAAACCTAGTGAAGAAGTTTGGTCTTGAAAAAGCCAAACATTGTGACACTCCTATGAGCACCACTTTGAAGCTAAGCAAGGATGCTAGCGGTAAAAGTGTGGACCAAACCTTATATCGTGGCATGATAGGGAGCTTGCTCTATTTGACCGCAAGTAGGCCCGATATATCATTTAGTGTAGGAGTTTGTGCTAGGTACCAATCCGATCCCAAGGAGTCCCATCTCTCTTCGGTTAAGAGAGTTATTCGCTTTGTGAATGGGACTTCCAACTATGGGATTTGGTACTCATTTGACACTAATCCTAGTCTTGTAGGATATAGTGATGCGGATTGGGCAGGAAATTGTGATGATAGGAAGAGCACATCGGGTGGTTGCTTTTTTCTAGGCAACAACTTGGTGTCTTGGTTTTGCAAGAAGCAAAACTCGATTTCCTTGTCCACGGCAGAAGCCGAATACATAGCCGCGGGGAGTGGATGCACTCAACTTATATGGATGAAGCAAATGCTAGTAGACTACGGATTCAACCAAGGTACTCTCACTCTCTTTTGTGATAATAAGAGTGCAATTAATATTTCCAAGAATCCGGTGCAACATTCTAGAACATGTAGGTACTAATGATCAACTTGCGGACCTATTTACTAAACCCTTAGATGCTACTCGATTTAAAACTCTTAGTAGATCTATTGGGATATGTCTTGTGGAGTGATGTGTTCTATGATTGACCCCATATGGGGAAACTCAAGCAAAGAGAGCTATTTTGCATTCTTGTAACTTGCAAAAAATTTGAAATAACTTATGCCTCTTCTTTTGATTGCTTGAGTAAGCTTGGTTGTACATATGTATATATGTTTTCAAATTTTATAAGTGTGAACCTTGCTTGTTTACAATCCATGTCATATTTAGGTTCAAACATGCATTTTTGGTCTAGGAGATTTACATAGGAAGTATGATGTGAATGACCTATAGTTATCTCCATGACATGATGATTCTTAAATAACATGCTAATGCTAAATGAAAAAGCATGAAATTCATATAACATGCTCACATGAAAAGCATGAATTGATGATTGCATATTCTTAAAAATGCAAAACTTGTGTGAAAGCTTATGAGACTCAAAATGAATAAAGGATCTTGTATCCGTTCAAAGGAATTTACATTCCAAATGTCTCTCTTTCTTTATTGGTTGAACATGGCTACTATCATACGGATATCTTATCCGGAAAAATCAAATAGGGTGCAAAGTCGCTCATGCCATGTTTCGCTTATAAAGTTGGATATAGTTACTCTTAAATTAAAATCAATAATCTCTATATCCTTGCTTTTCCCATGACATTGGTGAAATTGGTTTGAATTCTTATTTGAAACCTTTGTCATTTGCTTTGCCAAATACCATTATATTTTGGACTTGAATGCTATATGTCTTGTATGCAAAGCATGTTGGATTCACACATTTTCATCAAATAAATCTCCTTGTTTCTCTCAAATTAATTGAAGTGCATAAAGTGACTTATATGTATATGCAAATCTTGCATGCTTCTATCTCTCGTTGCTATGAGTGACCCGGTTGGGGACTACTCCTTTGCCTATATAATGACAAAAAGGGGGAGTAGGATATGGTAAGGGGAGATGCAAATTGGTGTTGCAATTGTGCACATTGGGGAGATAACACATTGAGGGGGAGTAACCCTTTGAGGGGGAGCATTGCATTTACCATACATTGCATATATTTTGTAATGTAGTGCCTAAATTCTAAAAATGCAAATGCTTGTTTTGATGTCACTTGATTAATCTCACATGTACTTTTTGGAAAAATATAGAAACTTTGTTTTGTAGGGTTGGTTGTTCTACAAGAGACTAGAGCATTAAAGATTTTATTTTGTTTATTATCTCTTTGTATTGTAGAAGATCTATGTTATCCCGTTGTTTCTATTTTTATGTGAGGAATCAATGTGAGTGGTGGTTTTGTCACGAAATAGCCAAAGGGGGAGATTGTAAGGATTCCCGTAGTTTTTAATTGGCTTATTTCGTGATCAAACCATATGTGGGGATCATGTAAGGGTAGCTTAGGAATGTGTTCAAGCTCAAGGCCCTTGCAAGTGTTAAGCACTCCAAAGGTATATGTTTAGTGCTAATTTTTCTATGAAGAGATTTAGTGCACACACTCACTTAGCATATTTGCATTTGTGTGCATTCTCTTCTTATGTCACTTATCACACTTGCACTTCTTTGTTATATTTTTATGTGTGGATTTGTCCATAGATGAGTTCCGAGCGATTCGGAGACTTGTCTATATGTTTCGGATGATTTCCGAGACATTTGGGACATTCCGTGTTTTTATCGGAAACCGAAATTCAATTCCGAGCTTAAATTGAAATGTTATATAATTTTCCATATTTATAATTGAGTTCGGGTTAATTTTCCGAAGACGGAATTGAATTCCGAATTCCGAGTTCAGAACTGGACTGAAGGCTTTGTGTGTCATGATTGCAACACAAAGAGAGAAGCATGTGATGGCTTGTGTGTGTGGCTTTTCTTTTTGTTTTTTGCCCCGTGGGCCACGCCACACCAACGCCCTTTTTGCTTCTCTGCCCGCGTTGATTGCACGGGGTCACCACGGCCTGTTTCATTTTTTTTTCTTCTTTGCTTTTGATTGCTTTTTATTCTGATTGTTTGTTTTGTTAAAATATCTATATATTTATATATTATCGTGGTCTGACTTCTAATATATATATATAATATCACGTGCTGCACCAACTTTTTGTCTTTTGCATATTATATATATATATATATATATATATATTAACGTTTTAGCTGCACCTAACTTTTGTATACATTATATTTTATTATATAGTTTTTAATAAAAATTGGACTGATCTAAAGGGAAAAAGCATCACAAACGATCATATGCTGAAAAACCCCTAGACAGTATCCATATATATAAAAGATAAAAGAAAAGAAAAAAGTGACAAAAAGCAATAAAGCACAAAGACCCAAAGGGAAAACAACCCCAAACAAAAAGAGGCGCGCAGGCCACACCAAAAACGAAAAAGAAAACATCAAGAAAAACGAAAAGACTCCCGGCCCATGCAGTCATTGCCAACTAAAGAAGAATAGAACGGCGGGGCAAAGAACCACCAAGAATCAGCCTGAAGCTCTAAAGCATGCTTAGAAAGCGTATCTGCAACCTGATTCCCCTCCCTGAAAATATGGGAAACCTGAAAATCCATATGCGAGATCTGGAAGATGCAGCGCTGCCACGCCTGACGAACCCTCCAAGGAACCATTTCAGAACGAGAAGAAAGAAGTTGAACCACATAAGAAGAATCGCTCTCCAGCCATATACGATGCCACCCATACTTCCAAGCAAAATTAATGGCCAATGAGGCCGCTAGAAGCTCGGCCACAAACGCGAAAACCTGACAAAGAGGAATAGCAAAACAACCCTTCACAAAGGCTCTACAGTTCCGAAAAATACCACCACAACCACCAACCCCCGGAGAGCCTAAGGCAGCGCCATTTGTATTCACTTTGATCCAACCAGGGGCCGGAGGCGACCAAACCACACTCTTGATCACTGGGGCTTTAGAAGGGCGACCCTGAAGACCAAAACGACGAAGAATCAAAAGGTCGTCCATACAATTATGCATACAACCAATCTCTAGGCGATTAGCCTCTGAAACTGCACACCAAACCAAAGAAAGGACGGATCTAAAGTCCACTGACTTACCTTCAAAGATCCACTGATTACGAGCAGTCCACACCCCCCATATCACTGCATGGATAGCCACTTTCCATAAAATCCTAACCTGCTCACTAAAGGAAACCGACATGGCCTGTAAGAAGAAGGATTGCCAAGTATTGGTAGAGACACGTCGTTGGAAAGTCGAGAAAACTGCCTCCCAAAGAGCAACCGCCAAGGGACAATGAAGAAAAAGATGATCTGCAGATTCACTACTAACCCCACAAATACTGCAATGAGAAGCCAACTGGAACCCAGACCTGCAAAGGCGATCCTCAGTAGGAAGCCTGTTCAACATCAGACGCCAGGTCAAAGCTGAACGAGAAGGGGGAATAAAACGGGACCAAACATCCCTCCACCAAACAACCTTAGGAATATCACGGAGAAACTGGGAATAAGCAGCCTTGCAAGAAACACGACCATCCCGAGAATTAGCCCAAACAAGAGAATCCACAACAGGAGAAATTGTAATCCGATCAATCCGAAAACACAGATCCGGGAATCGCACGCGGAAACAACCGTCCAGCACCCATTTACCCTCATGAATAAAATCTGAGACCTTCGCCCGGAGCGGATTAGCTAAATAATCTGGAATCCCTAAAAGCTCTAAAATGGGAACCCCCAACCAATTATCCCGCCAAAAGTCCCTCTGAGAGTTCTCTCCAATAAGCCAAATACCCTCCTTAAGAAGGGAACTATAATTCATCCGAAGAGAAGACCAAATCGAGGAGGTGACATACCCTCCACGAGGCTTCTGCAAATGCCTGAGATACCTCTCCCGAAGAAAAGTGAAAGCAAAACTATCAGAAGTCATAAACTTCCAAGTGAATTTCCGCAACAAAGAGTCATTCAGCAACCTAAGATCTTTCAGACCAAGACCACCCTGAGAGTAAGGCCTACAACAACGATACCAAGCGACCCGAACCAACTTAGTCTCCTCACAGGAACCAGTCCACAAAAAGTTTCTCAACTTGCAGTTAATCAGAGACAGTAAAGAAGGAGGCCACTTGTAAATCATGAAAGGCACAAAGGAACCAATGATGACCGACCTGATCAGAGTAGCACGACCAGCCAGAGAGACGGACTTGCCCTTCCATTTAGCGAATTTAGACAAGATCTTATCCGCAATAGGGCGTAACACAGCTTTTCGAGGCTTACCCCGAAATAAAGGGACTCCCAAATAAGAAAACGGAAGCTGCCCAATCTGCATACCAACCAGAGAGTGCAAACTACCAATCCGAGAGGGGGAGATAGAAGATCCGAAAAAAATTGAAGGCTTACCCCAATTAACTAACTGACCTGAAATATCACCATAATCCCCAAAAGCACCCATGATATGCTTCAAATTCTTTTGATTATATTTTATTATATATATTCATTCACGTGTTTCATTTTTTTTGTCTTGCATATATTATATATTTTTTATAAGTGCTTCACGCCTTCTGTTCTTTTTTTTTTCTCTTTTTTGTCTTTTATATTATATATATATATATATTAACGTTTTATACATATATGTTTTAAAACGATGGCGTTTTCTTTTCTTTTTGTTTCTTGACCTGATTCTTTTTTTTGTATATATATGTAGTTTCTTCTTCATTTTTTCAAACAAGGAAAATATACACACTTTGAGAGAGCAAAAATATCTTCAAGAGAAAAATCCCCAAGAACTTGTCTTTAACTCTCAAAACCCATTTTCATATGCATCAAAATATCATCTAAGCATTTTCTAGCATAGTTAGGATGTTTACTAGCATGGGTCTTGGTCAACACACTTCCCTTGGTATGTTCTTCACTATTATCATTTATAATTAGTGTTTTATTTATCAAGGCATCTCTTTTATTATTTGCTTGTTCTTAGATTAAAATCTAATATTCAAAATAGAGATTGTTGTGTTGACATGATTGAGTGTTGTATTGTGATAGCTAATTAAGTTTTATGCTTAATCTTGATTAGCTAAACTATTTGATTGAACATGTCATTTAGTTTTTAATATCTAGGATTGTTCTAATTGCATATTAATCATCTTAGATAAGCATATAGGGTTTCCCTTGCTCTATGTTGCATTTTGGATATTCACATATATTCACTTAGGATTGTATTCTCTTCATAGAGAAAGTAAGTCTTGTGTGTAGCTTCCGGGATTAGGTTGCTTAGATCGCAAGCAAATTGGACTAGGTTCACTCATACCGGGATTAGGTAGGTGTGTGATTACTTCCGGGATTAGGTTGTAATCGTTTACACATTTAGTGGATTCGAGGTTCGAGTGTGGCTTACTTACTAGCCCGTGGTTTTCCCCGTGAGGGTTTCCACGTAAAAATCAAGTGTTATTTATTTTCCGCATATTTTACTTGATTTATTGCTTTATCTATTTAGGGGTAATTTCGTAATTTTGACGAACACGAAAAATTGGGTAAAAAGCGTAAAATCTATTCACCCCCCCTCTAGATAGTTTTATAAACACCGTGCTATAATTAGTTTCAGTTTTGGTAAAACCTAAATCCTCTTTGAGTGAGGATTTCGGTCACACACAAACTCCCACAAGAGAGAATGCGGCAACCCTAAAAGAAAATAGGGTTGAATTTCGGTCACCCTATATAAGGGAGGTGATGAAATTCGGCCATACTATTACTTGCTTGGCTTGAGAATTATTTCTTTTGCTTAGAAAATATATCCTACTCTAGTGATTAGTGTGTGTTAAATTCGGCCAAGACAAAAAGAGAGAAGAGATTATTCTTTTTCGATAGTACACTAATTGCTTATACATCAATAGGCTTGTGTGTACAACTTTGAATAAGGATCACGCGAGTTTCGATCATTAGATTGAGAACTCAAAAGTGACCGAAATAATCTTTGTAGTCTTTTGGATGTTTGTGACTAACATTAAGAAAAAGTGGTTTTGTTTATCCATTCTCAGGTACGCAATTCAAAGAAAAGGGAGACCACGCTCCTAGGTGATTCACGTTCGTGCTAGGATTGAAGATCTTGCGGATTACCATCGACGTAAGTCAATCGGATCACGCGACAAAAGGTATTCTACTTTTGTTAGATAGTATATATGTTTAATTAATTTAAAGGGTTAAGGTTCATCAAAGGAAAATTTTTAAAATATACTAAATCGTTTTTAGTCTCGCTTCCACTGCGTTGACCGTATTTTTCCCAACATAGATACCTAGAGGGGCTAACCACCGAGCAGATGTCCTCACCAAGATCGCAACAGGAGGAGGACAAAACCCCCTCAGGGGAGTCCGGCTGCAGCTTTTAAGCCGGTCAAGTATTGCTAAAACTGCTGAGGTCCACCCTATAGACCGCCTCCCCTGTTGGATGGACCCAATAGTAGACTACCTTCATAGCCAGCAGAAGCTAAGGCAATAAAGAGGAAATCGACCCGGTACTGTCTTGTGCAGGGACACTTGTATCGAAAAGGGAAATCCTTGCCTCTCCTTAGATGTCTTCACCCTGACGATGCCAAATGGGCACTGAAAGAGGTTCACTCAAGCGACTATGGCGATCATTCAGGGGGAGATGCCTTGGCTCACCGAGTTTTAAGAATGGGATACTTCTGGCCAACCCTCCATGAGGACGCACGCCTCTTTGCCCGCTCATGTACACCGTGCTAGAAAGTGGCAAACCTCTTGCATCAGCCCCCGGAAAGACTATCCATCATCTCATCCCCTTACCCTTTCGCTGTATGGGGAGCGAACTTAATCGGGCCATTACCCGCCGGAGCGAAGCTGGCCAAATATGCTGTTGTCGCCATAGACTACTTGACCCGCTGGGTAGAAGCAGAGCCACTTACGAACATCATCGAGGCAAACACGACAGCTTTCATCAAGAAGAATGTGGTATGCCGCTTTGGGGTACCTAAGGCCATTATCACCAACCTAGGGAAGCAATTCGACAATTACAGCCTTAGGGACTACTGTAAAGACCTGAAGATTAAATGCCGCTTCGCCTCGGTAGCTCACCCCCTAACGAACGGCTTGGTTGAAGCAACCAACAAGACAATCAAGAAGCTGTTAAAAAAGAAGCTGCAGGAAGAAAAAGGGGCTTGGGTGGAACAGCTCCCTAACATCTTGTCGGCCTACCGGACTACAAAAAGGACCACGACTGGAGAGACTCCTTACTCGCTAGCTTTCGGAGTTGAAGCGGTCCTCCCCATTGAGCTGAAGCTTCCTACCTTCAGCACCCAACTCTATAATTTAGAAGACAATGAGGATAAACTCAAAGCCTGCCTAGATCTCTTGGAGGAAAAACAGACTGGGGTGGCACTGAGGGTCGCAGCCTATCAACAAAAAATTACCCGCTGCTTCAACAAAGGTGTCAGAATCAGGAGCTTCAAGGAAGGCAACCTAGTATTGAGGAAGGTCACACAGAATACCCATCACCGTTCAGATGGTGTCCTCGCTCCAAACTGGGAAGGACCGTACCTCATCAAGGCAAAGGTGAGCCAGAGAGGCTACAAGCTAATGGACCTCGATGGAGACCCCATTGGGCATACTTGGAATGCGGATCATTTGAAGAAGTTCTACCCCTAGTAATTCAAGAATGGTTGAAGGTGACAATCCTACTGTAAATAGAGCTAGTTCTCTTGTTTCTCTTTTGTGTAAGCGTAACCCGACAAGCACTTTAGAGCCAAGGTTCAGCAAATGGATGAAGCGGCCTTGACCGCCTGTACTTAGGGTGTATCCCGCCCTCTTTTGAATCAATGAAAAGCTATTCCTTTCAATTGATAGTCTCCTTTAACTCGCCTATAATTACCGGGTACCTCGGACGAGCTACTATGATGCCTTGAGCATGGGTATTGACCCCTAAAGAAGGGACTTGAGCTTAAGTGGCCTTGGTTGCCTACCAAGTCCAGAATATACCGGGTACCTCGGACCAGCTACCGTGATGCTGAAACTAATTAATGCACGGTGTGTATAAAACTATCTAGAGGGGGGGTGAATAGATTTTACGCTTTTTACCCAATTTTTCGTGTTAGTCAAAATTACGAAATTACCCTCAAGATAAAATAACCAAGCAAGTGTAATATGGTGCGGAAATTAAATTGACACTTGATTTTTACGTGGAAACCCTCACGGGAAAAACCACGGGCTATGTAAGTAAGCCACACTCGAACCTCGAATCCACTAAATGTGCAAACGATTACAACCTAATCCCGGTAGTAATCACACACCTACCTAATCCCGGTATGAGTGAACCTAGTCCGATTTTGCTTGCGATCTAAGCAACCTAATCCCGATTGCTACACACAAGACTTAGCTTCTCTTGAAGAGAATACAACCCTAAGTGAATATGTGAAAATATCCAAAATGCAACATAGAGCAAGGGAAACCCTATATGCTTATCTAAGATGATTAATATGCAATTAAGAACAATCCTAGATATCAAAACTAAATGACATGTCAATAGTTTAGCTAATCAATATCAAGCACAAAAACCTAATATGCTAGCACAATACAACTTCTCAAACATACATCATACTAATCTCAATCTTGTATTCAACAAATATAAAATCACATACAAGTAATTAAATTGAGATTGCTAGATAAGAGAAACACAAAATATGTAAGATATTAGTGAAAAGCTTACCAAGCAAAGTATGATGAAGAATCCATGCAAGATGTCATCTAGATGATCTAAGATGATGCTAGATGATGATTGATGATCATGGAACAAGTGTTTGAGTAATTAAAAATGAGTTCTTTGGAATTTTTCTTCTCTTTGAAAAATCTCCTAAGTATGGAATCTGAATATGAACTCTTGTAATTGACCTAAAGTCAAAGTGGCATATATATAGGGGGCCAAAACAAAGTGTGGTCGTTTTGATAAGTTTGCCCACTATTTGCCTTGGGCGCTGTACGTAGGGCGCCCTTGTACAGCGCCTGTACAGCGCCCTTGCTCTGTTTTCACGAGGAAACAGAGTGGCGCTGTACGTACAGCGCTCTGTACCGCGCTATGTACAGCGCCCCAACAGCGACCCAACAGCGACCGATTAAATCGATCAGGTCTGAACAGCGCTCAATGGGCGCTGTTCGTACAGCGCTTCTGTAGAGCGCTTTTGGGGGCGCCCAGTGCAAAAATGCAATCCTAAGTCTAAGCATGACAAGGCAATTGGATATGCAAGATGCAATCAAACTAACATGCAAGAAGAGATGTTCATGAGCATTAAGGCACACATAAAAGACACACAACATATAAGGATTAAACATATGCATGAGTTGTGAGTGTGTGCATCTATCTCTTCAAGACAAGTAAGCACTTAGAATATTACCTTTGGTGCTTGTCAATAGTGAGGTCTTCAAAAGGGCCTAAGCAATAACAACAACATCTAAGCTACCCTTACAAAGCATCCCCACATGTGGTTTGATCACGAAATAAGCCAATTAAAAACAACGGGAATCCTAACAATCTCCCCCTTTGGCTATTTCGTGACAAAACCACCACTCACATTGATTCCTCACATAGAATTAGAAACTACGGGACTACAATGATTATCTACATTACAAAGAGATAAGAAAGTAAAAACTTCAAGTCTTCAATCTCTTGTAGAACAATCAAGCCCTGAAAATAAAGTTTCTAGCATTTCCAATACAAGTAAAGTGTGAGATTAATCATGTGAGAACAATAACAAGCATTTGCATTTAAAGTTTAGGCTCAACATTATGAAAATGTATGTGAATGCAATGCTCCCCCTCAACGGGTTACTCCCCCTCAATGTTTTATCTCCCCAAAGTGCACAATAGCTTCTCTATTTTGCAACTCCCCTTACCATTTCCTACTCCCCCTTTTTGTCATGATATAGGCAAAGGAGTAGTCCCCAACCGGGTCACTCAAAGCAACGAGAGATAGAAGCATGCAAGATATGCATATACATATAAGTCACTTTATGCACTTCAATTAATTTGAGAGAAACAAGGAGATTTATTTGAGAAAATGTGTGAATCCAACATGCTTTGCATACAAGACATATAGCATTCAAGTCCAAAATACAATGGTATTTGGCAAAGCAAATGACAAAGGTTTCTAATTTGAATTCAAACCAATTTCACCAATGTCATGGGAAAAGCAAGGATATAGAGATTATTGATTTCAATTTTAAGAGCAACTATATCCAACTTTATAAGCGAAACATGGCATGAGCGACTTTGCACCCTATTTGATTTTTCCGGATAAGAAATCCGTATGATAGTAACCATGTTCAACTAATAAAGAAAGAGAGACATATGGAATGTAAATTCCTTTGAACGGATACAAGATCCTTTATTCATTTTGAGTCTCATTAGCTTTCACACAAGTTTTGCATTTTTAAGAATATGCAATCATCAATTCATGCTTTTCATGTGAGCATGTTGTATGAATTTCATGCTTTTTCATTTAGCATTAGCATGTTATTAAAGAATCATCATGTCATGGAGATAACTATAGGTCATTCACATCATACTTCCTATGTAAATCTCCTAGTCCAAAAATGCATGTTTGAACATAAATATGACATGGATTGTAGATAAGCAAGGTTCACACTTATAGAATTGAAAACATATATACATATGTACAACCAAGCTTACTCAAGCAATCAAAAGAAGAGGCATAAGTTATTTCAAATTTTTTGCAAGATACAAGAATGCAAAATAGCTCTCTTTGCTTGAGTTCCCCATATGGGGTCAATCATAGAACATCACTCCACAAGACATATCCCAATAGATCTACTAAGAGTTTTAAATCGAGTAGCATCTAAGGGTTTAGTAAATAAGTCCGCAAGTTGATCATTAGTACCTACATGTTCAAGTACTATGCATTTATTTTCAACAAGCTCTCTAATGAAGTGATGGCGGATGTCAATATGCTTAGTTCTAGAATGTTGAACCGGATTCTTGGAAATATTAATGGCACTCATGTTATCACAAAAGAGAGTGAGAGTACCTTGGTTGAATCCGTAGTCTACTAGCATTTGTTTCATCCATAGGAGTTGTGTGCATCCACTCCCCGCGGCTATGTACTCGGCCTCGGCCGTGGACAAGGAAATCGAGTTTTGCTTCTTGCAAAACCAAGACACCAAGTTGTTGCCTAGAAAGAAGCAACCGCCCGATGTGCTCTTCCTATCATCACAATTTCCTGCCCAATCCGCATCACTAAAGCCTACAAGACTAGCATTAGTGTCAAAAGAGTACCAAATCCCATAGTTGGATGTCCCATTCACATAGCGAATGATCCTCTTCACGGAAGAGAGGTGGGACTCCTTAGGATCCGCTTGGTACCTAGCACACACACCCACACTAAAAGATATATCGGGCCTACTTGCGGTCAAATAAAGCAAGCTACCTATCATGCCACGATATAGAGTTTGTTCCACACTTTTACCACTAGCATCCTTGCTTAGCTTCAAAGTGGTACTCATGGGTGTATCACAATGTTTGGCTTTCTCTAAACCAAACTTCTTCACTAGGTTCTTAGCATATTTGGCTTGGGTTATAAAATCCCATCATGCATTTGCCTAATTTGCAAACCTAGGAAGTAACTAAGCTCACCAACAAGACTCATCTCAAATTCAAGAGACATGACATCAACAAATTGTTGAACTTTGGTGTTGTTGGTGGAGCCAAACACTATGTCATCAACATATATTTGAGCTATGAAAAGCTCATCATTGTCTCTCTTGATGAATAGTGTCTTGTCAACACTACCTCTTGTGTAGTTATTGTCAACAAGAAATTGAGTGAGGCGCTCATACCAAGCCCTCGGTGCTTGTTTCAACCCATAAAGTGCCTTCTTGAGGCGATAGACATGATTGGGGTGGTGTGCATCCACAAACCCCTTAGGTTGTTCAACAAACACTTCCTCTTGCAAGAAGCCATTGAGGAAGGCACTCTTGACGTCCATTTGGTGCAATTTGAACTTGTGCACACAAGAGATGGACAAGAGAAGCCTAATGGACTCTAAGCGGGCAACGGGAGCAAAAGTCTCCTCAAAGTCGATACCCTCAATTTGAGAGTACCCTTGTGCTACAAGTCTAGCCTTGTTCCGCACTATGTTGCCATCCTCATCGGATTTGTTCCTAAATATCCATTTTGTGCCTATGACATTAGTGGTCTTAGGCCTAGGAACTAGAGTCCAAACCTCATTCCTTTCGAATTGGTTTAGCTCTTCTTGCATGGCAAGAACCCAAAATTCATCATTTAAGGCTTCTTCAACCTTTTTGGGTTCTATTTGAGAGGTGTAGCATGTCAAGCTAATTAGATTAGCTATTTGACGCCTAGTTCTAACACCCTCATTAACATCTCCAATAACATCCTCTTTGTTATGGAGTCTTCTAACCCATGGAGCGGGTTCATTAGAGTCCAAGTTAGGAACTCTAGTACTAGGTTGTGTGACTTCATTAGATGTCCCAACATTGGGAGTCACCACAACCCTCTCCAAAGGAGAGTCATCCTCTAAAACATCCTCCTCCTCATCATTTTTGGACTTGAGCCTTGTATCATCAATGACAACATTTGATGATTCCATGACGGTTCGAGTCTTCAAGTTGAAAACTCTATAGGCTCTACTATTCAAGGCATAGCCAATAAAGATACCCTCATCACTCTTAGCATCAAACTTGCCAAGTTGATCACGGTCATTTAAAATGTAGCATTTGCTCCCAAATGTGTGGAAGTAGCTAACATTTGGCCTCTTGCCTTTCCATAATTCATAGGAGGTGTTTCTAGTACCGGGCCTTAGGAACACTCTATTTCCTATATAGCAAGCCGTGTTGATGGCTTCGGCCCATAGGTTCCTAGGGACATTGTTGCTAAGCAACATCACACGGGCCATCTCTTGGAGGACCCTATTCTTCCTCTCAACAACCCCATTTTGTTGAGGTGTCCTAGGAGCGGAAAACTCATGGGAGATGCCTAGGCTATCACAATAGCTTTCAAAAGAGGCATTCTCAAACTCCCTCCCATGGTCACTTCTAATCCGTTTAATGCTTCTAATATTAGAATTCATTTCATTTTGCAATTTAGTACAAAGCATTTTAAACTTATCAAAAGTTTCGGATTTTTCTCTAAGAAAATATGTCCATGTAAATCTAGAGAAATCATCAACACAAACAAAAATGTATCTCTTTCCACCTAAGCTCTCGGTTTGCATAGGACCCATGAGATCCATGTGGAGAAGCTCTAGGGGCTCCTTGGTGGAGAGATACTTGCCCTTTTTGTGCATGCTTTTGGTTTGTTTTCCTTGTTGGCAAGGTCCACAAATACCATTGGCTTTCTTCCCAAGCTTAGGGAGGCCACGCACACACTCGAACTTTCCAAGGGTTCTTAAATCCCTAAAGTTCATGTGGCCAAGTCTTTCATGCCACAACTCAACTTGCTCATCCATGGACACATTGTTTGAGACTATTCTAGCTTCAAGACAATAGCAATTGTCGCTAGATCTCATACCTTTCAATAAGGTTTGTCCATCGGGCTTTAGGATTGAGCAATCATTTTTACTAAACAAGACGGAATATCCTTCATCACTTAGATGTGAAATGCTTATTAAATTGGCTTTCAAGCCATCAACAAATAAAGCATCGGATAAGGAGGGTAAACCGGGAACGGAAATGGATCCTTTCCCTACAACCTTCTTTTTGGATCCATCACCGAAAGTGACATATCCACCTTCCTCCATAACAAGAGTCTCGAAGAAACTCTTGTTTCCCGTCATGTGCCTAGAGCACCCACTATCCAAATACCAAAAATTAGAAGAATTTGCCTTCAAGGCTATTTGTGCAACATGGCAAACATTTTCATTCTTTCTAATCCACTTAGCAACAATTTTGGCTTTCTTAGTGGTCTTTGGTACATGTGCTCTATTATTCCTAGGATCATGCAAATCAATATCATTATTCCTAGGAACATGCATCATGGCTCTTTTCTTTTTCTTCTCTATCATGCTTCTAGTTTTGCACATTTTTATATAGCGAAAGCATTGTGGTCTAATATGACCAACAAATCCACAAAAGTGACAAATAGGAGTAAAATAAGGAATCATACCTTGTCCTTGTCTTTGTGGATGAAGGGGTTCAATGCGTCTTCGTTGTTGAACCGGTCTAGGTTGCTTCCAAGCTTGAGGTTGCATG
Organism: Acer saccharum; assembly: GCA_030490815.1. Taxonomy (NCBI): domain Eukaryota; kingdom Viridiplantae; phylum Streptophyta; class Magnoliopsida; order Sapindales; family Sapindaceae; genus Acer; species Acer saccharum. The sequence continues at coordinate 29,156,136 of CM059868.1, read as the reverse complement.
ATAGGCCTCTTTCCTTTGTGAGCCATTTGAGGAGAAATGTTGGCTTGAGGAACCCTAGGGGGTTGAGCTTGAGGTTGCCTTCTTGGCCCCATCTTCACTTGAGCATTTGAACTTTGTCCTATTTCTAACTTCTTTCTAGGAAGTTGCACAAGTGAAGTTTCTTCTTTCTTCAAGCTCTTGACAAATATGGTCTTGTTAGAGGTTGAGATCTTCTTGTCATCTTCATACCCAAGACCCCTCTTGTCACATGGACTCTTTCCAACACCAAGCATATGGTCAAGCTTCTTGGTGCTAGAATCCATCCTAGTCATAGATTCTCTAACTTCTTCAAGCTCCCTCTTTAGACTATCCTCATTCCTCCTAGATAAGACTAACTCCTCTTTTAGCTTATCTTCCATCTTCTTGAATTTCTCCACTTGTTCACTTAAGTGGTCATTTTGAGATGCAAGTTCAAGATTTTCTTCTCTCAACATCTTGATCTTTCTTGTACTCTTGATTGCTAAATCATTAAATTCGGCATGATATTTAGCAAACTCCTTTTTCTCCATAAATCCATTCATGGAGTTAGAGGAGGAATCACTTTCTACATCACTTGAGTCATTTTCCTCTTGACTCATTTCCTCTCTCTCACTAGCACTTTTGCTTTTATGGGAGGAGGCAAAAGCTAGGAGATTAGCCATGAGCTCTTCATCATCCGAAGACTCATCTCCCTCATAGGAGTCATCACTACTTCCACTCCAAGTGGCGGCCATCACTTTCCCCTTTTTCTTCTCAACATGGTTTGCACAATCGGGGGCAAAATGACCTATGCCACCACACTCGAAACAACGGACCCCTTTCCTTTCGGTCCTTTCTTGCCTAGGTTCAAACTTCTTGAAAGAGCCCTTTTTCTTCAAATCTTGACCTTTTGACCCAAAGCTCTTCCTTCTAAACTTCATAACCTTGTTGAACCTTTTTACAAACAAGGCAAGGTCTTCATCCGAGTCAACCTTCTTTTCCTCCTTTTCATCCTTGGAGGTTTTTAAAGCAATTCCTTTTTGCTTTTTAGTGGGTGTGGAGATAGGCCCTTTCCTAGACTCATAAGCTAGAAGTCTCCCAATCACCTCACTCGGCTTCATATCCTTATAACCACTATTTTCTTCTAAAGCCGTCACCTTCGATTCAAACCTATCGGGTAGAGATCTCATAATCTTTTGCTTGATTCTCCTATCCGAATATGGATCACCAAGTTGATGGCTTTGGTTGACTATATCCATCAACTTGATCTCAAAGTCGTTGAAGCACTCATTCTCCTCCATCTTAAGCGTCTCGAATTGAGTTTGGAGGACTTGAAGCTTGGAGTCCTTCACTACTTCGGTTCCCTCATGTGCAATCTCTAGGATGTCCCAAGCCTCCTTAGCTATCCTAGTATTTTGAATCAACTTGTATTGATTTTCGTCCATGGCACACAAGATGGCATGCAACGCCTTCCTATTCCACTTTGAAGCATCAAACTCTTGCGCGTTCCATTGCGCCTTAGGCTTCAAAACATCTTCTCCTCCACCCGCGGGAGTCATCATAGGGAGATCATATCCGTCTTCCACCGCCATCCATGCACGGTCATGAATTTGGCATATGTAGGATTCCATCTTCCCTTTCCATTGGGAATAGTTCAATCCGGTAAGAAGTGGAGGCCTAGTGCTAGAAGCTCCTTCGTGGCCACCACCATTTCCACCGTTTCCACTCATAGTGTTTATGAATGAATGAAATGAATGCAAATGTATGAATGATCAAAAATCACACAAAATGCAACACACACCAAAATAAGCAAGGATCACCTATGTATGTCTAGGAACCCGCTCTGATACCAATTGAAACTAATTAATGCACGGTGTGTATAAAACTATCTAGAGGGGGGGTGAATAGATTTTACGCTTTTTACCCAATTTTTCGTGTTAGTCAAAATTACGAAATTACCCTCAAGATAAAATAAACAAGCAAGTGTAATATGGTGCGGAAATTAAATTGACACTTGATTTTTACGTGGAAACCCTCACGGGAAAAACCACGGGCTATGTAAGTAAGCCACACTCGAACCTCGAATCCACTAAATGTGCAAACGATTACAACCTAATCCCGGTAGTAATCACACACCTACCTAATCCCGGTATGAGTGAACCTAGTCCGATTTTGCTTGCGATCTAAGCAACCTAATCCCGATTGCTACACACAAGACTTAGCTTCTCTTGAAGAGAATACAACCCTAAGTGAATATGTGAAAATATCCAAAATGCAACATAGAGCAAGGGAAACCCTATATGCTTATCTAAGATGATTAATATGCAATTAAGAACAATCCTAGATATCAAAACTAAATGACATGTCAATAGTTTAGCTAATCAATATCAAGCACAAAAACCTAATATGCTAGCACAATACAACTTCTCAAACATACATCATACTAATCTCAATCTTGTATTCAACAAATATAAAATCACATACAAGTAATTAAATTGAGATTGCTAGATAAGAGAAACACAAAATATGTAAGATATTAGTGAAAAGCTTACCAAGCAAAGTATGATGAAGAATCCATGCAAGATGTCATCTAGATGATCTAAGATGATGCTAGATGATGATTGATGATCATGGAACAAGTGTTTGAGTAATTAAAAATGAGTTCTTTGGAATTTTTCTTCTCTTTGAAAAATCTCCTAAGTATGGAATCTGAATATGAACTCTTGTAATTGACCTAAAGTCAAAGTGGCATATATATAGGGGGCCAAAACAAAGTGTGGTCGTTTTGATAAGTTTGCCCACTATTTGCCTTGGGCGCTGTACGTAGGGCGCCCTTGTACAGCGCCTGTACAGCGCCCTTGCTCTGTTTTCACGAGGAAACAGAGTGGCGCTGTACGTACAGCGCTCTGTACCGCGCTATGTACAGCGCCCCAACAGCGACCCAACAGCGACCGATTAAATCGATCAGGTCTGAACAGCGCTCAATGGGCGCTGTTCGTACAGCGCTTCTGTAGAGCGCTTTTGGGGGCGCCCAGTGCAAAAATGCAATCCTAAGTCTAAGCATGACAAGGCAATTGGATATGCAAGATGCAATCAAACTAACATGCAAGAAGAGATGTTCATGAGCATTAAGGCACACATAAAAGACACACAACATATAAGGATTAAACATATGCATGAGTTGTGAGTGTGTGCATCTATCTCTTCAAGACAAGTAAGCACTTAGAATATTACCTTTGGTGCTTGTCAATAGTGAGGTCTTCAAAAGGGCCTAAGCAATAACAACAACATCTAAGCTACCCTTACAAAGCATCCCCACATGTGGTTTGATCACGAAATAAGCCAATTAAAAACAACGGGAATCCTAACAGATGCCTTGAGCATGGGTATTGTCCCATCAAGAAGGGACTTGGGCTTAAGTGGCCCTGGTCGCCTACCAAGTCCAGAATAGGCCGGGTACCTAATGCCTTGAGCATGGTTATTGTCCCCTCAAGAAGGGACTTGGGCTTAAGTGGCCCTGGTTGCCTACCAAGTCCAGAATATACCGGGTACCGCGGACGAGCTACCACGATGCCTTGAGCATGGGTATTGTCCCCTCAAGAAGGGACTTGGGCTTAAGTGGCCCTGGTTGCCTACCAAGTCCAGAATATACCGGGTACCTCGGACGAGCTACCGTGATGCCTTGAGCATGGGTATTGTCCCCTCAAGAAGGGACTTGGGCTTAAGTGGCCCTGGTTGCCTACCAAGTCCAGAATATACCGGGTACCTCGGACGAGCTACCGCGATGCCTTGAGCATGGGTATTGTCCCCTCAAGAAGGGACTTGGGCTTAAGTGGCCCAGGTCGCCTACCAAGTCCAGAATGTTAGGATTATGCTCAATAGCAAGAGTGTAATATTGTAATTAACAATCTTTTTCATATTAATAAAGTGATTTCTGGTTTAACAAATCGTATAGCATTTATAGTTTAATATTATAATTGTCAAAGTAAATAATCATAAGGTCTAAAGACTATGAGAAAAGAAGAATTGTTCGTACATCTGGATATGTATGTGGTAGACACAATTCTTTAGTTAGTCTTGAATAATGTTCACAACTTAAGTTAAATGTTGGGCACCTTTATCTTGTTAAAGTTGTAGAATTCTTTTACTAGCATTTGAGTGGGATCAAATGAGATATGATGAGTCTAAAATCATCGGAGTGTCTTCGAGTAAAAGAATCTAGTGCACTGGGTGCATTGAACTGGATCACAATGAAAAGCTTTATCTAGAACCGTCAATAGATAATAGTCTTTTCATTATCAGGACAATCGGAGAGTCTATCTTAATCCTGAGATAAATGATGGACTAATGGTTGCAAGTGATATCATTTGAGTTATCAATGAGTACGATTATATCGCATAGTCTATCCTCGATAGTTTGGTGATATTCATTTGTTAATCAATAGAGGACTTCATTTATAGATATGGACATCGTGGCTCCATTTAATAAATGAGAGTATAATATCATCATATGGATGTTTTGAGGTAATTGGATATTAAATCTCAACGTTGAGTTTTCGATAGTGTCTATTGAAAACATGGCTTCTGGACAAGTCAAAATATCTAAGTTCAAAACGTGGTCATATGAGTAAATATGGTAACTTGGAGAGTTATAGGCGGTCTATGAACACTTGGCGATTACTGATATTAATCACGAGGATACACTATCTCCAACATGATTGTCTAGGGTATGAATGAGGAACATCTTCCTTTTCTATCTTTATTTAAGAGTTCAATTTTAGCTCTTTAGTGGAATGAGTTAAAATTAATGGATCGGACCTAAGTGAATCATTTGTTGATTGTGATTAGGTTGTGTCTATTGAAGCTTAAATTTAGATAGCCCGCCAAGATCCCCAATCCACACGGACTTGCATGGATCACTTGATATATTCTACCGGACCAATTTAAGGGTCCATCTAGAATTGCATTTAATATATTAAGAATATAATTTGCACATTATTTATGTAATGGGCTGCTCAATTATATTAATATATTAATGAAAGGCATGTGGGCTTGTTTCTTTTAGTAAGAATGGGCCTGGTTCACATGTGGGCTTTTTATTTAAAGTCCAATGGATTAAATGAAATAAGAAAATAATATATGGCCCATTTATTTTAAGTGGGGCGGCAAAGGTGAATAAATTAACCTAATATATTATTTTGTTTCATTGTTTAATTAAATAAGAATTAATTAATTTATTAATTAATTATTTAATTAAGAAACAAATCTTTTTCTGAACAGGAAATATATTTCCTAGAGTTATACTATTGTTAGTAGTATACTAAAAGTGAAAGACTTATTTGGTAAGAAAATAAATAATTAAATTTATTTATTTAATCAAATAGGAAGTCTTTTAATTTAGTCAATTAAAAAAAAGGAATAAAATATCTATGAGTTGGATTAGGGTTTAAAGTCTATTCTTTGATGGAAATTAGGGTGCAACACAAACCCTTTTAGAAGTGTGATTTGCGGCAACCCTAGTGTCAAAAGGAGCAAGATTTCGGCAACCCTAAAAGACAAGGAGAGGAAAATTTCGGCCACCCTAGTTGTTCTTGATACAATTTTCTTCTTCTTCTCAATTCATAGAAAGTGATTTTATTTTTACTAAAAACATAAAAGAGTGAATAGATTATTCTTTGATGGTACACTAATTGCTTGTTCATCAATAAGCTTGTGTGTACAATATCGATTTAGGTTCACGCGAGTTTCGATCATTAGATTGAGAACTCAAAAGTGACCAAAATAATCTTAGTCTTCTTTTGATTGTTTTGTGACTAACAAAAGAAAAAGAAAAGTTTGTTTGTCCATTCTCAGGTTTGCAATTCAAAGAAAAGGGAGACCACGCTCTTAGGTGATCCACGTTCGTGCTAGGATTGAAGATCTTACGGATTACCATCGACGTAAGTCAATCGGATCATGCGACAAAAGGTATTCTTCTTTTGTTGATTGTATGTATGTTTAATTAATTAAAGGGTTAAGGTTCATAAAAAGGAAAAAATTTTAAAACTACTAAATCTATTTTTAGTCTCACTTCCCCTGCGTGTACTACGGTATTTTTCCCTACACAGAATAGGTCGGGTACCTCGGACGAGCTACCGCGATGCCTTGAGCATAGGTATTGTCCCCTCAAGAAGGGACTTGGGCTTAAGTGGCCCTGGTTGCCTACCAAGTCCAGAATATACCGGGTGCCTCAGACGAGCTACCGCGATGCCTTGAGCATGGATATTGTCCCCTCAAGAAGGGACTTGGGCTTAAGTGGCCTTGGTTGCCTACCAAGTCCAGAATATACCGAGTACCTCGGATGAGCTACCGCGATGCCTTGAGCATGGGTATTGTCCCCTCAAGAAGGGACTTGGGCTTAAGTGGCCCTGGTTGCCTACCAAGTCCAGAACATACCGGGTACCTCGAACGAGCTACCACGATGCCTTGAGCATGGGTATTGTCCCCTCAAGAAGGGGTTTGGGCTTAAGTGGCCCTGGTTGCCTACCAAGTCCAGAACGCATTGGGAACCAAGTGCGAGTATTAATTCTGCCCCAGCTGACGTTCAAGCAGGAACTTCACTCCTGAAGAAGCCCAGATTAGGAGCGCAGGTTATTAGAAAAGAAAATTCTAAGTTAAAATCCAACCCAGCGTGAAGCCAACCAGTCCATGCCAGATAATAGCTACACTGTCTCAAGGGATGCAAATTCCACTTATGAAAAGTTAAAACTAGTTTCACAAGACCTTTCTCATGCATGCGGGAAATACACAGAATCATGTCAAGTTAAAGCAGTAACTAAAGATGAGGATTCTCACTGCATTGATGAAAGTTATAAAGGAACCACGGAAGACCATGACACATGATCAGGCTCCTTCAACGAGGCATGCATATCTAAGGAAAAGAAAGAGACAAGCAAAGAGTGCATAAAGCACTAGTTTATACTTACATGCCAAGAGGAGGATTGGGGCTCAGTAGGCCCAACCTCCCCACAAATAAAAATAACAAGTACCAAAGTAGGAAAAAATTAAAAGGATGCACAAGCATCAGTTCGGGGTTACATGCCAAAGGGAGGCCAAGGCACAGAAGGCCTAACCCTCCGCAAATCATTAGGAAAGTAAAAAAGCAACAAAAATAGCTGAACCAAATGATGATGAAGCAGGCATTGATTACTGTCCTTGCATGGGGCTGGCAGGCTCGACGATAGGTAAGGCGGGCTTGATGGATGGCTGGCTTGCTAGAATCTTTTGGGCTTCCGCAGGTAACCTCCCAGATTCCACAGGTGGTGATCCTTGCTGATCCTCAGTTGCATTGGTCTCCTTCTTGTCACTCAAAGCTGGATCACTGCTACTCGCTACGTCCCCGCCTCCTAGGGGCCCCGCTGGCCCTAGAAACGCCTTAGACACTCCATCATCACCTGCCATGATCTCTTCCCTGCTCCAGCCGCGGATTTGATGAAGGTCGAAATAAGGAGGAGCATGCTGGGCCACATGCAGTTGTGCAAGGAAATACCCATCCCCGAACGACTTATCAGCTCCCGCTTCCGCCTCCACAACCCTTGCGATTGCAGCCATAGCCTGGTTCTCTGCTGCAGTGAGCTCTCCCTTCAGCTCATTCCGCTCCAGAACCCGACGAGTGGACCGGGTAACCTCAGCCTCTAGCTCCTTTTGTACATGTTCGAGGTCCTTCTTTGCCTGGGCGGCATTCGCATCCAGCTCCTTTTTCTCCCTCACAAGACGGATGATAGTCCTCTCCGCTTCAATCCTGAGCTTATCCGCTCTAACACGGCCCTCCTCTGCTATGCGGTGCTCCTCTTGAAGCGAAACAGCTTGCTCCCCCGGAGCCAAGATATAGCGAAACACTTACAAAAAAAAGGGAGAGAGACCATAAAATGTGCAGGCCTGACACTTAGCATGGCCACCCAGATCAAAAAATTAGACAAGGGAGCGGATGAAGTTACCTCAGCCGCGACCACAGAACCCTTGGAGGAGAGTTCACTGGCAGGAAGTACAGTAAGCTGGGATGAATCCACTTGGGAACATGACTCTCTGAAGGCGCAAAAGATATTGTCAGAACCAGAGGATGGGCCCTTCTTTGCTTTGGCAGGGACCGGTGCCGCTTTCTCCGAAATTACCACCCCCTTTCCTTTGTTTGAAGAGGGACGGGGAGGAGGCACAGAAGACCGTGATGGGGTAGAGGTAAAAGAACCTGAGGGAACCACCGGAGGAAGCTTAGGAGCGGAAGAACTGGGTAGACCGTGACTCTGACCCAAGTGTGCCTCGAGTTCTTCCAGCCTCGAAGTAGGGGAGAACATCTTTAACGATTGGGGGGAGACCGAGCCTGAAGCGACCCCTTTCTCCTTTTTCACCTTCATCAGTATTGCTTGCTTGAGGGGGGGTACGCGAGGTAGCCTCCCCACCAGTGGGAGAACTCAACCTTGTCTATGCCATGCCTGAATCACTAAAAGGGGCCTCCTCCTGTTGAATGCCTGCAAAAGAAACTACCAATGGAGTATCCATTAGAATCCACACCAGCCTCTTCACAGTATCTAGAAAAAATAAAAAGAGAAAAGAGGGATGAAGAATAAATCACTTGGGATTGCATCTATCGCCAGGAGGGAGCGTTCCACCCTAGCCCGCTCCCAAGGATAGCCCTTCATCCCAGCATGCTGGTAACCCGCCTGTTCGATCGAAGCCAAAAAACTCATGACTGCAGCATCGTCCTCCTCCTTCGCCCACTCTGGCTGTGGCCCGAAAGAGGTAAGGACTGTATGTTCTCGACGACCATATCATACAGAAGCGCCCCAGTTGCCTTTAACCACGATCCATTCCGTCTTCCACCCGGGATCCTTCCTCCGGGTACCAGGGACCACGAAATCAATTGCATTCACGCAGCGAAGATAATACTGGCCAGCGGGCTACTGGGTCAAGGGCGACAGTTGGAAGATGGAGCGAAGCTCTCTATACCCTGGGTCCCCTAAGTTAGGATAAGAGCTAGCAGCCTCCCGCCATAGCACAAGGAAGCCTACCAAATTCCTCCAGAAGCCAGGCACTAGTTGCATAGGAGCTAATCCGAAAGCACAAAGGGCCCGCCTAAGCGTAGGATGGAGGGGAAGGCGAACCCCTCCTTCGAATGCGGCCACATGTATGGGAAGGTGACCAGGAGGAGGAGGAGCATAAGCATCATAATCCCCGGTGGGAAGGGAGAGTTCTATATCAGCAGGGATATTGAAGTCACGCTTCAAGCGAGATAGATCAGCCGCAGTACAGGCCGAGGGGGGAACGCACTCGAAAACCCCAGCTGCACTACCTCCCTCCACTAGTATGCGGTGGCCAAGCTCCTCCATGTCCACCTGCTCCAAGTCTAGGTCCCCATCACCGGAAAGAGCCCCTTGACTCGCCCCATCTCCCTCCTCGGAGATATGCACCGGAGAAGAGGGGGTGTTAACAAACCCTGTCCCAATGGAGGAATGTCGCCTCAAGCAGCAAGGTTGAGGACGTCCCCTACTTCCCCCGGCGGTGGAATCACCACCAGCCCTTCGCCTTTTGTGGGAGAGCCCCGAATTCTCGGGAGAGCTCTCCTTATCGCCATAGCCATAGTCCCTCTCTGTGTTTGAATCTTTAGACGCCATTGTCAGATAGCAGTAGTGAGCAAGGAAGTAGAAGATGTAAAAAGAAAAAAAAACTGGCGCAATGGAAAAAATGAAGAGACTCCGGTCAAGCTGTCTTTTAAATGGGAAGAAAGTGGCAGTTTCAATTTCAAACCGGAGGATCTCAACCCTCTAATGGATCCAACGGCTAGGGCAGCTAGGGAAAAAGCAAACATGACAAGTCCACCACCCCACGAATGCCACGTGGAGCCTCGCGCAGCAAAACATCCCATCGCTGACGTCACGTCCCGAGAAACGCGCCTAATACCTAGAGCCATTATTCCCACATTTAATGTAGCAGGCGTTGGCCCTAGAAACGAATTCTAACAAATTCAAGGGGTGGAAAACAGGAAAAGCCAAGCGGGAAAAGCCCTTCATGCGACCAGGTACCCCGCCTCCAACGTTCAGCAATATTAAGAACATTCAAGGCGGGAGGGACTTCTGTTAACCGAAAATTTAGGCAATTAATTCAAGGAAGAGCTTTTCCCACTGAAGGACCTGATCGCTTCATTGCCTACCACGGTGGCACTCCTAGTCAGTCCAACCCGCTTGTTAGGAACAAGGGCCCGGCCCTCTTTTAACCTTGCCTACTCACAGGCACGCTAGGATTAAGCATTGGTCAACCCTGAATCGGCCTTTCTCCTACAAGAATGCTTGTGAAGAAAGGGTACCTGACCTAGTGGGGAGCCCGCTTCCAAAGCTACGATCCATCCGAGATCCGGCTCTCGCCCCATTATCCAATAAAAAGGACCGCTTCTTCCAGTAGTGGATCCGCTCCAGTAGCCAACCTCGCCGCAGAGATCACTACCTCACCCCACACAGCACCCTCATGCGACTCGAGCGGTCCCCTCTAGAAGAACCCCTAGGAGCTCACTAGTGCCTCCTGCTCCGTAAGGGTTGACGCCAGCCCGTGCCTCCAGCTCACATGGGATAAAGAAGGCGCTGGGAACACCTGCAAAGCACCAATGTTGCCTCATTAATAAGAAGCAGTAAGCACGATTAAGGAAAGACAGCAGCCGATGGTCGAGATCGCCTGCTAGCCACACTACATCAACGGCTGGATTACGTTTCATCTCAGCCCTAATTGAAGGTCAACTATCCCTTACATGCAAGAGGATGCTGGTTTCCTCAGCAAAATACTTGCAGAAACGCAGCAAGCATGAAAAAGGAAATGGTGGAAGAAAGCGCCTGATAGGGTGCAGCGGGACAGGCGCTGACACTGTCCCCTACCAGGCCAGAACCTTGATAACGACTTCCCACCGCCACGAAGACCCTTTGCGACCAATCGAAACTCGTGGAAACACCACCTTTTCACCACCTCAGCCCTACAGAAGCGCTGATATGGACCTAAGGCCTAGGTGGAGCGATCGGAACCCTCCAAGGCGTGTGGTAACCCCGATCCTGCCCTAAATCAGTGGCTGGGATCAGTCCCTCCAATTGCCCCCTGGGAACTAGGGCCCCCACCTACCAAAACTGATGCTCCCGCCAAAGCAAAGCCCGGAGGGCGCAATCCTGATCCTTGATTCCTTATGACCGCCATTGTGGATAAGAGGGGACGGTGGAGATTTAACCAGGGATTCCCGCCTAAACAGACGACCTCCACCTACCCCCCTACCAGAGACACTATAAATGCCCCTGCATCCCACAGAGGAAGGGGTTAGCCCTTGAAAACCGAAACATCCTACTTGGCTACTACCCTGCCTAGTCAAAGCTCCTATGTGTGTGTTCTACTTGGCTACTACCCCGCTTAGTCAAAGCTCCTATGTGTGTGTTCTACTTGGCTACTACCCCGCCCAGTTAAAGCTCCTATATGTGTGTTCTATTTGGCTACCATCTCGCCTAGACAGAGCTCCCATGTGCAACCTATCGAGTCATTTCCCTGCCTAGATTGAACTCTTACATGTTATATTCCCATTCAGCTAGTAAGCCCTTTGTAATAGCTAGATGTAGTATGTGAATTGACGTATGATGTACTCCATTGTTAAGCAATAAAAGGCCCACCTTTTTACCCCTCCAAAGGTATACCAATCACACCACACATACTAGCACGCTACCTCAACCTCTGTTCCGCCATGTAGGATCGGTCCTAATGCATAGTATCGGTCCCTGGTAACCGGACCCAGGGCTTCCCTCGACCCCCCTACATCGGGAAGAGGGAGAACCACCCTACCCGGTCCGGACCAGCTGCGGTGCACCAGTACACCGCGGTCCAGGTTATCCCGGGAAAACCCCGATGGATTTTCAGGATAACAGTATGCTTATTGAATAATTACCTTGTAACTATGATAGTGCATGTTGAAGTCGTATTGCAAGGATTCCACAGTGTTATCATTTCCATCAGCATCTTAACAAAGACATATGGTAGATAGAGTTAGAATTCACATATCTTATTGATAATTCTCTTGTTAGGAAGATTTTGTAAAAATAATTCAAGGCCGTCAAGCTCGCTTTGTAATGTTACAAAACTAAATATGCTTTGTAACATTACAAAAAGACCGTCTTGAAATTTTATTTCAGAACTTACAGACTAGAAAATGACCCTATATCTTATAGTAACATATGTAGAACAAGAGGGTACTACTATTAATAAAATTTCTTCTGTATCTTCTTGTGTTATTCTTCTTCTTCTTCTTCGAATTCTTCCTTCGTAAACAGACATAGGAGAAGATAATTACAAGTATCAATAAGACAACTGGAGAAGCAACAATGATTGTAATAGTTCCAGATGAAATTCTTCCATTGTCTGCATGTACCAAAAATTTACGTGTGACATATTAAATTTATAATTTTTTTGAATACCCCGAAAGCACTGTATATGTGAGCATATACGTTCCTTCGTTACTTGTACGAAAAGGAGATGGTGGTGGTGATGTTGTGGTATTTGGTAACTGTGATGAAGAAGGAGGTGGTGATGGATCATCATCATCAGCAATAGAGGTATAAAAAGGATACAAATCCCAGCGTAGAAAACAGCTAGGCCTCAAAACGAAACCACCTTGCTTCCCATGACAACAAGTCTGAAAGTAAGACAAAGATTGATATAAACAATATTCACAATCTTGTTGTGATAAATTTGGAGTGCACCGCATCAATGCATATATCTTTTGAAATGATGTCACATCTGCTTCTCCGGTTACAAATTTGAGCCTAGAAGAACCATGAGAAGTTTTAGTCACTACGCGAACCATCAAACTCTCCCAGATCTCATCGAACTTTGTCAGATTTGATGTTTGAACATCACTAGTGTTATATCCTGCACTAAGAGGGTCCAGCTCCCTTTTTTCGAAAATAGAGCTGCTTGCATAGCGAACAATGCACGGTGTAATCCCCTTAGATCCCCATGAAAGAGCTTCCTTCTGATTCAAACACTTGCTCATAATATCCTGGATTCCAGAACTGATACAGTAGGCACAATCAGATTCTGAAGAAGGAGAAAATCTTGGCTGCACCGGGTGCAACACTTAGCATGTGCTGAGTGTTGCACCGAGCCAATCACATTTTGACAACTCATCCAACTCAGCTATCCAACAACTCATCCAACTCAGCTATCCAACTCAGCTGAGATCCAAGAAGAAGACAGCGACGGCGGCGACGCCGAATGTGCAGCGATGACGACAACGTGAGGAACGGGAAGGTTTCCGTCGTCCTCCTCCGCTCTCACTACCACCACACCCTCCAGCTCCTCGGTGGCTCTTCGCGTCACCGTTGCCGTTGCAGCGATGACGGCGACATGAAGAGCCGCCAAGGAGCTAGAGGGTGTGGTGGTGGTGAGAGCGGAGGAGGAGGACGATGGAAACCCTCCAGTTCCTCGCATCGCCGTTGTTGCTGCACATCCGCCATCGCCGTGTCGTTGCCGCCGTTGCTGCACATTTGGTGTCACCGTCGCTGCACGTTACCATCGCCATCCTTATCATCTTGGATCTCAATTGAGTTGGATGAGTTATTGGATTAAGTTGGATGAGGTGTCAAAATGTGATTGGCTCGGTGCAACACTTAGCACATGCTGAGTGTTGCACCCGGTGCAGCCAAGATTTTCTCCTGAAGAAGAATTAACATCTCCTCTGCAAAGTGCAAGAGCATAAACTCTATCGGGGTCCTGGCCCATGCTGACATTATAGAAACCACCGGTTGCTGTTACATAGGAAGCAAGATATGAGAAGATGCGGTCTCGGTTTCTGCCATATGTGCTATTTGTTGTGAAGTTTCCTGTAGATTGGTAACATTCCTGGCCAGTGGTAAAACTAATCATGCTAATTACAAGCATTAAAGAAAGAAAATGAAGCAAATTTGTACAACTCATTATTCTTTTTATAGAAACTAAAAGTAAATTTCTTTTCTGAAGATGATCAACAAAAGAATACAATCTACGTATATAAATGATGAATATTGTAAGAAGATATTAAAATATATGCTGTTTGTCCTTTATAATCCATGAATAACACTTTTGGAAAAATTGAACAACCAAATGACTCGAATTAACATCGACCTTCATGGGTCAATCATATAGGATTGAAGATTCAAACAACTCTAAGTCTCTAACACGTACTACTACATCATGAATAATGTAGGGTAGAGGATTCAGGCAACTCTAGCTATCACCCGGCCATTTCATGACTCAATTGCACCCGACCTTACGTTTAAATCATAACCGTACATGTTGGGTTTAAATTTAATATTCAAATGATTCTAGATAGCACCCATTTCATGACTCAATTGCACACGGCTTTATGTTTACATCAATGTCCAATGATTATGTGAGTATGTGACCCACTTGCATCAGTCCAATTGCACCCAACTTTACGTTTACTCTATAATGTAATTGTTTGCGTTCAACCACAAACAATCAATCACACTGTTTTTTTTTTTTTTTTTCTTTTCTCTCTGTTTTCAATCTTACAAAATTGTTAAGCAAAATCTAAAATCTGAAAACCTAAAGCAACAAGCATTAACATATTGAGGAGTGTTGATGCATGAAAATTTTGTTGTTGAATTGAATAACCTCTCCTATTGAGCTTTTAAAACCGAGAGATTACAATTTTTACATTGATACAGTTTGCCAACTTCTTTTTTTTGTTTTTTTTTTCTCTCACTTTTTTTCGATGCCCACTTTCCTTGGTGAGCTTCACCTTTATAATACTTCTTTGTGGGGTTTCTAGGACACGTGTTTGTATATGTGTTTTATTCCACGTGGCGACTGAACTCGGACTTAGGACAAACTTTCCTTTTTACTTTGGGATTGAGTTCGGGCTTAGGACAAACTCTCCTTTTTACTTTGGGGTTGAGCTTGGGCTTAGGACAAACTCTCCACTGGGATTGAGCTCGGACTGAAGACAAACTCTCCACTGGGATTGAGCGTGGACTTGGGATAAGTTCTCCAATGGGATTGAGCATGGACTCGGGACAAGTTCTCTCCAGTAGGATTGAGCTCGGACTCAGGACAAATTCTCCTATTTACACTGGGTTGAACTCGGACTCGGGCTTAAGACGATCACATGTAATCTTCTTTGTCGACGGATGCAGAATAAGTTCCTTGAGTTCGAACCTGGAACAGCCTTGGATAGCCTCTTTCTCGTGCATGTGGGGTGACATTTTGGTCGATTGCCTTCTCCGGGTTTCAAGACGACTTCTCTCTCCAACTCGAATTTTACTCGTTTTTTACCGGTTATGCACACTCATATTCATATATGTCTAAACATATATCAAGGTTTTCTGTTATTAATTTCAGAGTTTTTATCTGGTTAGTTTTAGGGTACAACAAGGAGTATGCTTAAGATTGTTAGACAAAGGAAGTCTCATATTAAAAACATAAAAATCAAGAAAGTAGAGTACTACATGTATCCAATGGATAGACTAGTCTTTTGTTGTAATTAAAACTATCCATAAATATATATATCATTTCTTATAAATATAAAAATACACAAATATGAAAATTTAAGAAAAATGAATCTTGTGAGGAATTTTAATAAATATTATTTTAAAAAACAATATCTCAATAGTTATATTTAAATAGTACACAAAAAAATATATTTAATTAGATATTATACAAACATATTAATTAACTTATATATAAATAGTATGCAAAACATATTAGATATAAAGTTATAGCAAAATGGTAAGGGTAACCCTTATTGTCATCCAAGTCAAGGGTTCGAACCACATGAGTTTCATGGAGTTAAAGTTTCTGGATGATGTGGTGCCTGTGTTGGAATTTATGCCCTAAAGCTTGTAATTTGTAAATGTTATAAATTCAATAATAAAAGAAGTAGTTATTTCATTCAAATATATTAATTCATACGCTTATATTATATATGCAAACATCCAAGATTGCTAGATGTAATCTCAAAATGAGTATATGAATATCATATACAGAGGAATTCAGTTTGAGACATACAATCTAAATAGTCCGTAGAAAGCAAATAAAGCTGGGTACTTTATTTGTGATTAATCTACAGCTGTGATCCATTCCATATTGTACAGTGGTTTTATCCTAGACTACTCATATAGTGTTATGAGAATGGAGACACCTTATATGATATGATCATATAGGATTGGGCTACGATCTATATGAATCTGTCACAAAGATCCGTTAGTTGAAAAGATTCATATATATCGATTAATGATGGCTATATATGGGTCATCTAAATTTTGAGTATCTTACTGACTCCTTCAGGTTAGATCGTGGTTTTTGATTTGTCATGGGTGAGATCGGAATAGCATTCTCGGTCAATATCTCCATATCTTGGAATCACGATTTGGCTTGTGGCTGGGAAGGTATGCACACAATAGTGGAATCCACTCCTTCTTGCAAGAAGTAGATAAGTAGTTCCCTTAAGGGTTGATTCGGGGCTTGAACGATTAAAAGCGCTCTCCTTCTTCCGTAAAGGAATGAATGATATAATCATTCAAGAGAATCAATGATACTTAAAGGAAAAGATATAATTAGAGAGGTATAACGGACTTTATGACCTAGCTCTAATTATGAACTACTTGTGGAGGATCATACCATATGTAATAGTTATATAAATGGACACTGATAAATTGGTTGTATAAAACATCTACAGTTACAAGAGTACAACCTTGGGTTTTTAGTGAAATAACTCTAAGGTTAATAATTGTGAAATATTAATTAAATAGTTTAATTTTTTTTTCTAAGTATTATTGGAGCTCAAACTGTGGGTCTATTAGGTCCCCTTGCTAGCCCTATACGATTGATAGTAACAAGACTCACGAAGAATTGGATGGTCCAATTAATTGTGTTACGAAAGTAACTTAAATATATTTTGGGAATTAATTAAATGATGTGATTATTTAATTAATATATTATTTACTTGTTGAATTAAATATTATTAAATAATATGATTATTTAATGTTAATAAGAATTATTAAATTGTCATATGGAAGTTTTTGTTTCTAACCTTGACAAGAGCAATAAAATAATAAGTGATTATTTTTATTTACTCTAAATAGGTCAAAGGCTCAAACCCTAGTGAAGTAATAATTAAAAAAGGATTTGAAATCCTATTTTAACTTGGATTACTAAACCCTAGGTTCCTAGTATATAAGATATACTGGTCAGGAAAAAGACGCGATTCGGAACCCTAAGGAGAACTAAGGTGTGTGGCAACTATAGAGGGAAAAGAAAAAAAAAGGATTTTTTTTTTTCTCTCATATCAGGGTTGGCTGAATTCATCAAGAAGAGCAAGGTGTTGTCTTCCTGTTCTCTCAAGCCTCCATTCAACCGCTCCCGGAATCCGTGACGTGCCCACACACAGTTGCTAGATCACAGGACATAGCTAGGAAAGCTTAGTGGTATTGGATCGTAAAGAAGGATCGAAAAGAAAACGAAGGAGTGTTCTTCAAAGGTATGAAAACAAATATCTTCCTCATATTCATGTATATACAAAAGGTCCAAAGAAGACGATAGAAATTTTTTTTGAAACCTATCGTTCTTAATTTGTTTTTTATTAATTTTAAAAACTATCATTTCCATTGCACGACTTACTATTGGTATTAGAGCCTGGTTTTGTAATACACGAATATGTTATATTTGTTTTCAAAGTCTTTTCGATATGTATGATATGTGTAGGCACAATCTAGGGTTGTATGGTGTTTTTATTTTTTTTATAACATGGTTGATTGTTAATTGTATGGTACGATGAGTTTAGTTAAATTCGTTTCGGGTTGTAATAATTAGTTATTAATTTTCTTTTTCGATGTAATCATTCTATGTAAATCGATGTCTTGTAAAATCATTATGTAACCTCGTACAAAGGAGAAGATTCGAGAACAAACGAAGAACGAAGACACAGCTGCTACGTGAAAGGGTTGCCGTGCGCAAGGCAAGGGTTGCTACGTGCAAGGCAGCAGTGCACACGAAGGCAAAGTTGTTGCGCGCGCGAAGCACGAGCATTATTGCTGCGTTGCTTGCGCAAGGCAAGGCAGCACAAGCTGCCGTGCGCATGGTGCAACGCCAAGCTGGTCTGCCGCACGCACCTGGCTAGGCAGTTCACCTGTGCGTAGGTCTTATGCTATGCAAGGCAGCCACGCACATGTATTGCTCACGGGCTGGTTTGCGCAAGGTTACAGCGCATGGGTGCTGTTGTGCGCAAGGGCTGGCAGCCGCGTGCTACACGCAAGGCTGTGTACAGCCACCCTTTCGTGCGAATGATGGCTACGCGTAAAAGCGCAAGGCTGAGTGTTCGTGACGCTAGGGTTTGCGTATTCGGAAGCGTGAATGGGCCGAAATATTTTTTATTAATAACTTGGGCCTCCAATAAATGTTAAGTGTAACATATGGGCCTTAGTTTATGATTCATGAAATGGATCACCATTAAAAATATTAGGGTTAATCAAGTTGGACTTGGCTAAAAGCCCATTAGATGAAAAAGATGGACTTGAAGAAAAAGGGATTACAAGAGGACCAAGGAATGCCTTGGATTAAATTTTTGTAATTAGATTTTTTTTTTTTAAAGTTAGATAGCTCATCTTACTCGGTCAACTCATGTATGTTTTATTTATGAGATGATTAAAGCATTGTCATGCATACTTAGGCCATATAGATTAGAAGTGCCTACACTTGCATTATAATATATCATACATGATTAATAGCTCA
Source organism: Acer saccharum (assembly GCA_030490815.1). Classification (NCBI taxonomy): domain Eukaryota; kingdom Viridiplantae; phylum Streptophyta; class Magnoliopsida; order Sapindales; family Sapindaceae; genus Acer; species Acer saccharum. Next base: position 29,137,363 of record CM059868.1, on the reverse strand, counting down.
TTTATTTTATATGTTGTTTATTATTTTTAATATGATTAAAATAGAATGATCACATAAATGGCTATTAATAATGAGACTAGTTTTTAGGAGTAAAAACTTGGTAATTCTCATTAATTACTGATCTTTCATTAAAGAGTTTAATTAAATAAATTAGTAAAGCCTAATACATTATCAAGATTAATATGATTAAGGCCTTAATAATAATTGTACCAAATAATATGATTTAGTTTTAATAGTTAAAACTTGGTAATTCTCACATTTAATTCTAGTCTATTTAAAGTAGTTTACATAGATTGGAATTCGAATAATAAATTAGTTTTTAATAGTTAAAAATCCAGTTTATTATTTAATGTTAATAGGATGAGATTCTAGTAACATAACCTAAAAGAACTGGATTTTTCTTTGCCGTTTAATCTAGGTTCATCTAGAAACACTAGAAAACCCTAACAAGCAAATAGTGAGTGGGAGAAGGATATATAACATTATATCCCACAGTCTCTATCATTAGTAGAACACCGTGAGATTCAAGTGGGGCCTAGAGACGGCTTTATTTTCATCCTCATTAAGGAAGGTCTCCATAAGAGTTAATACCAATGTTAATTTCCTAACGGATAAGATTTCTGGATGTATTTTGGGATTGACTGACCCTAAGGCAGTAACTCTCAAGTTAAGTTTCAGAGATTTGAAATGATGGGTTACACTCACAAGGATTTAATTAAATAGTTAATTAAAATCCTGACTAAAATAAACGATGATTAAATAATATAAGAATAAAGAGTTATTCTGGAGTATCATTTAATTGAGAATGTCTCGATCCGACATACAAGAACTTGACCTACCCTAAGGCGACACTTACTTGTGGCATGTTGGATTATCGTGGCATAGTAACTTTTTTAGGGATTTTTATTGTTCATTTAACATGTTTCATGCATCATGTTTAATTATATGCCGAATAAATTTATATATGTTTTAAATGTATGAATGAATGAATAAGTTTTTATTTATATTTATTTCAACAATGTCTTCTGCTTTATTTTCAATACTTGCCAATGACAAATTAATCGAGGATAACTATACAAAATGGGAAAACAACATTAATGCAATCCTAGTCACCAAAGACCTAAAATTTGTGCATACGGAGGAATGTCCTCCATAGCCTACAGCCAACGCAGCACAAACTGTTCGTGAGGCCTACGAAAAATGGATTTTAGAAAATGAAAACGCCTACATTTATTTGCTAGCTAGCATGATAGAAGTGCTTTATACAAAACATGAAGCAATGACCACATCATATGAGATGATGGAGTCATTGCAGGCCATGTTTGGGCAACCTTCTGAGCAAAAGCAGCACGCAGCTGTTCGTTCCGCAATGACTGCTCGTATGAAGGAAGGATCATCAGTCCGGGAACATGTCCAGGGTATGATGTCCCATTTCAATACTAATGAAGTCAATGGTGGGACCATAGATGAGGCTTGCCAGGTGAGCATCATACTAACAACTCTTCTAAAGAGCTTTGATCAGTTCAAAAGCAACTATGGGATGAACAAGTTGAACTTCAATCTAACTCAGTTGCTTAATGAGCTCACAACTTCTTAGTCCATGATTACGGACAACAAAAGTAAGACCGGTGAGGCAAATGTTGTTGAACCATCTTCCTTTGGATTAAAGAAAAGGAAGAGGTCTACTGGCAAGGCAAAGGCTAAGCACAAGAAGAAACGAGTTCAAAATAAGAAGAAGAGCACCACGATTGACAAAGCAAAAGGGAAGTGTTTCTATTGTGATAAGGTTGGTCATTGGAATAGGAACTGTCCGCAGTACCTCGAGGAGCTCTCTAAGAAGAAAAAAGTGAAAGGTAAATTTGATTTGCTTGTCATTGAATTGTGTTTAGTGGAAGATGAGTCTTCACCTTGGATAGTTAATTCAGGGGCAACTAACCATGTTTGTTCTTTTTTACAGTGGACTGATTATTGGACAGAGATTGAGGAAGGGGCCTTCTCAATGCGCTTTGGAACAGGGAATGTCGTTTCAACAAGAGCAGTAGGAGCAGTTAGACTAGCTTTTAATAATAATTGTTTTCTTTCATTAGATAATGTTTATTACATTCCTGGATTTATAAGGAATTTGATTTCTATATCCAGATTATTAGAACGTTTATATTCAGTTTCTTTTAATAATAAATCAGTTATTGTTTCTAGAAATGGTTTGTATTTGTTCTGGTTTGATTGAAAACAACTTATATGTTTTGAGACCGTCATTACATACATCACTGCTTAATACTGAATTGTTTATAGTTGAAAAACCTAAAACAAAGCGACAAAAGATTTCTCCAAATAATGAAATGTATCTATGCACTACAAGAAAATACTAGGTTTATTGACAATTAAAAACTGTCAATAAAAGGTTTCTTGATAGTTTTTAAAACTGTCAACAATGCTAATGTCAAGAAAAGTCTTGACAGTTTTTGTTTTAATGACAGTTTTTAACTGTCAAGAAATGTTTATAATATATTTATAATTGTCATTATTAATATTTAATTAAATAACATTTTTTATATTTACACACAACCTCCCCCGCCGCCCCTGTCTTCCGGCCATGCCAACTTCGGATAATAATGACAATTAATTGTCATTATTAGGAATTGAACTTAAGACCTCAAGTCAAAAGTTGTAAGTCTTTACCACTTGACTACAACATTTGATGTGTTAACAATTGAAAAAAAAAAAAAACTTTGTTAAATAAATTTAAATTTATTCAACTAATCAAAATTCTAATTTCAGACATATATTAAAAAATATTTATTGAAACTTTTAATAAAATTATATTTTTTAAAACATATATAATCGAGTTATTGGTCAATACTCTATGGTCACATTTGGTTATATGGTGGAATGGTAATTGGAATGGTAATGGGAATGGGAATGAGAATGAGAATGTAAAAGAAAGGAAAGGAAAACTAAGTTTTTTGTTTGGTTGGAACTTTAGAATTAGTCTCTGAATCAATGTTATTTTGTTTGGTTAACAACGGAATGGAATAGAGTTAACTGTATTTTGACCAAATACCCCTAATTATAAAATATTCATAATAACAAAATATATTATGGATAATAATAATAAAATATAAACGTATATTATATATATATATATATAATTATATATTATTTAATATAATAATATATTATATATATAACATATAATATATAATACATATATATTATATATAATACATATAATAAAATATATATCTATATTATATAATATAATATAATATAATATATAAATATATATAATATATAATTTATAATATATATAATAATATAAATATATAATATATATTATTTAATATATTAATATATAATATATAATACATATATTTATTACATAATACATATAATAATATATATATATATATAAATATAAACATATAATATATATAATAATATATTTATATAATATAAATATATAATATATATTATTTAATATATTAATATATAATATATATAATACAATTATATATATTAGGGAAATTATCATTCTCCCCCCTGTAGTTTGCCATATTCTCTAGTCTCCCCCCTCTCCCATGCCTATTTTATATGGTGAGATTGGTTGTATTTATGCATGGGAGGGGGGAAATTGGAGAATTTTAAAACAAGAGGGGGGAGACTGGAGAATACGGTAAACTACAGGGGGGAGAATAATAATTTCCCTATATATTATATATAATACATATAAAAATGATAATAATATATATATATATATATTATATTATAATATACATGTATAATTATAAATATATATAATATATAATATATTATATTATATTATATTATATATATAAAATAATATATTTATACAGTCATTCTATTATCAGTTCGAACTGGCAAAAGATATATCAATTCCTTGCATGTGGGCCATTGGATTTAAAAGATGCTTTGACAAGTGCATACAGTCAAGTCAAAGTATTTAAATCTAATGGCCCACATGCAAGGAACTGATATATCTTTTGTCAGTTCAAACTGATAATAGAAAATCTGTATATTTATATAGCATAATATAATATATATATATATTATCTAATATATGTAATAATATATAATATATATAATAGTATAATATATAAATATATTATATTATATATGCGTATATATCGTTATATATATTATAATAATATAATATATATAATAATTATATATGTAATATATATATATATATAACAGTCTTTCTATTGTCAGTTCGTCCTGACAATAAATATATCAGGACGAAGAATGTAAACCATAGATTATGGAGAAGTTTTGACAAGTGCATACACTTTGAGTTAAAGTATGTAAATCTAATGGTCCACATTTTTCGTCTTGCTATATTTATTGTTAATATTTATTGTTAGGATTAACTGACAATAGAAAATCTGTATATATAATAATAATATAATATATAGTACATATATATAAAATATATATTTATATATTGTTAATATAATATATAATAATAATATATTATTTTTGGAAATGAGGGTATTTTTGGAATGAAGTTGGGGCATATGAGGGTATTTATGGATATAAATTTTAGTTTGGAATGGAATCACCATTCCATTGCATTTTAACAAACCAAACGAATGGAATGACTTTCTTTCCATTCCATTCCATCCAACCAAACATAGCCTATAGGAGACTCGTGACATCAATTGTAATAAGCATGATTTGGAATACAACTCTCACTACATGAGAGATATTTCTCAACATGTATATTGCAATTTAATGAACAAATGTAAGACTCAGATTACTAATTTATATGGATAATTGAATTATTAATGTGTCTTTTAGTATGAAACAAGAGGGTGCAAAATAAATAAACAATTTTAAAAAAAAAAATTTGAATTTTTTAAAAGTAAATGATTTAAAAGTAAATTTATTAAATTTAAAATTTTACTTATCCAATATCGGTTTGCCCAAAAACCGATATCTTACTTTAAAATAAATCCATATCGAAATTTTGTTTGGTGTTGAAAATTGGAAGTAAAAGTTTAAAATAAATATTAAAGATAAATAAAAAATTTGAAAAAACTGTCAAGAAAACTGTCTTTCTTGACAGTTCTCAAAAACTGTCAAGAACTTGCAAGTCTTGATAGTTTTTGAAAACTGTCAAGAAAAAATTGTCAATAAAGATAGTTTTTCTTGTAGTGGTGGCATTTAAGACTTGTCCACATCAACCTTGACATGATAGATAGACTAGTAAAATGCGGATTTTTAAGTCAGTTGGAGATCGGCACTTTACCTATCTGTGAGTCTTGTTTAAAAGGTAAAATGACCACGAAACCTTTTAGTGGAAAAGGGTTTGAGCTACATAACCACTAGAGCTTATACATACAGACGTCTGCGGACCTATGAATGTTAAAGCTAGGGGTGGTTGTGAGTATTATGTCACTTTTAGTGATGATTACTCAAGATACAGATATGTTTACCTAATGTAACGAAAGTCAGAAACGTTTGAAAAGTTCAAAGAAATCTGAGCTAAAGTTGAGAACTAATTAGGCAAAACTATCAAAGCTCTATGATTAGATCGTGGTGGTGAGTATCTCGACCAAGAGTTCGAGGACTATTTGGTTGAGCATGGGATTGTGTCCTAACTCACAGCTCTAGGAATACCACAACAGAATGGTGTAGCGGAGATGAGAAATAGAACCCTGATGGAAATGGTGAGATTTATGATTAGTTTCTCATCATTGCCAAACTCTTTTTAGGGATATGCGCTACAAATAGCGGCTTATATATTGAATGTAGTTCCATCCAAATATGTTCCTAAGACTCCTCTAGAGTTGTGGAATGGTCATAAAGCTAGTTTGCGACATTTTCGCATATGGGGGTGTCCAGTACATGTACTGAAGAACAAATCTAGAAAGTTAGAACCTCGTTCACAAGTGTGCCTATTTGTAGGATATTCAAAAGAGACTAGAGGATGATACTTCTATAGTCAACAAGAAAACAAAGTGTTTGTGTCGACAAATGCAACGTTTCTTGAGGAAGACTATATGAATGATCATAAGCCTCAGAGTAAGATTGTATTAAATGAATTAAAAACTGGTTCAACCAATAAACAATCAACAAGAGTTGTTGACGATGTTGTTGTTCCATTAACGTCTGATAGTCAAACGGTTCCTAGTCAAATCACACTACCACCTAAACGTAGTGGGAGGGTTGTACGACAGCCTGATCGCTATTTAGGTATTGGAGAGGCATATGGTGTTGTCTTTGATGATAGTGTGGATGATCCATTGTCATTTAAACATGCAATGAAAGACTTTGACGAAGAGAAATGGTTTAAAGCCATGAATCTCGAGATGGAGTCCATGTACTCTAACTCAATCTGGGAATGGAACTTGTAGACTTACCAGATGGGATAAAACCCATAGGGAGTAAATGGATCTACAAGAAAAGAGAGGAGTAGACGGAAAGGTAGAGACCTTCAAAACAAGGCTAGTGGCAAAGGGTTATACCCAAAATGAGGGGGTCGATTTTGACGAGATCTTCTCGACAGTGGCTATGTTTAAGTCTATTAGGATACTCTTATCCATTATTGCCCATTTCGATTATGAAATTTGGCAAATGGACGTCAATACTGCATTCTTGAATGACAATCTTGACGAGAGCATCTATATGATGCAACCAGAGGGATTCGTCTCCCAAGATCAAGAGCAAAAGGTTTGCAAGTTGCAAAGGTCTATTTATGGACTAAAGCAAGCATCTAGATCTTGGAACATCAAGTTTGATACTGCCATCAAAACCTATGGCTTCGAGTAAAACGTCGATGAGCCTTGTGTCTACAAGCACATCGTTGACAAGAAAGTAGTTTTCCTGGTCCTTTACGTAGATGATATCCTACTCATTGGGAATGATATGGGAGTATTATCGGAAGTAAATGGCTGGGTTGCTAACCAATTCCAAATGAAAGATTTGGGAGATGCGAGTTATGTTCTAGGGATCCAATTAATAAGGGATCATAAGAACAAACTGTTAGCATTGTCTCAAGTATCGTATATCGACAAGATTCTTGTGCAATTCTCGATGGAGAACTCCAAGAAAGGTAGTCTACCTTCTAGGCATGGATTTCACTTGTCTAAGTAACAGTGTCCTAAGACACCTCAAGAAATTGAGGATATGAGATGAGTTCCATATGCGTCAGCAGTAGGCAATCTCATGTATGCTATGTTATGCATGAGACCTGACATCTGCTTCACAGTGGAAGTAGCCAGTAGATTCTAGTCTAACTTAAGATTGGATTAATGGGTGGCTGTAAAGCTCATTCTTAAGTATCTTCGGAGAACGAGATACTATATGTTAGTATATTCAGAACAGGATCAGATCCCATTAGGATATATGGATTTTTACTTTCAGGCAGATACAGATTTTAGGAAATCCATGTCTAGGTCAGTATTCACCCTTGGTGGTGGAGCCGTAGTGTGGAGGAGTATCAAGCAATTTTGTATTATTGATTCCACCATGGAAGTCAAATATGTAGCAGCTAAAGAAGCGGTATGGCTCCGTAAGTTCTTGAGTGATCTAGAAGTTGTTCCAAACTTGGATAAGCCTATGACACTTTATTGTGATAATAGTGGTACAGTGGCTAATTCCAAAGAACCAAGAAGACACAAAAGAGGAAAGCATATAGAGAGAAAATATTATCTCATCAGGGAGATAGTGCAGAGAGGAGATGTGACTGTGACGAAGATTGCATCGCAAGATAATCATGTTGATCCATTTACAAAGACCTTAACGGCTAAAGTTTTTAAAGGTCACCTAGAGGGTCTGGGATTACGAGACATGTCTCACATGCTGTAGAGCAAGTGGGAGATTGTTGGGATTTATGCCCTAAAGTTTGTAATATGTAAATGTTATAAATTCAATAATAAAAGAAGTAGTTATTTCATTCAAATATATCAATTCATATGCTTATATTTTACATGCAAACATCTAAGATTGCTAGATGTAATCTCAAACTGAGTATATGAATGCCATATACAGAGGAATTTAGTTTGAGACATGCAATCTAAATAGTCCGTAGAAAGCAAATAAAGTTGGGTACTTTATTTGTGATTAATCTATAGGTGCGGTCCATTTCGTATTGTAGGGTGGTCTTATCCTAGACTACTTATATAGTGTTATAAGAATGGAGGCACCTTATATGATGTGATCATATAGGACTGTGCCATGATCTATATGAATCTGTCACTAAGATCCGTTAGTTGAAAAGATTCATATATATCGACTAATGATAGCAATATATGGGTGATGAATGTACACAAACGAAGTTAAATTGCTTAAAGCATACCTAGAGGGGGGGGGGGGGGGGGGGGATGAATAGGTTTTTACACCTTTTTTCAAACCCTTGAACAAACATCCGTTTGTCCCTCAAGGTAGCCTTACACACAACACTATAATTCAAGATAGACATACATAGACAATATGATGACACAATCATAATTGAAATGTCTAAGTATATCAACAAGTCATGTGAGGTAAAATATCAAATAATCATAACAACAAAATAAACTTGTATTTCATAAGATGTTCAATGTGTTACAAGAGTGAGCAAAATGTCACTAAACAAATATTACAATATACAAAAGAATCAAAGATACAAATTGATCTATAGAATGAATACACTAATCACACTATACAAAGACTTGGTTCAAAATACATCACAAGTCAATATTATGAATCAAGACAATAAAATATACAGTTAAAATATAAGAGAAGAGATAGAAAGAATTAACACAAGGGATTTTTTAACGTGGTAAAACCTCCAAGGAGGAAACATCCACGGGTTGAATTACAACCATTGGGTACTATATTATTGGAAAGTAAACATAGAACATTCACAAAGTGACCAATCTTTAGCTCACCCAACCTAGTGAAGTCTAAGCCTACCCAACCCTATTGGAAAGTATGAAATCCCTCAATGATGCGGAACCACCATATATTGGACAACACACTCAACCAACATCGATGGTAGATTAGAAATTCCTCAAGAGTGCATACACATCCCGTGTACCCCGCTCTATCGGAGTCTATGTCTAACCATACGCCTAAGCCTACCAATATGTTAGCCAACTCCCTATCCAAGGCACTCTTGCCTCTAGGGAGCCTCCCATGCATGACTATCCGAGTCCTCCCGACTCTAGCCATGACTTCTTGCTTACCTATCCGAGTCATCCCGACTCTAGGCAAGACTTCTTGCTTGGCTATCCGAGTCATCCCGACTCTAACCAAGACTTCATGCCTTTTACAAGGACTTCCTAGTGTGATCATGTGAATGCAAATGATGCAAACATTCATTTCAACATAGAACATGTGATCAATACATTCTATGGCACAAATAGACCTAAACATGTGAAAACACAATTAATCAAGTCTGGATGCAAAAATCCATGAATAGAAACCTAAGCATGTGAAACACCTAACACATATACTCAAAGTCTCATTCACACATATAACACTTGAATCACAAAATGTTCATTAAGTCCTAATTCAAGATGCTATCAATATACAATCAAAGTCTAGATATATGAGATTAAAATCAATCAATATACTAGACAAAAATATAGAGCAAGGTTTTGAGATTTACATCAATCAAAACCTATATTCTCTAAATCACAAACAAATACACAAATCCTTGATTTCTTCAATCAAAGGACCAAATCAAATCTCAAAGTCATTTTAACACAAAATTAATTCAATTAAGTATCAAACAACCTAAGATGCCATTCTAATCACAATACAACTCACAAACAAATGTAAAATCTAGAATCATAAAATCTAGTCAACATAAGTCCACAAATTGAGTTTCAATTGGAATGATAATCAAGCTACCTTTTCAAATAGCTTTCATAAAACAATAACATATATATAGAAGAAGAAACCCCAAGCATTTGGAAGGTCAAATAACAAGAAATCCCTAAGATGAGACCATTACCTCGGATTAAGATGCTGGTTCGGAATTCAGTGGTCAACCACTGGAAATCACGATCAAACAGCTACCAAACCACTTGGAGATGTTAGAGGACTCAAATACAAACACTCTCCAACTTGAATCACTCAAATCCGACTCCGGATGAGGAAGATATGGTGTTTTGAAGTTTGGAAAAATTGGAGAGAATTCTAGACGGGAAAAACTGAAATCTTCTTCTTGGAAATTCAAAATGAGAGAGAGAGGGAAGAAATAGGAGGAGAGAGAGAGGTCTTTTTGACCAATCATGTGGTGCCACTTCACCCCCAGGCCGTGGGGGGCGCGTGGCCCACACGGGAGCAGAAGGGGCTCCAGGCCGTGGGGCCCACAGCCTCAACCACGGCCAGCCCATGTGGCCCACGGCCTGGGCTGTCCTCTCCCGCGCACTCTCGGTTCGTCGGCCCGTATCTCGAGCGTTCGAACTCCGAATTCGAATCTGTTTTCGGATTACGAACCGTGACTCTCTCACGCACGAAAACGACTATACAACTTTGAAAAACGGTTGAGAAATCATCTCGGAAATCATCGATGAAGTCAACACAACGTAAGAGAACGTAAAGTGGCATAGTCAACACGTTTGGACTCGAAACCTTATGAATGAGTAACCGAAACGACCGAAACTCAATAAGGCATTGAATAAGAACATGTTCAAGTCCTAAACACAAAATACGGAAACATATAAACACAAATACACACACATATGCTAGTTTCCGGACATAGTCCTAGAAAATGCAAAACACAAAGTTTATTAACTAAATGTGAATGCATGAGCATATTTTGCCAAGTGTGTGAAAGTGAAATATAAATGAAATAAAATCATGAAGGGACACACAAGAATGATATGTGTGAGTGTGTGCCTAGCCTTGTAAGAGATAAGAGGTCATGTATACCTTTGTAGACCGATAATGTCCGAAACTCTTAAAAGCCGGCAACTTGAACGAATAATGGTAGAGACGTCCTTCGTCTTCGAAATCCTTCATTTACTAACCACTAAACATTACAAGTAAAACACGTTTTGATATGGAATTAATGCCAACACTAATTATCAACCTAACAGGTGATCTAAATCCTGAGTGTCTTACTGACTCCTTCAGGTTAGATTGTGGTTTCTTATTTACCATGGGTGAAATCGGTATAGCATTCTCGGTCAATATCTCTGTATCTTGGAATCACGGCTTGGCTTGTGGCTGGGAAGGTATGCACACAATAATGGAATCCACTCCTTTTTGCGAGAAGTAGATAAGTAGTTCCCTTAAGGGTTGATTTGGGGCTTGAACGATTAAGAGCGCTCTCTTTCTTTCGTAAAAGAATGGAGGATATAATCATTCAATAGAATCAATGGTACTTAAAGGAAAACATATAATTAGAGAGGTATAACGAACTTTATGACCTAGCTCTAATTATGAACGACTTATGGAGGATCATGCCATATGTAATAGATATATCAATGGACACTAATAAAATTGATTGTGTAAAACATCTACAATTATGAGAGTACAACATTGGGATTTTAGTGGAATAACTCCAAGGTTAATAATTGTGAAATATTAATTAAAGAGTTTAATTAATTTTTTCTAAGAATTATTGGAGCTCAACACTGTGGGTCCATTAGATCTCTTTGCTAGCCCTATACGATTGATAGTAACAAAGACTCACAGATAATTGGATGGTCCAATTAATTGTGTTATGAAAGTAATTTAAATATATTTTGGGAATTAATTAAATGATGTGATTATTTAATTAATATATTATTTAATTAATATATTATTTAATTGTTGACTTAAATATTAATAAATAATATGATTATTAATAATTAAGAATTATTAAATTGTCTATAGAGGTTTCAGTTTCTAACCTTGATAAGAGCAATAAAATAATAAGTGATTATTTTTATTTACTCTAAATAGGTCAAAGGTTTAAACCCATGTATAAAGTAATAGTTAAAAGGGATTTAGAATCCTATTTTAACTTAGATTACTAAACCCTAGGTTCCTAGTATATAAGATATACTTGTCAGGAAAAAGAAGTTATTCGAAACCCTACAGAGAACAAAGAGGTGCGGCAATAGCAAGGAGAAAAATAAAAGTTTTTTTTTTTTTTTTTTTTTTTTTTCTCTTTGCTCAAGGGTTGGCCGAATTCTCAATAGGAAGTAAGGTGTTGTCTTCCAGTTCTCTCAAGCCTCCATTCAACCGCTCCCGGAATTCTTGATGTGCCCCCACACACAGTTGCTAGATCACAAGACATAGCTAAGAAGGCTTAGTGGTATTGGATCACAAAGAAGGATCGAAAAGAAAACGAATGAGTGTTCTTCAAAGGTATGAAAACAAATATCTTCCTCATATTCGTGTATATACAAAAGGTCTCAAGAAGACGATAGAAAAAATTTAAAACATATCGTTCTTATTTTATTGATTAATTTCAATTTATTTTCCGCTGCGCAACTTATATTACATATCTTTTGCAGTTGATTCTTGAAGATTTGTGCAAGAAATCGTGAAGATATGAAAAGAATTTTGAAAGAAAAATTCGAAAAATTGATTTGGGGTCTCTCTCTCTCTCTCTGAATTCAAAATCTATGGTTGATCTCTTCTCTCCTTTCACAGATTTCTTTTCTTTTGTTTTATTAATTTCTTTTTTAATTCTTTTAGAATGAATGGCAGTTTCGTTCGAATAGTGGATTGTTTAGTAGGAACAATAAAAATGCTAATTCGAAGTAAAATTAGTAAAGCCCCTAATTTTTTTGGTTATTTTTGAATTTCATCATAATATTTTAGTTTACTTTATTAGTGAATATTAACAATAACAAAATAATTTTGTCTTAAAATTTAATAAATCATTTATTTAGACCATATAACAATTAATAGTTACTTAAGGTCAAAAAAAAAAAAAAAAAAAAAAAGACAATTAATAGTTGAAAGGCATATAGATTTGAAAGTATTGTTTTCAAATATTTCTAGTTTTAAAAAAACAAACTCAACACTACTATTCAGTTTTTAGTAAAAAAAAAAAAAAAAAAAAAAAAAAAAAATTTAAATTAAAATATGTAATTTTGTTATCAGCTTTCTAACACTATTTAATTTTCAATAAAATTTAGCAAAAAGCAAAACGAAAGTTTTGTGTATTAGTTTCATGAACTTGTGCATGACAAAGCGAAAGTGATAGGTTCTCGAATTCACGAGAGAGTTTTGTTCCAAAGAATGATTTTATTAATATCCAAGAAAAAAGTAACAAACAACTATTCTGACTCTTGCTTAAATAGAAAAAATAAATCTGACTCCTCTAGGATTCAAGATTCCTAAATTGACTAAAACAAGAAAAACTCAAAACTCACCCAGAAAAGGTAAATTTGTGTGATTTCCAAAATTTAATGAACTATTCCTAAACATACTCAAACAAACTAAATTCGGCTAAAAACGAAAATTACTAAAAACAGAAAAGCTAAAAAACTGAGGTCAAATTGGTCTTTTTTTAGGAAAACAGCAATGTAGTTTGTCAATTTCTATGGGACTCGTCGATACAGTTCTAACAATATATTACTAGTCCAAAACGGACGTCGTTTGCTCCAAATGCTTTTCGAAGTGTGTCCTACAAAAGTGCCACTACAAGAAAATAGTAGATTTATTGAAAACTGTCAAGAATATTTTTCTTGATAGTTTTAAAAATTGTCAATAACGCTAGTGTCAAGAAAAGTCTTGACAAATTTTTTTTTCTTGACAGTTTTTAACTGTCAAGATATGTTTATAATATTTAATTAAAATCTGTTATTATTTAATATTTAATTAAATAACATTTTTTTATATTTATACACCACCTCCCATGCCACCGGACCACCCCCTGCCACTGTCCGGCCCTGCCTACTTATGATAATTGTTATTATTAGGAACTGAACTTGAGACCTCAAGTCAAAAGTTGCAAGTCTTTACCACTTGACTACAACATTTAATGTGTTAACAATTGAACAATATTTATATATAACCTATATGAGTTGTTAGAAATTAAAAAAAAAAAAAAAAACTTTGTCAGATAAATTTAAATTTATTCAACTAATCAAAATTCTAATTTCTACGATAGACATATATTAAAAAATATTTATTGAAACTTTTAATAAAATTAAAATTTTTAAAACATATAAAGTCGAGTTATTGGTCAATACTCTATAGTCACGTTTGGTTACATGGTGAAATGGTAATCAGAATGGTAATGGGAATGAGAATGAGAATGAGAATGAGAGTGGAAAGGAAAGGAAAACTAAGTTTTTTGTTTGGTTGGAACTTTAGAATTAGTCTCTAAATCAATATCATTTTGTTTGGTTAACAAAAGAATGAAATGGAGTTAACTGTATTTTGACCAAAGTTCCCCTAATTATAAAACATTTATAATAACATGATATATTATGGATAATAATAATAAAATATAAAAGTATATTATATATATATATATATATATATATATATAATATATAATGTATAATACATATATATTATATATAATACATATAATAATATATATATATAAAGTCTTCCAATAAATACCAAGAAACCTATAACAGGGCTTTGGAACAGATAGAGATAGACAAACATCTCAAGATCAAGATTGAGCATGACGAAGCGCAATCTACCAAGCATTTGAAGAAGGAATTCCCAAAGCATGAGCCAATTAAGAAGATCCAGAATCAACCCCTTAATCGATCTGCGTACCGATCGCCTCCTTATCCAACACAGTGGGAGCGAGACCTAGCAAGAAGGACCCCTACTAATGCAACACCCCCGCCAAAGGAAGTAGCACGGATAGCAAGGAAGGGGGAAGAATACAACCATGATTGCTTCATTCTAAAGCTCGATGGACAAACCTTGTTGAAAGGAATGAGATCTAGTGACAATTGCTATTGTCTTGAAGCTAGAGTTGTCTAGTGCAATGTGTCTAAGAATGAGCAAATTAAGTTATGGCATGAAAGACTTGGCCACATGAACTATCGGGATTTATGAATCTTAGATAAGTTTAATGTTATGCATGGCCTTCCCAAGCTTGGGAAGAAAGTTGATGGCATTTGTGGACCTTGCCAACAAGGGAAACAAACCAAGAGTATGCACAAGAAGGGCAAGTATCTCTCCACCAAGAAGCCCATAGAGCTTCTCCACATGGATCTTATGGGTCCCATGCAAACCAAAAGTTTAGGTGGAAAAAGATACATTTTTGTTTGTGTAAATGATTTCTTTAGGTACACATGGACATATTTCCTTAGAGAAAAATCTGAAACTTTTGACAAGTTTAAAATACTTTACACTAAAATTCAAAATGAAAAAGACTCTAACATTAAAAGCATTAAACGAATTAGAAGTGACCATGGGAGGGAGTTTGAGAGCGCCTACTTTGAAAGCTATTGCAATAGCTTAGGCATTTCCCATAAGTTTTCGGCTCCTAGGACACCTCAACAAAATGGAGTTGTTGAGAGGAAAAATAAGGTCCTTCAAGAGATGGCCTGTGTGATGTTGCTTAGCAACAATGTCCTTAGGAACCTATGGGCCGAAGCCGTCAACACGGCTTGCTATATAGGAAATAAAGTCTTCCTAAGGTCCTGAACTAGGCAAACCTCTTATGAGTTGTGGAGAGGTAGAAAGCCAAATGTTAGCTACTTCCACTCCTTTGGAAACAAATGCTACATTCTAAATGACTGTATGTGGGCCACTGGATTTAAATACTTTGACTGACAAGTGTATACAGCCAAGTCAAAGTATTTAAATCCAGTGATCCACATGCAAGGAACTGATATAACTTTTGTCAGTTCGAACTGATAATAGAATTTTTGTATATATATATATATATATATATAAAGATATATATAATTTATAATATATATATTATATTATACAATATAAATAATAATATATTTATATAATATAAATATATAATATGTATTATTTATTATATTAATATATAATATATATAATAATATAATATATAATACATATATATATATATATATATTATATAACACATATAATAATATATAAATATAAATATAAATATAAATATAAATATATTATTTAATATATTAATATATAATATGTATAATAATATAATAGATATAATACATATATATATATATTATATACAATACATATAATATATATATATATATATTATATAATATAATAAATATACTAATAATAATATATTTATATAATATAATATAATATATATAATTATATATATATATATATTAATATATTAATATTATATATATTATATATAATATATGTAATAATATATAATAAATAATATATAATATATTATAATATATATAATAGTATAATATATAATATATAATATATAATATATATATATTATATTATTATTATATAATATATATATATATATATATATATTATAATAATATAATATATAATAATAATATATATAATATATATAATATATAGTTCATATATAAAATATATATTTATATATCATTAATATAATATATATAATAATATATTATTTTTAGAAGGGAGGATATTTTTGGAATGAAGTTGAGGCATATGAGGGTATTTATGGAATATAAATTTTAGGTTGGAATGGAAGGGCATTTCATTGGTTTTTGGATGGAATGCCCATTCAACCAAAATGGTAGAATCTCCATTCCAATGGAATCACCATTTCATTGCATTTTAACAAACCAAACAAATGGAATAGCTTTCTTTCCATTCCATTCCATTCCATCCAACCAAACATGGCCTATAGGAGACTCGTGACATCAATTGTAATAAGCATGATTTGGAATACAACTATCACTACATGAGAGATATTTCTCAACATGCGAGATATTTCTCAACATGCATCTTGCAATTTAATGAACAAATTTAAGACTCAGATTACTAATTTATATGGGTAATTGAATTATTAATGTGTCTCTTAGTATGAAACAAGAGGGTGCAAAATAAATAAACAATTTTTTTTAAATTATTTTTTTGAATGTTTTAAAGTAAATGACTTAAAAGTAAATTTATTAAATTTAAAATATTACTTATCCAATATTGGTTTGTCCAAAAACCGATATCTTACTGTAAAATAAATTTATATCGGGATTTTGTTTGGTGTTGAAAATAGGAAGTAAAAGTTTAAAATAATTATTAAAAATAAATAAAAAATTTGAAAAAACTGTTAAGAAAGACAGTTTTTATTGTAGTGCATTTCATTTATAATTATATAAGCCAACTTTGGATGGAAACTTAATGACCAATAAGCCCGATAGATTTTTCTTGATTTGGGCCCGTGCCCATTATGTAAGTCGAAATAATTGTATACAAACTCTTATTTTCTCTGTCTCTTTAGTCATTACTTAATCAATCTGACACTAATTGAGGCAAAATAAACGGCTACAGGAACCAGGAATGCAACTCCACGTCTCCACCTACAGGGGAGTCTCAGCGATAGAAGGGATACAAATCCCAGCGTAGAAAACAGCTAGGCCTCAAAACGTAACCTCCTTGCTTCCCATAACAGCAAGTCTGAAAGCAAGACAAAGATTGATATAAACAATATTCACAAACTTGCTGTGATAAATCTGGAGTGCACTGCATCAATGCATATATCTTTTGAAACAATGTCACGTTTGCTTCTCCGATTCCGAATTTGAGCCTAGAAGAACCATGAGAGGTTTCAGTCACTACGCGAACCATCAAACCCTCCCAGATCTCATCAAATTTCGTCAGATTATTTGTTCTTATATCACCAGTGTTATATCCTGCACTAAAAGGGTCCAACTCCATTCTTCCGAACATAGGGCTGCTCGCGTAGCGAACAATGCATGGCAGAAGCCCCGCAGATCCCCATGAAAGAGCTTGTTTCTGATTCGGACACTTGCTCATAATATCCTGGATTCCAGAATTGATACAGGATGCACAATCAGATTCTGAAGAAGAATTAACATCTCCTCTGCAAAGTGCAATAGCATAAACTCTGTCGGGGTCTTGGCCGATGCTGACGTTATAGAAACCACCGTTTGCTGTTACATCGGAAGCAAGAGATGAGAAGATGAGGTCTCGGTTTCTATCATATGTGCTGTTTGTTGTGAAGTTTCCTGATGAATCATAACATTCCTGGCCGTTGATAAATACAAGCATTAATAAAGAAAGAAAAAGAAGCAAATTTGTAGAATTCATTATTCTTTTAAAATATAAACTAAGTAATTTGTTTTCTGAGGATGATCAAAATAAGAATACAATTTGTACAAGTCGTTATTCTTTTTATATATGCTACTTGTCCTCTATAATCCATGAAAAAGATTCCACTTTCTTTTGGAAAAATTGGTTTCCATATGATGGAAAAATTGAAGCATGGGTCAATTGTACCTTTATGTCTACATCATAACATTTAGAGTGGAAGTGTGGAACTTGAACATTGAAACAACTATTTTATTTTGACAATCAATACATAAATGTCATGAAAGAGGAGTAATCACCCATTTCATGAGTCAATTGCAGATATCTTACGGGTTTAATATTCAAATATTGATTCTAGCTGGCTAGCACCCACCCACTTTTGACTCAATTGCACATGGCTTTGTTTACATCATGAATGAAGTCAATTCCACTTCGGTTAACGCTAGAGACGTAAAATTAAAATTTTGGAATTATTTTTTTTATTTTATTTTTAAAGAAAATCCTTTATTAACTCTGTAGAAGAGAAACTAAAACCAAATCACAAGAGCCTATTTGATCAAGCCAAGAAGGCGTCTGACAGCATCTCCAAAGTTGCTCTAGAACAGCCACCAACTTCAACATAGAGTTTCTTATTCATTAGAGCATCTCCAATGTTTTGCTCCAACTTCAACTTCAATTTGAAGTTAAATGGGAATTTTCTAGGAATATGTTTACATTAAATTTTTTTCCACTCCAATGTTCAACACCAAATGTTACACTAAAAAAGCATCTTTAAAGAATATTCTCCTAATAAACATTTATACTGTACCAATTAGTTTCCATTAGTTAATTTATATAATATTCAATAATTTCATTAACATAAAATATATATCAAAGTGGGTGTCATTTTGAAGATCTTGACGAGATCTTTCTAATAGTATATTTTTTGGGAATACATATCATTTAATTAAGTATAAAAAAGATTGATTAGAAAAGATAATTAAAAAAAAAAAGAAAAATAACTGATGATGTGACGTTTTCCAGAATTAAAAAAAAAAAAAAAAAAAAAAAGAGGAGTTGCACTGAGGAACAATGCATCTACATGCCCAGTGGTGCACTGTTACTTAACACAACTTTTTTTTCTGGGACGAAACAAAATGAAGCAACGTTGGAGAGCCCATTCGTGAACAGTACACATTATGTTGAAGTTGGCGTAGCTTCATTTTGTTGTTCCCAATTTTATTTTATTTTATTTTATTTTATTTATTTATTTATTATTTTTTTTTTGTGTATTGGAACAGTACGCTTTATATAAAAACCAAATGTTCACACGTACAAAAACCATCAACTTGTTTTTTATTTATTTTTTTATTTTTTTATTCTTCAATATCATATCAAGGCTTTATTTTTTAAAAATATTTCTAATTTAGCCCTTTTTATACATAATTAAAATAATATGTGTTATCCTTAAAAATCCGTCAGGATTTTCCCGGGATAACCTTTTGTGCATGCTTTTGGTTTGTTTTCCTTGTTAGTAAGGTCCACAAATACCATTGGCTTTCTTCCCAAGCTTAGGGAGGCCACGCACACACTCGAACTTTCCAAGGGTTCTTAAGTCTCTAAAGTTCATGTGGCCAAGTCTTTCATGCCACAACTCAACTTGCTCATCCATGGACACATTGTTTGAGACTATTCTAGCTTCAAGACAATAACAATTGTCACTAGATCTCATACCTTTCAACAAGGTTTGTCCATCGGGCTTTAGGATTGAGCAATCATTTTTACTAAACAAGACGGAATATCCTTCATCACTTAGATGTGAAATGCTTATTAAATTGGCTTTCAAGCCATCAACAAATAAAGCATCGGATAAGGAGGGTAAACCGGGAACGGAAATGGTTCCTTTCCCTACCACTTTCTTTTTGGATCCATCACCAAAAGTGACATATCCACCTTCCTCCATAACTAGAGTCTCGAAGAAACTCTTGTTTCCTGTCATGTGCCTAGAGCACCCACTATCCAAATACCAAAAATTAGAAGAATTTGCCTTCAAGGCTATTTGTGCAACATGGCAAACATTTTCATTCTTTCTAATCCACTTAGCAACAATTTTAGCTTTCTTAGTGGTCTTTGGTACATGTGCTCTATTATTCCTAGGATCATGCAAATCAATATTATCATTCCTAGGAACATGCATCATGGCTCTTTTCTTTTTCTTCTCTATCATGCTTCTAGTTTTGCACATTTTTATATAGCGAAAGCAATGTGGTCTAATATGACCATCAAATCCATAAAAGTGACAAATAGGGGTAAAATAAGGAATCATACCTTGTCCTTGTCTTTATGGATGAAAGGGTTCAATGCGTCTTCATTGTTGAACCGGTCTAGGTTGCTTCCAAGCTTGAGGTTGCATGATAGGCCTCTTTCCTTTGTGAGCCATTTGTGGAGGAATGTTGGCTTGAGGGACCCTAGGGGGTTGAGCTTGAGGTTGCCCTCTTGGCCCCATTTTCACTTGTGCATTTGAACATTGTCCTACTTCTAACTTCTTCCTAGGAATTTGCACAAATGAAGTTTCTTCTTTCCTCAAACTCTTGACAAACACGGTCTTATTAGAGGTTGAGATCTTCTTACCATCTTCATACCCAAGACCCCTCTTGTCACATGGACTCTTTCCAACACCAAACATATGGTCAAGCTTCTTGGTGCTAGAATCCATCATAGTCAAAGATTCTCTAACTTTTTCAAGCTCCCTCTTTAAACTATCTTCATTCCTCCTAGACAAGACTAACTCCTCTTTTAGCTTATCTTCCATCTTCTTGAATTTTTCCACTTGTTCACTCAAGTGATCATTATGAGATGCAAGCTCAAGATTTTCTTCTCTCAACATCTTGATCTTTCTTGTGCTCTTGATTGCTAAATCATTAAACTCGGCATGATATTTAGCAAGCACCTTTTTCTCTACAAATCCATTCATAGAGTTAGAAGAGGAATCACTTTCTACTTCACTTGAGTCATTTTCCTCTTGACTCATTTCCTCTCTTTCACTAGCACTTTTGCTTTTATGGGAGAAGGCAAAAGTTAGGAGATTAGCCATGAGCTCTTCATCATCCGAAGACTCATCTCCCTCATAGGAGTCATCACTACTTCCACTCCAAGTGGCGGCCATCACTTTCCCCTTTTTCTTCTCAACATGATTTGCACAATTGGGGGTAAAATGACCTATGCCACCACACTCGAAACAACGGACCCCTTTCCTTTCGGCCCTTTCTTGCCTAGGTTCAAACTTCTTGAAAGAGCCCTTTTTCTTCAAATCTTGACCTTTTGACCCAAAGCTCTTTCTTCTAAACTTCATAACCTTGTTGAACCTTTTTACAAACATGGCAAGGTCTTCATCCGAGTCAACCTTCTTTGCCTCTTTTTCATCCTTGGAGGTCTTCAAAGCAATTCCTTTTTGCTTTTTAGTAGGTGTGGAGACAGGCCCCTTCTTAGACTCATAAGCTAGAAGTCTCCCAATCACCTCACTCGGCTTCATATCCTTATAATCACTATTTTCTTCTAAAGCCGTCACCTTCGATTCAAACCTATCGGGTAGAGATCTCATAATCTTTTGCTTGATTCTCCTATCCGAATATGGATCACCAAGTTGATGACTTTGGTTGACTATATCCATCAACTTGATCTCGAAGTCGTTGAAGCACTCATTCTCCTCCATCTTGAGCATCTCGAATTGAGTTTGGAGGACTTGAAGCTTAGAGTCCTTCAGCACTTCGGTTCCCTCATGTGCAATCTCTAGGATGTCCCATGCTTCCTTAGCTATCCTAGTATTTTGAATCAACTTGTATTGATTTTCGTCCATAGCACACAAGATGGCATGCATCGCCTTCCTATTCCACTTTGAAGCATCAAACTCTTGCGCGTTCCATTGCGCCTTAGGCTTCAAAACATCTTCTCCTCCACCCGCGGGAGTCATCATAGGGAGATCATATCCGTCTTCCACCGCCATCTATGCACGGTCATGAATTTGGCATATGTAGGATTCCATCTTCCTTTTCCATTGGGAATAGTTCAATCCGGTAAGAAGTGGAGGCCTTGTGCTAGAAGCACCTTTGTTGCCACCACCATTTCCACCGTTTCCACTCATAGTGTTTATGAATGAATGAAATGAATGCAAATGTATGAATGATCAAAAATCACACAAAATGCAAAACACACCAAAATAAGCAAGGATCACCTATGTATGTCTAGGAACCCGCTTTGATACCAATTGAAACTAATTATAGCACGGTGTGTATAAAAATATCTAGAGGGGGGGTGAATAGATTTTATGCTTTTTACCAAATTTTTCGTGTTAGTCAAAATTATGAAATTACCCCTAAATAGATAAAGCAATAAATCAAGTAAAATATGCGGAAATTAAATAAGACTTGATTTTTACGTGGAAACCCTCACGGGAAAAAAACCACGGGCTAGTAAGTAAGCCACACTCGAACCTCGAATCCACTAAATGTATAAACAATTACAACCTAATCCCGGAAGTAATCACACACCTACCTAATCCCGGTATGAGTGAACCTAGTCCAATTTGCTTGCGATCTAAGCAACCTAATCCCGGTTGCTACACACAAGACTTAGTTTCTCTATGAAGAGAATATCACCCTAAGTGAATATATGTGAATATCCAAAATGCAACATAGAGCAAGGGAAACCCTATATGCTTATCTAAGATGATTAATATGCAATTAGAACAATCCTAGATATTTAAAAACTAAATGACATGTTCAATCAAATAGTTTAGCTAATCAAGATTAAGCACAAAACCTAATTAGCTATCACAATACAACTTCTCAAACATACATCATACTAATCTCAAACTTGTATTCAAAATATATAAAATAACATACAAGTAATTAATTGAGATTGCTTAGTTAAGAAAGACACAAAATATGTAAGATATTAGTGAAAAGTTTACCAAGCAAAGTATGATGAAGAATCCATGCTAGATGACATCTAGATGATCTAAGATGATGCTAGATGATGATTGATGATCATGGAAAAAGTGTTTGAGTGATTAAAAATGAGTTCTTGGAATTTTTCTTCTCTTTGAAAAATATCCTAAGTATGAAATCTGAATATGAACTCTTGTGATTGACCTAAAGTCAAAGTGGCATATATATAGGGGGCCAAATCAAAGTGGGGTCTTTTTGATAAGTTGGCCTCAATATTGCCTTGGGCGCTGTACGTAGAGCGCCCTTGTACAGCGCCTGTACAGCGCCCTTGCTCTGTTTTCACGAGAAAATAGAGAGGCGCTGTACGAACAGCGCTTTGTACAGCGCTCGTACAGCGCCCATCCAAAATGCATCAGACCTGATGCATTTAAATGGTATTTTTGCATCAGGTCTCATGGGCTCTGTTCACAACAGCGCTTTGTAGAGCGCTTTGAACAGCGCCCTTTGCAAAGATGGAATCCCAAGATTATGCATGACAAGGCAATGGGCCCCCTATATATATAGGGGGCCAAATCAAAGTGGGGTCGTTTTGATAAGTTGGCCTCTGTACAGCGCCCTTGCTCTATTTTCACGAGAAAACAGAGGGGCGCTGTACGAACAGCGCTTCTGTACAGCGCTCGTACAGCGCCCATCTAAAATGTATCAGACTTGATGCATTTAAATGGCATTTTTGCATCAGGTCTAATGGGCGCTGTTCACAACAGCACTTTGTAGAGTGCTTTGAACAGCACCCTTTGCAAAGGAAGAAACCCAAGATTATGCATGACAAGGCAATGGGCAATGCAAGATGCAATCAACCTAACATGCAAGAAGAGATGATAATGAGCATTAAGGCACACACAAAAGACACACAACATACAAGGATTAAACATATGCATGAGTTGTGAGTATGTGCAACTATCTCTTTAAGACAAGTAAGCACATAGAAAATTACCTTTGGTGCTTATCAATAGTGAGGTCTTCAAAGGGCCTAAGCAATAACAACAACATCTAAGCTACCCTTACAAAGAATCCCCACATAAGGTTTGATCACGAAATAAGCCAATTAAAAACTACGGGAATCCTTACAGTATTATATAGGTGGCCTAATTTCTTTTCTCTTTTCTTTTAGGGTTGCCGAAAATCCTTCTCTAAAACCAACTAGGGTTGCCGCAAATCACTTGCCAAAATAGGCTTGTGTTGCACCCTAATTTCCATCAAAGAATAGACTTCAAACCCTAATCCAACTCATAGATATTTTATTCTTTTTATTGATTAAATTAAAAGACTTCCTATTTGATTAAATAAATAAACTTAATTATTTATTTTCTTACCAAATAAGTCTTTTACTTTTAGTATACTACTAACAACAGTATAACTCTAGGAAATATATTTCCTGTTCAGAAAAAGATTTGTTTCTTAATTAAACAATTAATTAATAAATTAATTAATTCTTATTTAATTAATTCTTATTTAATTAAACAATGAAACAAAATAATATATAGGCTAATATATTAACCTTGCCGCCCCACTTTTCTAAAATTGGGCCTTATATTATTTTCTTATTTCATTTAATCCATTGGACTTTAAATAAAAAGCCCACATGTGAGCCAGACCCATTCTTACTAAAAGAAACAAGCCCACATGTCTTTCATTAATATATTAATATAATTGAGCAGCCCATTACATAAATAATGTGCAAATTATATTCTTAATATATTAAATGCAATTCTAGATGGACCCTTAAATTGGTCCGGTAGAATATATCAAGTGATCCATGCAAGTCCGTGTGGATTGGGGATCTTGGCGGGCTATCTAAATTTAAGCTTCAATAGACACAACCTAATCACAATCAACAAATGATTCACTAAGGTCTGATCCATTAATTTTAACTCATTCCACTAAAGAGCTAAAATTGAACTCTTAAATAAAGATAGAAAAGGAAGATGTTCCTCATTCATACCCTAGACAATCATGTTGGAGATAGTGTATCCTCGTGATTAATATCAGTAATCGCCAAGAGTTCATAGTGTTAGGATTATGCTCAATAGCAAGAGTGTAATATTGTAATTAACAATCTTTTTCATATTAATAAAGTGATTTTTGGTTTAACAAATCGTATAGCATTTATAGTTTAATATTATAATTGTCAAAGTAAATAATCATAAGGTCTAAAGACTATGAGAAAAGAAGAATTGTTCGTACATCTGGATATGTATGTGGTAGACACAATTCTTTAGTTAGTCTTGAATAATGTTCACAACTTAAGTTAAAGGTTGGGCACCTTTATCTTGTTAAAGTTGTAGAATTCTTTTGCTAGCATTTGAGTGGGATCAAATGAGATATGATGAGTCTAAAATCATCGGAGTGTCTTCGAGCAAAAGAATCTAGTGCACTGGGTGCATTGAACTGGATCACAATGAAATACTTTATCTATAACCGTCAGTAGATAAAAGTCTTTTCATTATCAGGACAATCGAAGAGTCTATCTTAATCCTGAGATAAATGATGGACTTATGGTTGCAAGTGATATCATTTGAGTTATCAATGAGTACGATTATATCGCATAGTCTATCCTCGATAGTTTGGTGATATTCATTTGTTAATCGATAGAGGACTTCATTTATAGATATGGACATCGTGGCTCCATTTATTAAATGAGAGTTTAATATCATCATATGGATGTTTTGAGGTAATTGGATATTAAATCTCAACGTTGAGTTTTCGATAGTGTCTATTGAAAACATGGCTTCTGGACAAGTCAAAATATCCAAGTTCAAAACGTGGTCATATGAGTAAATATGGTAACTTGGAGAGTTATAGGCGGTCTATGAACTCTTGGCGATTACTGATATTAATCACGAGGATACACTATCTCCAATATGATTGTCTAGGGTATGAATGAGGAGCATCTTCCTTTTCTATCTTTATTTAAGAGTTCAGTTTTAGCTCTTTAGTGGAATGAGTTAAAATTAATGGATCGGACCTAAGTGAATCATTTGTTGATTGTGATTAGGTTATGTCTATTGAAGCTTAAATTTAGATGGCCCGCCAAGATCCCCAATCCACACGAACTTGCATGGATCACTTGATATATTCTACCGGACCAATTTAAGGGTCCATCTAGAATTGCATTTAATATTTTAAGAATATAATTTGCACATTATTTATGTAATGGGCTGCTCAATTATATTTATATATTAATGAATGACATGTGGGCTTGTTTCTTTTAGTAAGAATGGGTCTGGTTCACATGTGGGTTTTTTATTTAAAGTCCAATGGATTAAATGAAATAAGAAAATAATATATAGCCCATTTATTTTAAGTGGGGCGGCAAAGGTGAATTAATTAACCTAATATATTATTTTGTTTCATTGTTTAATTAAATAAGAATTAATTAATTTATTAATTAATTGTTTAATTAAGAAACAAATCTTTTCTGATTAGGAAATATGATTCCTAGAGTTATACTATTGGTAGTAGTATACTAAAATTAAAAGACTTGTTTGATAAGAAAATAAATAATTAATTTTATTTATTTAATCAAATAAGAAGTCTTTTTATTTAGTCAAATAAAAGAATAAAAGATTTATGAGTTGGATTAGGGTTTGGAAGTCTTAAACTAA
The DNA here is from genome assembly GCA_030490815.1 of Acer saccharum. Classification (NCBI taxonomy): domain Eukaryota; kingdom Viridiplantae; phylum Streptophyta; class Magnoliopsida; order Sapindales; family Sapindaceae; genus Acer; species Acer saccharum. The sequence goes on along the minus strand of CM059868.1, from coordinate 29,110,617 downwards.
ATAGGAATTAGGGTGCAATACAAACTCCTTTTTGGCTTGAATATTGCGGCAACCCTAGTCCCTTTTAGGTTATTATTTTCGGCCACCCTAATAGAAAGAGAGAAAGAAAATTTTGCCACCTATATATGTGGACTTATAGAATTCGGCCACTCTAGGTTTTTGGTGCTTGATTCTATTTTCTTCTTCTTCTTCTCAATTCATAGAGAGATTTATTTTATTCTACTAAAAACATAAAAGAGTGATAGATTATTCTTTGATGGTATACTATTTGCTTATTCATTAATAAGCTTGTGTGTACAACATCGATCTAGGTTCACGCGAGTTTCGATCATTAGATTGAGAACTCAAAAGTGACCGGAATAATCTTAGTATTCTTTTGATTGTTTTTGTGACTAACAAAGAAAAGAAAAGTTTGTTTTGTCCATTCACAGGTTTGCAATTCAAAGAAAAGGGAGACCACGCTCCTAGGTGATCCACGTTCGTGCTAGGATTGAAGATCTTGCGGATTACCATCGACGCAAGTCAATCGGATCACGCGACAAAAGGTATTCTTCTTTTGTTAGATAATATATATGTTTAATTGATTAAAGGGTTTAAGGTTCATAAAAGGAAAAAATTTTAAAAGTTACTAAATCAATTTTTAGTCTCGCTTCCGCTGCGTGTGCTACGGTATTTTTCCCTACACATAGACCGCCTATAACTCTCCAAGTTACCATATTTACTGATATGACCACTGTTAGGATTCCCGTTGTTTTTAATTGGCTTATTTCGTGATCAAACCATATGTGGGGATGCTTTGTAAGGGTAACTTAGATGTTGTTGTTATTGCTTAGGCCCTTTTGAAGACCTCACTATTGACAAGCACCAAAGGTAATACTCTAAGTGCTTACTTGTCTTGAAGAGATAGTTGCACACACTCACAACTCATGCATATGTTTAATCCTTGTATGTTGTGTGTCTTAATTGTGTGCCTTAATGCTCATTAACATCTCTTCTTGCATGTTAGGTTGATTGCATCTTGCATTGCCCATTGCCTTGTCATGCATAATCTTGGGATTCCATCTTTGCAAAAGGCGCTGTTCAAAGCGCTCTACAAAGCGCTATTGTGAACAGCGCCCATGAGACCTGATGCAAAAATACCATTTAAATGCATTAGGTCTGATGCATTTTGGATGGGCGTTGTACGAGCGCTGTACAAAGCGCTGTTCGTACAGCGCCTCTCTGTTTTCTCGTGAAAACAGAGCAAGGGCGCTGTACAAGGGCGCTCTACGTACAGCGCCCAAGGCAAATTTTGGTGTCACTTATCAAAACGACCACACTTCATCTTGACACCTTATATATATGCCACTTTGACTTTAGGTCAATTACAAGAGTTCATATTCAGATTTCATACTTAGGATATTTTTCAAAGAGAAGAAAAATTCCAAAGAACTCATTTTTAATCACTCAAACACTTTTTCCATGATCATCAATCATCATCTAGCATCATCTTAGATCATCTAGATGTCATCTAGCATGGATTCTTCATCATACTTTGCTTGGTAAGCTTTTCACTAATATCTTACATATTTTGTGTTTCTCTTATCTAGCAATCTCAATTTAATTACTTGTATGTGATTTTATATTCTTTGAATACAAGATTGAGATTAGTATGATGTATGTTTGAGAAGTTGTATTGTGCTAGCATATTAGGTTTTGTGCTTAATATTGATTAGTTAAACTAATTGACATGTAATTTAGTTTTGATATCTAGGATTGTTCTTAATTGCATATTAATCATCTTAGATAAGCATATAGGGTTTCCCTTGCTCTATGTTGCATTTTGGATATTCACATATATTCACTTAGGGTTGTTTTCTCTTCATAGAGAAAGTAAGTCTTGTGTGTAGCATCCGGTATTAGGTTGCTTAGATCGCAAGCAAAATTGGACTAGGTTCACTCATACCGGGATTAGGTAGGTGTGTGATTACTTTCGGGATTAGGTTGTAATCATTTGCACATTTAGTGGATTCGAGGTTCGAGTGTGGCTTACTTACATAGCCCGTGGTTTTTCCCGTGAGGGTTTCCACGTAAAAATCAAGTGTTGTTTTAATTTCCGCACCATATTACACTTGCTTGTTTATATTATCTTGAGGGCATTTTCGTAATTTTGACTAACACGAAAAATTGGGTAAAAAGCGTAAAATCTATTCACCCCCCTCTAGATAGTTTTATACACACCGTGCTATAATTAGTTTCAATTGGTATCAGAGCGGGTTCCTAGACATACATAGGTGATCCTTGCTTATTTTGGTGTGTTTTGCATTTTGTGTGATTTTTGATCATTCATACATTTGCATTCATTTCATTCATTCATAAACACTATATGTGGAAACGGTGGTAGCAACGAAGGTGCTTCTAGCACAAGGCCTCCACTTCTTACCGGATTGAACTATTCCCAATGGAAAGGGAAGATGGAATCCTACATATGCCAAATTCATGACCGTGCATGGATGGCGGTGGAAGACGGATATGATCTCCCTATGATGACTCCCGCGGGTGGAGGAGAAGATGTTTTGAAGCCTAAGGCGCAATGGAACGCGCAAGAGTTTGATGCTTCAAAGTGGAATAGGAAGGCGATGCATGCCATCTTGTGTGCTATGGACGAAATCAATACAAGTTGATTCAAAATACTAGGATAGCTAAGGAAGCTTGGGACATCCTAGAGATTGCACATGAGGGAACCGAAATGGTGAAGGACTCTAAGCTTCAAGTCCTCCAAACTCAATTCGAGATGCTTAAGATGGAGGAGAATGAGTGCTTCAACGACTTCGAGATCAAGTTGATGGATATAGTCAACCAAAGCCATCAACTTGGTGATCCATATTCGGATAGGAGAATCAAGCAAAAGATTATGAGATCTCTACCCGATAGGTTTGAATCGAAGGTGACGGCTTTAGAAGAAAATAGTGATTATAAGGATATGAAGCCGAGTGAGGTGATTGGGAGACTTCTAGCTTATGAGTCTAGGAAGGGGCCTATCTCCACACCTCCCGAAAAGCAAAAAGGAATTGCTTTGAAGACCTCCAAGGATGAAAAGGAGGCAAAGAAGGTTGACTCGGATGAAGACCTTGCCTTGTTTGTAAAAAGGTTCAACAAGGTTATGAAGTTTAGAAGGAAGAGCTTTGGGTCAAAAGGTCAAGATTTGAAGAAAAATGGCTCTTTCAAGAAGTTTGAACCTAGGCAAGAAAGGACCGAAAGGAAAGGGGTTCGTTGTTTCGAGTGTGGTGGCATAGGTCATTTTGCCCCCGATTGTGCAAATCATGTTCAGAAGAAAAAGGGGAAAGTGATGGCCGCCACTTGGAGTGGAAGTAGTGATGACTCCAATGAGGGAGATGAGTCTTCGGATGATGAAGAGCTCATGGCTAATCTCCTAGCTTTTGCCTCCTCCCATAAAAGCAAAAGTGCTAGTGAGAGAGAGGAAATGAGTCAAGAGGAAAATGACTCAAGTGAAGTAGAAAGTGATTCCTCTTCTAACTCCATAAATGGATTTGTGGAGAAAAAGGTGCTTGCTAAATATCATGCCGAATTTAATGATTTAGCAATCAAGAGCACAAGAAAGCTCAAGATGTTGAGAGAAGAAAATCTTGAGCTTGCATCTCATAATGACCACTTAAGTGAACAAGTGGAAAAATTCAAGAAGATGGAAGATAAGCTAAAAGAGGAGTTAGTCTTATCTAGGAGGAATGAAGATAGCCTAAAGAGGGAGCTTGAAGAAGTTAGAGAATCTATGACTAGGATGGATTCTAGCACCAAGAAGCTTGATCATATGCTTGGTGTTGGAAAGAGTCCATGTGACAAGAGGGGTCTTGGGTATGAAGATAGCAAGAAGATCTCAACCTCTAACAAGACCGTGTTCGTCAAGAGTTTGAGGAAAGAAGAAACTCCATTTGTGCAACTTCCTAGGAAGAAGTTAGAAGTAGGACAATGTTCAAATGCACAAGTGAAGATGGGGCTAAGAAGGCAACCTCAAGCTCAACCCCCTAGGGTCTCTCAAGCCAACATTCCTCCTCAAATGGCTCACAAAGGAAAGAGGCCAATCATGCAACCTCAAGCTTGGAAGCAACCTAGACCGGTTCAACAACGAAGACGCATTGAACCCTTTCATCCACAAAGACAAGGACAAGGTATGATTCCTTATTTTACTCCTATTTGTCACTTTTGTGGATTTGATGGTCATATTAGACCACATTGCTTTCACTATATAAAAATGTACAAAACTAGAAGCATGATAGAGAAGAAAAAGAAAAGAGCCATGATGCATGTTCCTAGGAATGATAATATTAATTTGCATGATCTTAGGAATAGTAGAGCACACGTACCAAAGACCACTAAGAAAGCTAAAATTGTTGCTAAGTGGATTAGAAAGAATGAAAATGTTTGCCATGTTGCACAAATAGCCTTGAAGGCAAATTCTTCTAATTTTTGGTATTTGGATAGTGGGTGCTCTAGGCACATGACGGGAAACAAGAGTTTCTTCGAGACTCTTGTTATGGAGGAAGGTGGATATGTCACTTTTGGTGATGGATCCAAAAAGAAGGTTGTAGGGAAAGGATCCATTTCCGTTCCCGGTTTACCCTCCTTATCCGATGCTTTATTTGTTGATGGCTTGAAAGCCAATTTAATAAGCATTTCACATCTAAGTGATGAAGGATATTCCGTCTTGTTTAGTAAAAATGATTGCTCAATCCTAAAGCCCGATGGACAAACCTTGTTGAAAGGTATGAGATCTAGTGACAATTGTTATTGTCTTGAAGCTAGAATAGTCTCAAACAATGTGTCCATGGATGAGCAAGTTGAGTTGTGGCATGAAAGACTTGGCCACATGAACTTTAGGGATTTAAGAACCCTTGGAAAGTTCGAGTTTGTGAGTGGCCTCCCTAAGCTTGGGAAGAAAGCCAATGGTATTTGTGGACCTTGCCAACAATGAAAACAAACCAAAAGCATGCACAAAAAGGGCAAGTATCTCTCCACCAAGGAGCCCCTAGAGCTTCTCCACATGGATCTCATGGGTCCTATGCAAACCGAGAGTTTAGGTGGAAAGAGATACATTTTTGTTTGTGTTGATGATTTCTCTAGATTTACATGGACATATTTTCTTAGAGAAAAATCCGAAACTTTTGATAAGTTTAAAATCCTTTGTACTAAATTACAAAATGAAATGAATTCTAACATTAGAAGCATTAAACGGATTAGAAGTGACCATGGGAGGGAGTTTGAGAATGCCTCTTTTGAAAGCTATTGTGATTGCTTAGGCATCTCCTATGAGTTTTCGGCTCCTAGGACACCTCAACAAAATGGAGTTGTTGAGAGGAAGAATAGGGTCCTCCAAGAGATGGCCCGAGTGATGTTGCTTAGCAACAATGTCCCTAGGAACCTATGGGCCGAAGCCGTCAATACGGCTTGCTATATAGGGAATAGAGTATTCCTAAAGCCCGGATCTAGAACCACCTCCTATGAGTTATGGAAAGGCAAGAGGCCAAATGTTAGCTACTTCCACACTTTTGGGAGTAAATGCTACATTTTAAATGACCGTGATCAACTTGGCAAGTTTGATGCTAAGAGTGATGAGGGTATCTTTATTGGCTATGCCTTGAATAGTAGGGCCTATAGAGTTTTCAACTTGAAGACTCGAACCGTCATGGAATCATCGAATGTTATCATTGATGATACAAGGCTTAAGTCCAATGACCATGAGGAGGAGGAAATTTTAGAGGATGACTCTCCTTTGGAGAGGGTTGTGGTGACTCCTAATGTTGGGACATCTAATGAAGTCACACAACCTATTACTAGAGTTCCTAACTTGGACTCTAATGACCCCGCTCCATGGGTTAGAAGACTCCATAACAAAGAAGATGTTATTGGAGATGTTAATGAGGGTGTTAGGACTAGGCGTCAAATAGATAATCTAATTAGCTTTACATGCTACACCTCTCAAATAGAACCCAAAAAGGTTGATGAAGCCTTGAATGATGAATTTTGGGTTCTTGCCATGCAAGATGAGCTAAACCAATTCAAAAGGAATGAGGTTTGGACTCTAGTTCCTAGGCCTAAGACCACTAATGTCATAGGCACAAAATGGATATTTAGGAACAAATCCGATGAGGATGGCAACATAGTGCGGAATAAGGCTAGACTTGTAGCACAAGGGTACTCTCAAATTGAGGGTATCGACTTTGAGGAGACTTTTGCTCCCGTTGCCCGCTTAGAGTCTATTAGGCTTCTCTTGTCCATCTCTTGTGTGCACAAGTTCAAATTGCACCAAATGGACGTCAAGAGTGCCTTCCTCAATGGCTTCTTGCAAGAGGAAGTGTTTGTAGAACAACCCAAGGGGTTTGTGGATGTTCACCACCCCAACCATGTCTATCGCCTCAAGAAGGCACTATATGGGTTGAAACAAGCACCGAGGGCTTGGTATGAGCGCCTCACTCAATTTCTTGTTGACAATAACTACACAAGAGGTAGTGTTGACAAGACACTATTCATCAAGAGAGACAATGATGAGCTTTTCATAGCTCAAATATATGTTGATGACATAGTGTTTGGCTCCACCAACAACACCAAGGTCCAACAATTTGTTGATGTCATGTCTCATGAATTTGAGATGAGTCTTGTTGGTGAGTTTAGTTGCTTCCTAGGTTTGCAAATTAGGCAACTAGATAATGGGATTTTCATAACCCAAGCCAAATATGCTAAGAACCTAGTGAAGAAGTTTGGTTTAGAGAATGCCAAACATTGTGATACACCCATGAGTACCACTTTGAAGCTAAGCAAGGATGCTAGTGGTAAAAGTGTGGAACAAACTCTATATCGGGGCATGATAGGTAGCTTGCTTTATTTGACCGTAAGTAGGCCCGATATATCTTTTATTGTGGGTGTGTGTGCTAGGTACCAAGCGGATCCTAAGGAGTCCCATCTCTCTTCCGTAAAGAGAATTATTCGCTATGTGAATGGGACATCCAACTATGGGATTTGGTACTCTTTTGACACTAATGCTAGTCTTGTAGGCTTTAGTGATGCGGATTGGGCAGGAAATTGTGATGATAGGAAGAGCAAATCGGGCGGTTGCTTCTTTCTAGGCAACAACTTGGTGTCTTGGTTTTGCAAGAAGCAAAATTCGATTTCCTTGTCCACGATCGAGGCCGAATACATAGCCGCGGGGAGTGGATGCACACAACTCCTATGGATGAAGCAAATGCTAGTAGACTACGGATTCAACCAAGGTACTCTCACTCTCTTTTTTGATAACATGAGTGCTATTAATATTTCCAAGAATCCGGTTCAACATTCTAGAACTAAGCATATTGACATCCGACATCATTTCATTAGAGAGCTTGTTGAAAATAAATGCATAGTACTTGAACATGTAGGTACTAATGATCAACTTGCGTACCTATTTACTAAACCCTTAGATGCTACTCGATTTAAAACTCTTAGTAGATCTATTGGGATATGTCTTGTGGAGTGATGTGTTCTATGATTAACCCCATATGGGGAACTCAAGCAAAGAGAGCTATTTTGCATTCTTGTATCTTGCAAAAAATTTGAAATAACTTATGCCTCTTCTTTTGATTGCTTGAGTAAGCTTGGTTGTACATTTGTATATATGTTTTCAATTCTATAAGTGTGAACCTTGCTTGTCTACAATCCATGTCATATTTATGTTCGAACATGCATTTTTGGACTAGGAGATTTACATAGGAAGTATGATGTGAATGACCTAGAGTTATCTCCATGACATGATGATTCTTTAATAACATGCTAATGTCAAATGAAAAAGCATGAAATTCATACAACATGCTCTCATGAAAAGCATGAATTGATGATTGCATATTCTTAAAATGCAAAACTTGTGTGAAAGCTTATGAGACTCAAAATGAATAAAGGATCTTGTATCCGTTCAAAGGAATTTATATTCCAAATGTCTCTCTTTCTTTATTAGTTGAACATGGTTACTATCATACGGATATCTTATCCGGAAAAATCAAATAGGGTGCAAAGTCGCTCATGCCATGTTTCGCTTATAAAGTTGGATATAGTTTCTATAAAATTTGAAATCAATAATCTCTATATCCTTGCTTTTCCCATGACATTGGTGAAATTGGTTTGAATTCTTATTTGAAACCTTTGTCATTTGCTTTGCCAAATACCATTGTAATTTGGACTTGAATGCTATATGTCTTGTATGCAAAGCATGTTGGATTCACACATTTTCTCAAATAAATCTCCTTGTTTCTCTAAAATTAATTGAAGTGCATAAAGTGACTTATATGTATATGCAAATCTTGCATGCTTCTATCTCTCGTTGCTATGAGTGACCCGGTTGGGGACTACTCCTTTGCCTATATCATGACAAAAAGGGGGAGTAGGATATGGTAAGGGGAGTTGCAAAATATAGAAGCCATTGTGCACTTTGGGGAGAACATACATTGAGGGGGAGTAACCTGTTGAGGGGGAGCATTGCATACACATACATTTCATAATGTTGGGCCTAAATTTTAAATGCAAATGCTTGTTATTGTTCTCACATGATTAATCTCACACTTTACTTGTATTGGAAATGCTAGAAACTTTATTTTCAGGGCTTGACTGTTCTACATGAGATTGAAGACTTGAAGTTGTATTTACTTATCTCTTTGTAATGTAGATAATCATTGTAGTCCCGTAGTTTCTAATTCTTTGTGAGGAATCAATGTGAGTGGTGGTTTTGTCATGAAATAGCCAAAGGGGGAGATTGTTAGGATTCCCGTTGTTTTTAATTGGCTTATTTCGTGATCAAACCATATGTGGGGATGCTTTGTAAGGGTAGCTTAGATGTTGTTGTTATTGCTTAGGCCCTTTTGAAGACCTCACTATTGACAAGCACCAAAGGTAATACTCTAAGTGCCTACTTGTTTTGAAGAGATAGTTGCACACACTCACAACTCATGCATATGTTTAATCCTTGTATGTTGTGTGTCTTAATTGTGTGCCTTAATGCTCATTAACATCTCTTCTTGCATGTTAGGTTGATTGCATCTTACATTGCCCATTGCCTTGTCATGCATAATCTTGGGATTCCATCTTTGCAAAGGGCGCTGTTCAAAGCGCTCTACAAAGCGCTGTTGTGAACAGAGCCCATGAGACCTGATGCAAAAATACCATTTAAATGCATCAGGTCTGATGCATTTTGGATGGGCGCTGTACGAGCGCTGTACAAAGCGCTGTTCGTATAGCGCCTCTCTATTTTCTCGTGAAAACAGAGCAAGGGCGCTGTACAAGGGCGCTCTACGTACAGCGCCCAAGGCAAATTTTGGTGTCACTTATCAAAACGACCACACTTCATCTTGACACCCTATATATATGCCACTTTGACTTTAGGTCAATCACAAGAGTTCATATTCAGATTTCATACTTAGGATATTTTTCAAAGAGAAGAAAAATTCCAAAGAACTCATTTTTAATCACTCAAACACTTTTTCCATGATCATCAATCATCATCTAGCATCATCTTGGATCATCTAGATGTCATCTAGCATGGATTCTTCATCATACTTTGCTTGGTAAGCTTTTCACTAATATCTTACATATTTTGTGTTTCTCTTATCTAGCAATCTCAATTTAATTACTTGTATGTGATTTTATATTCTTTGAATACAAGATTGAGATTAGTATGATGTATGTTTGAGAAGTTGTATTGTGCTAGCATATTAGGTTTTGTGCTTAATATTGATTAGTTAAACTAATTGACATGTAATTTAGTTTTGATATCTAGGATTGTTCTTAATTGCATATTAATCATCTTAGATAAGCATATAGGGTTTCGCTTGCTCTATGTTGCATTTTGGATATTCACATATATTCACTTAGGGTTGTTTTCTCTTCATAGAGAAAGTAAGTCTTGTGTGTAGCATCCGGGATTAGGTTGCTTAGATCGCAAGCAAAATTGGACTAGGTTCACTCATACTGGGATTAGGTAGGTGTGTGATTACTTCCGGGATTAGGTTGTAATCATTTGCACATTTAGTGGATTTGAGGTTTGAGTGTGGCTTACTTACATAGCCCGTGGTTTTTCCCGTGAGGGTTTCCACGTAAAAATCAAGTGTTGTTTTAATTTCCACACCATATTACACTTGCTTGTTTATATTATCTTAAGGGCATTTTCGTAATTTTGACTAACACGAAAAATTGGGTAAAAAGCGTAAAATCTATTCACCCCCCTTCTAGATAGTTTTATACACACCGTGCTATAATTAGTTTCAACCACGTTTTGAACTTGGATATTTTGACTTGTCCAGAAGCCATGTTTTCAATAGACACTATCGAAAACTCAACGTTGAGATTTAATATCCAATTACCTCAAAACATCCATACGATGATATTATACTCTCATTTAATAAATGGAGCCACGATGTCCATATCTATAAATGAAGTCCTCTATCGATTAACAAATGAATATCACCAAACTATCGAGGATAGACTATGCTATATAATCGTACTCATTGATAACTCAAATGATATCACTTGCAACCATAAGTCCATCATTTATCTCAGGATTAAGATAGACTCTCCGATTGTCCTGATAATGAAAAGACTATTATCTATTGACAGTTCTAGATAAAGCTTTTCATTGTGATCTAGTTCAATGCACCCAGTGCACTAGATTCTTTTGCTCGAAGACACTTCGATGATTTTAGACTCGTCATATCTCATTTGATCCCACTCAAATGCTAGCAAAAGAATTCTACAACTTTAACAAGATAAAGGTGCCCAACCTTTAACTTAAGTTGTGAACATTATTCAAGACTAACTAAAGAATTGTGTCTACCACATACATATCTAGATGTACGAACAATTCTTCTTTTCTCATTGTCTTTAGACCTTATGATTATTTACTTTGACAATTATAATATTAAACTATAAATGCTATACGATTTGTTAAACCAGAAATCACTTTATTAATATGAAAAAGATTGGTAATTACAATATTACACTCTTGCTATTGAGCATAATCCTAACAATCTCCCACTTGCGCTATAGCAAATGTGTCATATCTCTCATGCCCATGTTCTCTAGATGCCCATCGAAACTCTTCTGAGGTAGAGCCTTTGTGAAAGGATCCGCTAGATTTTCTGCTGACGCGATTTTGGTAATCGTCACGTCACCTCTTTGAACAATCTCCCTTAAAAGATGATACTTTCTTTCAATGTGTTTTCCTCTCTTGTGACTTCTTGGTTCTTTCGAATTAGCCACTGCTCCACTGTTGTCACAGTAGATAGTGATCTGCTTATTTGCACTAGGAACCACTTCCAAGTCAATCAAGAATTGGCGGAGCCAAACAGCCTCTTTGGCAGCCTCGCATGCAGCAACATACTCAGCTTCCATGGTGGAATCAACGATACAAGATTGCTTGATACTCCTCCATATGACTGCTCCTCCTCCAATAGTAAACACAGCCCCTGATGTGGATTTTCTGGAGTCAGAATCTGATTGGAAATCAGAATCTGTATACCCAACGGGAATCAAATCCCCTCCAGAGTATACAAGCATATTATCTCTCGTTCTCTTGAGATACTTGAAAATATGCTTGACTGCCGTCCAGTGATCAGGACCAGGTTTCGATTGAAACCTGCTAACTATGCCAACAGCAAAACAAATATCTGGTCTAGTACAGAGCATTGCATACATGAGACTTCCAATTGCCGAGGCATATGGAACTCTACTCATGAATTGCTCTTCATGCTCATTCTTAGGAACTTGTTCCTTAGAAAGCTTGATTCCATGTCTGAAAGGTAACATACCTTTCTTGGAATCCTGCATGGAAAACCTAGACAAGATCTTGTCTATGTATGAAACTTGGGATAATGCAATCGTTCTATTCTTTCTATCCCTTATTACTTGGATACCTAGAATAAAACTTGCTTCTCCTAAATCCTTCATATCAAATTGTTTTGCTAACCATTCTTTTACTGATGTCAATACACCTACATCGTTTCCAATGAGTAGTATATCATCAACATAAAGAATCAGGAAAACCAACTTGTCGCCCTTAATCCTTTTGTATACACAAGGTTCGTCAGGATTCTGAATAAATCCAAAACCTTTGACAACTTGATCAAACCTTATGTTCCAGGATCTGGATGCTTGCTTTAATCCATATATGGATTTCTGCAACTTGCATACCTTTTCCATTTGGCCCTTTTCAATGAATCCCTCTGGTTGCATCATGTAGATGCTTTCGTCAAGACTTCCATTAAGGAAAGCTGTCTTGACGTCCATTTGCCAAATCTTTAGATCTAAAGATGCTGCAATGGATAAGAGTATCCTAATGGATTTTAAGCATGGCCACAGGAGAGAAGGTTTCCTCGTAATCGATACCTTCTTTTTGTGTATACCCTTTAGCTACCAATCTAGCTTTAAAGGTTTCCACCTTTCCATCCATACCTCTTTTCCTCTTGTATACCCACTTGCACCCAATGGGTTTTATCCCTTTAGGCAAGTCTACAAGGGACCAGACTTTGTTATCGAACATAGATTCAATCTCAGATTGCAATGCCTTTTGCCAATGGCGACTATCAACATCCTCCATAGCTTCCTTGTACGTATAGGGATCATCGTCGTCTGGGAGATTCTCCACTGATTCTCCCAGACCGATGTATCTTTCGGGTTGTGTTCTAACCCTCCCACTACGACGAGGAATGGTAGGTTGTTGATCTTGTGTTGGATCGGAACTTACAATTGGGTTAGGTTGTGTAACCTTTCGTGGAATTATATCTCCTGACATCTCATTCAGGACAATTCTACTTCTAGGCACAAAATCATTCATATAGTCCTTTTCCAGAAATTTAGCATTTGTCGAAACAAATACTTTAAGATTTGAAGGACTATAAAAATAATATCCTTTAGTTTCTTTTGGATACCTTACAAATATACATGTTTCCGAACGGGACTCCATCTTTTCTGTCTTTCCTTTTAACACATGCGCAGGACAACCAAATATCCTTAAGTGTTGTAAACTAGGCTTGTGCCCAGTCCACAACTCATGCGGTGTTTTAGGAACAGACTTAGATGGTACATCGTTTAGAATGTATATAGCAGTTTGTAAAGCATATCCCCAAAAAGAAATAGGAAGTGTTGAATAACTCAACATAGACCTAACCATATCCAAAAGAGTTCTATTTCTCCTTTCTGCAACCCCATTCTGTTGAGGTGTACCTGGTGCAGAAAACTGAGAAACTATCCCATTATCAATAAGATATTGCTGAAACTCACCAGATAGATATTCTCCACCACGATCAGATCTCAAGATTTTTATGTGTTTCTCAAGCTGATTTTCCACTTCAGCTTTGAATGCTTTGAACATGTCAAAAGCATCCAACTTATGTCGCATGAGATACACATAACCAAATCTCGAGTAATCATCTGTGAAGGTGATGAAGTACTCATATCCACCTCTAGCTTGAATGCTCATAGGTCCACATACATCAGTGTGTATCAATCCTAAACATTCAGTGGCTCTTGCACCTTTGGCAGAGAACGTCCTTTTGGTCATTTTACCTTCCAAACAAGATTCACAAGTTGGTAGATCATCAACCTTTAAGTCACTTAAAGGTCCGTCACTTACCAATCTTTTAATCCTATTAAGGTTAATATGACCTAAGCGTAAATGCCAAAGGTAGGTTTCATCTATTGATAATTTTACTCTTTTATGATTAGGTTCCGTTAATTCTGTGTCTAACGAGTGAGAGATATTTCTATGCAAAAAGTATAGACCGTTTTCCAATGTACCTTGGCAAATAATTTTGTCATTCTTACTATAAATAAAAACTTTATTAAAAGTAACCGAATATCCAAATTTATTCAAACACGAAACTGAAATTAAATTCCTCTTGAATTGAGGTACATAATAAACGTCTATCAAATCTAAATGACTTCTAGAATCCAAATAAACTCTAATATCTCCCACTGCACTTGCAGACACTAACGTTCTGTTGCCCAAGAGCAAATTGATTTCATTCTTACTCAGCCTTCTCCTTTCTTGGAACCCCTGCAAGGAATAACAAACATGATTAGTGGCTCTTGAGTCTATGATCCAAGAATCTGTAGAATCAGCCAAAAAACATGTTTCAAGATAATTCACATTACCTTCTTCCTTCTTATTCTGGGACTTTGGGTAATTTCTTTTCCAATGTCCCTTTTCACCACAAAGGAAGCATTTCCCTTTGATCTTGGTTACTTTCTTGGTCTCTTTCTTGATAGGCCTAAGTTGCTTTTTCTTCTGTTGTTTCTTAACCTTTGGACGGGCCTTAACAGTAGCAACTTTACCAACCATATAAATCTCTTGACCTTTGCCTTTCACAAGGATCTTTTCAGCACTTTAAACATCTTGCATCAGGCCTTGTAAGGTGTATTCCTTTTTGTTCAAAGTGTAGTCCAATTTGAACTGATCGAAGGAATCTGACAATGAATTGACAACCATATCAATTTTTGTCTCACCATCTATCTCAGCGCCATGCAGTTCAGCAATGTTGAGATATGCTATGACTTTCATCATGTGATCTTTCACAGCCTGTCCACGTTTCATTCTAAGATTCATAAAAGCAGTCACTGCCTCTCTCTTAGTTGTCATGGACTTCATAGCAAACATCTCCTCTAGAGACATCATTATATCAGCAACGAACTCCATTCCTTCATGCTGCTGTTGCAACACGTCGGAGATAGTGGCCATAATATAACATTTGGCCATATCATCTGAAGTCTTCCACTGCTCATACTCATCTCTATACATTATGCTAGATTCATTATTAGAAGCAGGTGGTTTAGGAGTAGTTAGAACAAACTTATGTTTTTCACTTTGCAGCAACAACCCAATTTTCCTTTTCCATGTGACATAATTATCTCCAGTTAAAGTGTTATCTTTCAGGATGTTCATAAGTGATGGGGTCATGATTTCTGAATAAAACAAAACATATGTAAGTAAATAATCATGATAAAGCACTTTTAAATATTTATCTTGAATTAAAAAAATAACTCAATCATAAAATTCAACGGTGATCCAACACCCATAAATGTTACGCCTCCTTTGGGAGTTCGCACCATTTACTAGTTAGACTAGGCCCCACCTAATTGTTAACATAACAACCAGCGTTTTCAATTTTAGCCTTGCAATTTTATTGACAAGAACTCTTGGGTGGATATCAATAAAATTACATTGAGTGTGTTATCAAGATATCGACCCTCAATTTTCTCTCACGAAAATCCCTCCTTGGGGAGTAGATCTCGTTTGAGTCCATTGTCTAATCTATCCTTGTAAGGAATTATATTGCTAAATTCCATTCATGGACGTCCCTTGGGGGGATTACCAATAAATAATAAAGCTCAACTAACCTTGGAGGCCATAGGTGTTACAAAAACACCTTCTCCCACTCAATTATTTAAGGCGTGTGATTAAATCCCATAGAATGATTTACCAAGTTATCTAGATGCCAATTTAGATACCTAAATCATTCAATGCATGTTCATACCAAAAGAGATATATGAGTGGCACTCCTATTCTATATGTCATGTTATCATACAATAACAAATATTGTAATATTTAAGCAAAAATTAAATAGCAACAATTTTGGCCCATCTTAGAAAAACAAGTAAATTACAATTGTTTAGGAATACAAGATCTTCAAGTGGCCCATCAACCATACGCTCATCCTTCGGCCTCCTCCCATGGGCGACACACCCCACAACCCCACAACCCCACAAAGGGGCTGCTGTGCGCAGCCCATGAAGCCTCCCAGGGCTGCCGTGCGCAGCCCACCAAGTTTTGGGCTTGCCATGCGTAGCAAAATCCACTCCTAGGGTGCGCATGGTGCTCGTTCTTGGTTCCGGTTGCTTCCTTTTTCTTCGTGTCTTCGAATCTTCAATACCCGAATACATTACAGCAGTATAAATAATAAAATACTGCAATATTAATTTTTTTTTTTTTTATTCACTGCAGTACTTTTACAAACAAAAAACTGCACATAAAAATGAAATTAAAAAAAACTGCAGTAGTCATAAAAATACTGCACTTATTTAAAAAAAATAAAATAAAACCTAGCAACTACCAAGAAGGAATTACGGCGATAATAGACCACCCTTATTGTTACAATTCTGAAACAAAAATTACATTGAAAATCTAGGACCAAAATCGAGCAACAACAATCCACATAAAACACATATAATTCCATACATCCACATGTAATTATATATGCGAATACCTAGAGTGCCATCTCTTTCTAAACATGCATAATCACAATAAAAATAAATCGATTCACGTATATATACGTTAATTAATTAAAAGGGTTCAACCAAGGCTCTGATACCAATTGTAGGGAAAAATACCGTAGTACGCAGCGGAAGCGAGACTAAAAATAGATTTAGTAGTCTTAAAAATTTTTCCTTTTTATGAACCTTAACCCTTTAATTAATTAAACATACATATAATCAACAAAAGAAGAATATCTTTTGTCGCGTGATCCGATTGACTTACGTCGATGGTAATCCGTAAGATCTTCAATCCTAGCACGAATGGGAATCACCTAGGAGCGTGGTCTCTCTTTTCTTTGAATTGCAAACCTGAGAATGGACAAACAAACTTTTCTTTTTCTTTTGTTAGTCACAAAACAATCAAAAGAAGACTAAGATTATTCCGGTCACTTTTGAATTCTCAATCTAATGATCGAAACTCGCGTGAACCTAAATCGATGTTGTACACACAAGCTTATTGATGAACAAGCAATTAGTGTACCATCAAAGAATAATCTATTCACTCTTTTATGTTTTTAGTAGAATAAAAATACTTTCTATGAATTGAGAAGAAGAAGAAAATTGTCTCTATGAAACTCTAAGGTGGCCGAACCCTATAGCAAGTATTATATAGGTGGCCTAATTTCTTTTCTCTTTTCTTTTAGGGTTGCCGAAAATCCTTCTCTAAAACCAACTAGGGTTGCCGCAAATCACTTGCCAAAATAGGCTTGTGTTGCACCCTAATTTCCATCAAAGAATAGACTTCAAATCCTAATCCAACTCATAGATATTTTATTCTTTTTATTGATTAAATTAAAAGACTTCCTATTTGATTAAATAAATAAACTTAATTATTTATTTTCTTACCAAATAAGTCTTTTACTTTTAGTATACTACTAACAATAGTATAACTCTAGGAAATATATTTCCTGTTCAGAAAAAGATTTGTTTCTTAATTAAACAATTAATTAATAAATTAATTAATTCTTATTTAATTAAACAATGAAACAAAATAATATATAGGCTAATATATTAACCTTGCCACCCCACTTGTCTAAAATTGGGCCTTATATTATTTTCTTATTTCATTTAATCCATTGGACTTTAAATAAAAAGCCCACATGTGAGCCAGACCCATTCTTACTAAAAGAAACAAGCCCACATGTCTTTCATTAATATATTAATATAATTGAGCAGCCCATTACATAAATAATGTGCAAATTATATTCTTAATATATTAAATGCAATTCTAGATGGACCCTTAAATTGGTCTGGTAGAATATATCAAGTGATCCATGCAAGTCCGTGTGGATTGGGGATCTTGGCGGGCTATTTAAATTTAAGCTTCAATAGACACAACCTAATCACAATCAACAAATGATTCACTTAGGTCCGATCCATTAATTTTAACTCATTCCACTAAAGAGCTAAAATTGAACTCTTAAATAAAGATAGAAAAGGAAGATGTTCCTCATTCATACCCTAGACAATCATGTTGGAGATAGTGTATCCTCGTGATTAATATCAGTAATCGCCAAGAGTTCATAGACTGCATATAACTCTCCAAGTTACCATATTTACTCATATGACCACGTTTTGAACTTGGATATTTTGACTTGTCCAGAAGCCATGTTTTCAATAGACACTATCGAAAACTCAACGTTGAGATTTAATATCCAATTACCTCAAAACATCCATACGATGATATTATACTCTCATTTAATAAATGGAGCCACGATGTCCATATCTATAAATGAAGTCCTCTATCGATTAACAAATGAATATCACCAAACTATCGAGGATAGACTATGCTATATAATCGTACTCATTGATAACTCAAATGATATCACTTGCAACTATAAGTCCATCATTTATCTCAGGATTAAGATAGACTCTCCGATTGTCCTGATAATGAAAAGACTATTATCTATTGACGGTTCTAGATAAAGCTTTTCATTGTGATCCAGTTCAATGCACCCAGTGCACTAGATTCTTTTGCTCGAAGACACTTCGATGATTTTAGACTCATCATATCTCATTTGATCCCACTCAAATGCTAGCAAAAGAATTCTACAACTTTAACAAGATAAAGGTGCCCAACCTTTAACTTAAGTTGTGAACATTATTCAAGACTAACTAAAGAATTGTGTCTACCACATACATATCCAGATATACGAACAATTCTTCTTTTCTCATAGTCTTTAGACCTTATGATTATTTACTTTGACAATTATAATATTAAACTATAAATGCTATACGATTTGTTAAACCAGAAATCACTTTATTAATATGAAAAAGATTGTTAATTACAATATTACACTCTTGCTATTGAGCATAATCCTAACAGGAGTTCTTCTAGTAGGATTTCTCTCCCGGTACTGAGGAGGTGGTGGCCTGTATGTCGATCGATTTGGGGGAGGGTTCTGTACTCTCCTCACAAGTGCAGGCTTTGGGGATTCCTTCTTAGATCGCTTAGATGTCCGGGCTTCATCGTGCTCAACCTTAATTCGGAGCTGCTCATCTATGTCCACCTACTCTAGCGCCCTATCATAGGCCTCCTGGTATGTCTCAGGCGGGTGTTTGCTGAATGACCGGAATAACCTACCGGCCCATAAGTTTCTTCTAAAGTTGGCGAGGGTTTCCTTCTCGGTGAATACTCCCATCTGGATTACTTCCTTGTGGAATTTTTCTACGTAAGATCTCAATGTCTCACCCCGCTCCTGGATCACATACTGCAGAAGGACGGGATCCTTAGGGTGAGGCTTGATTCCCTGGAACTTAGCACAAAAGTCAGTAGTGAGTTTTGTGAATGAATCTACGCTTCCTGATGGTAATTTTCTGAACCAAGTCTTAGCACAGTTGGTCAGTGTTGAAGGGAACATCCTGCACATAGCTGACCGGGTAGCGTTCTGGATTTCCATCTGGTGGACAAAGCTCTCCATGTGACTCACGGGATCCTCCGATCTAGAATATTTCTCAGTGGGCATTTTGAACTTGGGGGGCAACTCGGCTTCTCGAATCCTCCTGGAAAATGGCGCATTCATCTCCCCTAGTGGGTTCTTCCAAGTACCCCATTGTTTTCCTTTCTTCAATTCCTCGAGCTCCTTCGCCATCTTAGCCATCTGATCCTCAAGGCGTTTGGATCCGTTGTGTCCGGATCGTGCCACTGCGTCCTCACTGTCCGAGGTTTTTGATATCCCATCAGGTTCCTTATGTTCCCCTTTCTGTCGACAGGCACCCCGTTGGTCCTTCCAGGACCCAGTACTGCCGCCTGCGTCGGGCTGAGGATCCCTTTTCCTTGTCACTGGCCTCGTTGTTTACTGGGCTTTTCTAGGTGGAATGTCGATAGCGGATTTCACCAATCGATGTCTGAGATCTTCAGGATGATTCTGTACCGGTAATGGCGGTCCGAGTCTGTCAGAAACCAGGACCCGAGTACTTGGTCCAGCTCCTTCTGTGAATCTGGGTGATTCAAAAGGTATCCCTTGAGCAATCATCCGAAGGCGGATGCTTTCCACATAGGCAGCAGCTTGTTGCTCTATGGCCTCTCTAGTGGCCTCTAGGACCGCGGGGTCCTGTGGTGCTGGTCTGGGACTCGATGGCGGGATTGGTACCGGGATTTGGCTTCTGGTTCCTTTCCTTTTCCCCTAATTCCTCTAGGTGGAAGCGAGGGAATGAGGCCCGGAGTTCGCGGGCTGTCCTTGGGAGGATCGAAGCCTTATCTTCTATCTTCTCCTGAGTTGAACTTGAAAGCTTGCTAAAGGATGGGGAGTCTCTCCCACAGACGGCACCAAAGTGTTAACCCAAAATTATCACCGGGGTGCAATTTAGAATTAACGGAATGTGAGGGACTCGGATCTAATTGGATCTGGGCTAGCGGGATACTCTATACCCCGGTACCCCGCAAGTTCTTTGAAATCTGTTAGGCGTGATAAGGGGTTTGTAGATGATGGATCCGGATCGAGATCCGATAAAGGCCAGCGAGATACTTAATAGTCTGATACCCCGCTGGGCGTCACAATCTCGATATTATAGTGGATGTGAGTAGTAAGATGGATGATTTCTCATATGATGGATGCATAAAACAAAAGCTGTTTACATATGTATATGGATCTCGATCACAGTGGGAATGGATCTCGATCACAGTGGGATCTTACAACTTGGTATTTGAATTAACAATATTGCAGTAGGAAAAAGTAAAGCATATGGGGAACAAATGGAGATAGAGCTTTTCGTGCCTGTAGATAAGTAGTAAAAGTGTGGCCGTCCTTTTCTTAGGTGAATGTATGATTATTATATAGGCCTTTTTCTTGACGAGCACTCCTAGAACCTCGGTCTAGGGTTTTAGTGATGCACGGGTCTTCCTTTGGGGCCTGACTCTTTCGTCGGGGAACTGATCCCGAAAGATCAGATGATTCCTTCTTTCCCGGTTCCAATTGAGTTGACTCCTATTAAAAATAGGATCCTAAATCGACGGGAAGGAATGCCGCGTTGTAGCTTGAGTTTTAAACCTGAACGGTGACGTTTTAGTGTCTGTTTTTGTATATAGTCCACTCTTCGGGGTGTCTCCCTCCCACTTCAGCGGGGTCAGTCTACGGGGGCCCTGGTATATATTTTGCCATGTGTAGGTCACGTGTTCTGCTGGTCGAGGTACTCCGGGTACCCTGCGTTCTTCGTTCCCCTCTCGAAACGATGTTTGCAGATACTGGGGTTTTCAAGTAGCAGGGTGCCCGGATACTCGAGTATCGGGGTACTCAGGGTAACTGGGTACTAGAACCTCGCGATGGTCGTGTCTTCCAAGCCCCCATTCATCTTTTGGCTTCCTGGTGCTTTCCATGGTCCCGGGAATTCTAGACCTGGCCGGGGTGGGTAGAGGCTCTCCTTCTAGCCCGTTAGTTAGCATGCGGGGTACCCAGACATTTTGGCTTCTACTTTGGATCCCGGCTTTCTTCTCAAAGCTAGTGGAAAATTCTTCTTTGATCCTCGCCAATTTTGGCAGTTAACAATACCTTTAAACTTCGTAGTTGCTTCTTGGACTTTTCTGAGATATGCGATCATGTTGTCACCTCTTGCTTGATACGCCCCGGATACCTAGTTAATTACTGGCTAGGAGTCACTTCTAACTAGGAGGTAATCAGCCCCCAACTCTGTAGCAACCTTTATTCCTGCTAACAGGGCTTCATACTCTGCTTCATTATTGGTAACTTTAAACTCAAACCTAAAACAGTGACTGCATTCAATTCCTTCAAGATCAATAAGGACGATCCCGGCCCCATAGCCGGCTTGATTTAAGGCCCCATCTGTATACAGGATCCAAGTCTTACAATCAGCGGGCCATCCCGAGGGTTCTGGATCTGAGCTCGGAGTTACAGAGGTATTTGGATGGGGAATCATGTTAAATTCTGCTACAAAGTCGGCCAAGGCCTGAGCCTTGATTCTCGTCCTTGCCTTGTATTTTATGTCATATTGAGTGAGTTCTAAGGCCCACAAGACCAACCTGCCTGACACGTCTGGCCTCTGAAGGAACTATCTCAAGGGTTGGTCCGTCACCACTACAATTGTGTGAGCTTGAAAATAAGGCCGAAGCTTTCTAGCCATGGTTACTAGTGCATAGGCGAGCTTCTCTAGAATGGTATAATTCTTCTCAGACTTCGTCAGAGTGCGACTTACATAATAGACTGGTCTTTGGGCTCCATCACTACATTCCTTCACTAGGGCTCCACTTGTCGCGGTTTCTGACACTGCCAAGTAAAGTTGTAGTTCCTCTCCTGGAAGGGGTTTTACCAGTAGAGGTGGACTGGCTAGGTACTCCTTCATTGCTTGAAACACTTGCTCACTCTCCTGATCCCACTTCATCTTCTTCCCTTGTTTGATGATTTTAAAGAAAGGTAAGCACTTATTTGTAGATCGATATATAAACGGTTCAACGCTGCTATCCGGCCAGTCAACCCTTGTGCTTGTTGGAGTGTGGTAGGAGATTCTAGATCCATAATAGCCTTAATCTTCTCAGGATTGGCCTCGATTCCTCTCTCATGCACCATGAAACCAAGGAACTTTCAAACTGCTACCCCGAAGGCACACTTAGTCGGATTTAGTCTCATCTAATTCTCTCTGATCACCTGGAAAGTCTGGCGTATGTCTTCAGGGTGCTGGTTGGCCATTTGAGACTTGGTGATCATTTTGTCTATGTATACTTCCATAGACCTTCCTATCTGCTGCTTGAATAACTTATTCACCAAATGTTGGTAAGTATCTCCAGCATTCTTGAGGCCAAATGGCATAACCTTGTAACAGTAAAGGCCTTGTCAAGTGATGAAGTTGGTCTTGTCTTGATCGGCGGGGTGCATCATGATCTGGTTGTATCCCGAGAAAACATCAATAAAGCTTAGAAGCTTGTTACCTACCATAGAATCAATCAGCTGGTCGATTTTAGGAAGAGGGAAGCTATCCTTTGGGCAAGCCCGGTTGAGGTCGGTATAGTCCACACATGTACGCCACTTCCCATTGGCTTTGGTTACCATGACTACATTGGCAATCCATTCGGGGTAGCGGGATTCCCTGATGAATCTTGCTTTCAAGAGTTTATCCACCTCTTCCTGTACTGTGGCATTCCATTCGGCGTTGAAATGTCTCCATTTCTATTTAACGGGCTTGATAGTAGCATCTACAGCTAACCAATGAGCTGCTAGGTTAAGAGGGATACTCGGCATTTCGTCATGACTCTAGGCAAAAATGTCATTATACTCTTTAAGAAGCTTTACCAAATTTCCTCTGACCTCGTGATCTAGTGCACCTCCTATCTTCACTACTTTAGTTGGATCTCCTTTTCTGATCTGCATTTCATCTAACTGCTCCCTAGGATGCCCACTAATCCATCCCCGTTCTTCCTCTTCTGCTTCCTTTATGATCATATCTGGCTCCTCTCCTTCTTCTAGGATATAGTAATCCGGTTCTGGAATCCTGTGGCCCGGCTCATTGGTAACATGGGCGCACTGCTTGGCTAATGCGGTCGGGTTAGTGGACACTGCATAACAGGTGCGGGCTGCTTGCTGATCCCCCCTGACTTCTCCTACCTTGGTTCCAACCAGGAACATCAGTACATTGTGATAAATGGATAGGGCTCCCCTGATTCCCGACAGAAATGGTCTTCCCAGGATTGCATTGTTGGCAAACGGGGTATCAACCACTATGAATTTCATCATAATATTCTACTGAAGGGGGGCTTCTCTAATTATTACCAGTAAAATGTGTGTTCCCACAAACATCACGGAATCTCCTATAAAACCGTACGAAGGCGTGGTGCAGTTGTTGTAGCAAGGGTTCTTCAAGTTGAGCTTCTCCAGCGCTTATTTGAACAAGATATCCACATTGCTCCCGGTATCAATTAGGATGCGGTGAACTCGGCAGTTGGCAATCTGTACCGTGATCACCATTGGATCATCGTGGGGTTGTACTATGTTGTAGGCATCATCCTCAGTGAAAATGATCTGAGCAGACTCTTGTGACCTTCTGGAAACCCAGAGTACATCCTGTCCAATGATGAGCCTTGGGATCTTTCTATCATGGTTCTTCCTTGAATTGTTAGAAGTCCCTACTAGTGTTGGGCCTCCACTGATAGTATGGATCACCTGAATTTGCTGCATCAATTCCTTTCCTTCTTCCTTTCTTCTTTCTTATACATCTCGCATTTCCCCTTGCACCTTTCCCGCCTTGATGCTATCCCGTACTTATTGTAAAAATTCAACCAAAAGCCCTCCTCTTACCAATCCTTCGATCTGGTTATTGAGGCTATAGCATTTGGATGTGTTGTGCCTAACATCCTCATGAAAATCGCAGTATTTGTAACGATTTCTTTGATCAGCTGGGACCTTCATTAGACCAGGCTTCCTAAGCAAGCCCTTATCGCGAATAGCCAGATATATGGTCTCTCTTGAGGCATTGAGAGGGGTGTAGTGTTTGTACCAGTCTTCCTCACTTGCTACCCGGGCTACTTCTCATAGAGGAGGTGTTGCTCGGGGAGGAGTCCTTCTAACCGGGTATTTTTCTCGGTGTTGGGGAGAAGGATGGTTCTGGAACTTCTTTGCAGGTGCCAACTTTGGAGACTCTTTCTTAGGCCGCTTAGCTGTTCGGGCTTCATTATGTTCAACATTGACTTGGAGTTGCTCGTTTATGTCCACCTACTCCAGCGCCCTGTCATAGGCCTCCTGGTAGGTCTCAGGCGGATGCTTGGCAAATGATCGGAATAATCTGCCAGCCCACAGATTCCTTCTGAAATTGGCCAAGGTCTCCTTCTCAGCAAACACTCCCATCTGGATTACTTCCTTGTGGAATTTTTCTACGTAGGACCTCAACATTTCACCTCACTACTAGATTACATACTGCAGTAGGACAGGATCCTTGGGGCGAGGCTTGATCCCCTGAAACTGAGCACAAAAATCTGTAGTAAGCTTTGTAAAGGAATCCACACTACCTTGAGATAATTTTTTGAACCAAGTCTTTGTAGAGTTGGTTAGAGTAGAAGGGAACATTCTGCACATAGCTGACTGGGTGGCATTCTGGATTTCCATCTGGTGGACAAAGCTCTCCATATGACACACGGGATCCTCTGATCCGGAATACTTCTCGGTGGGCATCTTGAATTTGAGGGGTAACTCTGCTTCTCTAATCCTTCTAGTGAAAGGTGCATTCATCTCCCCCAAGGGGTTCTTCCGGGTACCCCTGGTGTTTCCCCTTCCTCAACTCCTCGAGTTCCTTTGCCATCTTGGCCATCTGATCCTTAAGGCATTTGGATCCGTCCTGCCTAGATCGGGCTACAGAACCTTCATTGTCCGAAGTTTCTGACTCCACAGTTGGTTCATTGCGCTCCTCCCTCCGAGGCCGGGTACCTCGCTGCACCTGCATCAGGTTGAGGATTCTTCCTTTCTGCTGTCGGCCTAGTTGTTGGCTGGATGTTTCTGGGTGGGATGTCGAAAGTTGATTTCACCTGTCGAGGTCTATGACACGCCCTGACCGGTTCTACAATTTCACTGGAAATTAACTTAATCTACCATGGTCGTGCTAAAGGGGCGTGCAAGTCTGGTGACCCTATTGCAAGTGCACAAGTCGTTAAACTAGTGTAGTGAGCAAGTAAGGGTATCGTTCCCACTAGGTAAGCACTAAAAAGCCTTCTATCTTTAGATTAACTCTACAATTTCCTAATTACTCTAACAAGCTTTACTTAAATTAACTAGTGATTAACAAATTAACTATTCTAAAATGAAGTTGTCTAATTAGCAATTACAACTACTTGATTTAAATTCTATATTGAAAATTGTTAAGGAATTAGATTCATTCAAGTAATATTCTAGCTTCTAATCAATCATTCATTAAGCCTAACCTTCAATTACTAACATGCATATATTCATATGAATGTTCTAAGCACCTAATTCTCAACTTAATCATGATGAAATCTAAGATTAGAGAGTGATTAAGGGGAAATTAGTCAATTAATAGTAGAGAATTACAAGTTAATAATCTCTACTCATAGGTGCTTCACTATTAATATGCAATAAATGGTACATGCATACAATTTCATCAAGTTTTTGTACTACAAGGAGATAGGTGGTTGCATGCAATCATAAATGCACAAAAACATGACTTGAGCGGATTATAACACTATGATTGATTAGATAACAAGGAAGTACAAGAATTACATCTAATTCCCTAACAAAAGGGATTAGCTACACATAGTATCAAAATTACAAAGATATACAAGCAAGGGAAACATCACCAATGGACAACTTGTGAAGTGGAAATGGTCTTCCTTGCAATCCAAGCAATTAACTCTTTTATGGCAACTTGAAGTGATCACTCTAAGTAACCAACATGTGGTGTTTGGCTACCTAGAAATTGGCCAAGAAAATAACTATCTTTCTTGATTCCTAAGAACAAAATATCTCTAATTAATATCTCTTTTCTCTAACTAACTATATCTACTCTCTCTCATTAAACTAAGTATCTATCTTTGTTTTGACCCATTGTGTATATGCATGAGAGAGGAGGCCTTCCAAGGACAATCGGTGGAGAAAGGGGCAGCCTTCTTTGACTTTTGGGGCGAGCTTCAATCAATTTGCAGCTTCTCAGAATCGTCGGCGGGCATGCACGGCGGCTTTGTTCCCGTCGACAGATCCCGCCTGGATGACGGCGGCTTCGAGCGGCGGCTTCTTGCCCACCGGAAGATCTCGCCTGGATGACGGCGGCTTCTTGCCCGCCGGCCTGATTGCATGAACTCGCCTTCTTGCTTTTCTTCTGTTTTCTTCCCAATTTGCCCTCATTTCTTCACTTTGGACAAAAATGCCCTTGAAACACCTATTTTACCTGAAAATACTTATTTACACAATTAAACACATGGAATGTTTAGAAAATGATTACAAACACAAGGTAAAAGGGGCGCTAAATGTAAACATTTGAAGCGCGATCAGTCTAAGATCTACAGGATAATTCGGCACTAGTAGTGGTGGCCCGAGTCTGTCAAAAACTGGTACCCGGGTACTTGTTCCCACTCCTTCTGTAAGTCTGGGCGCCTCAAAGGGTATTCCTTGGGTAATCATCTGGAGACGGATGCTCTCTACAAAAGCAGCAGCATGTTGTTCCATTGCATCCCAATTTACCTCTAGGGCCGCGGGGTCCTACAGCGCTGACCCGGTATTAGGTGGTGGGACCGGTGCCGGGATCTAGCTTCTTACTCCCTTCCTCTTCCCTTGATTTCTTTGGGTGGAAGCGAGGGAGTGGGGCCCCGAGGTGGCGGGTTGCCCCTGAAAGGATCAGAGCCTCATCTTCTACTTCTTCTGGGTAAAGCTTGGTAGTTTATCAAAGGTGGGGAGTTTCTTCCCATAGACGGCGCCAAAAGTGTTAACCGAAAATTGTCACTGGGGTGATTTTTCCAACTAACAATTCAAGGGGGACCAGGATCGAGGTAGATCTTGGTTGGAGAAGTATTAGGTAGTTCGATACCTTTCGTTACCTAGAGATTCAATAAGAATGGTGGATGATAATAACTAAAAAAAGGGGTTCAAGAAAACAGTAGAACGAATATGTAACTTATTTTATTGATAATGAATACATGATGGGGTTACAGTCAATCGTAATGGATATGTGATAAAAGTAAACTTAATGGGCGATGGCGATGGAGCTCTCGTGCATGTTGATAAGTGGAAAAAGTACGAAGTAGGGTTTCGGTCCCTTTTCTCTTTGATCATACGATGAATATATAGGTCCGTTTCTTGCCATGCACTCCTAGAACTTCGGTCTAGGGTTTTAGCAATTTACGGGTCTTTCCTTGGCAATCGACGAATTCGTCGGGGAATTGATCCCTTCAATCAAATGATTCCTTTTAGAACTGAAAAAGTTGACTACCCTTTTGAATGGCGGGAATGCATGTGACATTCTGTCTCAAACAATGGCGTTTAATGCTTGTCTTTCTTCTCGGTTTGCTATTCAGGGTACCTGCTTCTTGCTTTAGGCGAGGTTGGAGCACTAGGATTTTTGTATTAACACGTGGCCGTTTATTCACCAGGTGCCTATCCCTAGATTTTAGTTGAATCGGGCTACTCGAGTACCCTGCCTTCTTCTCGTTTCTTTCTTGAATTTCTGCTTGAACATATCGGGGTATTGGGGTACCGGGATACCTGGAAGCTGACAAGTACTAAGATCTTGCGATAGTGGAATCCTTGTCTTCGGGGTTCCCTGGTACTTTCTGGGTCTTGGAAGCCTTAGACTTGATCGTGGTAGATAGAAGTCCGTACCCTGGTTATTTTTGTAGACAGGTGGGGTATCAGGATACCTCTTCCCTAATAGCTTTTTTATCCTGACTTAATTTCCTAGGTCGATGGAAAATTCTTCTTTGATCCCTGCCATTTTTGGCGGTTAACAACAAGTATTCTTTATTGATGAGTTTTTAATGTTATTCTTCCTCTTGATTCTTGTTGATGTATGGACAATGCTTTAATGATCATATGCTTATCTTGTCTATACTTGTATTTATGGTTTATGTGTTGTAATGTAAGCTACCTTGAGGGACAAACATGAGTTTGTTTCAAGGGATTGAAAAATGTGTAAAAACCTATTCAACCCCCCCCCCCCCCCCCCCCCCCCTCCCCTATACTAGGTATGCTTTAGGCAATTTAACTACGTTTGTACATTTCACCATGGATAGATACATCCTAGATGATCCTAGATGATGATGGATGATGTGTTGATGCACATGGATTTGAGTAAGAATGATCAAAGATGATCTCTTTGGAGCTTTTCTCACTATGGATTATCTTTTTCTCTCAAAAGGAGTCAAATACGAGCTAGATTGAAATAAGAGAACATAATAGGATATTTATAGGGTGAGTCAAAAACTGCAGCATTTTGGCTTTAGGTGAACTACCGCGGTCCTGACTTCTACGGTTGGCCAAAACGACAGTTGAACCGCGGTAGAGAAAACAAGTCCCTGTCGCTTGCATGACACGGTTAGCCAAGACGGCAATTGAAACTGCGGCAGAAAAAACAAGTCTTTG
The DNA here is from genome assembly GCA_030490815.1 of Acer saccharum. Taxonomy (NCBI): domain Eukaryota; kingdom Viridiplantae; phylum Streptophyta; class Magnoliopsida; order Sapindales; family Sapindaceae; genus Acer; species Acer saccharum. The sequence goes on along the minus strand of CM059868.1, from coordinate 29,081,776 downwards.
TCGCTTGCATGCCGTGGCTAGCCAGGACAGCAGTATAACTACGGCAAAAGAAGGCAAGGCCTTCTCATGTAGTTTAACACACAAAAATGCAAGCAATGGGTGCAAGTCTGTGAGGGAGACAAGAACACACAAGGAGAGACAATAAAAACACATATGCAACAAGAAGTTATGCATGAGAGGTGTGTGTGTGCAACTAGTCTCTTTAATGAAAATTAAGCACAATAAATATACCTTTGGAGTGCTTATCAACTTGAGGTCCTAAGAGGGCCTTTGAGCTTGATAACCAACACCTAAGCTACCCTTACATGTCAAACCCCAATTGTAGTTTGTCACCAAAATAAGTCAATCAATCTTAAGGAAGTTATAAACCCACCACTACTACCCTACGGGCCTTTAATAACGAACCTAGACCCACTTGCTTGTGCACTAAGCAACTTAGCCACAAGACTTAATTCTCACTGAATAGATCAATAACCTATGTGAATATAATGATATTCAAGATGCAAATAATGCTAGGTTACACTAAATGCTTATTTAGGATTTCAAGATGTCAATAAGATCAATCCTAGATATCAATATTGCTATATGTGATAGCGTACAACACATTAAAAAAGGATTTGGAGGGAGAAAAAGGCGAATGGGCAGAAAAACTCCTGGAAATACTATGGTCATACAGAAGTACTCCCCGTCAATCGACAGGCGAAACTCCATTCTCGCTTGTTTATGGTTCCGAAGCGGTGATCCCAATAAAGCCGCAACTTGTGACGGCCCGAAGTGAAAACCCAAACGAAGAGCAAAATAACTTGGAGCTTACTTTCGAATTAGATCACCTAGATGAACGTCGAGACCGTGCCGCATTAAGAATACAGTCTTACCAACAACAGGTCGCACGACACTATAACAAAAAAGTAAGGACCACAGTATTCAAGATCAACGACTGGGTACTACGACGAGTCTTCCAAAATACCAAGGAAGAAGCAGCGGGAAAGCTGAGTCTGACGTGTGTAAGGTTCACTATTTGTATTGGTTTGATTCCATTGCAAAACACTCTATGATTGTATTAGTTGTTGCTTAGGACATTACTTGAAGAAAGGAAGCTCAAAGAGTGAAGAGCAACATCTAGTGCAAAAGTCGTCTTCAAGAGGTGAAAATCGTCAAAGGTAAAACTTGACTTCCACCCTCTTGCAAGGCGTTAGCGCACACACACACAATTCATACATGTGTGTCCCTGCATCGTGGTTCAAACATTTGGTATAACACATTCACACACTTCATAGCATGCTCATGCATTGATCTTGTATTGACAAACATTGTGAAATTGCATGCTTTGTGACTATCTCTTTGATATGGCATGTTTGTGTGAATATGTGTTTATTTGTTTTCGTTTTTTGTGTTTAGGACTTGAACATGTTCTTGTTTAATGCCTTATTGAGTTCCGGTCGTTTCGGTTACTCATACATAAGGTTTCGAGTCCAAACAAGTTGACTATGCTACTTTTCGTTCTCATTTGTTGTGTTGACTTCATCGTCGGATTCCGAGATGTTTTCTCAACCATTTTTCAAAGTTGAGTAGTCGTAGTCGTGCGTGAGGGAGTCACGGTTCGTAATCCGAAAACGGATTCGAAATCAGAGGTCGGATGCTCAAGATATGGGCCGACGAACCGAGGGAGCGCGCGAGAGGAGTGTGAATCACGTGTGGCCACTTGGCCAGCCCGTGTGGGAGGCCGTGGGCCCCACGGGCAAGGGAGCCCTCTGCTCCCGTGGGCCCCACGCGTCCCCCACGGGGTGCTGATGTGGCAGCACGTGATTCGCTCGAAAAATTCTCTCCTTTCCCTCCTTTTAAGCCAACCTCCTTCCCTCCACACTTAATGCAATTTTTGAAGAACACTTCATTTCCCGCATCAGTTTTTCAACAATTTTCGTTTACTTGTTTTGATCATATCTCTCTCATACGAACTCGAAATCATTCGATTCAAAAACCAAAATTGTTGGTCTCGAAGAGAGCTACAAACCCCAAGCATTTCCAGAGGCATTTGACTTCGGCTTTTTTCTCAGCTGGTCCATTTCCAGTCCGTGGTCAGTGTATGATTTTCAACTTCTTCTTTTTCAATTTCATCTTTGATCAACTATTGATTCTTTCCATTTGATTGATGAAATTTGTTAAGAAGTATGTTAGATCACATGCTAGGGTTATTTGATCATTTGTTAATTGAGATTTAGCTTTGTGATTAGTCTTGAACATTTATGTGCTAAACTTGATTTATCATGAAATTGATTCTAGAAAATATGTGTGATGTGCTTCATGTTATTTTCTATGTTTTATTTCATGATCTAAGAACTAGGTTTTTAGTGTGCTAAATTGAATATTGATACCTTTGTTCTTATTGATTTGCATGTCTTGATTTCTAGATAACTTATGTGATTGTGTGTTGAAATCATATTCTAGACTATCATTGAACATGTACATTTTGCTTGATTGATCATCTAGCTTAATTTGATTGTGCTTGCATCATTTGCATCACTTAGATCATTGCCTTGTGAAAGGTTGAAGTCTCTTGCAAAGTGAGTGAAGCTTTGTCTTGAGCAAGAAGTCTTGGCTAGGAAAGTGTTCCGGATAGCCAAGCAAGAAGTCTTGATTAGAGTCGGGAGGACTCGGATAGTCAAGCAAGAAATCTTCCTAGAGACGTGAGCGTCTTGGATAGGAAGTTGCTTTCTAGAGGTGTAGGACACATCTCGGATAGGAAGTAGGCTTGGTAGTTCACTTGCCCGAGGGTAGATTAGGAGGTGATAGCTTGAGCGGATATCATGTGTTGATAGCTTGAGTGTGTAAGTCCTTTTCGTATAGTGGATTGCTTTGCCGGTGGTTGTGGTATCAACCCGTGGATGTTTCCTCTTTGAGGTTTTACCACGTTAAAATCATTGTGTTCAATTTTGCTTTACTTTCTTTTATCTTCCATATATTACATTGTTTGCACATCTTGTAAATTGATTAACTCTTGTCTTAGTGAAATCAATTCATTTGCTAAATCTTATCAAGTGTGCATTTTGCTTTGTAATTTTCCGCATTATTTTTAATTGGAAGAATTTGGAGCCTATACCTATTCACCCCCCCTCTAGGTATATTTACACTATATTGCTTAAGGGAATTTCAACGTGGGAAGGTCCCTACCAATTCATTGATGTAAAAGGGCGAGGGGCTTATAAGTTACGAGGACTCGACGGTCGGGAGATACATAACAGCTGGAATACCCTACATCTAAAACAGTACCATTTCTAAACTTATCTATTTTTCAATATTTTTCGTTATACTGTTATTTATTTGTTTCATCGACATTTAATACTGACGAGTCGACACACAAGGAGTGATGATGACAAATTAGTGCAAATAAGTGTAAAACTAAGCACACGAAAAGCAAAAACTCACATTTTGCTCTACATAAGCTGTCGACATCGACAAGCAGAACTTTGCTATTACAGGAAATGACATCTTGCATTCGAAGATTTACAAATGATCGAAATCAGTCAACATAACTCCCAATATCCTTGTTCGACATCACATATAGGGAGTGAGGGGAATAGCACTGGGGACAAGTGTCAACCCAATTATGCATGTACGCGATTTTCCTATATAACAAAGGTCATGTCAACCCAATAACATATGTACGCAATTTTCCTATGTAACAAAGGTCATGTTGACCCAATTACGCGTGTACATGATTTTCCTATGTAACAAAGGTCGTGTCGACCCAATTACGCATGTACGCGATTTTCAAAGCTAAAATATCATATCGACTGAATTATGTTTGCACACGAGTTTATAGGCTTGTCTCATGCAATTAATTATAGATTATACGACCCCATTATACGATGGTCGAGTCATCCCCACAATTATATCAAATCAAGTGAACTTCCTATGCACATACGAAGTCACACACACAATATATATATATATATATATATATATATAAGCAAATGCATATGGTCAAAACAGAAATATATAAAGGTAGATTCGACTAAATCATTTGAAATTACAGAAAAAAAAAAAAAGGGAAGAGAAGTCGACATGGGAAACCACAGATAGTATACTCGTTCAACAAAAATAGAAAAATAAATTATAAGATCAATTTTGAACGGTATCGTCGACAGACGTGTTTGCACTACAAGAAAAATTGGCTTTTATCATGCAATTTTATCACGGTTCTTTTTGGCCGTGATCAAGTGATACTAGTCTTTTTAATTCGTCGTGTGTTTATGACGCAATTTAAAACTGACATCAAAGTATCACAGTCCTTTAAAATGTGCGATAATTGGATAACATTTTTTATTAACCGTGATTAAGTTATCATATGTTTATCAAACCGTGATCAAGTTATTACGAATTTTATTAATCGTGATAAAGTAATCACATGTTTTCTTTTTATGTGTAATCTAATTATCATACTATTTTGTTAGCGTGATAAAGAAAAATGATTTTTTTTTTTTAATTTTAGAATTACACTAAAACTATAATTTTTAATTTTTAATCTCTCAAATTTATTAGTCACAACACTTTACGAACAAAAAAATAACAAATTACAAGCAATTGTATGCTCTCTTTTTGTAGTGAAATATTAAAATATAAAAAGTTAAGAAAAGTTAAAATATAAATTTATGTTAATTGTTTTTATATTTAAACAAATCAATATTATAATTGCTATGCTATTTTAGTTTTTAATTGTTTAAATAAGTGATTAATTCCTCTATTTGGTCTAATTGCACATGTGTCAATGAATGCTTAAGTGGACACAAGTTAACATCATAGGTATGTCCACATCATATCTTTACTATACATTTATATTTATTTTAAAAGCTAACTTTCCCCACTTTCTAACCCTAGCCACCCGCCACTCTCACATCTCTTACCTTTTTTCTTGTTTTTTTTTTTTTTTTCAATATTCTCTCACTCACAATCTTCACGCTTCACCAATAAAAGAACTCTAGTCATGGTGAGTGTTTAACTTCAAATAAACTCAACACATGATTTGGATTATAAATCTCTTATTGTTCCTATGTATTTATTTATTTTTATTGGCTAATTTGTTTATGTATTGGTTAGGAATTTGTTGCGGGTCTCCGGTAGCGAGTGACTTACTTCAACACATTTATAGTGTTTTGAATATGAACGTTTATACAAAACAGAAGATCATGATCTCTCTCACCTCTATCTATGCAATCAGGCACCGTTTCGTCAAAGTTGTCTAAAAGAAAGTTTATGTCGATATTAAAAAGAGGTTAGTTAATTTTTGTTTCGATCTCCTTTTGTTTTCTCATTCTTTTATTGTTAAAATAAGTTTTTATTATGATTTATTGTAATCGTATAGTTTTAGTTTTTTTTTTTTTTTTTTTTTTTTGCCAATTTTATTGTTCGTCAAACTTACTCCTATCGTTTTTTATACTATGCAGCTGTATGTTCGAAAGAAAGCATCAAGGAAGATGAACAAAGATTTTATTTATTTATTTATTTATTTTTGATGTATATGAACAAAGAAAATTTAAACATAGCTTTTGTGTATAATAGTTTGTCTTTTAGAATTGATTTTGCTAATAAATGGTTGTATATTTGGGTGATAGATGTTCGTAACATTTTATTTTAATTTCTTCAATGAATTTTGATCTTGAATAGATTTTTTTTTTTTTTTTAATTTGAATAGAGATCTTTAATATTTATTATTATTATATATATATGGAAAATATTATAATATTAAAAATAAATTAACAAACAAATAAAGCAATATATCTTAATAATATCATCATCAAGAGATTATATATATATATATATGGAAAAAAATATAATGTAAAAATAAATTAACAAAAAAGTAAAGTAGAATCTCTTGATAATATTTTCAAGAGATTCTGTATATATATATATATATATTTTTAAAGAACTTCATAACGGTTTTTAGCCATCATCAATTAATCACAATGTTTAAAAATTGTCAAAAATTGATGAGTTTTTTAAAAACCGTGATAAAAATTCATGACGGGTTTTAAAAACCATAATAAAAAGTAAAACCGTGATAAACTTTTTATTACAGTGGCTTTAATAACGCTTATAAAACTGTCATCAAAACCCTTTAATGATGGTTAAAAACCATCATAAATGACATTTTTTTCTTGTAGTGTTGGTCCATAACGTTGTCAACATCCTTTGAAAGTTCTCAAATAAACTAGGTGTGTTCTTAATATATTAATCTAAAGGGGGGGGGGGGGGGGGGGGGGGGGGGGGGGGGGGGGGGGGGGTGGTGAATAGATTTTAGCTATTATTACCCAATTTTCGCATGCACGTCAATTTTACGAAAATGCCCCTACTAGTCAAAAATACAAGCAAGTGTAATATAGTGCGGAATTTAAATAACACTTGATGTATACGTGGAAACCCAACCACTGGGAAAAACCACGGGCTGTTTAGTGCGCCACACTCGAACCTCGAAATCCACTAATTGAAATGGAGTTTACAACCTATGTAGACCTCGTCTAACACTCCGGTCAATAACCCCCCACTCCTGCCACACTGGCCTTTAAAAGTGGCTCTAGTTCAATTTGCTTGAGGCCTAAGCAATCTTAGCCTCAAGTCTTAATTCTCAATGAAGAGATTATGCAACCTATGTGAATATGTATGAATATTCAAATAACAAACAAGGCTAGGGAACCTTAGATGCTTATCTAGGATGATGATATAATCAATTAAAATCAATCCTAGATATCAAGTGCTAAATGACATGTCATAATAGCTTAGATAAACATAGATTATAAAAACCTAGATATCTATCACAATACAACACTCAATCAATTCATCACAATCAATTCTCTATTCTTGTATTTAGCATATGATCTAAAAACATACAAGTAATTAAAAGAGATGGCTTGATAGTAAAAATACTCAACTAAGATGAAATTAATCAAAATCTTACCAAGCAAGTTGTGATGATGCAAACCTATGCATGGATGATTGCAAAATGATCTTTGATGCACAAAGTAATGTATTTGAGTGTTTAAAGGAGAGTTCTTTGATGATTTTTCACTTGAAAAATGTTCTAAGGAAAATATATGATATTTTGACTCTCTTGGACGACCTAAAAAACATAGAAGAATATATATAGGCAACTCTAGTAGAGTGAGGTCGTTTTGAAAAATCGCACCAGTTTGTGCGTTGTGCGCTGGACGTCCGGCGCACCACCAGCGCATAGACCAAATTTGCATGGTGCACTGGTTGACCAGCGCAGGTCAGTGGCGCAGCACCAGCGGCAAACCACTGGGCGATTTGCGCTGGTGGGCTTGCGCTGGTGGACCAGCACACAACCAGCGACAGACCACTGGGCGATCTGCGCTGGTGGGCTGCGCTGGTCCGGCGCATGACGACCAGCGCACAGCATAGCCCATTCCTTTGAACCCCACAAACACATGCAAGGGTAAAAAGGTAAAACAAGATGCATCCTAAAAGCCTAACATGGTATGACATTAAAATCACAAGATGCAATCAATACTTATGCAAGAAGAGATGTTATATGATCATGAATGCACATAATAACAACACATACACAACATACAAGAAAATGAATTAAGCATGAGATGTGAGTGTGTGTGTGCAACTAATCTCTTCAAAGCAAATTAATCACATAGAAATTTACCTTTGGTGCTTATCAAGCTTGAGGACATGAGAGGGTCTTGAGCTTGAATATCAATCACTTAAGCTACCCTTACATACAATCCCCAACACGTGGTTTGTCCACGAAATAAGCCAATCAAGATATGGGAATCCTTACATACTTCCCAACCTATCCTTCAACATCCACTTCCTCATTTGCCACGTCTTCAACTGGGGATCCCTGGAGTCTGAGACGCTCCATCTCGTCATAAATGTCGATCTCCGCTTGTAACTCGACAGGTTGCCATTTAGCATGCTCACCCGATAAAAATTGCCTGAGCAATTTCGCCCTAGCCTTACACATAGCCTTAACGGAGATCGATAGAAGTTGCCGTTTCAAACCAGCAATTTGCTTCTCTTGCTTTATAGTCGTTGCCTTGGTCTTCTCCAGCTCCTCATGATGTCGATCACACTCCTCCTTCGACGCCTTCAGTTCTTCCTCAAGAGCAAGATTTTTTCTTTCCAACTCTTTATTGGCCTTGTCGAGCACACCACTGTCCCTCTTAAGAGCGTCGTTCTCTCTAGTAAATTTGTATCTGTCATACATATGCATTTGCATTTGCAAAGACTACAAAACAAACATCATTCAATAAGAGCTTGATGTCTAAAAAATAAAATTTTCAAAGTAAACTTACCTATAAGGTCGACACTAGACCCATTTCGTACGCCTCCTCCATCTTCTTTCCATTGAGAAACTTAACATCAATAGGGAAGCAAAGGTCATCCGACTTCTTCAAGAAGCCGCTCGACTCATTAAACACCGACACCTCTAAAGGGAACAAAACCAGTGTCGAATCAGGATTCGACGAGGCAGCAATTTTCTCCTTCCCTTTGAATGCAGATTCAACACCTCTCCCGACATCAATGTCAGAGGCTTTCTTTTACTTCTTGTTCCTCACTAGGCTCGACTCCAGTGAGGAAAGAAAAACATGCTCCTTTGCATCGCCCGACGTCTCTTTGGACGCACCCGTTGCTTGCTTCTTCTTTACAACAGCTTGCCTCTTGCTCATGTTCTCTCTAAGAATTCTCAGTGCGTCAGCAGTATCAGGTACGTTGAACTTGGCATCCGACATAGATATCACCGCGAAACGACGTTCGACGACTAAAGGCTTTAAAAAAGTCATGCTACATTGAAGAATTTCAAGACTTCTCCTAATCCAGATATACGACGCAAAATCCTTCACGTGAGGATATGGTTCCCGCGAAACATTCAACGTCGACCAACGCCACAAACTACTTGGCCTAAGGTTACCTTCCGACATCAACACCCTCCAACTCCTCTCTTCAGCGAGGATCGACTTTATCTCCTGGGTACGCTCAAGAGCCTTAGGGCAAGGATATTTACTCTCACCCACTACGTCTATATAGACAGATAGACTTGTTAATACTAATGGTTAAATTAAAAAAATCTCCAAGCAACATCAGGAATTAAAACTCACCATATCTATTCCAAACTTGCCGATAGCGATATTTCAACTTCCCAAAAGGTCCGTCGATCGGAAGACCCCTAGTGAAGAAATAAGTATCTTTCCAGTTACGGTCATTCGTCGTAAGGTTAATGATTAGTTGTATCCTTTGACCTAGGGATCATGATGCAGCAGCCTTGGCATTGGATTACATTGAGGGGTTGAATTGGAAAAAGATCATTCCTACTAGTCCAGGCGACGAAGTCGGAATGATGTGAAACTTGCACAATTAATGCATTTCGGTGAGGGCTTCCAAAGTCACGACCTTTGGTCATGTGGCATACCCTTTTTTAGCCGAATTCCATCGTTTAAGCCCCGAAAAGGCCGTTTTTACCATTTTAGGAAAGTTTTGTTTTCTCAATAACTTTTGTTTTCCAAGTCTAAATCGACTTCCGTCAATTCTGGCTTGCTTAGGATCTTTTGTTTTATTTGTTTCTGCATTTAGCTTTAATTTTCTATTTTTGGTAATTTTCGTTATTTAGGGTTTTTAGGCCGTTTCCTTACTCAACAAGGTTCCGGATTAGGGTTAGGGTTTGTTTGCTTTAAATAGACCTATAAACCGTTTTATTTCTCAGTTTTTGGTTTAATAAAATTTCAGAGAATTGATTCTCCAATATCCAATTACACATCCTTCGTGCACGAAGACTGTCGTATTTGAAGCCTAACAACAATCCTTCGTGTGCAAAGTTGATCATTGCCAGTAGGTTGTTTCTAATTGTTTCTTGCAAGTTTTTCTCATAAAGCTTCCGCTACACCAAATCAACATATAGCGACCCTTATCGCTCACATGTTCTTTCAAATAATAGTTGTGTAGAAGACATCCCAAACCAAACTTCAACTCCCTCCTCTCATGAAGGACAGTTAGACTTAAAAGAATCCTCCAGCTATTTGGCATCAGTTGGCCAAGGGCGATGTCGTAATACATAAGCATACGTCGAGCTAAAGAAGGAACTGGGAACCTAAACCCTTATCGAAGAATGTACTCGTAAAAGCAAGTCCACCCTGGTATATCCCAATCCGCCCATTCATGTCCCATCGCCGCACGCAGCTCAATAGAGTTTGGATCCTATATATTGTTCGTAAACGAACCATGTCGTCCTTCTTAAGCAAACTTGCTGGGCTATCTTTAGGCAAAATACCTAGCGGACGACCCGAAGTAGATGGCTCTTCAACGTTTATATGCTCAGGGAATTCGACATGCTGCGTGATAGCACGCACGACCCCTTGCTCCAATATACCCCTCTTATTTAGGTTGACTACGTTTGACGGATCCACTATTGAAATTCGTCGATCGATATTCTTTACTTCACTATCGACTTCCTTTTCTACCTCATCTTCCGCATCACTAAGGGTCCAATCAAAGTGTGGATCCGAAGTTGTAGCGTTGCTCGACATGATATCTCCAAGAAAAGCTAACAAATGCAAAAATGCACAAGTCTGGCAAAAACTAAATGCTATAATCACAACCTAGGGTTTTAAGATCAAAACCTGGGGTTTTTACGAAAAATCAAAACCTAAAGATCACTCCAGCCTTGCAGAGTTTTGGCTATCCTAGGTTAAGCGGCTACTAAATCTAGACATCTACTCACGACATAACGACATTCAAGTAATCGAAAACTGGCAACACATCACATGGATAAACTCAACATAGTAGTGAATCAAATATTTCAAATATAGTCAAGAACACAATGAAGAACATATATTTTCCCAGGAAACAACGTTGAATACTTCTATCTATTTCCTATGGATTCGTAGAAGTAAGTTTCGTGCAAAGCAAACAAAAGTAAATACACTTTTTACTAACCTTGAAAGAGATTTAAGTAGAAATCACCAGAAAAACTACACAGAATCTGCAGAAATTCATTGTGACTTCGCTTCACAGACGAACAAATGCTCACAAAACTCAGAAATTGTCTCAAATGGCTCAAGTAGAGAAAAAGGTTAGTTTATAAACCAATTCTTTAACCCTGGTTGCCATGTGTCAACACCCCTTCGGCTGCCAACTAACAAATGTAATCGCCCAGTTTAAAATTCAAAATTTAACTCGTCTCAAAAATTGCGCCAGAAATAAATGCGTATTACATCAGCTTAGGACACTGAAACGAAACAGTCCCATCGATTTGACTTCCCGCCCTGGCGCCACATGAAATCATTGATGACAAGTCGCTTGAAAGGACTTCATCCAGAACTACTTCTACTCGACTCCTTGTCGAACCGCTATTCGACTCGACAAAGAAGTGCTCGATGAGACCTGTTAGGATTCCCGTTGTTTTTAATTGGCTTATTTCGTGATCAAACCATATGTGGGGATGCTTTGTAAGGGTAGCTTAGATGTTGTTGTTATTGCTTAGGCCCTTTTGAAGACCTCACTATTGACAAGCACCAAAGGTAATACTCTAAGTGCTTACTTGTCTTGAAGAGATAGTTGCACACACTCACAACTCATGCATGTATTTAATCATTGTATGTTGTGTGTCTTAATGCTCATTAACATCTCTTCTTGCATATTAGGTTGATTGCATCTTGCATTGCCCATTGCCTTGTCATGCATAATCTTGGGATTCTCTCATTGCAAAGGGCACTGTTCAAAGCGCTCTACAAAGCGCTGTTCGAACAGCGCCCCTCATACCTGATGCAATTAATTCCATTTAAATGCATCAGGTTTGATGCATTTTGGATGGGCGCTGTACGAGCGCTGTACAAAGCGCTGTTCGTACAGCGCCTCTCTGTTTCCTCGTGAAAACAAAGCAAGGGCGCTGTACAGGCGCTGTACAAGGGCGCTCTACGTACAGCGCCCAAGGCAAATATTGAGCCAACTTATCAAAGCGACCCCACTTTGATTTGGCCCCCTATATATATGCCACTTTGACTTTAGGTCAATCACAAGAGTTTATATTCAGATTTCATACTTAGGAGATTTTTCAAAGAGAAGAAAAATTCCAAAGAACTCATTTTTAATCACTCAAACACTTGTTCCATGATCATCAATCATCATCTAGCATCATCTTAGATCATCTAGATGACATCTTGCATGGATTCTTCATCATACTTTGCTTGGTAAGCTTTTCACTAATATCTTACATATTTTGTGTTTCTCTTATTTAGCAATCTCAATTTAATTACTTGTATGTGATTTTATATTTGTTGAATACAAGATTGAGATTAGTATGATGTATGTTTGAGAAGTTGTATTGTGCTAGCATATTAGGTTTTGTGCTTGATATTGATTAACTTAACTAATTGACATGTCATTTAGTTTTGATATCTAGGATTGCTCTTAATTGCATATTAATCATCTTAGATAAGCATATAGGGTTTCCCTTGCTCTATGTTGCATTTTGGATATTCACATATATTCACTTAGGGTTGTTTCTCTTCATAGAGAAAGTAAGTCTTGTGTGTAGCATCCGGGATTAGGTTACTTAGATCACAAGCAAAATCGGACTAGGTTCACTCATACCGGGATTAGGTAGGTGTGTGATTACTTCCGGGATTAGGTTGTAATCGTTTGCACATTTAGTGGATTCGAGGTTCGAGTGTGGCTTACTTACATAGCCCGTGGTTTTTCCCGTGAGGGTTTCCACGTAAAAATCAAGTGTTAATTTAATTTCCGCACCATATTACACTTGCTTGTTTATTTTATCTTGAGGGTAATTTCGTAATTTTGACTAACACGAAAAATTGGGTAAAAAGCGTAAAATCTATTCACCCCCCCCCCCCCCCCCCCTAGATAGTTTTATACACACCGTGCAATAATTAGTTTCAATTGGTATCAGAGCGGGTTCCTATACATACATAGGTGATCCTTGCTTATTTTGGTGTGTTTTGCATTTTGTGTGATTTTTGATCATTCATACATTTGCATTCATTTCATTCATTCATGAACACTATGAGTGGAAATGGTGGAAACGGTGGTAGCAACGAAGGTGCTTCTAGCACAAGGCCTCCACTTCTTACCGGATTGAACTATTCCCAATGGAAAGGGAAGATGGAATCCTACATATGCCAAATTCATGACCGTGCATGGATGGCGGTGGAAGACGGATATGATCTCCCTATGATGACTCCCGCGGGTGGAGGAGAAGATGTTTTGAAGCCTAAGGCGCAATGGAACGCGCAAGAGTTTGATGCTTCAAAGTGGAATAGGAAGGCGATGCATGCCATCTTGTGTGCTATGGACGAAAATCAATACAAGTTGATTCAAAATACTATGATAGCTAAGGAGGCTTGGAACATCCTAGAGATTGCACATGAGGGAACCGAAGTGGTGAAGGACTCCAAGCTTCAAGTGATATGAACCTCACCAAGAACAGTGAGACCCGGAACCAATATATGGTAACGAAGGATCGTTTTCTAATTCAAGTTTATAAAAACAAAGAAAATAAAGGACCGTGACCCATTATCTATATGGAGATAAGAACCAATGGTATCAAGAAGGTTGTAGACGCCACACTCAAGAAAGAGAAAGAAGGTGAGTGATAAGTCAAGGTTTGAACGCCACAAGGTAGAACCTTGATAAGTTCATAGTTCAATGAAGAACCAAGAGAAAAAGTTCTCTCAAATAATATTTTATTCAAAGTCTAATCTTCTCAAATAATACATCAATGCGTCCTTTAAATACTAAGAAAAGATCTAAACCCTAGACGACAAAAGAAAAGGAAATAAACTACTCAACAATTAATTGCCTTACAATTAGGAAAGTAAAAGAATAAAAACTAGCAATTAGTTGACTTTGTTTGGGAAACAAATCAACTATTTATTTAGGAAATAATTAAAAAAAGGAAATATGCTAAAATTCGGAATCCTCCAACCTTAGCTTATATCTAACACCACAATCAGCTCTTTATTAGGAAATATGCTGAAATTCGGACTCCTCAGCTCAAGTCTTCGCGCAACAAACTAAATGGCTGAATTTGGGCCTGTTGTGATCTGTTGTGGAGGATGAAGTGTTCATAACATCTGTAGGGCTCGTCTTGGGCTTTCCGAAAACATATTATATTAGACAATCCGACTTCAGATGCTCTCTGTAGAGGCCTAAGAAGTTCAGCCCGGATTTGGTCTTCAGCAACTCCGAATCAGCCCCCATTAAATGCTTCTTTGATCTTCTTGGCCCTTTTAATTGGCCCAATTGGAACATGCAATGGACCCTTTGTTGATGCTTCTTGATCCTCATCATTCCCCCTCTCTTCAAAAGGATTCGTCTCGAATCTTCACCGTAATGTTGTTGATAGCCTGCAGCACAAAGGATGGTTCCCCTCTTTCTTCTTTGTTTGATGAATCACCCTTGGAAGACATATTTTCTCTCTTCTTCTTCTTTCTTTTTTTTTTTTTTTTTTTTACAACAGATCCGATCAACTTTTTTTTTTTAAATCGGAATCTGATCAAACCTTTTTTTTTTTTTTTTTTTTTTTTTTTTTTTTTTTTTTTTTAAAGAACAAGGATAATTAAATCTGATTTTAGAGCTTGGGACAAATACCAAGTGATGCGAACCCCAAAGGACTTGCCTTGAAACCCAGCAACAATAATGATGCGAACCTCAAAGGACTTGCCTTGAAACCCAACAACAATAATTTGGGAAACTTGCCCTAGAAAGCCAAAATACAAATTTGTTGTGAAAGAAAAAAAAAGGATAGATAAAACCTGATTTAGAAGCCTAAGCTCTGATACCAACTGATATGAACCTTACCAAGAACAGTGAGACCCGAACCAATATATGGTAACGAAGGATCGTTTTCTAATTCAAGTTTATAAAAACAAAGAAAATAAAGGACCGTGACCCATTATCTATATGGAGATAAGAACCAACGGTATCAAGAAGGTTGTAGACGCCACACTCAAGAAAGAGAAAGAAGGTGAGTGATAAGTCAAGGTTTGAACGCCACAAGGTAGAACCTTGATAAGTTCATAGTTCAATGAAGAACCAAGAGAAAAAGTTCTCTCAAATAATATTTTATTCAAAGTCTAATCTTCTCAAATAATACATCAATGCGTCCTTTAAATACTAAGAAAAGATCTAAACCCTAGACGACAAAAGAAAAGGAAATAAACTACTCAACAATTAATTGCCTTACAATTAGGAAAGTACAAGAATAAAAACTAGTAACTAGTTGACTTTGTTTGGGAAACAAATCAACTATTTATTTGGGAAATAATTAAAAATAGGAAATATGCTTAAATTCGGAATCCTCCAACCCTAGCTTGTATCTCACACCATAATCAGCTCTTTATTAGGAAATATGCTGAAATTCGGACTCCTCAGCTCAAGTCTTCGCGCAACAAACTAGATGGCTGAATTTGGGCCTGTTGTGATCTGTTACGGAGGACAAAGTCTTCATAACATCTGTAGAGCTTGTCTTGGGCTTTCCGAAAACATATTATAATAGACAATCCGACTTCAGATGCTCTCTGTAGAGGCCCACGAAGTTCAGCCCGGCGTCCAGCTCTCTTACAGCTCAAGTCTTCGCGCAACAAGATAGATGGCCGAATTTGGGCCTGTTGTGATCTGTTACGGATGACGGAGTCTTCATAACATCTGTAGGGCTCGTCTTGGGCTTTTCGAAAACATATTATAATAGACAATCTGACTTCAGATGCACTCTGTAGAGGCCCACGAAGTTCAGCCCGGATTTGGTCTTCATGTGGACTGAACTTGGACTTCAGCAACTCAGAATCAGCCCCCATTAAATGCTTCTTTGATCCTCTTGCCCCTTGTAATTGGCCCAACTGGAACATGAAATGGATCCGTTGGTGAAGCTTCTTGATTCTCATCATTCCCCCTCTCTTCAAAAGGATTCGTCCTCGAATCTTCACCGTAATGTTGTTGATAGCCTGCGACACTTCATCAAAACACTGCAAAAGAGAAACAAGAACACTAGGCCAAGAAGTTGGTTGATTTGAAAACAATGCCTTTTTGATCTCTCTTTTTTTTTCCTCACTAGCGAAAATTTCTGTTTCCTTTTCACTCTTTTTTTCTTTTTTTGCTGTTTCAATCTCTCTTTCTTTTGTCTCTCTTTCTTTTGAACTCTCACTCTCCTTTTTTACATCTATTTGTTCTTTTAACCTCACTTGATCTTCATATACTTGTATTGGGGTTAAGGGTACAAGAGTGATTCGTTTTTTATTGAGTACAAAAGAGTATCTATTGGTATAACCATCATGAGTTGCACGCCTATCAAACTGCCATGGTCGCCCCAAAAGGATATGGGTCGCATGCATTGGTACCATATCACACAAGACTTCATCTTCATATTTACCGATCCGGAACGCCACTAAGACCTGTTTAGTCACCCTCACCTCACCACTATCATTCAACCATTGCAATTTATACGGCTTAGGATGCAGCATCGTTGGCAATCCTAATTTGTTAACCATGGTTGTGCTTGCAATGTTAGTACAACTACCACCATCAATAATCATGCTACATACCTTATCATTAACATGACATCGGGTGTAAAAAACATTGTCACGTTGTACATCGTCAGACATTTTTTTTTTTTTTTTTGGGTAACAGACCTGAACAAACTTTTTTTTTTTTTTTTTTTGACTTGGAATCTGATCAACCTTTTTTTTTTTTTTTTTTACAAACGAAAAAAATAATAATAATAATAATAACAATAAAAAAGGATAGATCAAACCTGATTTAGAAGCCTAAGCTCTGATACCAACTGATATCAACCTTTTTCTTGGTGATATGAGTTGGTATCAGAGCTTAGGCTTCTAAATCAGGTTTTGTCTATCCTTTTTTTTTCTTTCACAACAAATTTGTATTTTGGCTTTCTAGGGCAAGTTTCCCAAATTATTGTTGTTGGGTTTCAAGGCAAGTCCTTTGAGGTTCGCATCATTATTCTCGTCATTTCATTCATTCATAAACACTATGAGTGGAAACGGTGGAAATGGTGGTGGCAACGAAGGTGCTTCTAGCACAAGGCCTCCACTTCTTACCGGTTTGAACTATTCCCAATGGAAAGGGAAGATGGAATCCTACATATGCCAAATTCACGACCGTGCATGGATGGCGGTGGAAGACAGATATGATCTACCCAAGATGACTCCCGGTGGTGGAGGAGAAGAAGTATTGAAGCCTAAGGCGCAATGGAACGCGCAAGAGTTTGAGGCTTCAAAGTGGAATAGGAAGGCGATGCATGCCATCTTATGTGCTATGGACGAAAATCAATACAAATTGATTCAAAATACTAGGATAGCTAAGGAGGCATGGGACATCCTAGAGATTGCACATGAGGGAACCGAAGTGGTGAAGGACTCTAAGCTTCAAGTCCTCCAAACTCAATTTGAGATGCTTAAAATGGAGGAGAATGAGTGCTTTAACGACTTTGAGATCAAGTTGATGGACATAGTCAACCAAAGTCATCAACTTGGTGATCCATATTCGGATAGAAGAATCAAGCAAAAGATTATGAGATCTCTACCCGATAGGTTCGAATCGAAGGTGACGGCTTTAGAAGAAAATAGTGGATATAAGGATATGAAGCCGAGTGAGGTGATTGGGAGACTTCTAGCTTATGAGTCTAGAAAGGGTCCTATCTCCACACCTCCTAAAAAGCAAAAAGGAATTGCTTTGAAAACCTCCAAGGATGAAAAAGTGGCGAAGAAGAATGACTCGGACGAAGACCTTACACTATTTGTGAAGAGATTCAAGAGGGTCATGAAGTTCGGGAAAAAGGACTTTGGTTCCAAAGGTCAAAACTTCAAGAAAAAGGGTTCCTACAACAAGTTTGAGCCTAGGAAAGAGAAGACCGAAAGGAAAGGGGTCCGATGCTTCGAGTGTGGTGGGATAGGTCACTTTGCCCCCGAATGTGCAAATCACAATGAGAAGAAAAAGGGAAAAGTGATGGCCGTAACTTGGAGTGGAAGTAGTGATGACTCCTATGAGGGAGATGAGTCTTCGGATAATGAAGAGCTCATGGCTAATCTCCTAGCTTTTGCCTCCTCCCATAAAAGCAAAAGTGCTAGTGAGAGAGAGGAAATGAGTCAAGAGGAAAATGACTCAAGTGGAGAAGAAAGTGATTCCTCTTCTAACTCCATAAATGGTTTTGTGGAGGAAAAAGGTGCTTGCTAAATACCATGCCGAGTTTAATGATTTAGCAATCAAAAGCACAAGAAAGATCAAGATGTTGAGAGAAGAAAATCTTGATCTCTTATCTCAAAATGACCACTTAAGTGAACAAGTGGAAAAATTCAAGAAGATGGAAGATAAGCTAAGAGAGGAGTTAGTCTTATCTAGGAGAAATGAAGATAGTATAAAGAGGGAGCTTGAAGAAGTTAGAGAATCTATGACTATAATGGATTCTAGCACCAAGAAGCTTGACCATATGCTTGGTGTTGGAAAGAGTCCATGTGACAAGAGGGGTCTTAGGTATGAAAATGGCAAGAAGATCTCTACCTCTAACAAGACCGTATTTGTCAAGAGTTTGAGGAATGAAGAAACTTCATATGTGCAAATTCCTAGGAAGAAGTTAGAAGTAGGACAATGCTCAAATGCACAAGTGAAGATGGGGCCAAGAAGGCAACCTCAAGCTCAACCCCCTAGGGTCCCTCAAGCCAACATTCTTCCACTATTGGCTCACAAAGGAAAGCGACCTATCATGCAACCTCAAGCTAGGAAGCAATCTAGACCGGTTCAACAATGAAGACGGATTGAACCCATTCATCCACAAAGACAAGGACAAGGTATGATTCCTTATTTTACTCATATATGTCACTTTTGTGGATTTGATGGTCATATTAGACCACATTGCTTTCGATATATTAAAATGTGCAAAACTAGAAGCATGATAGAGAAGAAAAAGAAAAGAGCCATGATGCATGTTCCTAGGAATAATGATATTGCTATGCATGATCCTAGAACATCTAGAGCCCATGTACCAAAGACCACTAAGAAAGCTAAGATTGTTTCTAGGTGGATTAGAAAGAATGAAATGTGTGCCATGTTGCTCAAATAGCCTTGAAGGCAAATTCTTCTAATTTTTGGTATTTAGATAGTGGGTGCTCTAGGCATATGACGGGAAACAAGAGTTTCTTCGAGACTCTTGTTATGGAGGAAAAAGGATATGTCACTTTTGGTGATGGATCCAAAAAGAAAGTTGTAGGGAAAGGAACCATTTCCGTTCCCTGTTTACCCTCCTTATCCGATGCTTTATTTGTTGATGGCTTGAAAGCCAATTTAATAAGCATTTCACATCTAAGTGATGAAGGATATTCCGTCTTGTTTTGTAAAGATAATTGCTCTATCCTAAAGCCTGATGGACAAACCTTGTTGAAAGGTATGAGATCTAGTGACAATTGTTATTGTCTTGAAGCTAGAATAGTCTCAAACAATGTGTCCATTGATGAGCAAATAGAGTTGTGGCATGAAAGACTTGGCCACATGAACTTTAGGGATTTAAGAACCCTTGGAAAGTTCAATTGTGTGCGTGGCCTCCCTAAGCTTGGGAAGAAAGCCAATGGAATTTGTGGACCTTGCCAACAAGGAAAACAAACCAAAAGCATGCACAAAAAGGGCAAATATCTCTCCACCAAGGAGCCCCTAGAGCTTCTCCACATAGATCTCATGGGTCCTATGCAAACCGAGAGTTTAGGTGGAAAGAGATACATTTTTGTTTGTGTTGATGATTTCTCTAGATTTACATGGACATATTTTCTTAGAGAAAAATCCGAAACTTTTGATAAGTTTAAAATGCTTTGTACTAAATTACAAAATGAAATAAATTCTAGTATTAAAAGCATTAAATGGATTAGAAGTGACCATGGGAGGGAGTTTGAGAATGCCTTTTTTGAAAGCTATTGTGATAGCTTAGGCATCTCCCATGAGTTTTCGGCTCCTAGGACACCTCAACAAAATGGAGTTGTTGAGAGGAAGAATAGGGTCCTCCAAGAGATGGCCCGAGTGATGTTGCTTAGCAACAATGTCCCTAGGAACCTATGGGCCGAAGCCGTCAATACGGCTTGCTACATAGGAAATAGAGTGTTCCTAAGGCCCGGATCTAGAAACACCTTCTATGAGTTATGGAATGGTAGGAAGCCAAATGTTAGCTACTTCCACACATTTGGGAGCAAATGCTACAATTTAAATGACCGTGATCAACTTGGCAAGTTTGATGCTAAGAGTGATGAGGGTATCTTTATTGGCTATGCCTTGAATAGTAGAGCCTATGGAG
This sequence comes from Acer saccharum, assembly GCA_030490815.1. Lineage (NCBI taxonomy): Eukaryota > Viridiplantae > Streptophyta > Magnoliopsida > Sapindales > Sapindaceae > Acer > Acer saccharum. The sequence goes on along the minus strand of CM059868.1, from coordinate 29,061,453 downwards.
TTTTCAACTTGAAGACTTGAACCGTCATGGAATCATCCAATGTTGTCATTGATGATACAAGGCTCAAGTCTAATGACCATGAGGAGGAGGAAATTTTAGATGATGACTCTCCTTTGGAGAGGGTTGTGGTGACTCCCAATGTTGGGACATCCAATGACAATAATGAAGTCACACAACCTATTACTAGAGTCCCTCTCTTGGACTCTAATGAACCCGCTCCATGGGTTAGAAGACTCCATACCAAAGAGGATGTTATTGGAGATGTGAATGAGGGTGTTAGGACTAGGTGTCAAATAGCTAATCTCATTAGCTTTACATGCTACACCTCTCAAATTGAACCCAAAAAGGTTGATGAAGCCTTGAATGATGAATTTTGGGTTCTTGCCATGCAAGAAGAGCTAAACCAATTTGAAAGGAATGAGGTTTGGACTCTAGTTCCTAGGCCTAAAAGCTCACATGTGATAGGAACTAAGTGGATTTATAGGAATAAATCCGATGAGAATGGCAACATAGTGCGGAACAAGGCTAGACTTTTAGCACAAGGGTACTCTCAAATTGAGGGTATTGACTTTGAGGAGACTTTTGCTCCCGTTGCCCGTTTAGAGTCCATTAGGCTTCTCTTGTCCATTTCTTGTGTGCACAAGTTCAAATTGCACCAAATGGATGTCAAGAGTGCCTTCCTCAATGGCTTCTTGCAAGAGGAAGTGTTTGTTGAACAACCCAAGGGGTTTGTGGATGCACACCACCCCAACCATGTCTATCGCCTCAAGAAGGCACTATATGGGTTGAAACAAGCACCGAGGGCTTGGTATGAGCGCCTCACTCAATTTCTTGTTGACAATAACTACACTAGGGGTAGTGTTGACAAGACACTATTCATCAAGAAAGACAATGATGAGCTTTTCATAGCTCAAATATATGTTGATGACATAGTGTTTGGCTCCACCAACAACACCAAGGTCCAACAATTTGTTGATGTTATGTCTCATGAATTTGAGATGAGTCTTGTTGGTGAGCTAAGTTACTTCCTAGGTTTGCAAATTAGGCAAATGAATGATGGGATTTTCATAACCCAAGCCAAATATGCTAAGAACCTTGAAACAAATTAATGCACGGTGTGTATAAAACTATCTAGAGGGGGGGGGGGGGGGGTGAATAGATTTTACGCTTTTTACCCAATTTTCGTTTTTAGTCAAATTTACGAAAATGCCCCAAACTAGACAATATAATAATCAAGTGTAATATGGTGCGGAAATATAAACGACACTTGATTTTTACGTGGAAACCCTCACGGGAAAAACCACGGGCTGGTAAGTGCGCCACACTCGAACCTCGAATCCACTAATTGTGATAACGTATACAACCTAATCCAGGTTTGACGGCCTAATCCCGGCCAATATCCCGCTACCACTACCCGCAGGCCTATAAAAGTGGACCTAGTCCAATTTGCTCATGTGACCACCTAATCCCGGTCTATCACACAAGACTTACAATCTCCTAAGAGATCAAACAACCCTATGTGAATATGCAATGATATCCAAATATTGCAATAAGAGCTAGGGTACTCTAAATGCTTACCTAGGATTATAAGATGACAATATAATCAATCCTAGATATCACATGTAGCTATATGACATGGCATATAACTTTAGCTAAGTAAAGGATAACCAATCCTAGATACAAAGCTATCACAAACAACACTCAATCAATACATCACAAATAATCTCTTTTCTTGTATTTAGCATATGATCTAAAACATACAAGTAATTTAAAAGAGATGGCTTGGTATTTAAAATACTAAAATAAGATGAAATTAATCAAAATCTTACCAAGCAAGTTGTGATGATGCAAACCCATACATGGATGCACTCTATATAGACATAGGAGATGCAATATGAAATTTGATGCAAAAGGGGTTTGATTTGAGTGGTTAAAGGTGAATTCTTGATTTGATTTTCTCTCAAAATCTAACTTTGAAGTTTAGGGTTCTTAAGAGTCAAGAACTTGTTTAGATAATGAGAAAGTGTGATATTTATAGACATCAAGAATAGGGCAAGTGAAAAGACAATTTTGCCCCTGAATCACACTATCGCGGTTGCTCTGTGGCTCGACTGCCGCGGTTGAAAAAACCGCGGCACTGAAACCGCGGCACTGAAACCGCGGCGGGCGTCACAGCACAAAGCTTGATTTTCAAGCGACTCAAAACATGACCAAACGACATCGAAACCTTTCATATAATATACCGTTGGAAAGGTATGGAAGTCTAATTTCTACTCCAATTAACAAAACATGATTTGGATAACTGTAGAAAAAGTTATGGTCATTTGAGTGACCAAAGGTCAGATTCGGATAACAGCTGTGATGCCCTGTTTTAGTGGTCACTTTGGAAATTTCAAAACCAATCCAAACGGTCATGAAATATTACGAATAATATACCGTTGGAAAGGTATGGGTGTCTAGTTTGTACAGAAATTTTCAAAACTCATTTTGAAGCTTTGTGTAAAAAGCTATGGTCACACGACCATGCAAAGGTCAGTTTTGAAAACACTTAAAACATTGAAATCCAATCTTTTGAAACTAGACACCTTACTCCAATCAACCCAACCAAACTAAAGCTACCACTTATCCAAGAGAAGAATGAGATCTTCTCAAGTGGTCAACCATCGCGCTAAGACAAGCACAGCATCGTGCAAGCGCGGACGTTTCCGATCACACAAATGGAAACGAATTACACCACACTTAAGACTAATCATGAAGTGCAAGTGTGGGTATTGAATGCATCATAATGCCTATCATGTCATGGCATTTCATAGAACAAGATGCAATCAATTAAATGCAAGAAGAGATATTAAATAAATCAATAAAGCACAATGCACACAAAATATAAACACAACATTCAAGAATAAAAGTTATGCATGTTGTGTGTGTGTGCAACTATATCTCTTCAAGACAATGTAAGCACTAGATATATACCTTTGGTGCTTGTCCTTTTGAGGTCTTGGAAAGGGTCTTGATCTTCAACTAATCACCTAGACTACCCTTACAACCAAACCCCAACTTGTGGTTTGACCACGAAATAAGCCAATCAATAAAAGGGAATCCTTACAAACCTAGTGAAGAAGTTTGGTTTAGAGAAAGCCAAACATTGTGATACACCCATGAGTACCACTTTGAAGCTAAGCAAGGATGCTAGTGGTAAAAGTGTGGAACAAACGTTATATCGTGGCATGATAGGAAACTTGCTTTATTTGACCACAAGTAGGCCCGATATCTCCTTTAGTGTGGGTGTGTGTGCTAGGTACCAAGCGGATCCTAAGGAGTCCCACCTCTCTTTCGTAAAGAGGATCATTCGCTATGTGAATGGGACATCCAACTATGGGATTTGGTACTCTTTTGACACTAATGCTAGTCTTGTAGGCTTTAGTGATGCGGATTGGGCAGGAAATTGTGATGATAGGAAGAGCACATCGGGCGGTTGCTTCTTTCTAGGCAACAACTTGGTGTCTTGGTTTTGCAAGAAGCAAAACTTGATTTCCTTGTCCACGGCCGAGGCCGAATACATAGCCGCGGGGAGTGGATGCACACAACTCCTATGGATGAAGCAAATGCTAGTAGACTACGGATTCAACCAAGGTACTCTCACTCTCTTTTGTGATAACATGAGTGCTATTAATATTTCCAAGAATCCGGTCCAACATTCTAGAACTAAGCATATTGACATCCGCCATCACTTCATTAGAGAGCTTGTTGAAAATAAATGCATAGTACTTGAACATGTAGGTACTAATGATCAACTTGCGGACCTATTTACTAAACCCTTAGATGCTACTCGATTTAAAACTCTTAGTAGATCTATTGGGATATGTCTTGTGGAGTGATGTGTTTTATGATTGACCCCATATGGGGAACTCAAGCAAAGAGAGCTATTTTGCATTCTTGTAACTTGAAAAAAATTTGAAATATCTTATGCCTCTTCTTTTGATTGCTTGAGTAAGCTTGGTTGTACATATGTATATATGTTTTCAACTTCTATAAGTGTGAACCTTGCTTGTTTACAATCCATGTCATATTTATGTTCAAACATGCATTTTTGGACTAGGAGATTTACATAGGAAGTATGATGTGAATGACCTATAGTTATCTCCATGACATGATAATTCTTTTATAACATGCTAATGTCAAATGAAAAGGCATGAAATTCATATAACATGCTCACATGAAAAGCATGAATTGATGATTGCATACTCTTAAAATGCAAAACTTGTGTGAAAGCTTATGAGACTCAAAATGAATAAAGGATCTTGTATCCGTTCAAAGGAATTTATATTCCAAATGTCTCTCTTTCTTTATTAGTTGAACATGGCTACTATCATACGGATATCTTATCCGGAAAAATCAAATAGGGTGCAAAATCGCTCATGCCATGTTTCGCTTATAAAGTTGGATATAGTTACTCTAAAATTTGAAATCAATAATCTCTATATCCTTGCTTTTCCCATGACATTGGTGAAATTGGTTTGAATTCTTATTAGAAACCTTTGTCATTTGCTTTGCCAAATACCATTGTATTTTGGACTTGAATGCTATATGTCTTGTATGCAAAGCATGTTGGATTCACACATTTTCTCAAATAAATCTCCTTGTTTCTTTCCAATTAATTGAAGTCCATAAAGTGACTTATATGTATATGCAAATATCATGCATGCTTCTATCTCTCGTTGCTATGAGTGACCCGGTTGGGGACTACTCTTTTGCCTATATCATGACAAAAAGGGGGAGTAGGATATGGTAAGGGTGAGTAGGATATGGTAAGGGGAGTTGCAAAATATAGAAGCAATTGTGCACTTTGGGGAGAACATACATTGAAGGGGAGTAACCCCTTGAGGGGGAGCATTGTATACACATACATTGCATAATGTTGTGCCTAATTTTTTTTAAATGCAAATGCTTGTTATTGTTCTCACATGATTAATCTCACACTTTACTTGAATTGGAAAATATAGAAATCTTATTTTCAGGGGTTGATTGTTCTACAAGAGATTGAAGACTTGAAGTTTTATTTTCTTATCTCTTTGTAATGTAGATAATCATTGTAGTCCCGTAGTTTTTATTTTTTGTGAGGAATCAATGTGAGTGGTGGTTTTGTCACGAAATAGCCAAAGGGGGAGATTGTAAGGTTCCCATTTGTTGATTGGCACATTTCGTGGACAAACCACATGTTGGGGATTCTTTGTAAGGGTAGCCTAAGTGTAGGTGTTATTGCTAAGGCCCTTTGAAGACCTCATTCTTGATAAGCACCGAAGGTAATTTTCTATGTGCTTACTTGTCTTGAAGAGATAGTTGCACACACTCACAACTCATGCATATGTTTAATCCTTGTATGTTGTGTGTCTTATTTGTGTGCTTTAATGTTCATTAACATCTCTTCTTGCATGTTAGTTTGATTGCATCTTACATATCCAATTGCCTTGTCATGCTTAGACTTAGGATTGCATTTTTGCATTGGGCGCTCCCAAAAGCGCTCTACAAAAGCGCTGTACGAACAGCCCCTGTTGAGCGCTGTACAGACCTGATCGATTTAATTCGGTCGCTGTACAAGCGCTGTACAGGCGCTGTACAAAGCGCTGTACAGGGCGTTCTACGTAGAGTGCCCCTCTGTTTTCTCGTGAGAACAGAGCAGGGGCGCTGTACAGGTGCTGTACAGAAGCGCCCTACGTACACCCAAGGCAAATATGAGGCTAACTTATCAAAACGACCACACTTTGATTTGGCCCCCTATATATATGCCACTTTGACTTTAGGTCAATCAGAAGAGTTCATATTCAGATTTCATACTTAGGATATTTTTCAAAGAGAAGAAAAATTCCAAGAACTCATTTTTATTATCTCAAACACTTTTTCATGATCATCAATCATCATCTAGCATCATCTTTGATCATCTAGATGTCTTCTTGCATGGATTCTTCATCATACTTTGCTTGGTAAGCTTTTCAATAATATCTTACATATTTTGTGTTTCTCTTAACAAGCAATCTCAATTAATTACTTGTATGTTATTTTATATACTTTGAATACAAGTTTGAGATTAGTATGATGTATGTTTGAGAAGTTGTATTGTGATAGCTAATTAGGTTTTGTGCTTAATCTTGATTAGCTAAACTATTTGACATGTCATTTAGTTTTTAATATCTAGGATTGCTTTAATTGCAAATTCATCATCTTAGATAAGCATATAGGGTTTCCCTTGCTCTATGTTGCATTTGGATATTCATATATTCACTTAGGGTGTTATTCTCTTCATAGAGAAAGTAAGTCTTGTGTGTAGCATCCGAGATTAGGTTGCTTAGATAGCAAGCAAATTGGACTAGGTTCACTCATACCGGGATTAGGTAGGTGTGTGATTACTTCCGAGATTAGGTTGTAATCGTTTTACAAATTTAGTGGATTCGAGGTTCGAGTGTGGCTTACTTACTAGCCCGTGGTTTTTCCCGTGAGGGTTTCCACGTAAAAATCAAGTCTTATTTAATTTCCGCATTTTATACTTGATTTATTGCTTTATCTATTTAGGGGTAATTTCGTAATTTTGACTTAATACGAAAAATTGGGTAATAAGCTTAAAATCTATTCACCCCCCCTCTAGATAGTTTTATACACACCATGCTATAATTAGTTTCACTTCATTTCACTGTGGTACGAATCTAGTTTACCATTTACTACGTTTTATATCCCAAGAGGATTCCAAAGTGGTAAAACATTATTTTCAAAAAGATCACATATATACATTGTTTTTATGTGCACAAACAACCTCATCAAGTCTATGTCTACCTAACCCTATTGGAAAGTACGAAATTTCTCAGTGATGCGGAACCACCATATATTGGAGATCATACCAAACCAACATCGATAAAAGATTATAAATTCCTCAAGAGTGCATACACATCCCATGTACCTTGCTCTTTTGGAGTCTATGTCTATCCATACGCCTAGGCCTACAAATATTGTAGCCAACTCCCTATCCAAGGCATTTATGCCTCTAGAGAGCCTAACATGCATGACTATCCGGACCTTCCCGATCCTAGCCATGACTTCTTGCTTAACTATCCAAGTCATCCCGACTCTAGTTAAGGCTTCTTGCTTGGTTATCCGGACCTCACATCCTAAACAAGGCTTCCTTGCTTGACTATCCAGACATCTCGTCCTAGTCAAGACTTCATGTCTTTTACAAGGACTTCCTAGTATGATCATGTAAATGCAAATGATGCAAACAATCAATTCAACATAGAACATGTGATCAATACATTCCATGGAACAGCTAGACCTAAACATGTGAGAACGCAAGTAATATAGTCTAGATGCCAAAACATGAATTAAACCTAGAGCATGTGAAAAACACCTAACATAAAAGATCATAGTTTCATTCACACAAATAACACTTGAATAGATCATATACATGAAGCATATATTCAAGATGTTATAAACATACACATAAATGCTAGAAGTACAAAATGTATTCAATGAATATTCTAGCCAAAGATTTAGAGCAAGGATAAATCAATTAAATCCTAGATAGCTCTAAAAACACATACACAAGCATTAATCCTAGATTTTATCAATCAAAGGATCAAAGCTTTCAAGGATTATTAATCATAAAATGATTCAATCAAGTCACAAATAATCCTAGATATCAAACTAATCACAATACAACTCTCAATCATGTGAAAAACCTAGAATCCTATAAATTAGTTCACATATGTCTCTAATTAGACTTTTGATTATGTTTGATTATGAAGTTACCTTTCTCAATAGCATTCACCATAAATACACATACATATAGAAGAAGAAACCCCAAGTAAATTGAATGTTATAAAAGAAGAAATCACAAAGATATGACCAATATCTCAAGATCACGAGTTGGTTCGTTTTTCTAGGTAGAACCACTAGAAATCTTGATTAAAAAGCTATAAGACCACTTGGAAAAGGTAGAGAACTCGATTACAAACAATCTTCAACTTGAATCACTCAATTCCGACTTCGTATGAGAAAGTTATGGTGTTTGGAAGGTAAGAAAAAGTTGAGAGAAAATTTTGTACTTAGGATTTCTAATTTTTCTTCTTGAAATGAATGGGAGGGAAAAGAGGTAATTTAAAAGAATTCAAGAGAGAGAAAAACGAGCCAACCACAAGCTACCATGTCACCAGCCAAATGTGGGGCGCATGTGGCATATATGGGCAGAGGGGCAGTCTGGCCGTGTGCCACACGTGGCTTCCTTTGCTTGGCCTTTGGCCGAGCAAGCTCCCTCGCGCTCCTCTTGCGTTCTTCGGCTGTATCTGGGCCTCCGAATTCTAATTTTAAATCTGTCTTTGGATTACCAATCGTGACTCCCTCACACATAATGAAGACTACAAAACTGTGACAAAAGGTTGAGAATTCATCTCGGAAAACGATGACGAACACAACTTAACGAATGAGAACACAAAGTAGCGTAGCTACATCGTATGGACTCGAAACCTAATGAATGAGTAACCGAAATGACCATAACTCAATAAGAATTCATAAGAGATCATGTTCAAGTCCAAAAACAATAAAATGTAAACAAATAATCATCAAGACACACACGTATGCCGTTTACTAGACATAGTCCTAGAACATGCAATTAACAATGTTTATCAATTTAAATCTAATGCATGAGCATACATTACCAAGTGTGTGAAAGTGACATATAAATGTTGTTCAACCTTGCAGGGACACATATGAATGCCATGTGTGTGTGTGCCAATGCCTTGTAAGAGAAATGAGGTCTAATATACCTTTATTGTGTAATGTAGCACATTCCTATTCGAAGACACCATCTTGTATGAAAAGTAGCCATGTCTTTCGTTGAAGCTTGAATCATCATAATCTAAGACCACTAATCAATACAAGAAAAATATCGTTTTGATATGGAATTTATGCCAAGACAAACCAAGAACCTAACATCCAATATATTACAAGTATCAATCAAAGAATACCTATACACAAAAATATTAATATACAAAAGAAATATATATACAACAATGATCAAAGAGATTTGCTTACATATCACACTTAACAAAATCTTGTTTCAAAATACATCACAAGTGAATATTATGCAATAAGATTAAAACATACACATATACAAATATGAAAGAGAGAGATAGAAAGAACTGACAAGATATTGTCTAACGTGGTAAAACCTCCAAGGTGGAAACATCCACGGGTTGAACTACAACCATTAGGTACTATATATATTAGATGATAGATTAGAAATTCCTCAAAAGTAACCAACCTATGATCTACTCACTATTGGAGCCTATGTCTACCCAATCCCTATTGGTAGATAAGAAATCCCTCAATGACGTGAAACCAACATCGTTGGAAGATTAGAAATTCCTCAAGAGTGCATACACATCCCATATACCACTCTCTATTGGAGTCTATGTCTATTTAAACGCCCGGGCTTATCAATAATGTAGCCTGAAACTAAATATAGCACGGTGTGTATAAAACTATCTAGAGGGGGGGTGAATAGATTTTACGCTTTTTACCCAATTTTTCATGTTAGTCAAAATTACGAATTTACCCCTAAATAGATAAAGCAATAAATCAAGTATAAAATGCAGAAATTAAATAAGACTTGATTTTTACGTGGAAACCCTCACGGGAAAAACCACGGGCCAGTAAGTAAGCCACACTCGAACCTCGAATCCACTAAATGTGTAAACAATTACAACCTAATCCCGGAAGTAATCACACACTTACCTAATCCCGGTATGAGTGAACCTAGTCCAATTTGCTTGCGATCTAAGCAACCTAATCCCGGTTGCTACACACAAGACTTACTTTCTCTAGAAGAGAATAACAACCCTAAGTGAATATATGAATATCCAAATGCAACATAGAGCAAGGGAAACCCTATATGCTTATCTAAGATGATGAATTTGCAATTAAGAACAATCCTAGATATCAAAACTAAATGACATGTCGATTAGTTTAGCTAATCAATATTAAGCACAAAACCTAATATGCTAGCACAATACAACTTCTCAAACATACATCATACTAATCTCAATCTTGTATCCAAAGCATACAAAATAACAAACAAGTAATTAATTGAGATTGCTAGATAAGAGAAACACAAAATATGTAAGATATTAGTGAAAAGCTTACCAAGCAAAGTATGATGAAGAATCCATGCTAGATGACATCTAGATGATCAAAGATGATGCTAGATGATGATTGATGATCATGAAAAAGTGTTTGAGTAATTAAAAATGAGTTCTTTGTGTATTTTTCTTGTCTTGAAAAATATCCTAAGTATGAAGCTTGAATATGAACTCTCTTAAATGACCTAAAATCAAGTTAGCATATATATAGAGGCCATAAGTGAAGTGAGGTCGTTTTGAAAACGCGCCAGAAAATTGCTCTGTGCGCTGGTGGACCTGCGCTGGACGACAGGCGCACGACCAGCGCACAAGCACATTTTTGCAAGGGCGCTGGACGACCAACGCTCACACAGGCGCACGACCAGCGGAGCACCACTGGGCGATTAGCGCTGGTGGGCTTGCGCTGGTGTGGACCAGCGACAGACCACTGGGTGGCCTGCGCTGGTGGACCAGCGCACGACCAGCGGCACGCCACTGGGCGTTTTGCGCTGGTGAGCTGCGCTGGTCAGGCGCTTGAGGACCAGCGCACAGCCCACACCTTTGAACCCCACAAGAAATCATGCAAGGGGTAAAAAGGTAAATTAAGATATATCCTAAAAGCCTAAAATGCTATGACATGTAATCACAAGATGCAATCAAAATAACAAGCAAGAAGAGAAGTTAATTGAACATTAATGCACAACCATAAGAACCACAACATACAAGGAATAAGCATATGCATGAGTTGTGAGTGTGCAACTATCTCTTCAAGATAAGTAAGCACTTAGAGTATTACCTTTGGAGTGCTTAACACTTGCAAGGGCCTTGAGCTTGAACACATTCCTAAGCTACCCTTACATGATCCCCACATATGGTTTGATCACGAAATAAGCCAATTAAAAACAACGGGAATCCTTACAATCTCGCCCTTTGGCTATTTCGTGACAAAACCATCACTCACATTGATTCCTCACATAAAAATAGAAACAACGGGATAACATAGATCTTCTACAATACAAAGAGATAATAAACAAAATAAAATCTTCAATGCTCCAATCTCTTGTAGAACAACCAACCCTACAAAACAGAGTTTCTATATTTTTCCAAAAAGTACATGTGAGATTAATCAAGTGATATCAAAACAAGCATTTGCATTTTTAGAATTTAGGCACAACATTACAAAATATATGCAATGTATGATAAATGCAATGCTCCCCCTCAAAGGGTTACTCCCCCTCAATGTATTATCTCCCCAAAGTGCACAATTGCAACACCAATTTGCATCTCCCCTTACCATATCCTACTCCCCCTTTTTGTCATGATATAAGCAAAGGAGTAGTCCCCAACCGGGTCACTCAAGGCAAAGAGAGATAGAAGCATGCAAGATATTTGCATATACATATAAGTCACTTTATGCATCTCAATTAATTGAAGAGAAACAAGGAGATTTATTTGAGGAAAATGTGTGAAACAAACATGCTTAGCGTACAAGACATATAGCATTCAAGTCCAAAATACAATGGTATTTGGCAAAGCAAATGACAAAGATTTCTAATTAGAATTCAAACCAATTTCACCAATTTCACCAATGTCATGGGAAAAGCAAGGATATAGAGATTATTGATTTCAATTTAAGAGCAACTATATCCAACTTTATAAGCGAAACATGGCATGAGCGACTTTGCACCCTATTTGATTTTTTCGGATTAGATATCCGTATGATAGTAGCCATGTTCAACTAATAAAGAAAGAGAGACATTTGGAATGTAAATTCCTTTGAACGGATACACGATCCTTTATTCATTTTTTAGTCTCATTAGCTTTCACACAAGTTTTGCATTTTTAAGATTATGCAATCATCAATTCATGCTTTTCATGTGAGCATGTTATATAAATTTCATGCTTTTTCATTTGACATTAGCATGTTATAAAAGAATCATCATGTCATGGAGATAACTATAGGTCATTCACATCATACTTCCTATGTAAATCTCCTAGTCCAAAAATGCATGTTTGAACATAAATATGACATGGATTGTAAACAAGCAAGGTTCACACTTATAGAATAGAAAACATATATACATATGTACAACCAAGCTTACTCAAGCAATCAAAAGAAGAGGCATAAGTTATTTTAAATTTTTGCAAGTTACAAGAATGCAAAATAGCTCTCTTTGCTTGAGTTCCCCATATGGGGTCAATCATAGAACACATCACTCCACAAGACATATCCCAATAGATCTACTAAGAGTTTTAAATCGAGTAGTATCTAAGGGTTTAGTAAATAGGTCCGCAAGTTGATCATTAGTACCTACATGTTCAAGTACTATGCATTTATTTTCAACAAGCTCTCTAATGAAGTGATGGCGGATGTCAATATGCTTAGTTCTAGAATGTTGAACCGGATTCTTGGAAATATTAATAGCACTCATGTTATCACAAAAGAGAGTGAGAGTACCTTGGTTGAATCAGTAGTCTACTAGCATTTGCTTCATCCATATAAGTTGAGTGCATCCACTCCCCGCGGCTATGTACTCGGCCTCGGCCGTGGACAAGGAAATCAAGTTTTTCTTCTTGCAAAACCAAGACACCAAGTTGTTCCCTAGAAAGAAGCAACCGCCCGATGTGCTCTTCCTATCATCACAATTTCCTGCCCAATCCGCATCACTATATCCTACAAGACTAGGATTAGTGTCAAATGAGTACCAAATCCCATAATTAGAAGTCCCATTCACAAAGCGAATGACTCTCTTAACCGAAGAGAGATGGGACTCCTTGGGATCGGATTGGTACCTAGCACAAACTCCTACACTAAATGATATATCGGGCCTACTTGCGGTCAAATAGAGCAAGCTCCCTATCATGCCACGATATAAGGTTTGGTCCACACTTTTACCACTAGCATCCTTGCTTAGCTTCAAAATGGTGCTCATAGGAGTATCACAATGTTTGGCTTTTTCAAGACCAAAATTCTTCACTAGGTTTTTGGCATATTTGGCTTGAGATATGAAAATCCCATCATCTAGTTGCCTAATTTGCAAACCTAGGAAGTAACTAAGCTCACCAACAAGACTCATCTCAAATTCATGAGACATAACATCAACAAATTGTTGGACCTTGGTGTTATTGGTGGAGCCAAACACTATGTCATCAACATATATTTGAGCTATGAAAAGCTCATCATTGTCTTTTTTGATGAATAGTGTCTTGTCAACACTACCTCTTGTGTAGTTATTGTCAACAAGAAATTGAGTGAGGCGCTCATACCAAGCCCTCAGTGCTTGTTTCAACCCATATAGTGCCTTTTTGAGGCGATAGACATGGTTGGGGTGGTGAGCATCCACAAACCCCTTGGGTTGTTCAACAAAGACTTCCTCTTGCAAAAAGCCATTGAGGAAGGCACTCTTGACGTCCATTTGGTGCAATTTGAACTTGTGCACACAAGAGATGGACAAGAGAAGCCTAATGGACTCTAAGCGGGCAACGGGAGCAAAAGTCTCCTCAAAGTCGATACCCTCAATTTGAGAGTACCCTTGTGCTACAAGTCTAGCCTTGTTCCGCACTATGTTTCCATCCTCATCGGATTTGTTCCTAAATATCCATTTAGTGCCTATGACATTAGTGGTCTTAGGCCTAGGAACTAGAGTCCAAACCTTATTCCTTTCGAATTGGTTTAGCTCTTCTTGCATGGCAAGAACCCAAAATTCATCATTTAAGGCTTCTTCAACCTTTTTGGGTTCAATTTGAGAGGTGTAGCAAGTATAGCTAATAAGATTAGCAAGTTGACGTCTAGTCCTAACACCCTCATTAACCTCTCCAATGATATCTTCTTTATCATGGAGTTTCCTAACCCATGGAGCGGGTTCTTTAAAGTCCAAGAGAGGAACTCTATCAATAGGTTGTGTGTCATCATTGTTGACATTAGATGTCCCAACATTAAGCGACACCACAACTTCCTCCAAAGGAGAACCATCACTAAAAATAACCTCCTCCTCATGATCATTTGACTTGAGCCTAGTATCATCAAATACGACATTGGATGATTCCATAACACTTAGAGTCTTTAAATTGAAAACTCTATAGGCTCTACTATTTAAGGCATAGCCAATAAAAATACCCTCATCACTCTTAGCATCGAATTTGCCAAGTTGATCACGGTCATTCAAAATGTAGCATTTGCTTCCAAAAGTGTGGAAGTAGCTAACATTTGGTCTCTTGCCTTTCCATAACTCATAGGAGGTGTTTCTAGTACCGGGCCTTAGGAAAACTCTATTTCCTATATAGCAAGCCGTATTGATGGCTTCGGCCCATAGGTTCCTAGGGACATTGTTGCTAAGCAACATCACACGGGCCATCTCTTGAAGGACCCTATTTTTCCTCTCAACAACTCCATTTTGTTGAGGTGTCCTAGGAGCCGAAAACTCATAGGAGATGCCTAAACCATTACAAAAGGTTTCAAAGGTAGCATTCTCAAATTCCCTCCCATGGTCACTTCTAATCCGTTTTATGCTTTTAATATTTGAGTTCATTTCATTTTGTATTTTATTACAAAGCATTTTAAACTTATCAAAAGTTTCGGATTTTTCTCTAAGAAAATATTTCCATGTGAACCTAGAGAAATCATCAACACAAACAAAAATGTATCTCTTTCCACCCAAACTTTCGGTTTGCATGGGACCCATGAGGTCCATGTGGAGAAGCTCAAGTGGCTCCTTGGTGGTGAGATACTTACCCTTTTTGTGCATGCTTTTAGTTTGCTTTCCTTGTTGGCAAGGTCCACAAATACCATTGGCTTTCTTCCCAAGCTTAGGGAGGCCACGCACACAATTGAACTTTCCAAGGGTCCGTAGATCCCTAAAGTTCATGTGGCCAAGTCTTTCATGCCACAACTCAATTTGCTCATCCATGGACACATGATTAGATACAATACTATCTTCAAGACAATAACAATTGTCGCTAGATCTCATGCCCTTCAACAAGGTTTGTCCATCGGGTTTTAGGATAGAACAATAATCTTTAGAAAACAAGACGGAATATCCTTCATCACTAAGATGTGAAATGCTTATTAAATTGGCTTTCAAGCCATCAACAAATAAAGCATTGGATAAAGAGGGTAATCTGGGAACGGAAATGGTTCCTTTCCCTACAACATTTCTTTTGGATCCATCACCAAAAGTGACATTTCCACCTTCCTCCATAACAAGAGTCTCGAAGAAACTCTTATTTCCCGTCATGTGCCTAGAGCACCCACTATCCAAATACCAAAAATTAGAAGAATTTGCCTTCAAGGCTATTTGTGCAACATGGCAAACATTTTCATTCTTTCTAATCCACTTAGCAACAATTTTAGCTTTCTTAGTGGTCTTTGGTACATGTGCTCTACTATTCCTAGGATCATGCAACTTGGCTCTATTCTTTCTCTTTTCAATCATGCTTTGTTTTCTACATAATTTAATATATTGAAAGCAATTTGGTCTAATGTGACCATCACAACCACAAACGTGACAAATAGGGATGAAAAAAGGAATCATACCTTGTCTTTGTGCACGTATGGGAGCTCGTCCATGTCTTTGTGGATAAGTGGGTTCAATCCATCTTCGTTGTTGAACCGGTCTAGGTTGCTTCCAAGCTTGAGGTTGCATGATTGGTCTCTTTCCTTTGTGAGCCAATTTTGGAGGAGTGTTGGCTTGAGGAATCCTAGGGGGTTGAGCTTGAGATTGCCTTCTTGGCCCCATTTTCACTTGTGCATTAGAACATTGTCCTACTTCTAACTTCTTCCTAGGAATTTGCACAATTGAAGTTTCTTCGTTCTTCAAGCTCTTGACAAACACGGTCTTGTTAGAGGTTGAGATTTTCTTGCCATCTTCATACCCAAGACCTCTCTTGTCACTTGGACTCTTTCCAACACCAAGTAAATGATCAAGCTTCTTGGTGCTAGAATCTATCCTAGCCAAGGACCCTTTAACTTCTACAAGTTCCCTCTTCAAGCCTTCTTCACTTCTCTTAGATAAGTTTAACTCCTCAATTAACTTATCCTCTCTCCTCTTCAATCTTTCCACTTGTTCACTTAAGTGGTCATTGTGAGCTGAAAGTTCAAGGTTCTCTTCTCTCAACCTCTCAATCTTTCTTGTGCTTTTAAATGCTAAATCATTGAACTCGACATGGTATTTAGCAAGCACCTTTTGCTCCACAAATTTCTTTTTGGAACTAGAAGAGGAGTCACTTTTTACTTCACTAGAGTCAATTTCCTCTTGACTCATCTCCTCTTTTTCACTAGCACTTTTGCTCTTGTGAGAAGAGGCAAAAGCTAGGAAGTTAGCTATGAGCTCTTCTTCACTTGAAGACTCATCTTCCTCATTGGAATCATCACTACTCCCACTCCAAGTGGCGGCCATCACTTTGCCCTTCTTCTTTTCATTGTGATTACCACATTCGGGGGCAAAGTGACCAATCCCACCACATTCAAAGCATCGGACCCATTTCCTTTCGGTCCTCTCTTGTCTAGACTCAAACTTCTTGAAGGAACCTTTTTTCTTCAAGTCTTGTCCTCTTGACCCAAATCCCTTCTTCTTCTTGAACCCCATAACCTTATTAAACCTTTTCACAAATAAGGCAAGGTCTTCATCCGATTCATGCTTTGGCTCCTTTGCATCCTTAGATGCTTTCAAAGCTATTCCTTTAGACTTCTTAGGAGGAGTAGTGGTGCTAGGAGCCTTTCTAGACTCATATGCAAGGAGACGTCCAATTACCTCACTTGGCTTCATATCCATGTAGCCACTATTTTCTTCTATGGCCGTCACCTTTGATTCAAACCTATCGGGGAGAGATCTCATAATTTTTTGCTTGACTCTCCTATCCGAATACGGGTCTCCGAGTTGATGGCTTTGATTTACTATGTCCATCAATTTGATTTCGAAGTCATTGAAGCATTCATCCTCTCCCATCCTAAGTAACTCAAATTGAGTTTGGAGGACTTAAAGCTTGGACTCCTTCACCACCTTGGTTCCCTCATGTGCAACTTTAAGGATGTCCCATGCCACTTTTGCAATCTGAGTATTCTGAATAAGCTTGTACTGATTCTCATCCATTGCACACATGATGGCATGCATAGCCTTCCTATTCCACTTTAAAGCCTCAAAATCTTGCGCGTTCCATTGCGCCTTAGGCTTCAAAACATCTTCTCCTCCACCCACGGGAGTCATCATAGGGAGATCATATCCGTCTTCCACCGCCATCCATGCACGGTCATGAATTTGGCATATGTAGGATTCCATCTTCCCTTTCCATTGGGAATAGTTCAATCCGGTAAGAAGTGGAGGCCTTGTGCTAGAAGCACCTTCGTTGCCACCACCATTTCCACCGTTTCCACTCATAGTGTTTATGAATGAATGAAATGAATGCAAATGTATGAATGATCAAAAATCACACAAAATGCAAAACACACCAAACTAAGCAAGGATCACCTATGTATGTCTAGGAACCCGCTCTGATACCAATTGAAACTAAATATAGCACGGTGTGTATAAAACTATCTAGGGGGGGTGAATAGATTTTACGCTTTTTACCCAATTTTTCATGTTAGTCAAAATTACGAATTTACCCCTAAATAGATAAAGCAATAAATCAAGTATAAAATGCAGAAATTAAATAAGACTTGATTTTTATGTGGAAACCCTCACGGGAAAAACCACGGGCCAGTAAGTAAGCCACACTCGAACCTCGAATCCACTAAATGTGTAAACAATTACAACCTAATCCCGGAAGTAATCACACACCTACCTAATCCCGGTATGAGTGAACCTAGTCCAATTTGCTTGCGATCTAAGCAACCTAATCCCGGTTGCTACACACAAGACTTACTTTCTCTAGAAGAGAATAACAACCCTAAGTGAATATATGAATATCCAAATGCAACATAGAGCAAGGGAAACCCTATATGCTTATCTAAGATGATGAATTTGCAATTAAGAACAATCCTAGATATCAAAACTAAATGACATGTCAATTAGTTTAGCTAATCAATATTAAGCACAAAACCTAATATGCTAGCACAATACAACTTCTCAAACATACATCATACTAATCTCAATCTTGTATCCAAAGCATACAAAATAACAAACAAGTAATTAATTGAGATTGCTAGATAAGAGAAACACAAAATATGTAAGATATTAGTGAAAAGCTTACCAAGCAAAGTATGATGAAGAATCCATGCTAGATGACATCTAGATGATCAAAGATGATGCTAGATGATGATTGATGATCATGAAAAAGTGTTTGAGTAATTAAAAATGAGTTCTTTGTGTATTTTTCTTGTCTTGAAAAATATCCTAAGTATGAAGCTTGAATATGAACTCTCTTAAATGACCTAAAATCAAGTTAGCATATATATAGAGGCCATAAGTGAAGTGAGGTCGTTTTGAAAACGCGCCAGAAAATTGCTCTGTGCGCTGGTGGACCTGCGCTGGACGACAGGCGCACGACCAGCGCACAAGCACATTTTTGCAAGGGCGCTGGACGACCAACGCTCACACAGGCGCACGACCAGCGGAGCACCACTGGGCGATTAGCGCTGGTGGGCTTGCGCTGGTGTGGACCAGCGCACGACCAGCGACAGACCACTGGGAGTTTTGCGCTGGTGAGCTGCGTTGGTCAGGCGCTTGAGGACCAGCGCACAGCCCACACCTTTGAACCCCACAAGAAATCATGCAAGGGGTAAAAAGGTAAATTAAGATGCATCCTAAAAGCCTAAAATGCTATGACATGTAATCACAAGATGCAATCAAAATAACAAGCAAGAAGAGAAGTTAATTGAACATTAATGCACAACCATAAGAACCACAACATACAAGGAATAAGCATATGCATGAGTTGTGAGTGTGTGCAACTATCTCTTCAAGATAAGTAAGCACTTAGAGTATTACCTTTGGAGTGCTTAACACTTGCAAGGGCCTTGAGCTTGAACACATTCCTAAGCTACCCTTACATGATCCCCACATATGGTTTGATCACGAAATAAGCCAATTAAAAACAACGGGAATCCTTACATAGCCAACTCCCTATCCAAGGCACTCATGCCTCTAGAGAGCCTCCAATGCATAGCTATCCGGACCTTCCCGATCCTAGCCATGACTTCTTGCTTAGTTATCCGTACCTCTTGTCCTAACCAAGACTTCCTTGCTTGACTATCCGGACACCTTGTCCTAGTTAAGACATCATGCCTTTTACAAGGACTACCTAAGTGTGACCTATGAATGCAAATAATGCAAACAAGCAATTCAACATAGAACATGTGATTAATACATTCCATGGAAACTAGACTAAATCATGTGAGAACACAAGTCAAAATAGTCTAGATATAAAACTTGAATTAAAACCTAGAGCATGTGAAAACATCTAACACATATGGCTCCTAGTTTCATTCACACATCTAACACTTGAATCAATCATATATATGAAGCATATATTCAGGATATTAGAAACATACACAAAAATGCTAGAATCACAAAATGTGTTCAATGAATATTCTAGCCAACATTTAGAGCAAGGATATAATGAATAATCAATTAAATCCTATTAGGCTCTAAATACAAAATAACAAGTGATAATCCTAGATTTGTTCAATTAGAGAATAAAATCACTTGTCAATGTTATTGATCATAAAATGAATCAATCAATTCACAAATAAACCTAGATATCAAACTAATCACAATACAACACTCAAACATGTGAGAAACTGGAATCAAGGAAAACTAGTTCACATTTGTCTCTAATTAGACTTGATTAGGTTTGATTATAAAGCTATCTTTCTCAATAGCATTCATCATACATGCACATATATATAGAAAAAGAAACCCCAAGGTAATTGAAGGTTATAAAAGAGGAAAACACAAAGATAAGTCAAATACCTATGATTCACGAGCTGGTTCGGTTTTGTGGTAGAACCACTAGAAAAATTAATCAAACAACTACAAGACCACTTGGAAGAGGTAGAGGACTTGATTACAAAAATTCTCCAACTTGAATCACTCAATTCGGAGTCCGAAAGAGAAAGTTATGATGTTTGGAAGGTGAGAAAATTGGAAAGGAAAATTCTGCACTTGTGTTTTTCAAATTTTTCTTCTTGAAATGAATGGGAGGGAAAAAGAGGACATTTAAATGAAATGAAGAGAGAGAGAGAGATGACAAATTAGAGGCTGCCACCTCACATCCCTGTGAGAGGCGCATGAGCCTCACTGGGCAGAGAGGAGGTGAGGCCATGAGCCTCGCGCGCCCTTCACTGGACACCCCTCCAATGGCCTTTGGCCATTCTTGACTCCCTTGCGCTCCTCTCGCATTCTTCAGCCGTATTCGGGCCTCCAAACTCTAAATTTGAATCCATCTTCAGATTACAAACCGTGACTACCTCACACACAAGGACGACTATGAAACTTTGGCAAAAGGTTGAGAATTCGACTTGATACAGTATGACAAAGACAACACGACATTTGAGAACGCAAAGTAGCATAGCATCCTAGTTTGGACTTGAAACCTAATGAATGGGTAACTGAAATGACCATGACTCAATAAAGAATCATATGAGATCATGTTTAAGTCCAAAAACAATAACACAGAAACAAATAAATACAAAATCACTCAAGTATGCCATTTCCTAGACATAGTCCTAGAACATGCAATTTCACAATGTTTGTCAATTTGAAACTAATGCATGTGCATACTTTGTCAAGTGTGTGAATGTGTTATACCAAATGTAGCACAACGATGTAGGGACACACATGAATGAATTGTGTGTGTGTGCGCCTATGCCTTGTAAGAGGAATGAGGCCTAATATACCTTTGATAAGCAATGTAGCTTATTTCCCTTTCAAGACACCATCTTGCATGAACCGTAGCCGAGTCTTTCTTTAAAGCTTTGAATCATTGTTTCTATGACCATTTATCAATACAAGAGAAACAGCGTTTTGATTGGAATACATGCCAACAAAAACCAAAAACCTAACAATCTCTCCCTTTGGCAAATTCCATGTCAAAACCCCTATGCACATACTATACTAAAACAATTACAAAGAAAATTGGTCACAATGAGTTACAATGAGTTACACATTTCTAGACAAATTTTCATCCACAAGTCTTGAATTTCGTCTTGGTCTTCTTTTGATATCACCTAAATTCAACTTGAAAGCACAAGAATATCCAAGAGACAACACATATGGCAATATACATACTTTGGCAAGAAATAAAACATTAAAGTTCAAATTGATCATATATGCTCCCTATTAATACATGCTATCCAACAAAATATTGTATCTAAGATCAACAAAAAATATTACATGTCATAAAGTTCAAACTTGATGCCAAATACACCAAAAACCAAAAAAAAAAAAAAAAAAAAAAACAAATGAGACTAAGCAAGCTAGAAACTATCAAATTTCTCCCCAAATTTCTCCCCCTTTTTGACATGATATGAAGCCAAAAGAAAGAATAAGAAAATATACCTCAAGACCATTTCTAACCACTTGTGCCACCAAGGAATGTTGTGCGATTTGATGATCTCACATAATGCTTTGTAGTAGATGATTTGCTTTCCAATTATTTGATCTTCACATCTTGTAGCACTACCTTAGCATTGAGTTCTTCAATCTTCCTTTGTGACGCCTCAATCATCCTTCTTGACTCTTCAACCTCACTCTTTAATTACATAGCCCACTTTGGAAGAATAGTTGTGCTAGATACAAGGCTTGAATCATAAAATTCACCAAAGAGCCTAAATGTATCACAAGACTTTCCCTTTTCCTTATATGACATGGTAGCCATACGTTTATCACTAAAGTTCTTTAAGGGAGGAAATAGCACATCATCATCTTGTTTCTTCAATACTTTATCCAAACATAAATGAGAGATAAAACCCGGAAATGCCAACGTCTTGTCCAAACGAGTTGAACAAGCCGCAATTTCAACATGTTATATAAGCACTTATCCAAGGTTTATGGGTTTGTTAGTCACTAAGACATACACAATCTTGATCTTCTCTTTTTTTAGTTCGGTAGCATTAGGAGATCCAACAAGATTGACACATACAAAGAGATGCCAAAAGGCACTAATCTTAGTCAACTCACTTTGCCTAACAAAGGCTCGTTTTCCCCACTCAAAATCATCATTGTCACAAAAAGTTCTACCCATCTCATTAAGGTTCTCCAAGGCATCAACATCAAGAAAATCCGACTCAATATCATAGGGTAACTTTAGAAACTTATTCAAGATCCTCAAGTTGACTCTAAAGACAACACCTCTCAAATCCAACAAGTTATTTTCAAAGAAAGTATTTTCCTTATACACATGATAGAATTCTCTAACCATGGATTCATTCACTATTCCTAGCATGTAAATCCAAGTACTCCATTTTCTTTCAACAATGACCTTATGGACATAAGAACCACTACAAGAATCCAAATCCATACATTTTTCTTGAATGATCTTTTTGCACCCAAAAATCTCCAAAAGTTTCAACTTGTTATTTTTGGCTATCTTGGAAGAATAAGTAGGATTGGGTTTGTCAATAGGTTTAGAAGGGTTGTAATTTCCAACTTTCTTGGATTTCCCCATGACTTTGTGTAGTGTATCACTAAAACATGAGTGGAGACATCAAAGAAAGTTAGTGACCAATAAACATATACAAAGGCAAAAACATCATTTTTGAACAAATCAATATGCATATAAGGAATTATCATAGCATCTTTAAGATTTATCAAAAACAAAAATAATGCCAACAAACAACAATTTTGAAGAACATGTGAACATATCATAAAAGAGAACAAAAATTTAGCATGTAATGCTCCCCCTTGATAAATGCCCTATCTAAAATCTAGATAGACAATTGTTAACTAAAATAGCCATACAATCACATCACCAAGCAATGTTTAATAGATTTTCTCAAATAAGCTCCACATAACAATGAGAGTTTCACCAAGATTTTCAATCACTCTCATATTTCTTCAAAAATTGGTAGAGTATCAAAATACCAAATAAGTAAATGTGAGTGTGTGAAGATTTTGCTTCAAGTATATGAAAAGAAGTACTTTGATAATCAAACATGCAAACATTTTCAACATCTATTCATCTTAAGCCTTTCCATAAAAAGGTCAAACTGATTATCATCCGAAATTTTGCTTTTAAAGATAATAGATTTCAACATGTGAGCGTTGTATGTGCATGTGGCTTGTCATTCCATTTCTAATTGACAACCCAAGCTTATTTGATTATTCAACTATACTCCATAAAGTTTTTTTGTTTTGTTTTGGGCTTAAATCAAAGATTTTTTTTTTTAATGATTCATTTCAACACTTCTTTGATTTTTCTAACATAAACATATACACCTCATGGCAGCTTTCACTCATCACAAAGGTGTAGCCCTTTCCTACATTGGGCGGCTGCACAACCAAGGTGTGTAGCCCTTTCCATGAGGGAGCTCATTGAGTTCTATGCTGCCGAAGCAATTAGATACCAACCAAAGCTCATCTTTAAACGTACTAGTCCTAGGACTTCAAGTTGTATACAAAACTTACATCAATCATACTCAACTTACTTTACCAAGCATACAAGAGAAGCAAAGTGCATTTTTGAAACCAAGTTTTTATGGCTTAAAAGCACATGATCAAAAAGCAATACAAAGAGACTTACTTAAGATCATTACTTCTCAAGAGAGTAGCTTTCAAAGAATACGAAACTCATATTTTTCAAAAACATGCCACTCAACAATCATACAAACAATAGCACACATCATGATTAAGATCATTGCGAACAATTATCACCAAAAGATCTTAAAAGAGCAAATGTCAAGGAGGACCATATAAACACTATACTAGTTCTCAAATCTGACATGCTTCGTGAAGTGGTACAAACAATGAGTTGAGAGATGAAAATTCAAGTAAGCAAGCAATGTTATATACAAATACCTTCGCAAGCTATTTTCATCAAATGTAAAGCCTTCACCTTTTTTATGAGTCCTCTTGACTTGTTTGTCCTCATGACAACAAATTATTGGTGTGTCAATCCAAGAGACTAAAGACTATGCATTTCAACTCAAACAAAAAAAATGACTTTCTCCATAAGCCTTAACATGATTGTCACCATATAGATTTCATAAATAACTTCTCAAAAGTTAATCAATTGATTTCGACTATCATAACAAAAATGTGAGATAGCTAAGTTCATGTCAAGTTATAGAGATACAAAGCAAACAAGCTAAGTTTCTTAACAACATAACACTAATCTTAAAGCTAACTCATATGTGCAACTTACACTATTGGTAAGAGCACTCACCCTTGACAAACTTTGTCTTGGGTGAACCTACACAAACATTAACAAGATTCTTATTGACAACAATGTTGAATCTAGAATAAAGTTCTTATATCACTTGATTCACAAGAATATCATTGATACTCTTCTTTTCAACATTACTAGCATCACATGCTTTGTCAACTTTAGCAAGATTTGTATTCTTCAAATTCCAGACATTTTTAACATGCTTTGTGACATTATCATGCTTTCCATATTCAAAAGCTTTAGCATGCTTAAAATGTAGTTCAATCTCTTTATCCCTAGATGCATTTCCTACTTTGCAATATTCAATGAATTTAAAGCACTTGGGCTTGATATGGCCTACGGTATTGCAAAAATAACATATGGGAACAAAAAAAGAGATTTTACCTTTCGGAGTTGGAGAAGCACAAATGGGAGTTTCAATGGGTACCTTATTCTTCAATTTGTTCTTGGTCTTGGAACGTCTCTTCTTAGGAGCTTTCTTGTCAACAATGACATTTTCCTCGCTTGTAGAAAGTGATGCTTCTATGAGCTTCTCCTCAACTAACAAGTCGCTTGAGCCTCCTAATGACAAACTAAAGATGATCTTATCCCTCTCAAGAACAATCCCTTCAACTTCTCTAAGCTTCTTGGCAAGAGCATTCTTTTCACCGAAGAGCCTCCACGTTGTTGAAACAAACTCATCCACTTGTAACTTGATCAAATCATCCTTCTCATCAACCTCTCTTAAGGTTATCTTCAAATTCTCTTCAAGACACTTCACCTTAGCCAAAAGATCAATGTAGGTTGGATTTTCACTTAAGCACTCTTGATGATTTGGATTAACCTCCTTGTCTAAAGAATCTTGACATACATCCTCTAGAGTAGAATGAGAGGCCGTAAAAGCTACAAAGTTGCTCACTAGCTCTTCTTCACTATAAGACTCATCACTTGAGCTATCCTCTTCACTAGAGTCATCATCATCACTCCATGTCGCCGCCATAGCTTTTCCCTTCTTGTCCTTCTTAGTATCAACACTAGGACTTCCGAAGCAAAATGTCCAAGCTTTTTACACTTGAAGCATTGAACCTTACGATTGCTCTTAGCATAACCACTCCTCTCATGAGTAGGAGTAAATGACTTTTTGACTTCCTTATCCCTTGAGTACTTGCCACTTGGCTTAGCACCTTACCTCATAAACTTCCTAAACTTCTTAACCAACAATGCCATCTCTTCGTCATCATCACTACTAGCTTTTTTAACAACTTTGAGAGCTAAACCCTTGTTTTTAGCCTTAGGCTTCATGCACGCCTCAAAGGTTTGAAGAGACCCTAGCAACTCATCTATGCTCATGACGTCTACGTCCTTGCTCTCTTCAATGGTCGTTACCTTAGCTTTGAACCTCTTTGGTAGTGATCTTAGAATCTTCCAATTTAGCCTCTCACCAGAGATACTTGGCATTGATTAGCGATGTCTAGTAGCTTGAATTGAAAGTCATCAAACTTGTCTTCCTCACACATTTGCAATGTCTCAAATTGAGTTGTGAGCATTTGAAGCCGAGACTTCTTCACTGCTTTAGCCCCCTCATTGGTGACTTGGAAAGCGTCTCATGCCTCCTTTGCAGTCTCTAGGTTTTGGATGTAGGAAAATTGCCTACTATCCACACCTCTGAAAATAGTATTCACCGCTCGATGATGCCACTTTGCTAACTCGAACTCATTAGTAGACCACTCACTCCTAGGCTTGGAAACGATGGTTCCATTCTCAAGTCTCTTATTGGGAGAGAGGTAATCTTCTTCCACAGTCATCCAAGCTCTCTCATCAATAGAGCGAATGTAAGTCTTCATCCTCAATTTCCAAAACCCGTAGTTGTGACCCTTAAGAAGATGGGGCCTAGAGTTTAAAGCCCTATCGGTCATAACATCATCTTGTAAAACCATACTTAAAAAACCTAAGCAATTCACACGAGAGTACAATCCAGATCTCGTCAAGTGCTGTCTGATGACCCGCTCTGATACCAATTGAAATATACAAATGTAGTTAAATTGCCTAAAGCATACCTAGAGGGGGGGGGGGGGGGGGTGAATAGGTTTTTACACCTTTTTCAATCCTTTGAAACAAACTCAAGTTTGTCCCTCAAGATAGCTTACATTACAACACATAAACCATACATACAAGTATAGACAAGATAAGCATGTGATCATTAAAGCATTGTCCATACATCAACAAGAATCAAGAGGAAGAATAACATGAAAACACAACAATAAAGAATACTTGTATTTCAATAATGTCCAATATATTAGAAGTATCAATTAAAGAATACATATACACAAAAATATCAATATACAAAATAAATATATGTACAACTATGATCAAAGAGATTTGCTTACATATCACACTTAACAAAATCTTGTTTAAAAATACATCACAAGTGAATATTATGCATCAAGATTAAAATATACACATATACAAATATGAAAGAGAGAGATAAAAAGAATTGACATAAGATATTTTCTAATGTTGTAAAACCTCCAAGGAGGAAACATCCACAGGTTGAACTACAACCATTGGGTACTATATATATTAGATGATAGATTAGAAATTCCTCAAAAGTGACCAACCTACGATCTACTCTCTATTGGAGTTTACGTCTATCCAATCCCTATTGGTAGATAAGAAATCCCTCAATGATGCGAAACTACCATATATTGAAGTCCATGTCTAACCAACATTGTTGGAAGATTATAAATTCCTCAAGGGTGCATACACATCCCATGTACCATTCTCTATTGGAGTCTATGTCCATCTAAACGCATGGGCCTACCTATAATGTAGCCAACTTCCTATCCAAGGAACGCATGCCTCTAAAGAGCCTCCAATGCATAGCTATCTGGACCTTCCTGATCCTAGCCATGACTTCTTGCTTGGTTATCTAGACCTCTTGTCCTAACCAAGACTTCCTTGCTTGACTATCCGGACACCTTGTCCTAGTCAAGACTTCATGCCTTTGACAAGGACTTCCTAAGTGTGATCCATGAATGCAAATGATGCAAACAAGCAATTCAACATAGAACATGTGATTAATACATTCCATGGAAACTAGACTAAATCATGTGAGAACACAAGTCAAAATAGTCTAGATATAAAACTTGAATTAAAACCTAGAGCATGTGAAAACACCTAACACATATGGCTCCTAGTTTCATTCACACATCTAACACTTGAATCAATCATATACAAGAAGCACATATTCAAGATATTAGAAACATACACAAAAATGCTAGAATCACAAAATGTGTTCAATGAATATTCTAGCCAACATTTAGAGCAAGGATATAATGAATAATCAATTAAATCCTATTAGGCTCTAAATACAAAATATAACAAGTGCTAATCCTAGATTTGTTCAATTAGAGAATAAAATCACTTGTCAATGTTATTGATCATAAAATGAATCAATCAATTCACAAATAACCCTAGATATCAAACTAATCACAATACAACACTCAAACATGTGAGAAACTAGAATCAAGGAAAACTAGTTCATATTTGTCTCTAATTAGACTTGATTAGGTTTGATTATGAAGCTATCTTTCTCAATAGCATTCATCATATATGCACATACATATAGAAGAAGAAACCCCAAGCTAATTGAAGGTTATAAAAGAAGAAAACACAAAGATAAGTCAAATACCTATGATTCATGAGCTGATTCGGTTTTATGGGTAGAACCACTGGAAAACTTGATCAAATAGTTTCAAGACCACTTGGAAGAAGTAGAGGACTTGATTACGAAACTTTTCCAACTTGAATCTCTCAATTCAAAGTCCGTATAAGAAAGTTATGGTGTTTGGAAGGTGAGAAAATTGGAGAGGAAAATTCTCCACTTGTGTTTTTCAAATTTTTCTTCTTGAAATGAATGGGAAGGAAAAGGAGGACATTTAAATGAAATGAAGAGAGAGAGAGAGAGAGAGAGAGAGAGAGAGAGAGAGAGAGAGAGATGATAAATTAGAGGCTGCCACCTCACAACCCCGTGAGAGACGTGTGAGCCTCACGGGGCAGAGAAGTGGTAAGGCCATGAGCCTCATGCACCCCCTCACGGGACACCCTTCCAATGGCCTTTGCCCATTCTTGACTCCCTCACGCTCCTTTCGAGTTCTTCAGCCGTATACGGGCCTCCGAACTCTGAATTCAAATCTGTCTTCGAATTACAAACCGTGACTCCCTCACACATAAGGACGATTATGAAACTTTGGTAAAAGGTTGAGAATTTTACTCGACACACAATGACAAAGACAACACGACGTTTGAGAACGCAAAGTAGCATAGCATCCTAGTTTGGACTCGAAACCTAATGAATGAGTAACCGAAATGACCGGGACTCAATAAGGAATCATATGAGATCATGTTCAAGTCCAAAAGCAATAACACGAAAACAAATAAACAAAAGATCACACAAGTATGCCATTTCCTAGACATAGTCATAGAACATGCAATTTCACAATGTTTGTCAATTTTAAACTAATGCATGTGCATACTTTGTCAAGTGTGTGAATGTGTTATACCAAATGTAGCACAACGATGCAGGGAGACACATGAATGAATTGTGTGTGTGCACACCTATGCCTTGTAAGAGGAATGAGGCCTAATAT
The DNA here is from genome assembly GCA_030490815.1 of Acer saccharum. Taxonomy (NCBI): domain Eukaryota; kingdom Viridiplantae; phylum Streptophyta; class Magnoliopsida; order Sapindales; family Sapindaceae; genus Acer; species Acer saccharum. The sequence goes on along the minus strand of CM059868.1, from coordinate 29,032,343 downwards.
TACTTTGATGAGCAATGTAGCTTATTCCCCTTTCAAGACACCATCTTGCATGAATCGTAGCCAAGTCTTTCTTTGAAGCTTTGAATCATCGTTTCTAAGACCACTTATCAATACAAGAGAAACAACGTTTTGATATGGAATACATGCCAACAGAAACCAAAAACCTAACGGTGGTGGTCTTGTCACGAAATAGCCAAAGGGGGAGATTGTAAGATCCTCAAGTTTGATTGGCTTATTTCGGTGACAAACCACAATTGGGGTTTGTTATGTAAGGGTAGCTTAGGCTTTTAATTGTTGGTGATCAAGCTTAACAAATGCCCTTTCAAGACCTCAAGATATGATAAACACTTCAAAGGTAAAACACTTGTGCTTATTTGCATTGAAGAGACTTAGTTGCACACACACACACACACAAAATTCATGCATATCTATACTTCTTGTATGTTGTGTGTTTTATATGTGTGCATTCATGTTCTTGAACTCTCTTCATGCATGTTTAATTGATTGCATCTAGTTTGATAAATGACATGTCATGATAGGCATTAGGATGCATGTTTCTTTATGGGTAATGTACACTTGTTGTTGGGTCGCTGTTCATACAACACCTATCAATGGCATTATGCCATTTTGGCCTAACCCGCTATACACTCACTCTACGTACAGTGGGGCACCTGATTGACTTTTATGTTGCTAGTGTTTCGCTGTTCAACCGCTGCATGTACAACGGGTGAACAACGGCTCTCAAAAACCCAAGAGCTTTTGCCCAAAACTCACCCCCGTGAACAGCAGTTCATGAAGAACACGTTCTTTATTTCCTAGGTGAACCACTGTACAACCGCTCTACGTATAGCGGGTGTACAACGATCAAATAATTTTTTTTGATAATTAATCAAAACGTCGTAACGTCGTAACATCATCTTGACCTCATATATATATGCTACTTTGACCATAGGTCATTTTTAGGGAGTTCAAAATCATATTTTTAACTTTGAATACTTTCCAAGAGAGAAAATCATCTAAGAACTGACCTTTGTTCACTCAAAATCATTACCATGTGCATCAAACATCATCTGGCATCATCTAGGATTATCTAGGATGTATCTATGCATGGGTCTTCTTCAACACACATGACTTGGTAAGTTGAACACCATCCTCATCCATTTTAGTGTTCATACTTGTCATTTAATCTCTTTAATTACTTGTATGCATTTAGATTAAATTTGTTAGGTTGATAATTAGTGTTGGCATTAATTCCATATCAAAACGTGTTTTACTTGTAATGTTTAGTGGTTAGAAAATGAAGGATTTCGAAGACGAAGGACGTCTCAACCATTATTCGTTCAAGTTGCCGGCTTTTAAGAGTTTCGGACATTATCGGTCTACAAAGGTATACATGACCTCTTATCTCTTACAAGGCTAGGCACACACCCACACATATCATTTTTGTGTGTCCCTTCATGATTTTATTTCATTTACATTTCACTTTCACACACTTGGCAAAATATGCTCATGCATTCACTTTTAGTTAATAAACTTTGTGTTTTGCATTTTCTAGGACTATGTCCGGAAACTAGCATATGTGTGTGTATTTGTGTTTATATGTTTCCGTATTTTGTGTTTAGGACTTGAACATGTTCTTATTCAATGCCTTATTGAGTTCCGGTCGTTTCGGTTACTCATTCATAAGGTTTCGAGTCCAAACGTGTTGACTATGCCATTTTACGTTCTCTTACGTTGTGTTGACTTCATCGATGATTTCCGAGATGATTTCTCAACCGTTTTTCAAAGTTGTATAGTCGTTTTTGTGTGTGAGAGAGTCACGGTTCGTAATCCGAAAACGGATTCGAATTCGGAGTTCGGACGCTCGAGATACGGGCCGACGAACCGAGAGTGCGCGGGAGAGGACAGCCCAGGCCGTGGGCCACATGGGCTGGCCGTGGTTGAGGCCGTGGGCCCCACGGCCTGGAGCCCCTTCTGCTCCCGTGTGGGCCACGCGCCCCCGACGGCCTGGGGGTGACGTGGCACCACATGATTGGTCAATAAGACCTCTCTCTCTCCTCCTATTTCTTCCCTCTCTCTCTCATTTTTGAATTTCTAAGCAAAAAATTTCAGTTTTCCCGTATACACTTCTCTCCAATTTTTCCAAACTTCCAAACACCATAACTTTCTCATACGAAGTCGGATTTGAGTGATTCAAGTTGGAGAACGTTCGTAATCGAGTCCTCTACCTTTTCCAAGTGATTTGGCAGCTGTTTGATCGACTTTTCTGGTGGTTGGACACAGAAAACCGAACCAGCTCGAAAATCCAAGGTAGTGTTCATATCTTTGGGATTTCTTCTTTTATAACCTTCAATTTGCTTGGGGTTTCTTCTTCTATATATATGTTATTGTTTTATGAAAGCTATTTGAAAAGGTAGCTTGATTATCATTCCAATTGAAACTCAATTTGTGGACTTATGTTGACTAGATTTTATGATTCTAGGTTTTACATTTGTTTGTGAGTTGTATTGTGATTAGAATGGCATCTTAGGTTGTTTGATACTTAATTGAATTAATTTTGTGTTAAAATGACTTTGAGATTTGATTTGGTCCTTTGATTGAAGAAATCAAGGATTTGTGTATTTGTTTGTGATTTAGAGAATATAGGTTTTGATTGATGTAAATCTCAAAACCTTGCTCTATATTTTTGTCTAGTATATTGATTGATTTTAATCTCATATATCTAGACTTTGATTGTATATTGATAGCATCTTGAATTAGGACTTAATGAACATTTTGTGATTCAAGTGTTATATGTGTGAATGAGACTTTGAGTATATGTGTTAGGTGTTTCACATGCTTAGGTTTCTATTCATGGATTTTTGCATCTAGACTTGATTAATTGTGTTTTCACATGTTTAGGTCTATTTGTGCCATAGAATGTATTGATCACATGTTCTATGTTGAAATGAATGTTTGCATCATTTGCATTCACATGATCACACTAGGAAGTCCTTGTAAAAGGCATGAAGTCTTGGTTAGAGTCGGGATGACTCGGATAGCCAAGCAAGAAGTCTTGCCTAGAGTCGGGATGACTTGGATAGGTAAGCAAGAAGTCATGGCTAGAGTCGGGAGGACTCGGATAGTCATGCATGGGAGGCTCCCTAGAGGCAAGAGTGCCTTGGATAGGGAGTTGGCTAACATATTGGTAGGCCTAGGCGTATGGTTAGACATAGACTCCGATAGAGCGGGGTACACGGGATGTGTATGCACTCTTGAGGAATTTCTAATCTACCATCGATGTTGGTTGAGTGTGTTGTCCAATATATGGTGGTTCCGCATCATTGAGGGATTTCATACTTTCCAATAGGGTTGGGTAGGCTTAGACTTCACTAGGTTGGGTGAGCTAAAGATTGGTCACTTTGTGAATGTTCTATGTTTACTTTCCAATAATATAGTACCCAATGGTTGTAATTCAACCCGTGGATGTTTCCTCCTTGGAGGTTTTACCACGTTAAAAAATCCCTTGTGTTAATTCTTTCTATCTCTTCTCTTATATTTTAATTGTATATTTTATTGTCTTGATTCATAATATTGACTTGTGATGTATTTTGAATCAAGTCTTTGTATAGTGTGATTAGTATATTCATTCTATAGATCAATTTGTATCTTTGATTCTTTTGTATATTGTAATATTTGTTTAGTGACATTTTGCTCACTCTTGTAACACATTGAACATCTTATGAAATACAAGTTTATTTTGTTGTTATGATTATTTGATATTTTACCTCACATGACTTGTTGATATACTTAGACATTTCAATTATGATTGTGTCATCATATTGTCTATGTATGTCTATCTTGGATTTTAGTGTTGTGTGTAAGGCTACCTTGAGGGACAAACGGATGTTTGTTCAAGGGTTTGAAAAAAAAGGTGTAAAAACCTATTCACCCCCCCCTCTAGGTATGCTTTAAGCAATTTAACTTCGTTTGTGTACATTCAAAATTCTATCTAGAAGATTGAGATTATTGTGTTGATTGATTGAGTGTTGTATTTTGATAGCTATTGCCTAGGATTTCTTTATTTAAGATAGCTAAGTTGTAAGCCATGTCATATAGCAATATTGATATCTAGGATTGTTATTATTGACATCTTTAATCCTAGATAAGCACTTAGTGTAACCTAGCATTACTTGCATATTGAATATCATGATTGTAAGGATTCCCATCTATTGATTAGCTTATTTCATGGACAAACCACATATTGGGGCTTGATGTAAAGTCCTACTTTAAACTAGGTGTGTTATCAATTATATTAATCTAGAGGGGGGGGGGGGGGGGGGGGGGGGGGGGGGGGGGGGGGGGGGGGGGGGGGGTGAATAGATTTTAGCTATTATTACCCAATTTTCGCATACAAGTCAATATTATGAAAATGACCCTACTAGTCAAAAATACAAGCAAGTGTAATATAGTGCGGAATTAAAAATGACACTTGATGTATACGTGGAAACCCAACCACTGGGAAAAACCACGGGCTGTATAGTGCGCCACACTCGGAACTCGAAATCACTAATTGAAATGAAGTTTACAACCTATGTAGACCTCGTCTAACAATCCGGTCTGTAACCCCTCACTTCTACCCTGCGGGCCTTTATTAGCAACCCTATTCCAATTTGCTTGAGGCCTAAGCACTCTTAGCCTCAAGTCTTAATTCTCTAAGAAGAGATTATGCAACCTATGTGAATATGTATGAATATTCAAATAACAAACAAGGCTAGGGAACCTTAGATGCTTATCTAGGATGATGATATAATCAATTAAAATCAATCATAGATATCAAGTGCTAAATGACATGTCATAATAGCTTAGATAAACATAGATTATAAAAACCTAGAAATCTATCACAATACAACACTCAATCAATTCATCACAATCAATTCTCTATTTTTGTATTTAGCATATGATCTAAAAACATACAAGTAATTAAAGAGAAGTCTTAATATGAAAAACACTAAAATTAGATGAAGTTAGTGAAAAACATACCAAGGAAGATGTGATGATGCAAAACCATGCATGGATGCATCCTAAATGATCATGGATGATCCTAGATGAACTTTGATGAACAAGGAATGACTTTGAGTGAATAAAGAAGAGTTCTTGTGAATTGTTTTCTCTTGAAATATGTTCTAAGGGAAAAATATGATTTTTGGACTCTTAAAAACGACCTAAAATGAAAGAGGCATATATAGGGTCTCATGATGAAGTGGAGTCGTTTTGAAAAAATGAACCCTGTTTTTGCCTTGGGCGCTGTACGTACAGCGCCTTTGTACACCGTACAGCGACTGATTAAAATCGATCAGGTCTGTATAGTGCTAAACCTCAATTCCCATCAGGTATCAAGTGGGCGCTCTACGTACAGCGCTTCTGTACAGCGACCGTACAGCGCCTACCTACTGGAAATGCTCGTGACAACGCATCAGCTCAATATTTGAGCGCTCCGAAACATGACCAAACGACATCAAAACCTTTCATATGATATATCGTTGGAAAGGTATGGAAGTCTACTTTCTACTCCAATTTATGGAATGACATTTCGATGTCTATAGAAAAAGTTATGGTCAATAGAGTGACCAAAGGTCAGATTCGGATCACAGCAGTGATGCCCTGTTTTAGTGGTCACTTTGGAAATTTCAAAACCAATCCAAACGGTCATGAAATATTACGAATAATATACCGTTGGATAGGTATGGGTGTCTAGTTTTCCCAGAATTTTACAAAACTCAATTTCAATCTTTTTATAAAAAGTTATGGTCATAAAACCATACAAAGGTCAGTTTTTAAAAACATATAAATTATTGAAATTCAATCTTTTGAAACTAGGCACTTTACTCCAAACAACCAAACCAAAAACTACAACTTATCCAAGAGAAGAATGAGACCTTCTCAAGTGGTCAACCGTCGCGCTAAGACATGCACACCATCGTGCAAGCGCGGACGTTTTCGATCAATATCAGGAAACAAATTACAAGACACATACACACACAACAAGATATATCAATAAGGTGCTAGTGTGTAATGTGACATGTGAAGAGTATGCACACAAATGCAATTATGCTAAGTGTGTGTGTGCAATCTAAATCTCTTCAATGAAAACTAAGCACTAGAGATATACCTTTGGAGTGCTTGTCAACCTTGAGGACTTGAGAGGGTCTTTGAGCTTGATCATGAATCACTAAGCTACCCTTACATATAATCCCCAACACGTGGTTTGTCCACGAAATAAACCAATCAAGATATGGGAATCCTTACAATCTTATTTTAGTATTTTTATTATCAAGCCATCTCTTTTAAATTACTTGTATATTTTAGATCATATGCTAAATACAAGAAAAGAGAATTGATTGTGATGAATTGATTGAGTATTGTATTGTGATAGCTAATTAGGTTTTTGCTTAATCTTGATTAGCTAAGCTATTTGACATGTCATTTAGCTCTTGATATTTAGGATTGATTTAATTGATTATATCATCATCCTAGATAAGCATCTAAGGTTCCCTAGCCTTGTTTGTTATTTGAATATCATCATATATTCACATAGGTTGCATAATCTCTTCATTGAGAATTAAGACTTGGGGCTAAGATTGCTTAGGCCTCAAGCAAGTAGGACTAGAGCCACTTTTAAAGGCCCGCGTGGTAGAAGTGGGGGATTATTGACCGGAGTGTTAGACATGGTCTACAGAGGTTGTAAACTCCATTTCAATTAGTAGATTTCGAGGTTCGAGTGTGGCACACTAAACAGCCCGTGGTTTTTCCCAATGGTTGGGTTTCCACATATATATCAAATGTTATTTAATTTCCGCACCATATTACACTTGTTACATTATATTGACTATTAGGGGTATTTTTGGTTGACGGGTTAGCTCAGGTTACTGCTCATATTGTCTCTCTACAACAATTTGGTTTCGTCAGGGATTGACACATTAAGGACTGTATTGCCCTCGCTTTCGATTGTGTTAATGTGCTTCATAAGAAATGCTATGGGGGTAGTGTGGCTATGAAAATTGACATTCGTAAGGCGTTTGATACTCTTGATTGGAAGTTCCTTTGCCGTGTTCTGCGGGCTTTTGGTTTCTCTCAAACCTTCATGGATTGGATTGATAGCATTCTTGGCTTTTCAAGACTGTCTATTTTGATTAATGGTTCTCCGGCTGGTTATTTTAGATGCACGAGAGTGGTTAGACAGGAGGATCATCTTTCTCCTCTTCTTTTTGGTATTACTGAGGATTTTCTCAGTAGGTTACTTTCGAAAATGGTAGCGTCTAACCAACTTTTTCCTATCTCCTCTCCAAGGGGTTTTTCTACTCCCACTCATTTGTTGTATGCCGATGATATTCTGATATTTTATAGGGGCACGGCCAAAAATCTAAGGAATGTTATGAATGTTTTATGTGTTTATGGCAGCATTTTAGGCCAACTTGTTAACTGAATTAAATCCTCCATCTTTTTTGGGTCTTCTGTTTCTCCTGCTCGGATTAGTTCTCTTCAGTCCTTTACTGGGATGCAGATGGTCAATTTCCATTTTCTTACCTGGGGGTTCCTCTGTTCCAGGGCAAGCCCAGGAAATCATTTTTTATGCCCATTGCGGATAAGATTTTATCTAAATTTACCAGGTGGAAAGGTAAGTCCTTTTCTTTGGCTGGTCGGGCTACTTTGATTCGCTCGGAGATTATTGGCCCTTTTGTTCACTTATTTATGGTTTATAAGTGGCTAGTTTCCCCAATTTTACTAAGAATATCATAAATTTCTTATGGACTGATTCTTGTGAGGAATCCAAGTTGGTCCGTGTTGATTGGAAACATTGTTGTAGACCTTATGCTCTTGGTAGTCTTGGTTTGAAGGATCTGGCTTTGTTGAACGATTCATTACTTCGGAAGCTTACATGAAAATTTATAACTTCAAATAGTTTTGCTTTCACTTTTTTGCTTAAGAGGTATATTCAGCAGTTGTAAAAACCTCAGGGAGGCTACATCACCTCTTCCATCTGAACTTCTTTTAATTCTAACTATGTTGAGCTCATTAAGGATGGTATCTAGCTCATCGAGAAAGACTCACAAAGAGATTTTTGGCGTGATAACTGGCTTGGGGTGCCCACTGTTAATCTTCTTGGAATTCTTGATTTTATGGTCACGCATCTTCAAGCTAGGGTTTCTGACTTCATTCGGGATGGTAGATGGGTTTTGGAAGATCGCTTTCGAGCTAGGTTCCCGGATCTCTATTTTCAGATTGAGAAATTGTTATTTCTCCAGTGACTGATTATTTCGTGTGGCCTCATTCTAGGGACAGTAGGGTTTCTTGTAAGGCAGCTTATTCTAGGATGTTTCATGACATCCCTCAAGTCCCACGGTCGAGGGACATCTAGTCTCGCTATATCCCACCCTCCCGTTCAATCCTAACTCAGCAACTTCTACTTAATAGATTACCAACTGAAGATCGTTTGTGCAGGTCCGGTTTTCAAATAGCTTCTAGGTGTAGTGTTTGTGGTACTAGCTTAGAGTCGGTGGATCATCTTTTTATGAAAAGCCCTCTTGCTACTGCTCTTTGGGAGACGGTTTTTTCCACTTTTCAGAGGCGTTTCTCTGCTGACACTTGGGGCTCATTTTTCTATCAGGCCATGTATGTTTCTTTCAGTGATTAGATTAAGATTTTGTGGAAAGTTACTATTCATGCTGTGGTTTGTAACCAGTGGATTTTTTATGGGAAATCTGTTGATTTCAGGGCTGTTTTATTTATTGTTTGGTGCTCTGTTTATGATACGAACCGTTTGAGGATCGCTTATATGCGTAACTATTTTGATGATTTGCTGATTCTCTATCGGTTTGTCCTCAGTGGTCGTCCTGGTAAGGCTCTAGTTATTAGGAGTGTTGTGTGGTCGCCCCCGGCTCTAGGGTGGATCAAGGTTAACACTGATGGTGCTACTTTAGGTTCGGCAGGTGTGGGGGGTTGTAGGGGTGTTTTTCAGACTTACAGATCTTTTGTTAAGGCCAGTTTCGCGATCCCCTTTGGTCAGGTATTTACTTTTGAGGCTGAGCTCCTTGCGGTTTCTTTAGCCATCAATTATGCATGGAAGTTGGGTTGGCATAGGATCTAGCTCGAGAGTGACTCTTCGTATGTTGTTCAGCTTCTTTCAGATAGGTCTAATCAGGTTACCTGGCATGTTCGACAAGCTTGGTAGCGTTACATTTATCAGATCTCACATATGGAGTTCTAGGTTTCTCATATTTTTAAGGAAGTTAATTAGGTGGCGGATGCTCTCTCTAAGCATGCTTTAGGTATACCTTCTGATTTGTGGCAGTCCTCCACTCATTCGTTCTGTTCTTTGTTAGTTAGTAATGACTGTATGGGTAAAGAATCTTTCAGATTTTCCTAGCTTTGTTTTTCTTGTTTGACATGCGTGCGTCCGGGTTTTTTTGGGGCTATGTCCTATTTTTTGTGATGTTTTGTGAATTCTTTTGTTACTTTTTTCCTTTATTTATATATGTATGGATACTGCCTAGAGTTTTTTCAGCATATGATTGCTTGTAATGCTTTTACCCCTTAGGTCAGTCCAATTTCTTCAAAAACAAATTATGAAATACACAAAATTCTACACAATATATCTTCCCTATTATTTATTGTGGGCTTAATAAAACCTATGAGGGTCGACGTAAAATTGATGTATTATGAAAATTAATCCCGCCATCCAACCGCTCCACCGTCCAGACGCTGCCATCCAATCGTCGTCGTCCGACCACCTACGGCCCACCCCACCCCCCGATGGCCGTCGGCCCGCCCTACTTCTGATAATAATGACAATTAATTGCCATTATGAGGAATTGAACTTGAAACCTCAAGTCAAAGTGGTAAGCCTTTACTACTTGACTACAAGATTTGATTTGTTAATAATTGCACAATATTTGTATATAACTTATGAGTTGTTAGAAATTAAAAAAATTAATAATAAAAATAAATAAATAAATAAAAACTTGTTAGATAAATTTAAATTTATTCAACTAATCAAAATTTTAATTTTTACGACAGACATATATTAAAAAATATTTATCGGGACATTTAATAAAATTATATATTTTTTAAACATATATAGTCGAGTTATGGGTCTATACTCTCTAAGTGACTAGTGATATCAATTATAATAAGCATGATTTGGAAAGCAACTCTCACTACAGGGGAGATATTTCTCTATATCTTGCAATTTAATGAACAAATGTAAGACTCGGATTCCTAATTTATATGGTAATTGAATTATTAACGTGTCTCTTAGTATAAAACAAGAGGGTGCAAAATAAATAAACAATTTTAAAAAAAAATTGAAATTTTTTAAAATAAATGATTTAAAAGTAAATTACTTAAATTTAAAATTTTACTTATCCAAAAAAATAATAATTTTAATAATATAACTACTAGTAATTAAATTTATTATTTTAAAATTAATGATATTTGACAATGTAAAGACACTAGTTATTTAAAAAATATATAACAAATTAAAACTTATACATGTCGGTTTATCTTTAACCGATGTGGTAATTTTTAATTTATTTAAGAGATGAATTTTAAGGAAACCAATATTTTATTGTAAAATAAATCAACGGTTTGCTCAAAAACTGTTGTCCTTTCAAACTGCAATATTTAAGACATCATTTTGTATGAACCGATGTCTAAAAGTTTTTTTTAAATCAGTTACCTAAAAACCAAAGTTATGCACCGATGCCTTTTAACATTTTTGTAGTAGTGGAGATAAATCACAAATCTCTCTCACATATCTTTAAGACTTATAATTAATTTTAATTAATAAGAGATTTATGGTGCATTTCTCATCATTCGAATTCGTATTTAACTGGTGTCTGAATTATTGCTATTATTCTTACAACATGTGTACAACAAGTGTGTGGCTTTCCACCAAATATCATCTTCTTGACTTTTTGGACACACCAACACACGTGGAAGCATGGCTTTCATTCCTTAGTCCCCAAGTACATATATGTGGCAATTTAGATAGGAAATTGCAATAAACACCCCTCATAACATTTGCCAATTTATATGGCTTTTATTGTAAATGTTGTGGCTGTTGTTATTAAAACTGATACTCCCACTTGAAATCAAATCAAAAAGGCAATATATTCTCCCATGTCTCTCTCGCATCTCTCATCTATTCTTCTATTAATTCTTGTTCACCTATCCTTTAATTAGTTTACAACACATTATCAACACGATGCTGTTATTTCCAGAACCTAAAGTTTCTGAATTTATTACCACTAGAACATGAAGTTCCTAGATTTATTTCCAAAAACCGAAGCTTCTGAATTTATTATTACTAGAACCTGAAGCTTCCAGATTTTTATTTATTAATACCAAAACCTGCAGTTCTGAATTTACTTTCTCGCATTTTATTTTTACGCAATTTACTTTCTCGCATTTTATTTTTACGCAATTTACTTTCTCGCATTTTATTTACTTTTACGTGATTTACTTTCTCGCATTTATTTATTTATACGCTTTTATGAGATTAGCTATGCCAACCTACCAGGACCTACAGTTTTGGATTTACTTTTTTCGCATTTATTATTACGCATTTTATTTTGCGATTTTTATTTAAACAATTTGGTCACCCTTCCAGAACTTGAAGTTCATGGATTTATTTATCATTACCGGAACCTGAAACTTTTGTATTTACTTACAAAGATTCCTTTATATTTCTGAAGATTTAAATTCCTCGGATTTTTATCAGACCAGAAGTTCTGACTCCGATTGTGATTTTCAGATAACCAGAAGCTGTAATAATGCCAAAGCTTGCAAGTTTGAAATTTGCTACACTAGAAGTGTCTGGGGACAATTACATGTCCTGTGTTATTGATGCCAAATTACTCTTAAAATCAAAAGGCCTGTATTACACTACTGAAAATGGGGCCGAGGCAAACGAACAAGACAAATCCATTGCCATGGTTATTATCCGTCGCCATTTGCATGAGGATCTAAAAGGCCAATACGTAACTGTCACAGAACTAGAAGTTTTATGGCAAGAACTAAAAGATCGATTTGATAACCAACTCGATGTTGCATTACCAAATGCCAGGTATCAGTGGCAACATTTACGCTTTCAAGACTTTAAATCAATCTCTGAGTATAATTCTGCTTTATTCAAAATCACTACACAGCTGAAATTTTGTAGTCAGGAAGTAACATAAAATGATATGTTGGAAAAAACATTTACAACCTTTCATGCCTCGAACATGATATTACAATAGTAATATCAAGAATGTCGATTATCAAAATATGCAAAGCTAATCTCATGTCTCCTGGCTGTACAGAAAAATAACGAGCTCTTAATAAAAAATCATGAATCATGCCCGACCGGCTCTACAGCATTCCTAGAAGTGAATGCTAACACTATTCGAGGACATACTCATGGTCGTGGTCGTGGTCGTGGTCGCGGTTGTGGAAGAGCATATGGTTATTTTGGTCCGGGTGGTTATAATCAAAATAATGAAAACACTCCCTAGAAGTGGAATGTTAATAAGGCCAGACCAGATAAAGGGAAAAATATCCAAGAAGGGCCTAAGAAAGATGATGGCATTAGTTTCAGGTGTGGCTGTCATAATCATTGGTCACGTACATGCCACACACCTAAACATTTGGTTTAGCTTTATCAAGCATCTATCAAAGAAAAGGAAAAGGGAAAGAATCCTAAAACCAACTTCATGGAGGATTTAGATTTTATGGATATCACCTAGCTTAATGTTTCTGATTTCCTAAATGATCCGAATGATAAAGTGACCACTTCAATTGGTGATGGAAATGTCCATACCAATTAAGTACTGCTTCTAATTTTTATTTTTATTTTTATTTTTATTTTTATCATGCAAAATGCTTATGTAAATATTCCTTAAGTAATATATACTTTTGATCACTCTATCTGATATGCACTTTTTTTTTTTTTTTTTTTTTTTTTTTTGTGAATAGATATGTATTTAAACGATAAGTTGAGTGATATTGAAAAGCAAGATACAAGAGATATATGTTTAGCCGATAGTGCAACGACACATACGATTCTGCGGAATCAGAAATACTTTCTGAATTTAACCATGCTCAAGGCAAATGTTAATACAATATCAGGTCCAGCAGATCTGATAGAAGGCTCCGGTAGAGCCATGATATTGCTACCAAACAATACTAAAATATGTATCAATAATGCTTTATATTCAAGTAGATCCAGAAGAAATCTACTTAGTTTCAAAGATATACAATGTAATGGATATCACATATAAACTATATGTGATGAGAATATTGAGTATCTGTGCATTACTTCCCATGATTCAGGCCAGAAACTCATTATGAAAAAGCTGCGTGCTTTATCATCTAGATTATATTACACTCTTATAAGAGGTGTAGAAATTTATGTAGTTATGAACCAGAAGTTCTTAGACCCAAAAATATTTATGCTTTGGCATGACCGTCTTGGTCACCCGGGATCTACAATGATGCGTAGAATCATTGAAAATTCTAATGGACATCCATTAAAGAACCAGAAGATTATTTTATCCTATGAAAATTTATATATTGCATGTTCATAAGGGAAATTAGTAATAAAACCATCCCAATCTAAGGTTGGCTTTGAATCCCCGTCATTCCTACAAAGGATTCAAGGGGGCATATGTGGACCTATTCATCCACCAAGTGGACCGTTCCGCTATTTTATGGTCCTAGTTGATGCATCCATCAGATGGTCACACGTTTGCTTATTATCAACACGTAATGTTGCTTTTGCAAGATTACTCACACAGATTATCAGGCTTCGAGCACATTTTCCCAATCATCCGATTAAGTCAATACGCATTGATAATGATGATGAATTTACTTCCCAGACATTTGATGAATATTGCAGATCAGTTGGGATTGATGTTGAATATCCAGTTCCATATGTTCATACTCATAATGGATAGCAGAGTCACTTATCAAGCGTCTCCAGGTAATTGCAAGAAATTTATTATTGCAAACACAATTACCAATTTCTGTTTGGGGACATGCTATTTTACATGCTGCTACATTAATTCGTCTTCGTCCCACTACTTATCATCAATATTCTCCAGTACAACTTGTATTTGGTCATCAACTAGATATTTCTCATCTGCGCACTTTTGGTTATGTAGTATGTCCCAATTGCACCTACATATAGAACTAAAATAGGACCCCAATGACGTTTGGGAATATATGTTGGTCTAGATTTACCATCAATTATTAGGTATCTGGAACCTTTGACTGGTGATCTTTTTACTGCATGATTTGCTGGTTGTCATTTCGATGAGAGAAATTTCCCATCATTAGGGAAAGGAAAAACTTCTCTTGAAGAGAATCGTGAATTTTCTTGGAAAGTTCCTAGTCTAATTCATCTTGACCCATACACATCTCAATGTGAGAATGAAGTACACAAGATAGTTCATCTTCAAACAATAGCAAATCAGTTACCAGATGCATTTACAGATGCTACTAAGGTAACAAAATCACACATCCCAGCTATTAATGTACCAGCACGGGTGATTGTTCCAGGAGAACAATCTAAACAAATAATAGCAAAAGAATCATCTACTATACACCAAAAGCGTGGAAGGCCACTTGGTTCGAAATATACTGTTCCCGGAGGAAGAAAACAGAATATGAGGATCATATTCCTGAAATTATAAATAAATCCACTTTCTCTAAATTAACACCATAAGAGTTAGATGTCCCTGAAAAGGACACAAGAAACCCCTGCAGGGGAAGGAATCTCTAAAGAGATACAAGAACATAGAAATGAGGAAATATCTATAAATTATACAGGAGAAATGTGTAATCGTGGAGAAACAATCATTGATGATATATTTTCGTACACAGTAGCTACTGAAATTTTAAATGATGATTATGAGCCTCATAACCTCGACGATTGTAGGCAAAGGTCCGATTGGCCTAAATTGAAGGAAGCAATTCAAGTAGAATTGACTTTGTTAGCCAAACGTAAAGTATTAAGATCAATAGTCCAAACGCCTGAAAACGTCAAACCTGTTGGATACAAATGGGTTTTTGTACGAAAACATAATGAGAAAAACGAGGTGGTGCGATATAAGGCATGACTCGTAGCACATGGTTTCTCATAGAGACCTGGCATTGATTTTGATGAGACGTATTCACCAGTGATGGATACAATTACATTTCAATTTCTGATAAGTTTGGCTATCCTGGAAAGACTTGAAATGCGTCTTATAGACGCAGTAACTGCCTATCTACATGGCTTACTCAATTCAGATATTTATATGAAATTCCCTGAAGGATTTAGAATGCCAAAAGCATACAACTCGAGACCTCGTAATTTATACTCGATTAAATTACAAAGGTCCTTGTATGGATTAAAGAAATCTGGGCGCATGTGATATAATCGCCTCAGTGAATATTTGATTAAAGAATGATATATTAATAATCCTATATGCCCATGTGTCTTCATAAAGAAATCAGAATCTAGATTTGGTATTATAGCAGTTTACGTTGATGATAAGAATTTAATTGGAACTCCTGGAGATCTCCTGAAAACTGCTGAATATTTGAAAAAGGAATTTGAAATGAAAGACCTAGGAAAGATAAAATATTGTCTCGGCCTGAAGATTGAGCATAAATCAGACGGGATACTTATCCATCAATCATCATTTATTGAAAAGATTCTGAAAAGATTCCATATGGACAATGCTCACCCATTAAGTACTGCTATGATTGTTAGAACCCTTGATCCTAAGAAAGATCCATTCCGACCAATTGAAGATGGTGAAAAGATACTTGGTCCTGAAGTACCATATCTTAATGCAATTGGTGCTTTATTATATCCGGCTCAATGTACTAGACCAAATATTGCATTTTCAATGAATTTGCTTGCTAGATTCAGTTCAGCACCAACTCGAAGACATTGGAATGGGATTAAGCATCTTTTTCGTTATCTTCGTGGAACAAAAGATTTAGGGTTATATTATTCAAAATCTAACAACTTTTCAGGTTTACTTGGTTATGTTGATGCCGGGTATCTATCTGATCCCTATAAAGCTCGTTCACAAACGATATATGTTTTTACCTATAATGGCACAGCAATCTCCTAGCGCTCCACAAAGCAAACTCTTGTTGCTATATCCTATAATCATTCAGAGATCCTCGTACTTCATGAAACAAGTCGAGAATGTGTTTGCTAAGGTCAGTTATTCATCATATTCAAAATACATGTGGATTTTCATTATTTACAAGGATGCCAACACCAATATTTGAAGATAATGTGACGTGTATCGCTCAAATTAGAGGGGGATATATCAAGGGAGATAGAACCAAACATATTTCTCCTAAATTCTTCTATACTCATGAACTTCAACAGAGCTGACAAATTGATGTTAAACAAATAATGGTCTACAGATAATCTTGCAGATCTATTTACCAAAACATTGCCTACATCAACTTTTAAGAAACTGGTAATGGGATTGGCGTGCGTCGACTCTGTAAATTATAGGATTGATGTTGAAGTTTTATTCAGGGGGAGCGTTCAATCAAGGGGAGCAAAATTTGAATGGACATATGTGTACTGTACTCTTTTTCCTTCTACCGGACTTTGTCCCACTGGTTTTTACCGGAAAGGTTTTAATGAGGCAGTTCTAAGCATGTCCACACCACTTGATCCAAAAGATCATTGTATATATTTTTGCTAAGGTTTTTGTCCCATTGGATTTTTTCTAGCAAATTAAAATACAAATGGTGGAAATCTAAGGGGGAGTGTTACAATATGTGTGCAACAAGTGTGTGGCTTTCCACCAAATATCATCTTCTTGACTTCTTGGATACACCAACACACGTGTAAGCATGGCTTTCATTCCTTAGTCCCCAAGTACATATATGTGGCAATTTAGATAGGAAATTGCAATAAGCACCCCTCATAACATTTGCCTATATATATGGCTTTTATTGTAAATGTTGTGGCTGTTGTTATTAAAACTGATACTCTCACTTGAAATCAAATCAGAAAGGCAGTATATTCTCCCATGTCGCTCTCGCATCTCTCATCTATTGTTCTATTAATTCTTTGTTTATTTATGCTTTAATTAATTCTTGTTCACCTATCCTTTAATTAGTTTACAACAATTATTATTAATTTGATAATTAAATAAGGCCGTGAAGTAATATATATATATATATATTTGAAAACGTGAAGTTCATTAAATTAGTCATTTTCCAACTTGAAATTGCTTAGAATATTCACCAAAAAAATTTAGTTGAAGTTGAAGGCAAGGTGACAGAAGCAGCCACCTTTTCTTAAAGGAAGAAACAAAAAACCTGATTTTTTCTGCATGTACAAGTAAAGAGTTAATATTGAACATTAAAATAAATAAATAAATAAAGTTAAAGAGTATGCATAATGTTAGCTACTATACAATTTTGTTTTAAACAAATTCTCTTAATTTTATGATAAATTCAAATATTCTTACAAATTATAAATTTATTAAAGGAATTTAAACGCAAATTATATATTAATATTTTTTTCAAGTCTAACAATGTATTTATAGCCAACTTTGTTGGCTAGAGATAAAGTTAGGAAATGATAAAGAAATTTATAAAATATAAGCAAACTATTTGATTCAAATCAAATAAAGATCCTTTAAATTAAGGAAGTACTTTTGGGATATATATTAATAAATAACTTGTTGCTTTGACTAACTTTTTCTATACATATAAGACACAATGAACTCATTACTCCTCCTAATTAATAAATAAGGTAAAAGACATGAATTTGCAACCCAAACAATTTCAACACCAAACATGCACTTTTGTTCCCCACAAGCCATTCTTTTCCATCAAGATCAAGCCAACATTGTTGTGGCTCAATTAGAAAAAAAATAACACTA
Source organism: Acer saccharum (assembly GCA_030490815.1). Classification (NCBI taxonomy): domain Eukaryota; kingdom Viridiplantae; phylum Streptophyta; class Magnoliopsida; order Sapindales; family Sapindaceae; genus Acer; species Acer saccharum. The sequence goes on along the minus strand of CM059868.1, from coordinate 29,014,413 downwards.
AGTGGGGTATATATATAATTATCGTGAAAACTCTAAATTTTGTACACATATACCTATTTATCACATCATGTTTTTTCATGATCTTCTATGTAGCTACCTTTCCATGTTGTCAATTATTGCAAATTTTCCTTCCATGTTATCAATAAAAGTCTTGGAATGATCACCATATTTTCCTCTCTTTTGATACTCGACATCATCAGAATCATCGTCTTCTTCTCTGGTCAATGTTGAGTACTCAACTTTTTTGGTGAAAAAGTTGTCCCAAACCAAGTAGAAAGACAGTGAAAAGATGGTGATTCCAACCAAGAACCAGCTGAACTGAAGGTTGACCAATGCCTTAGCTCTATGCAAAGCCTGTTCTCCATGGCATCTCATCACTTGGTGACCTTCTTCACGGTTGATGTAGCAGCCTTTTGGGACGAATTGTGGGGTCCAAAGCATGTAACCCATCAAAATAAGCCAAGCACCTTGGAACAAAATACTAGTTGACCTAACAAAGCTTATCAAGAAACTTTTGGGGAGGCCAATTCCTATAATTGTTGTGGTGAATGAAACAAAGATGACTAGTTGTAAAAGCAAGTGGTATTGGCCTTCAACACCCATGTGATCAGCTGAGTGGAGGTGGAAGATGAGGAGTTGTTGGGCAAAGGCTATGGAACCAATGAATTGAGTAAGGGCATGCTGAGTTTTAGAACCGATTCGGTCGAGAACTATAGCAAAAGATGCGTAGGTGAGGAAGGTTAATGAGATGGTGGCATGCTCAAAGTTGTGGAGATGGTTTGAAGGGATGGTTCCATCTTGGTCAAAAGGTTGGTGCCTTTGAGGACCTATGAAGAGCTCCATGGCTATGGAGAGTGAGCTTCCTACGATGATCAAGAAAAGCTCCAAATGCCTTATTTTTGATGTTGGAAACCATGGAAAAGAGAAATATGAATTGGGATGATTAGAATGGAGATTGATATGATTGAAAAGATGCCAAAAACCAAGTGCAAAGAAGGCAAACCCTGGTGCCACATGCCCTATTAAAGTACCCATATATCTATGTGTTTTTCACAACCAAAAAACTGGTTTTGTTGCTTTAATTGTTTTTTGTTTTTTGTTTTTTTGTTTTTGGGAGAAAAGAAGCTAGCTAGGTAGCTAGGAGGGAGAGAAAATTTGATCATGTGAACCAAAATGGGGGAAAGTGGGGGATTTAAGAGGAAATTGATGTTGAAAAGTGCGGAAGGAGTGAGAGTCTAGAGGCTTCTATAAGGGTTTGAACTTTGAATTGATGTTTGAACGTTATTAATATTATGTTTTGTTATTTGGTTGCTTGAACAATAAGATTACAATTAGCTAAAGTTGACCGATAAACCCTTGGCCAATATATTTTCTAGAAAGCAAAGAATTCATATTCAAATAGCTCTTCTCAAGTGATCAAATTAAATTCTGTCCAATATGACACAATTGCCCTCTTTTTTTGTTCAAGAAAATTGACCCCTCTTGTGGGCCTTGTGGCTATGTATGTACATTGTTCAGCAATAATTTATGATAGTCATGTGTTGCATGCAATTCATGCTCATTTACGAAATTAGTTTGGCATTTTATTACTTCCTTAATTACTCATATATATATATATATATGTAGAAATTCTATTATCAGTTCGAACTGACAAAAGTTATATCAGTTCCTTGCATGTGGGCCATTGGATTTAAATACTTTGACTTGACTGTATGCACTTGTCAGTCAAAGTATTTAAATCTGGTGGCCCACATACAAGGAACTGATAAAAGTTATATCAGTTCGAACTGATAATAGAAAGACTGTATATATATATATATGAATAAGTGATGCTTTCTTAAGGGATCCTTTATTTTAATTTCGTTAAGGATCACTATGAAATCATATTGATTTAAATAAATTTTGATCTGAATTTTTTTATGGATGATAATTTCATTGAAATCTACCTATGAATAAAATTTGAAAATTTTTCAAATGTTGGAACTATTTATCCCAATTTTTTTAAATATGAAAGCATCGAAAAAATAGGCGAAATATAGGAAAATTCAAGAAAAATAGTTCTAATACTTGAAAAATTCTCAAATTTTACTCATTGGTAGAATTCAATGAACTTATCATCTGCAAAAAAATTCATATCACAATTCATTCAAATCGATGTGATTTTATAGTGGTCCTTACCAAAATTAAAATAATGGATCATTTATTAGAGACTCACTTATATATATAAATATATTTATATATATAAATATATATATATATAGAGAGAGAGAGAGAGAGAGAGTCTTTCTATTATCAATTCCTTGCATGTGGGTCATTTGATTTAAAAGATGCTTTGACAAGTGCATACAGCCAAGTCAAAATATTTAAAGCCAATGACTCACATGCAAGGAACTGATATATCTTTTGTCAGTTCGAATTAATAATAGAAAAACTGTATATATATATATATATATAATCTTTCTATTGTCAGTTCGTCTTGACAATAAATATATCAAGACGAAGAATGTAGACCACAGATTATGGAGAAGTTTTGACAAGTGCATACACTTTAAGTCAAAGTATGCAAATCTAGTGGTTTACATTCTTCATCCTGATATATTTATTGTCAGGACAAACTGATAATAGAAAATCTGTATATATATATATACGGTTTTTCTATTATCAGTTCGAACTAACAAAGATATATCAGTTCCTTGCCTGTGAGCCATTAAATTTAATTACTTTGACTTGGCTGCATGCACTTGTCAAAGCATCTTTTAAATCCAATGGTCCATATGTAAGTAACTAATATATTTTATATCAGTTCGAACTGATAATAGAAAGACTGTATATATATACACTTGAGTTTAACTATTATATGTAAACTTTCTTTCTTTTTTCAGATTCTTAATAATCAGAAGCATCTAATTTTACACTCACTGTAATCAAAATAGAATTAAAATATATGTAGCACTTAGCTATTACCGGCTAACTTAGATCATTTCTAATGCAAGAGTGGCTTATGAAAAAAGGAGATGTCACGTAGGATTAATAGACATTCTATTAATAAATCTTTATCCAATGCAGCTGTGCATATTCAGCCTCAAGCTGACGTGGTAAAAACAAATATTAGACATTGTCAACATAACTGTTTATCAAACGGTCTGTTGCACAATTATTGTTTTGGTTGACTCAACAAGTGTTTAAAAATGACATTAATTTTTCATCTATTTTTGGTAATGAAATAAAATATAAAATAAAACAGGAAAAAAAAATTGACACGTCACTAAAAACAATGTGTTTTGTACAAAAACGTTGTCTATCAAGTCTATTTTTTGAGTTGATTGTCTATCACAAAAAACTGACAATGTCTTTTGAGTTGATTGTCTGTCAACATTGATTGACACGTCCACTACAAGAAAAATGATCTATTGGGACAAAAAATCTATTGGGACGTTTTTTTTTTTCGTCCCAATAGGCAGTCTATTATATTTCGTCCCAATAGACATCCTATTGGGACGAAAAACAAAAACGTCCCAATAGACTGCCTGTTGGGACGAAAAAATTTCGTCCCTATAGATTTTCGTCTTAACAGAATGTTTATTGAAACAAATTTTGTCCAATGTGGTATGATCTTTAGGGACGAATTTTTTTCGTCCCAATAGGATATCTATTGGGACGAAATATATAATTCGTCCCAATAGACAGCCTATTGGGACAAATAAATTCGTCCCAATAGACATCCTATTGAAACGAATTTTTTTCATCCCAATAGGTCTATATGGACGATTTTAAGGCTATTGGAATGAAAAATATCATCCCAATAGCCCTTTTGTAGTGTTTTCAATTAATTCTCAGAAGGCTTAGATGAATGTGAGTGAAGAAAGAAACGTGAAAAAAGTATTAGAAGACGAAGATGAAGAAAATATTACATTAAGATGAAAGGAGAGAAAATGAGGTAAATAATAGAGGTAAAAAAATATATATTATTTTGATGTGTATAATAGTTATTGTATTTATGGTTATGAGTGCATCTTAACCATTTTTTTTTTTTTTTTTTTTTACACAGGATTTGTCACACTTATGTATCCATTAGATCATACTTGTTTCAAAGGTTAAGATTTCATGATCATTAATTATTTTAATTGTTTCTCTCTCTCATATTTTTTCTCTTTTCCTAAACATTTTATTTGTTTCTCTCTAGTCATTTATTTCTCTCTTTCCTCTCTTATTACTATTATTTTCTTTTCATCTTATAACATTTCTTATTTCATATCTTTTTATATTTTCACTTGTGGCATTCTTTTTTATTTATTGATAGAAATACTTAAATAAAATAATTACATAGTTGATAAAAATTCTTCAAAGTACTCGAATTTTTTGACATAATCAAAATACTGGAATTTATGATATAAAATATGTTATCCATTCAAAAATCCAAAAAAAAAAAAAAAAAACAAAGAAGTAATTAATTAATTTTGTTGAAAATTCTTGATTTTTTTTAAGTTTTTCCAAAGGTAGATTAATAATTAAATTACCATATAAATTAGAAAATGATGCAATATGGATCATTTTGTTCATCCAAAGTGGTTCTCTATCGAGATGAATTTTATTTTTTCCAATAAATTCTTCATAAGGATCAATAACTATTAGTCTTGAGAGGTTTTCTATTATTAAAAAAAAATAATAAATAAAAAAAAAAAAAAAAGGCTATTGCGACCCAAAGAAGCTATTGCGACCCACCTGAGGCGACGTAATTTGGGACAAATTTATTCGTCCCAATAGACCTATTAGGACGATTTTTGGGCTATTGGGACGAAAAAAAAAACGTCCCAATAGCCCTTTTTTTTTTTGTAGTGGTCACTAAAAACTGACAATGTGTTTTGAGTTGATTGTCTATCAAATCTATTTTTATACCACATAGGTAGTAAGTCTCTTGAGTCTTGACATTGTTGCTATGTCAACGATTATTGGTATGCAAACCACTTTTGCATTAAAGATGCTCTTAATCGATAAGATCACTTATAGTTGCGTAAGAATAGACATTTTTGTTGCAATTAAGTCAAAATTTACATCTTTGTATAAGTTGAATAAAAAATGTCCAGGTTTACTATACATTTTATTTGAATATTCATAATTGTTTTAAAGTTATTATTTAGTTTTTTTCTCCTTTGTTTTGTTTTGTTTTTTTTTTTTTTTCTTGGAACTTTTTTGAGGCCTGTAAATTTTTAGTTGGAGTTATTGAATATGGTTATTGTAGACAGTTTCTACCTAACACGATTCTCTTGGTTTTAATTGTCATCATCAAAATAAATATATTCAATTCGATCTCGTCATGGACAACACCACAATCAAACCCTAGTTTTTCTCTAGGAAATTTAATTTCTCTTGAAAGAAAATTCTATTGGGTGATCAATTCCTCTATCTGATAAGTCAACCAAGAAACACCTTTTTCTTTGTTTGGATAACTCTTGAAAGTTTTGCAATTTTCAATAATCTGAGTTTTTGCTACTATTAGGAATTTATATTAAATACCCAGAAAATACACATTAATATTTTTTTAGTGATTTACGTTCTCAAAATGAAAAGACATTTTTTTTTTTTTTATGTTTCTTGTGATGTTTTTTTTCCCCTTAGGTTAGTTCAATTTTATCAAAAAATAAAAATAATTTATATGTTTCTTGATTTAGAGAAAAATTATCCAGAAAGAAGACTAATTTCTTTGGATTCATTTGGATAGTGACGGCAAGTTCAAATGAATTTAAAATTGAGTGGTGCTATTGGCACACCCAGTACTAAACTATTTATACCTCATTTTTTAAATTATTTAGTATTTTTTTTTTCCTTCATCAAATTACTTAAAGAGACATACAATTTATATTAAAAAAAAATCTTATACAAAGTAAAACTAATATAACCCCACTTTCCTTATTTCAAAACCCTAATGACAATAGTTTAAATGACATAGATTATTTCAAATCACTGAATGTTTACTATTTTGTTTATATTTTCTTTTAGATCTCAATCTCATGTTTCCCATGTTTAATATTTATTGATTTATTACTGTTTTTGTTTATATTTTTTTTCAGATCTCGATCTCATATTTACCATGTTTAATATTTATTGATTTTATTGTTTCACATGTTTGTTTTATTTTTCTTCTCAAATTCCAGATCCATGTTTGCTATTTTTTTTCTCTCGGTTTATTTTCTTTCAGATCTTAAGGTATACTATAATTTGTATCAATTATTTTGTAGATTTTATTCCGGATATTCCAAAGTTAGTTTAATGTTATTTATAAAAAAAATTAAAAAAAATAAAAAACAATGAAATCACCCCAAGAAAACATAATCTCTATCAAAACAAAACCACACCAAAACTCTAACTCAATCGATAAAAAAAAAAAAAAAAAATCATTAGACGATTAATATCACACTCACAATCTACCACCGACAATCTAATCGACTACAGAAAAAAAAAAATCGCATATAATAAAGATGGTTGTATCATGAAATAAGAAGAAAAAACAAGTTCTGCGAATGGATGTGAGAAAACTATATATAAATATTAGAGATGAAGTGTATTTTTTTTTTTTTTTTAATGTCTTTGAAAAAGATATGGGGTGTATTATGTTTGAAAATTAAGTAAAGGGTAGTCCTAGAAATAAATCAAAAGCATTAATAAAACCATGTAATTTTATATAATTAAATAAAAAAATTTAAAAATGAGGCATTAATAGTTCAGTAGTGGGGGTGCCAATAACACCATTTTTTTTTTTTTTTTTTTTTTTTTTGTGGTAAAATTGGACTGGTCATCTGATATAGAGAGAAAAAGCATCACAAACGATCATATGTTGAAAAACTCTTATGCAGTATGCCAATATCTATCCATATAATAATAAAAGAATAAAATGAAAAATAACAAAAACCAGAAAAGCACAAAAGCCAAGGGAAACATTCCCAACAAAAACAGTGGCGCGCAAACCACAAAAAACTGAAAAAAAAAAAAAAAATCAAGAAAAACGAAAAGACTCCCAACCCATACAATCATTACCAACCAACAAAGAGCAAAAGACGGGGTGTTAGACCACCACAAATCGACCTCTATAGATGCAATTAAACCAAAAAATAAAAACTAATTTCTTAATGTCTTGTGCATGTTGTGATCAATTTGTATTATGGATTAATGAAGTTTGTTTTTTTAGAAATCAATTGATGAAGTTAACAATAGTAGTTTACGAGGGATTATTATTTTTTAATTTTTTTACGGTGGGTCAATGGTTTTCTAAAGTCAGCTTCTAACTTCTAAATAAACAAAAGGCTAGTTTATAAGTAGTTTGATTCCAATCGGCTTTTGTGTATTCAAATAATTTGCTTTTCGTTCACGCAATTTCCTCCATTATTTATCTATATATATATATACACACAGTCTTTCTATTGTTAGTTCGTCCTGATAATAAATATATTAGGACGAAGAATGTGGACCACAGATTATGGAGAAGTTTTGACAAGTGCATACACTTTGAATCAAAGTATGTAAATTTAGTGGTCTACATTCTTCGTCCTGATATATTTATTGTCAGGACGAACTGATAATAGAAAATCTGTATATATATATATATTCAAATCGGTGTATACTGATATAACTTCATCAATGCGTTGGATATGAGCCATTAGAATTACATACTTTGACTCAAAGTATATGCACTTGTCAAAACTTCTCCATAATTAGTGGTCCACATGCATTAGTACTGATGTAGTTACATCAGTGCGTACTGACCAGAATGGGACCATATATATATATATATATATATACAGTCTTTCTATTATCAGTTCGAACTGACAAAAGTTATATCAGTTCTTTGCATGTGGGCCACTGGATTTAAATACTTTGACTGACAAGTGCATATAGCCAAGTCAAAGTATTTAAATCCAGTGACCCACATGTAAGGAACTGATATAACTTTTGTCAGTTCGAACTGATAATAGAATTTCTGTATATATATATATATATTTGAAAGTGTTATAATATATGTGGCTTTTACCACATGTGTTATACACACAAATATCACAACAAAATATCAATCACACAAATATCTTCCCCTGATCCACCCACCGCCTCTCTCTCTCACCTGATGCCACCCACTTGTGCACCCTCCTTTGCCTATATATATGTTTGTCTCTCTTGTAAATTGGTTGTTAGAGAATTTATCCAATATCAATACATGTAATGATCTGATCTCTCTCGTCTCTCTCTTGTCTCTCTCTCACTTTAATATTTGTTTCATATATTTTCTTCAATTGTTCTTTATTATTTATTATTCATTTACAACACGTTATCAGCACGAACATATGTGTTGACGGTGAAATTTGGATTATCACGTGACCAACAATTATATCAAAGTAAATAGTAAATGAGAAAGAAAACAATGCATGCAAGAGACAGATTTTATATGGAAAAACCCTTAAATGGGAAAAAACCACGGCGCCCCAGAGAGCAGAAAGATAATACTATGATTTGCTGTCTAATTACACACTCAGATCTCTCAAATAATTGCTTTTTTCTCTCTAGGTTTTCGAACCCCCTCCTTGTGGGATAGGTGGTTCTATTTATACATAATAATTAGGGTTTTCCCTTAGTTCTAGCCGTGTTGGTGGTAGGATTTCCTCTTTGATTTGTGTTAGGAATCCCACGTCGTAACGAATTAGGATATACTTCCTATTCCGACCTCTTCGGGTTGAATTCTTCTTCTCTTCTCTTATCTTAGAGTTTGATATTCTTTTAACCTTCTCCTTTTATGATTTCTCGTCGTAAAGGGTCTTCTGGAAGTGTGGGTATTATTCTTGTGCATTTGCTGAGTTGGTTTATACTTAGTAAGCTGATGCGGCGAATGCCTTCACTCTTGGGTACTGTTCTTTGGTGACCACATTTTTATCCCTGGCGAGTAAGTACCCAGATCTGGCGAACACGCCTATGACTCTTGCTGACCTGAGACTTATTGGTGCGTTGACTGGTCCACGTTTCCCCTTTGATCTAGTTAATCCTTCGTGCATCCTCCACTTCTAGGGTTTTTCTTTTTCTGGTGAGTTCTCATGGATCCCTCCTTGCGTTCTTCTCTTTTTAATCAAATGATGCAGGCTTTAGAGCTTGGTGACAAATGTACTGCGGATAAAATTGAATCTTTGATCCGCAATTTTCACCCGGATTCCCCGACTCCAATCTCTGTTTATATTCCTTCTACTGAGGAAAACCCTGTCCCTGACGTTTCTTCTCCCTCGTCTTTTGATAATGATTCTCCGGTAATGACGAGGTCTTCAAAACCTGGTGGCAACAAACGACGGGCTTCTAGGGCTCCCCGAGAGTCTTTGTTGGATTCTTAGACGATCGTCGACTCAAATGTTGATGATCACCAATAGGATAGATTGCATTCCTCGTTTGATCGCCCGAGTTCCTTCGATTGTGAAGTAAACGTGGTTGGCGAGGAGGAGCTGCGCAAGTATAAAAGTCGCTTCGAAATTTTGGATACAGTGACTTTTATGCTTCCCAACGATCGAGCGACGTGGAATCCTCCACAAAATGCGGTCACTATCTATGGCGCAATGCTCAGCTGTGGGGTGACACTTCCCCTTCAGCCTTTTATCGCTAGATTTCTTGCGGAGGCACAGATTGTGCCTGCTCAACTTGCCCCTAATAGTTATAGGATCTTGATGTGTTTATGCTTGATGTGGAAGCTTAAAGGCTACGGACCCCTTACTCCCCGTGAGATTCGCCATTTCTACACTTTGAGGCAATTGGACAATAGTGGCACGTATTTCCTTCTCTCTTCAGCTGTGGAGAACTGGATTCCTAAGGGTGCAGTGAACCCTGGGCAGGTGGAGGTTTCTAGTGAAGAGAAGAAGAAAGGCTTCATTTGGGGTTTCCCTACCTCAAACAAGAGGTGGAAGAACAGTTGGTTCTTCATTAGTGGTGCATGGGGCAGAGATGTGCCCGCCAGCGTTCGCCGTAACCTTTCGGCGGGGAGAGTTCCCAGACATTTTACCTCTCCTGATTCCTGGTCAAAGACAATCCCTCTTTTGTTGGATGGCGAAATCTCTCATCTCACCACGGCAGCTGTCCTCCCCTTAGCTAAGAGAGGTCGATCATTTCTCTTGGATGAGGAGAAGATGATTGCTTAGGGGATTTTTCCGTGCTTACCTGCTAGACTTCCTCGCTGTAAGTTACATATGCTTCTCTTTGACATTAATGTTTTGCTTATTCCGTTAGTAACATCTGGTTGTTCTTCGCAATGTGTGACTTTGATACGGTTTGTGATTTGCAAGCCCAGGCGATGAAGAATTCTGAGGCTGCTAGCAAAAGGCATGCTGCAGGTTTGGCCAAGGAAGGGATCGCCAGTCTAGATGGTGGTGATCCTTCAGATGGTGAGGATGTTGGTGACGGTCTTGGGGGAGGTGTCGAAACGGGTCAGCCCTCTGTGCGTCAGGGCTGCGAGTACCCCCAGTCGTAAGGGCAAAGAGAAGGTGGGTGCTTCAAGGGTAAGTAATGAAATTCCTATTTTTGATGTGAATGTCCTTGAGACTCCCCCCGATCCTGCAAGGGACTTGAATCCCAGAACCGGCAAGGGAAAGCGCCCGGCCGAGAGTACCCCCGATCTCGCAGCTCGACCCCCTAAATGGGCATCAAGGGTTGTGTAGTATCTGGTTTCTTCAGATGAGGAGGGTGCTGGTGAACCTGTACTCGCCGAGGCTGCTCAGGCTCAAAAAGTTGCATATAAGTCTCCTGTTGAGGGAGTAACTACGGTTGTGCCTCCACTTCCTGAGGAGGCTAATGAATCGAATGTTCTTGCTTCCGCCTCGCCTAGATCAGCTTCTCCTCCGACGGCCGTAGTTGAGTCAAATATTTCTTCCGTCGGTCAGCCAGGGCTAGCCAGTCAGCCGAGATCAGCTGGTCAGCCAGGGCCATCAACACAACTGGGGGTGTCTGCGACTGTGCCTGCTTCGGGTTTGGGTGTTGCCCGTGAGGCTCCTCATGTGGGCTCAACTGAGGCTGGTGAAGGATCCGGTTATGTTTCTCTTTCGGACTTCTTAGCTGCGAAAATTTACACACACTTAATTCATCACAACGTCTATATTGGTAAAGGTTGGGAGCATGTGGAGGACAAGTCGTGCAATAGGAAGATGTAATTCTTCTTCAACTGTCATTCTTTGGTAGGTCTTTTACGGCACATTTGTTATATCTTTGCTTATGCGCACTTCCTGATTTTTATGTCTTCTTTTCAAATAATGTCTGAGTTGGCAGACAACTACTGGCGCGGGAACACAGTTTCCAAGGAAAATAGACGCCTGCGAGAACAAGCCTCTGTCATGGCGGCTAAGAAACTCTCTGCTGAGGAATCTTACATTCAACAACTTGCCCAATTGAGGGAGTTAGCTGATGGATTCCTGTTTGCTCAATTGGCTGCTGAAGAAAAGCTATCTGCTGCTGAGGAGGAAATTCGTTCACTGAAGCAACAATTGTCTGCGAGTTAGGATTCGCTCGCAGTGCGCTTTGAAAGTGAGAGGTTGGCTAAAGAGGCCAGAGATAAGGCTGAGCGTGAGTCGCAAAATTTGCAAAATCAGTTGTCTTCTAAGGATGCCATTTTCGAGGATTTGAAGGTTGACCTAGAAGTCCAGGCTGTGGATCGGTTTAAGAGGTCTCCTGCCTATGATGCGCTTCTCTTGCGCAAATTCGAGTGTGGCATGAGGCAATCAAGGAAGTTCTTTGCGATGAAGGATCACTCGAATGAGAAGGCCTTAAATCGCTTCGACAAATCCCTTAAGCTGCATATGGATATGGCGGTAGATTCTGTCAAGGAGCAAATCAAGCGGTGGAAAGCTTATTGTCGCTACACAAGGACTGAGCCTCATCCGATGCACTTGGAAGTCCCTACTAAGCGTGCGTTTAACACTTACTACTCTGGTAAGAAGGGTAGTCTAACCAGTTCTGGTGACGAGCCTGACTTAGGCCCTGTCTCCGGTCGGGACTATGGGCCTTTTATGCCAGAAGGGGATTAGGAAATAGCTTGGCCTTCCGAGGATGAGGTTGAAGATGAGGAAGACAGTGAAGGACCCCCAGCAGCCAGTTGAGATGTATATTCCGTTCTTGTACTTACCTATAAACAACGTTTATATCATTTATAACTTTTACCTTTGGTTTATTGCAATTGGTTTTATTTGTACTTCTCTGATTTTCGTTGAATATCTTGGTCCACTGTTTTCCCTTTTTGTTTACTTATCGTTACTGGATTTTTGATTTAATTTGATGCTTGTCAGGATGTGCCCGACCATACACCAAATTTTATTGTGTTGCTGAATTGTCTTTTCAATGAACACTTTTTATCATTCAGTTACCATTGCTGAGTTTCTGGTGTACTTAGTGTTTGTCAAGACGTATCCGACCATACACCAAGTTTCTTCGAGCATACTATTGGGATGTCTCCCGCTTTTGCTCTTTTTTTTTTTTTTTTTCGCTAGCTCATTCGACCCCAGTGTTTTTCTTAGAACACATCTTTGTACGCTTTTGGTTGGTCGCTTTATATGCATTCTCTAAGGTCATGTTTGATCGATGGTGGCAATCACCAGTCGGTTTCTATAACATGTTACTCAGGCTGTGGTGACGTATTCGTCTTTAGCCTGCTTTGATTTGGGATCATCCCGCTCACCTTTAGTGTTGCTGAAAGTTTTAAATTTGTCTCCACGCAACAGCGAATAAATCAAATGATTGTTTTATGTGTTGGCGAGCACAGCAGCAGCTGGTTACTTTGTTAGCTTGCAAGAATGTGAATTCGTAGTAGTAAATTACTCTTTATTGAATATTTCCTACAATCTTTGACAATAAAAGGAAAAGAAAGAATACTAGAAAGGAAAAATGCTTGCAAAAAGAAAACATGGTAATAAAACCTAAGGGAGGTGGAGAAGTCAAGGGTAATATATCTTCAGGTACTATGCATTGCATGGCAGGGGTAGTTCGCCAAAGACTTTGCGAGCTATGCGATACGCTCTATGACCAGCTATGCCTGTAATATGGTAAGGCCCTTCCCATTTATCTGCGAGCGACCTTGCAACTTTGTCTCTAGTTCCCAGGGCCACTCTTTTCAGCACTAAGTCGCCAAGCGCGAACCTCCTTTCACGCACATGTGAGTTATAGTACCTTGCTGCCCTTTGTTGATAGGCGACGTTCCTTTATTTGAGCATGTTCCCTTCTTTCTTCTAACTCGTCCAAACCGCACTTTAGCATATCAATGTTGAGTTCTGGTTGGAAGAGCTGCACTCTTGGCGAGGAGAAAGATGCTTCCACGAGGATGACAGCTTCAGCTCTGAAGGCCATAGAGTATGGGGTTTCACCTGTTGGGCTCCTTTCTGTGGTTCGATACGCCCATAACACGTGCGGTAACTTTTTTGCCCAGCTTCCCTTCTTCGCAGCTAACTTGGTTTTCATGTTATGCTTTATGATCTTGTTTACTGCTTTAGTTTGGCCATTTGTTTGTGGATGCGTTGGGGACGCGTAGTAGTTGTTGATCCCGTACTTGTCACACAGCTCTCTGAATTTCTTACTGTCGAACTGGGTTCCGTTGTCGGTGATGATCGTGTTTGGTATCCCGAATATGTACAGGATATTTTTCTTTACAAAACTGGTGGTGTTTTCTTCTGTTATGTGCACCAATGGTTCGGCTTCTACCCACTTTGTAAAGTAATCTATGTAGGGAAAAATATGTGCACGCAGCGGAAGCAAGACTAAAATCGAGTTTAGTATAGTTTAAAATTTTTCCATAATTTGAACCTTAACCCTCTAATTAATTAACATATAATACTAAAGATATCATACCTTTGTCGCGTGATCCGATTGACATTGCGTCGATGGTAATCCGCAAGATCTTCTAATCCAATCACGAACGTGAATCACCTAGGAGCGTGGTCTCCCTTCTCTTTGAATTGTGTACCTGAGGATGGATTAACAAAACTTTTTCTTTTTCGTTAGTCACAATAAATTCCAAGAGGCTACAAAGAATGTTCCGGTCACTTTTGAATTCACAATCGTTAGATCGAAACTCGCATGAACCTTATTCGAAATTGTGCACAAAACCTTTTGATATAAAAGTTACTAGTGCACTATCGAAATAAGAACAAACTTTTCTCTCTTTTCCTCTTGGCCGAATTCTCACACTAGTCTAAGAGTTTGATTCTTTTTTTCTCAAGCAAAAGAAAAAACTCTCAAGCCATGCATTAGGGTTAGCCGAATTCTATACAAAGAATATATATATATATATATATATCTATCGCCCAAATTCTACATGCCATCCAAAAAATATATATTGCCCGAAATAATATATATATTGCTATATATGAATCCACTAGCCATATATAATATATATATCTATATATGCTGCCCGAAATAATATATATATAGTTATATGCCAATCCGAAATAATATATATATATATATATATATATATATATATATGAATTTAACTTGCCATATATAATATATATCTCTATCAATCTTTTAGAATTCAACCCTAATCCAACTCTTTAGTGTATTTGTGACTATATGAAAGACTTCCTTATTTGCCTAGACAAATAAATCCCTTATTTATCTACTTACCAAATAAAGTCTTTTATATTTATTATACTACCACAATAGTATACTACTAAAAAATATATTTCCTAATCAGAAAAAGATTTTGATTCTCAATTAAATGATTAACTAATAAATTAATTAATTTCCATTTAATCAATCAATAAAATAAAATAATATTTTAGACTATTATTCTAGTCTTGCCGCCCACACCATATACATGGGCCTAATATTATTTTCTTATTTTATTTAATCCATTACACTTTAATTAAAAAGCCCACATGTGAATCAGACCCATTCTTACTAAAAGAAACAAGCCCACATGCCTTTCATTAATATATTAATATAATTGATCAGCCCATTAAATAAATAATGTGCAAATTATATTCTTAATATATTAAATACAATTCTAGATGGACCCATAAATTGGTTCGGTAGAATATATCAAGTGATCCATGCAAGTCCGTATGGATTGGGGATCTTGGTGGGCTATCTAAATTTAAGCTTCAATAAACATAATCTAATCACAATCAACAAATGATTCACTTAGGTCCGATCTATTAATTTTAACTCATTCCACTAAAGAGCTAAAATTGAACTCTTAAATAAAGATAGAATAAGTAAATATTTCTCATTCGTACCCTAGACAATCTTATTGGAGATGGTGTATCCTCGTGAAGAATATCAGTAATCGCCAAGAGCTCATAGACCGCCTATAGCTCTCCAAGTTACCATATTTACTCATATGACCACATTTTGAACTTGGATATTTAGACTTCTCCAGAAGCCATGTTTCAATAGACTCTATCGAAAACTTAACATTAAGATTCAATATCCAATACCTCAAAAAATCCATATGATGATATTCTACTCTCATTTAATAAATGGAGCCACGATGTCCATATCTATAAATGAAGTCCTCCATCGATTAACAAATGAATACCACCAAACTATCAAGGATAGACTATGCTATATAATCGTACTCATTGATAACTCAAATGATAACACTTGCAACCATAAGTCCATCATTTATCTTAGGATTAAGATAAACTCTCCGATTGTCCTAATAATGAAAAAACTTTTATCTACTGACGGTTCTAGATAAAGTATTTCATTGTGATCATATTCAATGCACCCAGTGCACTAGATTCTTTTACTCGAAAACCCTTCGATGATTTCAGACTCATCATAACTTATTTGATCCCACTCAAATGCTAGCAAAAGAATTCTACAACTTTAACAAGATAAAGGTGCCCAACCTTTAACTTAAGTTGTGAATATTATTCAAGACTAACTAAAGAATTGTGTCTACCTCATACATATCCAGATGTACGAACAATTCTTCTTTTCTCATAGTGTTTTGACCTTATGATTATTTACTTTGACAATTACAATATTAAACTATAAATGCTATAAGATTTGTTTAATTCAAAAATCACTTTATTAATATGAAAAGATTGTCAAAAACAATATTACACTCTTGCTATTGAGTATAATCCTAACAATCTACGGCTACAATGGCATGTTTCGCTCCTCCGAGTGCTGTTGGCATTAGGCCGATCAAGTCAATTCCCCACATGCCGAATGGCCAAGGAGAAGTAATGCTCTGTAAACGTTCAGGTGGTTAGCGAATGGTGTTTGTAATTTTCTGACACACCTCTCACCTTGCTGCTATCCTCTTTGCATCGGCGAACAACGTTGGCCAGTAGAAACCTTGTCTCAACGTTTTGTGGGCTAAACTGATACCCCCAGCATGGTTTCCACAGTTTCCACTATATATGTTCTTCAGGATTCCTTCTGCTTCTTCAGGTCCGACACATCTTTGTAATACTCTTGAGTAACCCCTCTTTTACAGTTCTCCATTAAGGACTGAATATCTTGTAGCTCTGTACTTTAGTCGTTTTGCCTCCAATGGATCACTTGGGAGGATGTCATTGACAAGATATTCTTTGATTGGTGTCATCCAACTGTCTGTCTTGCCGAAGATTTCCCCGACTTTTATTTGCTTGATTATGCTCGGCTGTGGTAGGTGGACCATGGGGATGGTTCTGGGCCAGATGTTGATTGTGGCGGATGCCAATTTGGCCAAGGCGTCGGCCTGCTCATTTTCTTCTCTGGGGACCTGAACGATTTTGTACTCTTTGAATCTTCCCAGCAGTTCTTTTGCTAATTTCAGGTAAGCAATCATGCTTTCGCCTCTCGCCTGGTACTCATCTAGCACTTGATTGACAATAACTTGGGAGTCACTAAAAATTTCTACCTCATCGGCTCCTAGAGCTGTGCAGACTCTCAATCTTGTTATAAGTGCTTCATATTTGGCTTGGTTGTTAGTAGCTTTGAAGTTAAAACGCAGGGCACATTCAACTGAATCTCCTTCCGGGGTTAACACCACTACCTCTGCCCCATTGCCATGCGTGTTTGACGACCCATTGATGCGGAGTTGCCATCTGAATTTTTTCGTAGCTTGTTCCACCATCATCCTTGCTACTTCCATGTTTGGTTTGGTGAACTCTACCATAAAGTCCGCCACCGCTTGGCCCTTGATTGCTGTCTTTGGGAGATACTTTATATCAAACTCACTCAGTTCGATCGCCCACTTCGTTAGTCTACCGGATACTTTAGGTTTCTTCAAGATCAGTTTTAATGGGCAGTTAGTGTATACTCCAATTTTGTGAGCCTGGAAGTACGGCCTTAACTTCCTCGCCGCTGTCATTAAGGCGAGTGCCATTTTCTCGGCTGGCGAGTATCTTGTCTCAGCTGGTAGCAGTGCTTTGCTTGTATAGTACATCGGTTTTTGGACTCCCTCTTCCTGTCTCACTAATACAGAACTTGTAGCTGTTTCGGAGACAAATAGGTACATGTATAACGTTTCTCCGGCTACCAGTTTTGATAGCAGTGGTGCTTGCCCGAGGTATTCTTTCAAAGCTTGAAAGGCCCTTTCAGAATCTTCATTCCACTCGACTCCTTTACCTTTCTTGAGAGCTTTAAAGAATGGTAAACATTGGTCTGTCGATTTTGCTATGAACCTATTCAATGATGCCAAGCACCCTGTGAGCTTTTGGACGTCCTTCAGGGTCTTTGGGGAAACCATTCTAGCCAGTGCTTAGATCTTGTCAGGGTTTACCTCTATTCCTCTCTAATGCACCTGATATCCGAGGAATTTACCAGATGGCACACCGAATACATATTTTGCAGGGTTCAGCTTCATTCCATACTTAGTTAATACGTCGAACGTCTCTCTCAGGTCATCTACATGCTTGTCAGCTGTGATGTTTTTTGTCAACATATCATTGACATATATCTCCATATTCCTCCCTATTTGTCTAGCGAACATCCTATTGACTAGGCGTTGGTAAGTTGCTCCAGCGTTTTTCAAGCCGAAAGGCATGACTGTATAGTAGTATAACCCCTGATCCGTGGTGAATGCTATTTTCTCTTCGTCTGGCTTGTGCATTTTAATTTGGTTATATCCTGAGTATGCATCCATGAAGCTTAACATCTCGTGTCCAGCTGTTGCATCGACCAACTGGTCGATTCTTTATAATGGGAAGCTATCCTTGGGGCAAGCCTTGTTCAGATCGGTGAAGTCTACACACATCCTCCACTGATTGTTCTTTTTTTTTTACAAGGACTACGTTCGCCACCCATTCCGGATATTAAACCTCTCTGATTGATCCTGCAGCGAGCAACTTAGATACTTTTTCTTTTATTGCTAGGCTTCTTTCCGGGTTAAAGCTTCTCCTTTTCTGCACCACCGGTTTGCTTTTTTCATCTATGGCCAAGTTGTGTGAGATCACACTTCTACTGATTCCTGGCATGTCTTCATGGCTCCATTCGAAAATTTCTTTGTACTCCTTCAGCAAGTTCGATACATCTATCTTAACTTGTTCGGCCAGCCTTGCTCCAATCTTGACTGTCTTATCAGGTTCCCTCTCGTCTAGAACAATGGACTCGGTGGGCTCTTCTTTTTCTCTGCCGGCTTTATCCCTTGGATCCAATTAAAAAGTTCCTGGATTTTCTTCTTATACTTCCTTGTTTACTTCGAATATGCCTAAGGTTTCCACCCCCGTTTTGTCTTTGAAAATTGATAGGTTGGCTCGGCGAGCCATCTCCTGTGATCCCTTTAATTCTCCAACTCCAAACTCAGTAGGAAATTTTACTTTTAATGCGTGAATTGATGTGACTGCTCGGGCTTTGTTGAGGAATGGTCGGCCGAGTAGAGCATTATACGGTCAATTGTAAATGTCGACAACAACAAAATCTAGTAGGATCGTTCACCGGCATGGTGTTGTCCCAAACCTCACTGGTAATTTTACGGTCCCCAATGATCTCACTTCTGCGCCCCTGAAACCCTTCAGTGGTACGTGGAAAGGTTCCAGATCTTTCATGTCCAATCGCAGCTCATCGTATACTCTGGCACTCAAAATATCAATTGAGCTCCTGTTGTCTATCATTACTCAAAGGACATCCCTATGGGCTATTTGGACTCCCACTACGATTACATCGTTGGGCTTTGCATCAATTCCTTCTGAGTCTTCTGCTGTGAATGTTATGGGGTCATGTCCTTCTCTTCCTTTCTTAGAGTTCCTCTGCACATAATTTATCTCCATATCTATGCTCTCGTACATTACTTCCCGGACTTCCGACATCCTCTCTCTGTTGCTTCTACCGGTATGAGGTCCACTAAAAATAGTGTTTATTGTAGCATTGCGACTGCTTCTCCTTGGGCTTTTTCTTCCCTGCCCACTCTCTTGACGGCTATCTTGTCGACCACCGTGTTTGTCTCCTTTCAGAGTGAAGTCTTTAAGGTGCCCATCTTTGATTAAGCTCTTAATATGATCACGCAACTGGAAACATTTAGAGGTGTCATGTCCTTGTGTAGGGAAAAATACGGTCAACGCAGCGGAAGCGAGACTAAAAACGAGTTTAGTATAGTTTAAAATTTTTCCTTTGATGAACCTTAACCCTTTTAAAGTAATTAAACATATATATAAACTAACAAAAGTAGAATACCTTTTGTCACGTGATCCGATTGACTTACGTCGATGGTAATCCGCAAGATCTTCAATCCTAGCACGAACGTGAATCACCTAGGAGCGTGGTCTCCCTTTTCTTGGAATTGCATACCTGAGAATGGATAAACAAAATCTCTTTTTCTTATCGTTAGTCACAAAACATCCAAAAGACTACAAAGATTATTCCGGTCACTTTTGAGTTCTCAATCTAATGATCGAAACTCGCATGAACCTTATTCGAAGTTGTACACAAAAGCCTATTGATGTATAAGCATTGAGTGTACTATCGAAATAGAATAATCTCTTCTCTCTTGTGTCTTGGCCGAAAAAATCAAACACTTGTCTATCAGAATTAGAAGAAAAAGAAGTTGATCAAGTGAATCAACTGAGAGAGCTTATGGTGGTCGAACCCTATAATATGAATTATATAGGGTGGCCGAATTCTTCTTCTCTTTCTCCTAGGGTTGGCCGAATTCTCCTCTTGATTTCAATTAAGGTTGGCCGAATTCTCTACTAAAGAGAGTTTGTGCTTTACCCTAATTACTATCAACTTTAGAATCCTAACCCTAATTCAACTCGTAAGTGTTTAATTCTTAATAAAAGACTTCCTTATTTGATTAAATAAATAAACCTTATTATTTACTTTCTTACCAAATTTGGGCAGCTTCCGTTTTCTTATTTGGGAGTCCCTTTATTTCGGGGTAAGCCTCGAAAAGCTGTGTTACGACCTATTGCGGATAAGATCTTGTCTAAATTCGCTAAATGGAAGGGCAAGTCCCTCTCTCTGGCTGGTCGTGCTACTCTAATCAGGTCGGTCATCACTGGTTCCTTTGTGCACTCTTTCATGATTTACAAGTGGCCTTCTTCTTTACTGTCTCTGATTAACCGCAAGTTGAGAAACTTTTTGTGGACTGGTTCCTGTGAGGAGACTAAGTTGGTTCGGGTCGCTTGGTATCGTTGTTGTAGGCCTTACTCTCAGGGTGGTCTTGGTCTGAAAGATCTTGGGTTACTGAATGACTCTTTGTTGCGGAAATTCACTTGGAAGTTTATGACTTCTGATAGTTTTGCTTTCACTTTTCTTCAGGAGAGGTATCTCAGGCATTTGCAGAAGCCTCATGGAGGGTATGTCACCTCCTCAATTTGGTCTTCTGTTCAGATGAATTATAGTTCCCTTCTTAAGGAAGGTATTTGGCTTATTGGAGAGAACTCTCAGAGGGACTTTTGGCGGGATAATTGGTTAGGGGTTCCCATTTTGGAGCTTTTAGGGATTCCAGATTATTTAGCTAATCCGCTCCGGGCGAAGGTCTCAGATTTTATTCATGAGGGTAAATGGGTGCTGGACGGTTGTTTCCGCGTGCAATTCCCGGATTTGTGTTTTCGGATTGATCGGATTGTAATTTCTCCTGTTGTGGATTCTCTTGTTTGGGCTAATTCTCGGGATGGTCGTGTTTCTTGCAAGGCTGCTTATTCCCAGTTTCTCCGTGATATTCCTCAGGTTGTTTGGTGGAGGGATGTTTGGTCCCGTTTTATTCCCCCTTCTCGTTTAGCTTTGACCTGGCGTCTGATGTTGAACAGGCTTCCTACTGAGGATCGCCTTTGCAGGTCTGGGTTCCAGTTGGCTTCTCGTTGCAGTATTTGTGGGGTTAGTAGTGAATCTGCAAATCATCTTTTTCTTCATTGTCCCCTGGCGGTTGCTCTTTGGGAGGCAGTTTTCTCGACTTTCCAGCAACGTGTCTCTACCAATTCTTGGCAATCCTTCTTCTTGCAGGCCATGTCAGTTTCCTTTAGTGAGCAGGTTAGGATTTTATGGAAAGCGGCTATCCATGCAGTGATATGGGGGGTGTGGACTGCCCGTAATCAGTGGATCTTTGAAGGGAAGTCAGTGGACTTTAGATCCGTCCTTTCTTTGGTTTGGTGTGCGGTTTCAGAGGCTAATCGCCTGGAGATTGGTTGTATGCGTAATTGTATGGACGACCCTTTGATTCTTCGTCATTTTGGTCTTCAGGGTCGCCCTTCTAAAGCCCCAGTGATCAAGAGTGTGGTTTGGTCGCCTCCGGCCCCTGGTTGGATCAAAGTGAATACAGATGGCGCTGCCTTAGGCTCTCCGGGGGTTGGTGATTGTGGTGGTATTTTTCGAAACTGTAGATCCTTTGTGAAGGGTTGTTTTGCTATTCCTCTTGGTCAGGTTTTCGCATTTGAGGCCGAGCTTCTAGCGGCCTCATTGGCCATTAATTTTGCTTGGAAGTATGGGTGGCATCGTATCTGGCTGGAGAGCGATTCTTCTTATGTGGTTTAGCTTCTTTCTTCTCGTTCTGAAATGGTTCCTTGGAGGGTTCGTCAGGCGTGGCAGTGCTGCATCTTCCAGATCTCGCATATGGATTTTCAAGTTTCCCATATTTTCAGGGAGGGGAATCAGGTTGCAAATACGCTTTCTAAGCATGCTTTGGAGCTTCAGGCTGATTCTTGGTGGTTCTTTGCCACGCCGTTCTGTTCTTCTTTAGTTGGCAATGACTGCATGGGCCGGGAGTCTTTTCGTTTTTCTTAATGTTTTCTTTTTCTTTTTTGGTGTGGCCTGCGTGCCTTTTTTTGTTTGGGGTTGTTTTCCCTTTGGGTCTTTGTGCTTTATTGCTTTTTGTCACTTTTTTCTTTTCTTTTATCTTTATATATATGGATACTGTCTAGGGGTTTTTCAGCATATGATCGTTTGTGATGCTTTTTCCCTTTAGATCAGTCCAATTTTTATTAAAAAAAAGTCTTTTACTTTTAGTATACTACTACCAATAGTATAACCCTAGGAAACATATTTCCTGATCAGAAAAAGATTTTGTTTCTTAATTAAATAATTAATTAATTAATTAATTATTTCTCATTTAATTAAACAATAAAATAAAATAATATATTAGACTAATAAATTAGCCTTGCCGCCCCCACATACTCATATATGGGCCAAATATTATTTTCTTATTTTATTTAATCCATTGGACTTTAAATAAAAAGCCCACATGTGAACCAGACACATTCTTACTAAAAGAAACAAGCCCACATGCCTTTCATTAATATATTAATATAATTGATCAGCCCATTAAATAAATAATGTGCAAATTATATTCTTAATATATCAAATGCAATTCTAGATGGACCCACAAATTGGTCCAGTAGAATATATCAAGTGATCCATGCAAGTCCGTGTGGATTGGGGATCTTGGCGGGCTATCTAAATTTAAGCTTCAATAGACATAACCTAATCACAATCAACAAATGATTCACTTAGGTCCAATCCATTAATTTTAACTCATTCCACTAAAGAGCTAAAATTGAACTCTTAAATAAAGATAGAATAAGAAGATGTTCCTCATTCATACCCTAGACAATCATATTAGAGCTAGTGTATCCTCGTGATTAATATCAGTAATCGCCAAGAGTTCATAGACCGCCTATAACTCTCCAAGTTACCATATTTACTCATATGACCACGTTTTGAACTTGGATACTTTGACTTGTCCAGAAGCCATGTTTTCAATAGTCACTATCGAAAACTCAACATTGAGATTTAATATCCAATTACCTCAAAACATCCATATGATGATATTATACTCTCATTTAATAAATGGAGCCACGATGTCCATATCTATAAATGAAGTCCTCTATCGATTAACAAATGAATATCACCAAACTATCAATGATAGACTATGCTATATAATCATACTCATTGATAACTCAAATGATACCACTTGCAACCATAAGTCCATCATTTATCTCAGGATTAAGATAGACTCTCCGATTGTCCTGATAATGAAAAGACTATTATCTATTGACGGTTCTAGATAAAGCATTTCATTGTGATCCAGTTCAATGCACCCAGTGCACTAGATTCTTTTACTCGAAGACTCTCCGATGATTTCAGACTCATCATAACTCATTTGATCCCACTCAAATGCTAGCAAAAGAATTCTACAACTTTAACAAGATAAAGGTGCCCAACCTTTAACTTAAGTTGTGAACATTATTCAAGACTAACTAAAGAATTGTGTCTTCCTCATACATATTGTTAGGTTTATAGTTTGTGTTGGCATAAATTCCATATCAAAACGTGTTTCTCTTGTAATGTTTAGTGGTTCATATATTGAAGATTTAAGAAGACGAAGAATGTCTCAACCACAATTCTTGTAAGAAGCCGGCATTAAAGAGATATGTGCATCATTGATCATCAAAGGTAATATAAGACCTCATATCTCTTACAAGGCTAGGCACACACACACACACATGGCATCATTGTGTGTTCCTTCATGGTTAAACATCACTGATATAACACATTCACATACTTGATAATATATGCTCATGCATTTATACTATCTTGACAAACTTTGCTTATTGCATGTTCTAGGACTATGTCTAGGAAATAGCATATGTGTGTGTCTTTGTATTTGTATGTTTCTGTATTTTTGTATTTGGACTTGAATATATTCTATTATGATTCCTTATTGAGTTCTGGTCATTTCGGTTACTCATTCATAAGGTTTCGAGTCCAAACGATGTAGCTACGCTATTTTTCGTTCTCATTCGTTGAGTTGACTTTATCGTCATTTTCCGAGATGATTTATCAACCATTTTTCAAAGTTGTTAGTCATCGTCGTGCGTAAGAGAGTCATGGTTCGTAATCCGAAAAAATATTCGAAATCAAAGTTCGGATGCCCAAGATACGGCTGAAGAACCGAGGGAGCGCGCGAGAGAGGTAAGTGGCCATGAGGCCACTTGGCCCACGCCGTGAGGGAGGCCGTGGGCCCCACGGCCAGAGGGGCTCTCTGCCCTCGTGAGGCCCACGCGCCCCCCACGGCCTGGGGTGATGTGGCCTCAGCTGATTGGCCCATTTTGCCCCTTCTCTCTCCTCCTTTTATTTCCCTCCTCTCTCTCCATTTGATTTTCAAGAAGAAAAGTTTTGAAATCCCGTCAAATTTTTTCTCCCAAATTTTCTCATCTTCCAAACGCCATAACTTTCTCATACGAAGTCGGATTTGAGTGATTCAAGTTGGCGAACGTTCGTAATCGAGTCCTCTACCTTTTCCAAGTGGTTTGGAAGCTGTTTGATCAGTTTTTCTGGTGGTTCCACACAGAAAAGCGAACCAGCTCGTGAATCCAAGGTATTGGTCTTATCTTTGGGATTTCTTTCTTTTTAACCTTGAATTTGCTTGGGGTTTCTTCTTCTATATGTATGTTTATGTATGATGAATGCTATTTGAAAAGATAGCTTCATAATCAAAGCTAATCAAGTCTAATTAGAGACAAGTGTGAACTAGTTTTCTATTATTCTAGTTTTTCACATGATTGAGAGTTGTATTGTGCTTAGCTTGATATCTAGGGTTATTTGTGACTTGATTGATTCATTTTATGATTAATAACCTTAGCATGTGCTTGGATCCTTTAATTGAATAAATTCTAGGATTAGCACATTTGATTTGGTATTTAGAGTTAAATAGGATTTAATTGATTATTCATTATATCCTTTCTCTAAATACTTGCTAGAATATTCTTTGAATACATTTTGTGATTCTAGCATTTTTGTTGTTTGTGTTCTAAAGTCTTGATTATATGCTTAATGAACATGCTTTGTTTTCAAGCTTTAGAAACATGAATAGAATCTAGGATTTGGCATGTTTTTGGTGTTTTGCATGCTCTAGATTTTTGTTCATGTTTAAGGTCTAGACAACCTTGTTTTATGAACTTTGTTGCCTATGTCTAGATCTTCATGAAGTGTACCTTATCCATACATTTCATATGCTCATGCATCATTTTGTGTGGTGTCATGTTTTGGATCATAAACTAGAATAATGTACATTGTGTGCTCATTGATTATTTATAGTTTCCATAGGATGTATTGATCATATATTCTATGTTGCATGTGTTTGCATCATTTGCATCACTTAGATCATTTTGCCTTGCAAAAGGTGGAAGTCTCTAGCAAAGTAAGAGTAGCTTTGTGGATAGAGCAAAGAAGTCTTGATTAGAGTCGGGAGGACTCGGATAATCAAGCAAGAAGACTTAGCTAGGAGTATGAAACTCCGGATAGCTAAGCAAGAAATCTTCCTAGAGACGTGAGCATCTTGGATAGGAAGTTGCTTCCTAGAGGTGTAGGACACATCTCGGATAGGAAGTAGGCTAGGTGGTTCACTAGGCCTGAGGGTAGATTAGGAGTTGATAGCTTGAGCGAATATCATGAGTTGGTAGCTTGAGTGTGTAAGTCCTTTTCGTCATAGTGAATTGCTTTGCTGGTGCTTGTGGATTCAACCCGTGGATGTTTCCTCTTCGGAGGTTTACCACATAAAAATCAATGTGTCAAATGTCTCTATCTCTATCTCTTTATATTTGTATGTATGATCTATATAACTTGTTTAAGCTCTTTATTTCCTTACATCCTTGTAAACAAGTTATTGATAAAGAAAGAGTTGTACACATTGTTGGTTGAATCAACATTTGTTTCTTGGATCTTGTAACTGCTTGAACATTGTATCTTGTGATTCTATATCAAGTTGTAAAGCTCAACTTAGTAAGTTTGCATTGTAATATTCAAAGTACAACTTGTGGAATTTAAATTTGCTCATTATTGAATATACTTGTATAAGAGATACATTGTTTATTGATATATGTTTTGTAGACTAAGGGTGGTGAATTGAGCATACTTGTGATAATTGTTTTCTCATAACAATCATGTTTAAGGTTAATATGTATGCTCACCAAGGTTTTGACATAAGTCACGAAAAAGTTTTTAAAACTAGTGTGTCAACCTATTCACCACCCCCCCCCCCCCCCCCCCCCCCCCCCCTCTAGGTTGTTTAGTATAACCTTGTAGGCATTTTCACATATCTAGATGTACGAACAATTCTTCTTTTCTCATAGTCTTTAGACCTTATGATTATTTACTTTGACAATTATAATATTAAACTATAAATGCTATAAGATTTGTTAAACCAGAAATCACTTTATTAATATGAAAAGATTGTCAATTACAATATCACACTCTTGCTATTGAGCATAATCCTAACAATCTCCCACTTGCGCTATAGCAAATGTGTCATATCTCTCATGCCCATGTTCTCTAGATGCCCATCGAAACTCTTTTGAGGTAGAGCCTCTGTGAAGGGATCTGCTAGATTTTCTGCTGACGCGATTTTGGTAATCGTTACGTCACCCCTTTGAACAATCTCCCTTAAAAGATGATACTTTCTTTCAATGTGTTTTCCTCTCTTGTGACTTCTTGGTTCTTTCGAATTAGCCACTGCTCCACTATTGTCACAGTAGATAATGATCTGCTTATTCGCACTATGAACCACTTCCAAGTCCATCAAGAATTGGCGGAGCCAAACAGCCTCTTTGGCAGCCTCGCATGCATCAACATATTCAGCTTCCATGGTGGAATCAGCAATACAAGATTGCTTGATACTCCTCCATATGACTGCTCCTCCTTCAATAGTAAACATAGCTCCTGATGTGGATTTTCTGGAGTCAAAATCTGAT
This sequence comes from Acer saccharum, assembly GCA_030490815.1. NCBI lineage: Eukaryota > Viridiplantae > Streptophyta > Magnoliopsida > Sapindales > Sapindaceae > Acer > Acer saccharum. The sequence continues at coordinate 28,987,300 of CM059868.1, read as the reverse complement.
TGGAAATCAGAATCTGTATACCCAACGGGAATTAAATCCCCTCCAGAGTATACAAGCATATTATCTCTCGTTCTCTTGAGATACTTAAAAATATGCTTGACTGCCGTCCAGTGATCAGGACCAGGTTTCGATTGAAACCTGCTAACTATACCAACAGCAAAACAAATATCTGGTCTAGTGCAGAGCATTGCATACATGAGACTTCCAACTGCCGAGGCATATGGAACTCTACTCATGAATTGCTCTTCATGCTCATTCTTAGGAACTTGTTCCTTAGAAAGTTTGATTCCATGTCTGAAAGGTAACATACCTTTCTTGGAATCCTGCATGGAAAACCTAGACAAGATGTTGTCTATGTATGAAGCTTGGGATAATGCAATCGTTTTATTCTTTCTATCCCTTATTACTTGGATACCTAGAATAAAACTTGCTTCTCCTAAGTCCTTCATATCAAATTGTTTTGCTAACCATTCTTTTACTGATGTCAATATGCCTACATCGTTTCCAATGAGTAGTATATCATCAACATAAAGAATTAGGAAAACCAACTTGTCGCCCTTAATCCTTTTGTATACACAAGGTTCGTCAGGATTCTGAATAAATCCAAAACCTTTCACAGCTTGATCGAACCTTATGTTCCAGGATCTGGATGCTTACTTTAATCCATATATGGATTTCTGCAACTTGCATACCTTTTCCATTTGGCCTTTTTCAATGAATCCTTCTGGTTGCATCATGTAGATGCTTTCGTCAAGACTTCCATTAAGGAAAGCTGTCTTGACGTCCATTAGCCAAATCTCTAGATCTAAAGATGCTACAATGGATAAGAGTATCCTAATGGATTTAAGCATGGCCACAGGAGAGAAGGTTTCCTCGTAATCGATACCTTCTTTCTGTGTATACCCTTTAGCTACCAATCTAGCTTTAAAGGTTTCCACCTTTCCATCCATACCTCTTTTCCTCTTGTATACCCACTTGCACCCAATGGGTTTTATCCCTTTAGGCAAGTCTACAAGGGACCAGACTTTGTTATCGAACATGGATTCAATCTCAAATTGCATTGCCTTTTACCAATGGCGACTATCAACATCCTCCATTGCTTTCTTATACGTGTAGAGGTCATCGTTGTCCGGGAGATTCTCCACTGATTCTCTCAGACCAATGTATCTTTCGGGTTGTGTACTAACCTTCCCACTACGACGAGGAATGGTAGGTTGTTGATTTTGTGTTGGATTGGAACTTACAATTGGGTTAGGTTGTGTAACCTCTCGTGGAATTGTATCTCCTGACATCTCATTCAGGACAATTGTACTTCTAGGTACAAAATCATTCATATAGTCCTTTTCCAGAAATTTGGCATTTGTCGAAACAAATACTTTAAGATCTGAAGGACTATAGAAATAATATCCTTTAGTTTCTTTTGGATAGCCTACAAATATGCATGTTTCCGAACGGGACTCCATCATTTCTGTCTTTCCTTTTAACACATGCGCAGGATAACCAAATATCCTTAAGTGTTGTAAACTAGGCTTGCGCCCAGTCCACAACTCATGCGGTGTTTGAGGAACAGACTTAGATGGGACATCGTTTAGAATGTATATTGCAGTTTGTAAAGCATATCCCTAAAAAGAAATAGGAAGTGTTGAATAACTCAACATAGACCTAACCATATCCAAAAGAGTTCTGTTTCTCCTTTCTGATACCCCATTCTATTGAGGTGTACCTGGTGCAGAAAACTGAGAAACTATCTCATTATCAATAAGATATTACTAAAACTCACCAGATAGATATTCTCTACCACGATCAGATCTCAAGATTTTTATGTGTTTCTCAAGCTGATTTTCTACTTCAGCTTTGAATGCTTTGAACATGTCAAAAGCATCCGACTTATGTCACATGAGATACACATAGCCAAATCTCGAGTAATCATCTATGAAGGTGATGAAGTACTCATATTCACCTCTAGCTTGAATGCTCATAGGACCACATACATCAGTGTGTATTAATCCTAAACATTTAGTGGCTCTTGCGCCTTTGGTCGAGAATGACCTTTTGGTCATCTTACCTTCCAAACAAGATTCACAAGTTCGTAGATCATCAACCTTTAGGTCACTTAAAGGTCCGTCACTTACCAATCTTTTAATCCTATTAAGGTTAATATGACCTAGGCGTAAATGCCATAGGTTGGTTTCATCTATTGATAATTTTACTCTTTTATGATTAGGTTCCGTTAATTCTGTGTCTAACAAGTGAGAGATATTTCTATGCAAAAAGTATAGACCATTTTCCAATGTACCTTCGCAAATAATTTTGTCATTCTTACTAATAATAAAAACTTTATTAAAAGTAACCGAATATCCAAATTTATTTAAACAAGAAACTGAAATTAAATTCCTCTTGAATTGAGGTACATAATAAACGTCTATTAAATCTAAATGCCTTCTAGAATCCAAGTAAACTCTAATATCTCCCACTGCACTTGCAGACACTAACGTTCCGTTGCCCAAGCGCAAATTGATTTCATTCTTATTCAGTGAAATTTCCCTCAATGTAGTAGTGAAATATACCTAGAGGGGGGGTGAATAGGTATAGGCTCCAAATTCTTCCAATTAAAAATAATGCGAAAAATTACAGGACAAATATACACTTGAATAGATTTAGCAAATGAATTGAATTAACTAAGACAAAAGTTAATCAATTTACAAGAAGTGCAATCAATGTAATATATGGAAGATAAAGGAAAGTAAAGCAAAATTGAACACAATGATTTAACGTGGTAAAACCTCAATGAGGAAACATCCACGGGTTGATACCACAACCACCGGCGAAGCAATTCACTATGATGAAAAGGACTTACACACTCAAGCTACCAACTCATGATATCCGCTCAAGCTATCAACTACTAGTCTACCCTCGGGCCTAGTGAACCACCTAGCCTACTTCCTATCCGAGATGTGTCCTACACCTCTAGGAAGCAACTTTCTATCCAAGACGCTCACGTCTCTAGGAAGATTTCTTGCTTGCCTATCCGGATCCTCCCGACCCTAGACAAGACTTCCTTGCTTGATTATCCGAGTCCTCCCGACTCTAATCAAGGCTCCCTTGCTATATCCACAAAGCTTCACTCACTTTGCTAGAGACTTCAACCTAATGCAAGGCTATGATCTAAAGTGATGCAAATGATGCAAGCACAATCAAATTAAGCTAGATGATCAATCAAGCAAAATGTACATGTTCAAAGATAGTCTAGAATATGATTTCAACACACAATCACAAAAGTTATCTAGAAATCAATACATGCAAATCAATAAGAACAAAGGTATCAATATTCAATTTAGCACACTAAAAACCTAGTTCTTAGATCATGAAATAAAACATAGAAAATAACATGAAGCACATCACTCATACATTTTCTAGAATCAATTTCATGATAGTTCAAGTTTAGCACATAAATGTTCAAGACTAATTACAAAGCTAAAACTCAATTAACAAATGATCAAATAACCCTAGCATGTGATCTAACATACTTCTTAACAAATTTCATCAATCAAATGGAATGAATCAATAGTTGATCAAAGATGAAATTGAAAAAGAAGAAGTTGAAAATCAAACACTGACCACGGACTGGAAATCGACCAGCTGAGAACAATGCCGAAGTCAACTGCCTCTGGAAATGCTTGAGTTTGTAGCTCTCTTCGAGACCAACAATTTTGGTTTTTGAATCGAATAATTTCGAGTTCGTATGAGAGAGATATGATCAAAACAAGTAAACAAAAAATGTTGAAAAACTGATGCGGGATTTTTGTGTTCTTCAAAAAAATTGCATAAGTGATGGAGGGAAGGAGGTTTGATTAAAAGGAGGGAAAAGGAGAAGATTTCCGAGCAAATCACGTGCTGCCATGTCAGCACCCCGTGGGGGGCGCGTGGGGCCCACGGCCTCCCACACGGGCTGGCCAAGTGGCCACACGTGGTTTGCCCACCTCTCGCGCGCTCCCTCGGTTCGTTGCCCCATATCTTGAGCATCCGACCTCCGATATTGAATCCGTTTTTGGATTACGAACCGTGACTCCCTCACGCACGACTACGACTACGACTACTCAACTTTGAAAAATGGTTGAGAAATCATCTCGGAATCCGATGATGAAATCAACACAACAAATGAGAACGAAAAGTAGCATAGTCAACTTGTTTGGACTCGAAACCTTATGAGTGAGTAACCGAAACGACCGGAACTCGATAAGGCATTAAATAAGAACATGTTCAAGTCCTAAACACAAAATACGAAAACAAATAAACACATATTCACACAAACATGCCATATCAAAGAGATAGTCACAAAGCATGCAATTTCACAATGTTTGTCAATACAAGATCAATGCATGAGCATGCTATGAAGTGTGTGAATATGTTATACCAAATGTTTGAACCACGATGCAGGGACACACATGTATGAATTGTGTGTGTGTGCGCTAATGCCTTGCAAGAGGGTGGAAGTCAAGTTTTACCTTTGACGATTTTCACCTCTTGAAGACGACTTTTGCACTAGATGTTGCTCTTCACTCTTTGAGCTTCCTTTCTTCAAGTAATGTCCTAAGCAACAACTAATACAATCATAGAGTGTTTTGCAATTGAATCAAGCCAATACAAATAGTGAACCTTACAATCTCCCCCTTTGGCTATTCCATTGGCAAAAACACTCAACCTCACCATACAATGTTTCTCTCAAATAAACTCAAGATGATAGCATACTCTCAATCTCACATTACAAAGAAATTCCTAGACTAAAAATCTTCAAGTCTTCAAGAATTCCTCTTTCGGTCTTCAAAGTACCTATGAGAGAAAATAGCAACCAAAACAAGAGATCTTCTCTAAAGAAGAATGGTGAGTTATTTAACCAAACAACAAACAAATAAGATATCCCTTATCTCATACACAAATGCATTATCTCAAGTGAATAAAATATGTTCAAGTTAAAGCATTCCCTTAGTTTCCCAATTTCCAAGAACCAACTATCCTTAACATTGTCAAGAAAGAATTCTTTCTCCCCCTTAAGACAAGAATTCTCCCCCTTAAGACAAAGTCACAATTAAGCACAAAGAGGAATAAGATTCACACAATTGGAACAATTTCCACACAAGGTGTGAAGTATACAAGAACTCCCCAATATCAAACATGGTGAGGTATACATTTTCTCCCCCTTTTTGTCAAGGAATAGACAAGGGACACAAGAGATAAAGAACGAGATATTAAGCAAACAAATCGTATAGAAAGCGAAAGTTGAATAAACTAAAGCTCCCCCTTAACATATGCTCCACATATTATCAACAAGTAGATTTGTTCACAAGGGACATCACACAATCACACAATCAAGCAATAAGAGAAAATATTTCATAACTTGTCAAAGTTCAAGAGAGAATCATAGATTTTCATTAATCTCTCAAAAATATTCTCACATTGCTAATGAATCAAGCACATAAGCAAAGTGTGTGTGTGTGAATGCTTCTCAAATATATAGTAGGAGTAATTGTGATATCAACATGCAAACTTTATCCACACCTATCCATCTAAAGCCTTTCCAAAAATAGGTCAAACCGATATTCATCCGGTTTTTGCTTTTAAAATGAATAGATATCAACATATATGTGTGTGTGTGCATGTGGCTCGTTTTCCAGTTTCTATTTGTCAACCCGAGCTATTTCACAATTCTCAACTATACACCAATAAGCCTTTTGTTTTTTTTTTTTATTTCTTTTAGGCTTAGAATCAAAGAATTTTTTTTTTTTTAATGATTCATTTCAACACTTCTTTGATTTTACTAACAAAAACATATACTCCTCATGGTGGCTTTCACTCATCACAATGGCGTAGCCCTTTCCTACATTGGGTGGCTTCACAACCAAGGTGTGTAGCCCTTTCCATGAGGGTGCTCGTTGATTACTATGTAGTGCCGAAGCAAAATGGATACATACCATAGGTCATCTATCATGTACTTAACAATAAACTTCTAGATGCATCCATTATCTACACATATTCAACCACAAAAACTCAAAAAAAACTAAAACATACAAGAGAAGCATTAGTGCACTTTTCAAAAATAGGATTTTCAAGCTCAAGTGCATGATCTAAAAACAATAAAAGATACTTGTTAAAGATCATTACTTCTCAAGTGAGTAGCTCTCAAAGACAATGATATACAATTAAAGTTTTGCTCATCAAGCCACTCACAATCACACAAAGACATCAATCAACACAAATCATGCCAATGGACATTCTAAGAGTCTTAAACCTCTCTTTGTCCAAGGGCTTAGTGAACAAGTCCGCAAGTTGATTTCTAGTAGGCAAATGCTCTAGAGTAACAATAGAATGTTCAACTAGATCTCTAATGAAATGATGCCTAATGTCTGTGTTTAGTGCGGGAGTGTTGAACCGGATTTTTAGAGATATTAATGGCACTTAAGTTATCACAATAAAGTGTCATTTTTCCTTGTTCTATCTCATAATCCTTAAGGATTTGTTTCATCCAAAGTAATTGTGTGCAAGCACTTCCGGCCGCAATGTATTCGGCTTCGGAAGAGGAAAGGGAAACCGAATTTTGTTTCTTACTTGACCAAGAAACCAAGTTATTACCAACATAAAAGCAACCGCCCGATGTGCTTTTTCGGTCATCTATGTTTCCCGCCCAATCCGCATCACAATAGCCTACAAGGATATCATTGGTATCAAATGAATAAAATAGACCAAGACTATGAGTTCCTTTGATGTACCTAATGATCCTTTTGACGGCTTTTAAGTGAGATTCCTTGGGATTTGCTTGGAATCTAGCACACAAGCCAACACTAAAGCAAATATCGGGTCTACTAGCCGTTAGGTAAAGTAGACTACCTATCATGCTTCTATAAAGGCTTTGGTCAACACTTTTCCCTTTTTCATCTTTGTCAAGTTTTAAAGTGGTGCTCATGGGAGTTTCAAAATCTTTTCCATTTTCTAGGCCAAATCTCTTAACTATATTTTTAGCATATTTAGATTGATTCAACATTATGCCCATGCTAGTTTGCTTCACTTGCATTCCTAGAAAATAATTCAACTCACCCACCATACTCATTTCAAATTCACTTGACATAACACTAACAAATTCATCTGTTAGGATTCCCGTTGTTTTTAATTGGCTTATTTCGTGATCAAACCACATGTGGGGATGCTTTGTAAGGGTAGCTTAGATGTTGTTGTTATTGCTTAGGCCCTTTTGAAGACCTCACTATTGACAAGCACCAAAGGTAATATTCTAAGTGCTTACTTGTCTTGAAGAGATAGATGCACACACTCACAACTCATGCATATGTTTAATCCTTATATGTTGTGTGTCTTTTATGTGTGCCTTAATGCTCATGAACATCTCTTCTTGCATGTTAGTTTGATTGCATCTTGCATATCCAATTGCCTTGTCATGCTTAGACTTAGGATTGCATTTTTGCACTGGGCGCCCCCAAAAGCGCTCTACAGAAGCGCTGTACGAACAGCGCCCATTGAGCGCTGTTCAGACCTGATCGATTTAATCGGTCGCTGTTGGGTCGCTGTTGGGGCGCTGTACATAGCGCGGTACAGAGCGCTGTACGTACAGCGCCACTCTGTTTCCTCGTGAAAACAGAGCAAGGGCGCTGTACAGGCGCTGTACAATGGCGCCCTACGTACAGCGCCCAAGGCAAATAGTGGGCAAACTTATCAAAACGACCACACTTTGTTTTGGCCCCCTATATATATGCCACTTTGACTTTAGGTCAATTACAAGAGTTCATATTCAGATTCCATACTTAGGAGATTTTTCAAAGAGAAGAAAAATTCCAAAGAACTCATTTTTAATTACTCAAACACTTGTTCCATGATCATCAATCATCATCTAGCATCATCTTAGATCATCTAGATGACATCTTGCATGGATTCTTCATCATACTTTGCTTGGTAAGCTTTTCACTAATATCTTACATATTTTGTGTTTCTCTTATCTAGCAATCTCAATTTAATTACTTGTATGTGATTTTATATTTGTTGAATACAAGATTGAGATTAGTATGATGTATGTTTGAGAAGTTGTATTGTGCTAGCATATTAGGTTTTTGTGCTTGATATTGATTAGCTAAACTAATTGACTTGTCATTTAGTTTTGATATCTAGGATTGTTCTTAATTGCATATTAATCATCTTAGATAAGCATATAGGGTTTCCCTTGCTCTATGTTGCATTTTGGATATTTTCACATATTCACTTAGGGTTGTATTCTCTTCAAGAGAAGCTAAGTCTTGTGTGTAGCAATCGGGATTAGGTTGCTTAGATCGCAAGCAAAATCGGACTAGGTTCACTCATACCGGGATTAGGTAGGTGTGTGATTACTACCGGGATTAGGTTGTAATCGTTTGCACATTTAGTGGATTCGAGGTTCGAGTGTGGCTTACTTACATAGCCCGTGGTTTTTCCCGTGAGGGTTTCCACGTAAAAATCAAGTGTCAATTTAATTTCCGCACCATATTACACTTGCTTGTTTATTTTATCTTGAGGGTAATTTCGTAATTTTGACTAACACGAAAAATTGGGTAAAAAGCGTAAAATCTATTCAGCCCCCCTCTAGATAGTTTTATACACACCGTGCATTAATTAGTTTCATCATCAACCTTGGTTTTATTAGTAGACCCAAAAACAATGTCATCAACATATATTTGTGCAACAAAAATATCATGATCATGATGTTTGATAAACAAAGTTCTATCAATGCCACCTCTCCTATATTGGTTGTCAACAAGATATTGAGTTAACCTATCATACCAAGCTCTTGGAGCTTGTTTAAGGCCATAGAGAGCCTTTTTCAATTTAAACACATGATTAGGAGAGTGTGGGTCTACAAAACCCTTAGGTTGTTCAACATACACTTCTTCTTGAAGGTATCCATTGAGAAAAGCACTTTTGACATCCATTTGAAATAATTTGAACTTTTTAATGCATGCAATGGACAACAAAAGTCTAATGGACTCGAGACGAGCAACCGGGGCAAATGTCTCATCAAAGTCAACACCCTCCACTTGAGTGTAACCTTGAGCCACTAGTCTAGCTTTATTCCTCACAATCTTGCCACTTTCATCGGTCTTATTCCTAAACACCCATTTAGTGCCAATTACATTTATATCTTTGGGTCTAGGAATTAAAGACCACACTTCATTCCTCTCAAATTGATTAAGTTCATCTTGCATAGCCCCAACCCAATATTCATCAACAATTGCTTCATTAATGTTTTTGGGTTCAATTTGAGAAGTGTAGCAAGCATAGGATATTTGGTTAGCAATTTGATTTCTTGTTCTAACCCCTTAATTTAAATCACCTATGATGTCTCCTTGATAGTGTAAGTTTCTAAGTCTTGGGTGAGAATGTTCAACAACTTGGTCATTTTGTTGATTATCATTTAAAGCATTTTCAAACCCTTGACTTACAACTTCAACATTACTATCAATTTCATCATCTTGACTAGAAATACTACTAGCCACATCAATAGGTGTATTAGTGTCATTTAACATGTTTTCTTTAGATTCATTGACACCATTATCATCACACAAATTAAGCATGCTAAGATCATCTATCTTCACATTGATAGACTCCATGATAGTCTTAGTAGTCAAGTTAAAGACTCTATATGCACGACTATTAATAGCATACCCAAGAAAGAGACCAACATCACTTTTTGCATCAAACTTTCCTAAGTGATCTCTATCATTCAAAATATAACATTTACTCCCAAAAGTGTGGAAGTAACTCACATTAGGCTTCTTGCCTTTCCAAAGTTCATAGGACGTTTGTTTTGTGCCGGGCCTTTTGAAAACACGATTTGACACATAACAAGCGGTATTGACCGCCTCGGCCCATAGGTTTCTAGGGACTTTCTTGCTATTGAGCATGACCCTAGCCATCTCTTGCAAGACACGATTTTTCCTCTCAACAACACCATTTTGTTGAGGAGTTCTAGGTGCGGAGAACTCATGAGAAATCCCTAAACCATCACAAAACTCACTAAATTTTGCATTTTCAAATTCCGTCCCATGATCACTCCTAATGCGACATATTTTCTTGATATCAAGACCTTTTTCATTTTGAACTTGATTACAAAACTTTTTAAAGTAATCAAAAGCCTCGGTCTTGTTTCTAAGAAAATAAACCCAAGTAAACCTAGAGAAGTCATCAACGCATACAAAAATGTACTTTTTGCCATTAATGCTCTCGGTTTGAATTGGCCCCATTAGGTCCATATGCACAAGTTCTAAAGGTCTCTTGGTAGCTATGTAAGAATTTTTCTTATGAGGCACTTTGGTTTGCTTACCTAATTGGCAAGGTTCACAAACCACCTCAAGCTTTTTACCAAGATTAGGAAGACCTCTAACAATGCCATGTTTTTCAAGCTTTTTCAAATCTTTAAAATTCATGTGACCCAAACGTTGATGCCACAAATCAAGCTTATTGCACTCATGTGCCATGTTGCATGTGAGAGGATCTATCTCAAGACAATAGCAATTGTCTATAGACCTTTTGACTCTTAGGACGACATCGCCCTTTTTATCAATTATAGTGCATACATCTTTGTTAAAACTAACTTCTTGAAAAATTTCACACAAGTGAGTAATGCTTATCAAGTTAGCTTGTAACCCATCAACATACAAAGTATTGCGAAGTTTAGGCAATCCGGGGATACAAATTGTTCCCTTGCCAAGAACTTGCTTTTTGGTACCATCACCAAAAGTAACCCAACCTCCATCCTTTAAAACAAGATTCTTAAAGAACTCTTTGTTCCCGGTCATGTTCCTAGAGCAACCGCTATCTAGGTACCAAGAATAGGAGGAGTTGGCACGTAAAGCATATTGTGCAACATTACATTTAGATGTGTCTTTTCTAATCCACACATTTTTCACAACATGCTTCTCACTCTTACTTCTAACATGCTTTGACTCAATATTAGACTTTTCAACATGCACCTTGACCTCATTGGTCACATCTTCAAAAATATCAAACAAAGCATTATCAATTTTCTTATGCATAGTAGAGTGAGGCACAACACAAGATTTAGCAAGCAAGTCATCAACAACTCTTTCAACAACATGCTTTTCCAAGGTCTTCCTAGGTCTATTACTATATCCATACATGGATGATTGCCTAGGTCCATTCAAAGACATATCATGAAAAGCGTTATCAAGTTTGCATTTCCGAATGTACTCAAAGCATCTAGGTCGAATATGTCCTATCATATTACAATGATGACAAATAGGAGTAAATTTGAGAAGTTTACCATTTGCATTTGCTTCCATAGCATTTGGTCTTCTCACAATTTTACCTCTTTGAAGAGCAACCCTTGATGCTTGACCTCTTGCATTTGAGGTTGTTGCTTCTTGATGCTTAAGTTGTTGAGTTCTCCCATTGAACATCCTTGTTGATGAAGAGGCACCTTTGGTAGCTTTCATAGCTTTACCTTGAGAGAGTGTACCTACAATTGATTCAATGCTTGCTTTGACAAAAGTAGATTTGTTAGATGAAGGAGTCTCCTTCTCATTGATATAACCCAAACCTCTTTTGTCACATGGATGCTTTCCACTTTTAATGAGGGTTTCAACTTTATTAGAACTAGATGACATCTTGCTAATCACCCTATTAGCCTCATCAAGTTTCTCACGAAGCATCCTAAGTTCAATGGCATATTTTGCCGCTTTGTTATCACTAAACAAAACATCTTTATGTGATTTATCAAGCCATTGTTCATACTTTTTCTCTTGATTTAAATGCTCATTAAGTTTGGATTTAAGCACATTTTCAAGTTTCTTAGCATTAACAAGAGAACAATCTCTTTACTCAATTTCTTGCTTCAAGATACCAAGTCTATCATTGCTATCTTTAAGATTCAATTCTAGACTTAGAATCTTGTCTTTAAGTTCATCGAATTCTTTTGAGCCAAGAGCATGATCTTCTAGCTTCTTGTTCAGGGACATATTGACTTTGGATAAATGTTCATTTTCAAAAGTAAGATCATTGATCTTTTTCTCATCTAAGTCAATATGTTCAACAAAAGAAGCCACATAGGAATATACTTCCTTAATCATGATTTTATCACAAACAAAAAAACAAACACAAAAATACTACAAAAAAAGGATCAATCTAAGTGCGTCTAGACACCCGCTCTGATACCAAATGAAATTTCCCTCAATGTAGTAGTGAAATATACCTAGAGGGGGGGTGAATAGGTATAGGCTCCAAATTCTTCCAATTAAAAATAATGCGGAAAATTACAAGACAAATATACACTTGAATAGATTTAGTAAATGAATTGAATTAACTAAGACAAAAGTTAATCAATTTACAAGAAGTGCAATCAATGTAATATATGGAAGATAAAGGAAAGTAAAGCAAAATTGAACACAATGATTTAACGTGGTAAAACCTCAATGAGGAAACATCCACGGGTTGATACCACAACCACCGGCGAAGCAATTCACTATGATGAAAAGGACTTACACACTCAAGCTACCAACTCATGATATCCGCTCAAGCTATCAACTCCTAGTCTACCCTCGGGCCTAGTGAACCACCTAGCCTACTTCCTATCCGAGATGTGTCCTACACCTCTAGGAAGCAACTTTCTATCCAAGACGCTCACGTCTCTAGGAAGATTTCTTGCTTGCCTATCCGGATCCTCCCGACCCTAGACAAGACTTCCTTGCTTGATTATCCGAGTCCTCCCGACTCTAATCAAGGCTCCCTTGCTATATCCACAAAGCTTCACTCACTTTGCTAGAGACTTCAACCTAATGCAAGGCTATGATCTAAAGTGATGCAAATGATGCAAGCACAATCAAATTAAGCTAGATGATCAATCAAGCAAAATGTACATGTTCAAAGATAGTCTAGAATATGATTTCAACACACAATCACAAAAGTTATCTAGAAATCAATACATGCAAATCAATAAGAACAAAGGTATCAATATTCAATTTAGCACACTAAAAACCTAGTTCTTAGATCATGAAATAAAACATAGAAAATAACATGAAGCACATCACTCATACATTTTCTAGAATCAATTTCATGATAGTTCAAGTTTAGCACATAAATGTTCAAGACTAATTACAAAGCTAAAACTCAATTAACAAATGATCAAATAACCCTAGCATGTGATCTAACATACTTCTTAACAAATTTCATCAATCAAATGGAATGTGTAAGGTTGATAATTAGTGTTGGCATTAATTCCATATCAAAACGTGTTTTACTTGTAATGTTTAGTGGTTAGTAAATGAAGGATTTCGAAGACGAAGGACGTCTCAACCATTATTCGTTCAAGTTGCCGGCTTTTAAGAGTTTCGGACATTATCGGTCTACAAAGGTATACATGACCTCTTATCTCTTACAAGGCTAGGCACACACCCACACATATCATTTTTGTGTGTCCCTTCATGATTTTATTTCATTTACATTTCACTTTCACACACTTGGCAAAATATGCTCATGCATTCACTTTTAGTTAATAAACTTTGTGTTTTGCATTTTCTAGGACTATGTCCGGAAACTAGCATATGTGTGTGTATTTGTGTTTATATGTTTCCGTATTTTGTGTTTAGGACTTGAACATGTTCTTATTCAATGCCTTATTGAGTTCCGGTCGTTTCGGTTACTCATTCATAAGGTTTCGAGTCCAAACGTGTTGACTATGCCACTTTACGTTCTCTTACGTTGTGTTGGCTTCATCGATGATTTCCGAGATGATTTCTCAACCGTTTTTCAAAGTTGTATAGTCGTTTTTGTGTGTGAGAGAGTCACGGTTCGTAATCCGAAAACGGATTCGAATTCGGAGTTCGGACGCTCGAGATACGGGCCGACGAACCGAGAGTGAGCGGGAGAGGACAGCCCAGGCCGTGGGCCACATGGGCTGGCCGTGGTTGAGGCCGTGGGCCCCACGGCCTGGAGCCCCTTCTGCTCCCGTGTGGGCCACGCGTCCCCCACGGCCTGGGGGTGACGTGGCACCACATGATTGGTCAAAAAGACCTCTCTCTCTCCTCCTATTTCTTCCCTCTCTCTCTCATTTTGAATTTCCAAGCAAAAAATTTCAGAATTCCCGTATACACTTCTCTCCAATTTTTCCAAACTTCAAAACACCATATCTTCCTCATCCGGAGTCGGATTTGAGTGATTCAAGTTGGAGAGTGTTCGTATTTGAGTCCTCTAACATCTCCAAGTGATTTGGTGGCTGATTGATCGTGATTTCAAGTGGTTGGACACTGAAATTCGTACCAGCTGCAGAATTTGAGGTTTGAGTCTCAACTTTGGGATTTCTTGTTATTTCACCTTCCATTTGCTTGGGGTTTCTTCTTCTATATATATGTTATTGTTTTATGAAAGCTATTTGAAAAGGTAGCTTGATTATCATTCCAATTGAAACTCAATTTGTGGACTTATGTTGACTAGATTTTATGATTCTAGGTTTTACATTTGTTTGTGAGTTGTATTGTGATTAGAATGGCATCTTAGGTTGTTTGATACTTAATTGAATTAATTTTGTATTAAAATGACTTTGAGATTTGATTTGGTCCTTTGATTGAAGAAATCAAGGATTTGTGTATTTGTTTGTGATTTAGAGAATATAGGTTTTGATTGATGTAAATCTCAAAACCTTGCTCTATATTTTTGTCTAGTATATTGATTGATTTTAATCTCATATATCTAGACTTTGATTGTATATTGATAACATCTTGAATTAGGACTTAATGAACATTTTGTGATTCAAGTGTTATGTGTGTGAATGAGACTTTGAGTATATGTGTTAGGTGTTTCACATGCTTAGGTTTCTATTCATGTATTTTTGCATCTAGACTTGATTAATTGTGTTTTCACATGTTTAGGTCTATTTGTGCCATAGAATGTATTGATCACATGTTCTATGTTGAAATGAATGTTTGCATCATTTGCATTCACATGATCACACTAGGAAGTCCTTGTAAAAGGCATGAAGTCTTGGTTAGAGTCGGGATGACTCGGATAGCCAAGCAAGAAGTCTTGCCTAGAGTCGGGATGACTCGGATAGGTAAGCAAGAAGTCATGGCTAGAGTCGGGAGGACTCGGATAGTCATGCATGGGAGGCTCCCTAGAGGCAAGAGTGCCTTGGATAGGGAGTTGGCTAACATATTGGTAGGCCTAGGCGTATGGTTAGACATAGACTCCGATAGAGCGGGGTACACGGGATGTGTATGCACTCTTGAGGAATTTCTAATCTACCATCGATGTTGGTTGAGTGTGTTGTCCAATATATGGTGGTTCCGCATCATTGAGGGATTTCATACTTTCCAATAGGGTTGGGTAGGCTTAGACTTCACTAGGTTGGGTGAGCTAAAGATTGGTCACTTTGTGAATTTTCTATGTTTACTTTCCAATAATATAGTACCCAATGGTTGTAATTCAACCCGTGGATGTTTCCTCCTTGGAGGTTTTACCACGTTAAAAAATCCCTTGTGTTAATTCTTTCTATCTCTTCTCTTATATTTTAATTGTATATTTTATTGTCTTGATTCATAATATTGACTTGAGATGTATTTTGAATCAAGTCTTTGTATAGTGTGATTAGTGTATTCATTCTATAGATCAATTTGTATCTTTGATTCTTTTGTATATTGTAATATTTGTTTAGTGACATTTTGCTCACTCTTGTAACACATTGAACATCTTATGAAATACAAGTTTATTTTGTTGTTATGATTATTTGATATTTTACCTCACATGACTTGTTGATATACTTAGACATTTCAATTATGATTGTGTCATCATATTGTCTATGTATGTCTATCTTGGATTATAGTGTTGTGTGTAAGGCTACCTTGAGGGACAAACGGATGTTTGTTCAAGGGTTTGAAAAAAGGTGTAAAAACCTATTCACCCCCCCTCTAGGTATGCTTTAAGCAATTTAACTTCGTTTGTGTACATTCAGAATGAATCAATAGTTGATCAAAGATGAAATTGAAAAAGAAGAAGTTGAAAATCAAACACTGACCACGGACTGGAAATGGACCAGCTGAGAAAAATGCCGAAGTCAACTGCCTCTGGAAATGCTTGGGGTTTGTAGCTCTCTTCGAGACCAACAATTTTGGTTTTTGAATCGAATAATTTCGAGTTCGTATGAGAGAGATATGATCAAAACAAGTAAACAAAAAATGTTGAAAAACTGATGCGGGATTTTTGTGTTCTTCAAAAAAATTGCATAAGTGATGGAGGGAAGGAGGTTTGATTAAAAGGAGGGAAAAGGAGAAGATTTCCGAGCAAATCACGTGCTGCCACGTCAGCACCCAGTGGGGGGCGCGTGGGGCCCACGGGAGCAGAAGGCTCCCTTGCCCGTGGGGCCCACGGCCTCCCACACGGGCTGGCCAAGTGGCCACACGTGGTTTGCCCACCTCTCGCGCGCTCCCTCGGTTCGTTGCCCCATATCTTGAGCATCCGACCTCCGATATTGAATCCGTTTTCGGATTACGAACCGTGACTCCCTCACGCACAACTACGACTATGACTACTCAACTTTGAAAAATGGTTGAGAAATCATCTCGGAATCCGATGATGAAATCAACACAACAAATGAGAACGAAAAGTAGCATAGTCAACTTGTTTGGACTCGAAACCTTATGAGTGAGTAACCAAAATGACCGGAACTCGATAAGGCATTAAATAAGAACATGTTCAAGTCCTAAACACAAAATACGAAAACAAATAAACACATATTCACACAAACATGCCATATCAAAGAGATAGTCACAAAGCATGCAATTTCACAATGTTTGTCAATACAAGATCAATGCATGAGCATGCTATGAAGTGTGTTAATGTGTTATACCAAATGTTTGAACCACGATGCAGGGACACACATGTATGAATTGTGTGTGTGTGCGCTAACGCCTTGCAAGAGGGTGGAAGTCAAGTTTTACCTTTGACGATTTTCACCTCTTGAAGACGACTTTTGCACTAGATGTTGCTCTTCACTCTTTGAGCTTCCTTTCTTCAAGTAATGTCCTAAGCAACAACTAATACAATCATAGAGTGTTTTGCAATGGAATCAAGCCAATACAAATAGTGAACCTTACATGCAGCCTTTTCCTTTCTTGGAACCCCTACAAGGAATAACAAACATGATTAGTGGCTCTAGAGTCTATGATCCAAGAATCTGTTGAATCTGCCAGAAAACATGTTTCAAGATAATTAACATTACCTTCTTCCTTCTTATTCTGGGACTTTGGGCAATTTCTTTTCCAATGTCCCTTTTCACCACAAAGGAAGCATTTCCCTTTGATCTTGGTTACTTTCTTGGTCTCCTTCTTGGTAGGCCCAAGTTGCTGTTTCTTCTATTGTTTCTTAACCTTCTGACGGGTTTTAACAGTAGCAACTTTACCAACCATATGAATCTCTTGACCTTTGCTTTTCACAAGGATCTTTTCAACGCTTTGAACATCTTGCATCAGGCCTTGCAAGGTGTATTCCTTTTTGTTCAAAGTGTAGTCCAATTTGAACTGATCAAAGGAATCTGACAGTGAGTTGACAACCATGTCAATTTTTGTCTCACCATCTATCTCAGCGCCATTTAGTTCAGCAATGTTGAGATGTGCTATGACTTTCATCATGTGATCCTTCACAGCCTATCCAGGTTTCATCCTAAGATTCATAAAAGCAGTCACTGCCTCTCTCTTAGTCATCCTGGACCTCATAGCAAACATCTCCTCTAGAGACATCATTATATCAGCAGCAGACTTCATTCCTTCATGCTACTGTTGCAACACGTCGGAGATAGTAGCCATAATGTAACATTTGGCCATATCATCTGAAGTCTTCCACTGCTCATACTCATCTATTTGCATTATATTAGATTCATTATTATGAGGTGGTTTAGGAGTAGTCAGAACAAACTTATGTTTTTCACTTTGCAGCAACAACCCAATTTTCCTTTTCCATGTGACATAATTATCTCCAGTTAAAGTGTTATCTTTTAGGATGTTCATAAGTGATAGGGTCATGATTTTTGAATAAAACAAAAATATATATGAGTAAATAATCATGATAAAGCACTTTTGAATATTTATCTTGATTTAAATAAATAACGCAATCATAAAAATTCAACGGTGATCCAACACCCATAAATGTTACGCCTCCTTTGGGAGTACGTACCATTTACTAGTTGGACTTGGTCCCACCTAATTGTTAACGTAACAACCAGCATTTTCAATTTTAGCCTTGTGATTTTATTGACAAGAACTCTTGGGAGGATATCAATAAAATCACATTGAGTGTGTTACCAAGATATCGACCCTCAATATTTTCTCTCACGAAAATCCCTCATTGGGCAGTAGATCTCGTTTAAGTCAATTGTCTAGTCTATCCTTGTAAGGAAGTGTAAGGTTCCCATTTGTTGATTGGCTCATTTCGTGGACAAACCACATGTTGGGGATTCTTTGTAAGGGTAGCTTAAGTGTAGGTGTTATTGCTAAGGCCCTTTGAAGACCTCATTCTTGATAAGCACGGAAGGTAAATCTCTTTGTGCTTACTTTTCTTGAAGAGATAGTTGCACACACTCACAACTCATGCATATGTTTAATCCTTATATGTTGTGTGTCTTATTTGTGTGTTTTAAAGTTCATTAACATCTCTTCTTGCATGTTAGTTTGATTGCATCTTGCATATCCAATTGCCTTGTCATGCTTAGACTTAGGATTGCATTTTTGCATTGGGCGCTCCCAAAAGCGCTCTACAAAAGCACTGTACGAACAACCCCCGTTGGGCACTGTACAGACCTGATCGATTTAATTCAGTCGCTGTACGAGCGCTGTACAGGCGCTGTACAAAGCGCTGTACAGGGCGCTCTACGTAGAGCGCCCCTCTGTTTTCCTCGTGAGAACAGAGCAGGGGCGCTGTACAGGCGCTTTACAGAAGCGCCCTACGTACAGCGCCCAAGGCAAATATGAGGCCAACTTATCAAAACGACCACACTTTGATTTGGCCCCCTATATATATGCCACTTTGACTTTAGGTCAATTAGAGGAGTTCATATTCAGATTTCATACTTAGGATATTTTTCAAAGAGAAGAAAAATTCCAAGAACTCATTTTTATTAACTCAAACACTTTTTCATGATCATCAATCATCATCTAGCATCATCTTAGATCATCTAGATGTCATCTTGCATGGATTCTTCATCATACTTTGCTTGGTAAGCTTTTCACTAATATCTTACATATTTTGTGTTTCTCTTAACAAGCAATCTCAATTAATTACTTGTATGTTATTTTGTATGCTTTGGATACAAGATTGAGATTAGTGTGATGTATGTTTGAGAAGTTGTATTGTGATAGCTAATTAGGTTTTGTGCTTAATCTTGATTAGCTAAACTATTTGACATGTCATTTAGTTTTTAATATCTAGGATTGTTCTAATTGCATATTAATCATCTTAGATAAGCATATAGGGTTTCCCTTGCTCTATGTTGCATTTGGATATTCATATATTCACTTAGGGTGTTATTCTCTTCATAGAGAAAGTAAGTCTTGTGTGTAGCATCCGGGATTAGGTTGCTTAGATCGCAAGCAAATTGGACTAGGTTCACTCATACCGGGATTAGGTAGGTGTGTGATTACTTTCGGGATTAGGTTGTAATCGTTTTACACATTTAGTGGATTCGAGGTTTAAGTGTGGCTTACTTACTAGCCCGTGGTTTTTCCCGTGAGGGTTTCCACGTAAAAATCAAGTCTTATTTAATTTCTGCATTTTATACTTGATTTATTGCTTTATCTATTTAGGGGTAATTTCGTAATTTTGACTTAATACGAAAAATTGGGTAATAAGCTTAAAATCTATTCACCCCCCCTCTAGATAGTTTTATACACACCGTGCTATAATTAGTTTCAATTGGTATCAGAGTGGGTTCCTAGACATACATAGGTGATCCTTGCTTATTTTGGTGTGTTTTGCATTTTGTGTGATTTTTGATCATTCATACATTTGCATTCATTTCATTCATTCATAAACACTATGAGTGGAAACGGTGGAAATGGTGGTGGCAACGAAGGTGCTTCTAGCACAAGGCCTCCACTTCTTACCGGATTGAACTATTCCCAATGGAAAGGGAAGATGGAATCCTACATATGCCAAATTCATGACCGTGCATGGATGGCGGTGGAAGACGGATATGATCTACCCATGATGACTCCCGGTGGTGGAGGAGAAGAAGTTTTGAAGCCTAAGGCGCAATGGAACGCGCAAGAGTTTGAGGCTTCAAAGTGGAATAGGAAGGCTATGCATGCCATCTTATGTGCTATGGACGAAAATCAATACAAGTTGATTCAAAATACTAGGATAGCTAAGGAAGCATGGGACATCCTAGAGATTGCACATGAGGGAACCAAAGTGGTGAAGGACTCTAAGCTTCAAGTCCTCCAAACTCAATTCGAGATGCTTAAGATGGAGGAGAATGAGTGCTTCAACGACTTCGAGATCAAGTTGATGGACATAGTCAACCAAAGTCATCAACTTGGTGATCCATATTCGGATAGGAGAATCAAGCAAAAGATTATGAGATCTCTACCCGATAGGTTTGAATCGAAGGTGACGGCTTTAGAAGAAAATAGTGGTTATAAGGATATGAAGCCGAGTGAGGTGATTGGGAGACTTCTAGCTTATGAGTCTAGGAAGGGTCCTATCTCCACACCTCATAAAAAGCAAAAAGGTATTGCTTTGAAGACCTCCAAGGATGAAAAGGAGGCAAAGAAGATTGACTCGGATGAAGACCTTGCCTTGTTTGTAAAAAGGTTCAACAAGGTTATGAAGTTTAGACGAAAGGGCTTTGGATCAAAAGGTCAAGATTTGAAGAAAAATGGCTCTTTCAAGAAGTTTGAACCTAGGCAAGAAATGACCAAAATGAAAGGGGTCCGTTGTTTCGAGTGTGGTGGCATAGGTCATTTTGCCCCCGATTGTGCAAATCATGTTGAGAAGAAAAAGGGGAGAGTGATGGCCGCCACTTGGAGTGGAAGTAGTGATGACTCCTATGAGGGAGATGAGTCTTCGGATGATGAAGAGCTCATGGCTAATCTCCTAGCTTTTGCCTTCTCCCATAAAAGTAAAAGTGCTAGTGAGAGAGAGGAAATGAGTCAAGAGGAAAATGACTCAAGTGGAGAAGAAAGTGATTCCTCTTCTAACTCCATAAATGGATTTGTGGAGAAAAAGGTGCTTGCTAAATATCATGCCGAGTTTAATGATTTAGCAATCAAGAGCACAAGAAAGATCAAGATGTTGAGAGAAGAAAATCTTGAGCTTGCATTTCAAAATGACCACTTAAGTGAACAAGTGGAAAGATTCAAGAAGATGGAAGATAAGCTAAGAGAGGAGTTAGTCTTATCTAGGAGGAATGAAGATAGTCTAAAGAGGGAGCTTGAAGAAGTTAGAGAATTTATGACTAGGATGGATTCTAGCACTAAGAAGCTTGACCATATGCTTGGTGTTGGAAAGAGTCCATGTGACAAGAGGGATCTTGGGTATGAAGATGGCAAGAAGATCTCAACCTCTAACAAGACCGTGTTTGTCAAGAGCTTGAAGAACGAAGAAACTTCATTTGTGCAAATTCCTAGGAAGAAGTTAGAAGTAGGACAATGTTCTAATGCACAAGTGAAGATGGGGCCAAGAAGGCAACCTCAAGCTCAACCCCCTAGGGTCCCTCAAGCCAACATTCCTCCACACTTGGCTCACAAAGGAAAGCGACCTATCATGTAACCTCAAGCTAGGAAGCAATCTAGACCGGTTCAACAACGAAGACGGATTGAACCCATTCATCCACAAAGACAAGGAAAAGGTATGATTCCTTATTTTACTCCTATATGTCACTTTTGTGGATTTGATGGTCATATTAGACCACATTGCTTTCGATATATTAAAATGTGCAAAACTAGAAGCATGATAGAGAAGAAAAAGAAAAGAGCCATGATGCATGTTCCTAGGAATGATAATATTATTATGCATGATCCTAGAACATCTAGAACCCATGTACCAAAGACCACTAAGAAAGCTAAGATTGTTTCTAGGTGGATTAGAAAGAATGAAAATGTTTGCCATGTTGCTCAAATAGCCTTGAAGGCAAATTCTTCTAATTTTTGGTATTTAGATAGTGGGTGCTCTAGGCACATGACGGGAAACAAGAGTTTCTTCGAGACTCTTGTTATGGAGGAAGGTGGATATGTCACTTTTGGTGATGGATCCAAAAAGAAAGTTGTAGGGAAAGGAACCATTTCCGTTCCCGGTTTACCCTCCTTATCCGATGCTTTATTTGTTGATGGCTTGAAAGCCAATTTAATAAGCATTTCACATTTGAGTGATGAAGGATATTCCGTCTTGTTTTGTAAAGATAATTGCTTTATCCTAAAGCCCGATGGACAAACCTTGTTGAAAGGTATGAGATCTAGTGACAATTGCTATTGTCTTGAAGCTAGAATAGTCTCAAACAATGTGTCCATGGATGAGCAAATAGAGTTGTGGCATGAAAAACTTGGCCACATGAACTTTAGGGATTTAAGAACCCTTGGAAAGTTCGAGTGTGTGCGTGGCCTCCCTATAAGGATTCCCGGTTGTTGATTGGCTTATTTCGTGGACAAATCACATGTTGGGATTTATTGTGTAAGGGTAGTTTAAGTGAGTGAGGTTAAAGCTCAAAGGCCCTTTCAAACCTCAAGGGAAAAGCACGCCAAAGGTATAATTTATAGTGCTTAGTTTTCTTTGAAGAGATTTAGTTAGCACACACACACTTAGCATACTTGTACTTGTGTGCATTCTCTTCACATGACATTTCATACTTGCACTTCTTTGTTATATTTTTTATGTGTGGATTTGTCCATAGATGAGTTCCGAGCGATTCGGAGACTTTTCTATATGTTTCGGATGATTTCCGAGATATTTGGGACATTCCATGTTTTTATCGGAAACCGAATTTTAATTCCGAGCTTAAATTGGAAAGTTATATAATTTTCTATATTTATGATTAAATCCGGGTCAATATTCTGAAGACGGAATTGAATTCCAAGGTTCGAGGTCAACTGGACTGAAGAACGCTCGGGTCCGAAGTCAGCTTAGTGTGGCATGATAGCCACACCTAGCAAGGTTGCAAGGGGTGGTGTGCTCCCCACGGGCTCCCCACGCCCAAAAGTTCTCTCTGCCCGCGTTGGTGTCACGGGGTCACACACGGAGCACTTTAATTTTTTTTAACTATTTTGTTTTGTTCCTTTGCTCTGATTGTATGTCAATATATGTATATATATTTTTATAAACCTTTTTTTGTCTTTTGCATACATTATATATATATATATATATATATTCTCCTGCATCACGCCATCACCACGCCATCACCTAACATTTTTTACTTTTGCATATTATATATATATATATACATATTAACGTTTTATATATTTATTTTAAAAAAACGATGGCGTTTTTTCCTTTTTGTTTCATGACCTGATTCATATTTATATATATATATATTTTTCTTCTTCATGTTTTTTTCATATACACACTTTGAGAGAGCAAAAAATATCTTTAAGAGATAAACCCCCAAGAACCTTTCTTTAACTCTCAAAAACCCATTTTCATATGCATCAAAATATCATCTAAGCATTTTCTAGCATAGTTAGGATGTTTACTTGCATGGGTCTTGGTTAACACACTTCCCTTGGTATGTTCTTCACTATTATCATTTATAATTAGTGTTTTATTTATCAAGGCATCTCTTTTATTATTTGCTTGTTCTTAGATTAAAATCTAATATTCAAAATAGAGATTGTTGTGTTGACATGATTGAGTGTTGTATTTTGATAGCTATCTAGGTTTTCATAATCTATGTTTAGCTAAGCTATTTGACATGTCATCTAGCTTTTAATATCTAGGATTGAATTTATTGCAAAATCATTATCCTAGATAAGCATATAGAGTAACCTAGCTCTAATTGCATTTTTGGATATTTCATAATATTCACTTAGGTTGTATTATCTCTTCTTAGAGAATTAAGTCTTATGTTGTGACCGGGATTAGGTTACTTAATTCGCAAGCAATTGGACTAGGTCCACTTATACCGGGATTAGGTAGTTGTGATGATTATTGATCGGGATTAGATCATTAAACCGGGATTAGGTTGTAATCATCTCAATTAGTGGATTCGAGGTTCGTGTGTGGCGCACATAACAGTCCGTGGTTTTTCCTGTGAGGGTTTCCACTTAAATATCAAGTGTTATTTACATTCCGCACCATATTACACTTGTTATACTATTGTGACTAGTAGGGGCATTTTCGTAAAATTGACTTGTATGCGAAAATTGGGTAAAATCATTTAAAATCTATTCACCCCCCCCCCCCCCCCCTCTAGATTAGTTTTATACACACCGTGCATTATTCCTTTCAATTGGTATCAGAGCGGGTTCCTAGACATACATAGGTGATCCTTGCTCATTTTGGTGTGTTTTGCATCTTGTGTGATTTTTTGATTTATTCATACATTTTGCATTCATCTCATTTGCATTCATCCAAATACTATGAGTGGTTTCGGGATGAGCAAAGAGGGAGCGTCGAGCGTGAGGCCACCGTTGCTCACCGGCGATAATTACTCCTCATGGAAGGGGAAGATGGAAGCATACATATGCCAAATCCATGATAGGGCGTGGATGGCGGTTGAAGATGGATATGCTCCGCCTATGATGACTCCTACGGATGGAGGAGAAGAAGTTCTCAAGCCTAAGGCACAGTGGAGTCCTCAAGAATTTATTGACTCCATGTGGAACAACAAGGCTATTCATGCCATCCGATGTGCAGTGAGTGAAAATCAGTACAAACTGATTCAAATTACTAGGATTGCTAAAGAGGCATGGGACATCCTAGAAGTTGCACATGAAGGCACCGAGGTTGTCAAGGACTCAAAGCTTCAAGTCCTTCAAACTCGGTTTGAGACCATTAGGATGAAAGAGCACGAGCACTTCAATGACTTCCAAGTGAGACTAATGGACATTGTGAACCAAAGTCACCAACTTGGTGATCCTTACTCGGATAGAAGAATCAAGCAAAAGATCATGCGATCACTTCCCGAGAGGTTCGAGCCCAAAGTGACGACTTTAGAAGAAAATGACACTTACAAGGAAATGAAGCCGAGCGAAGTCATTGGAAGACTTCTAGCCTATGAATCAAGAAAGGCTACCACATCAACTCCTAAGAAGAAAAAGGATATTGCCTTGAAGACATCCAAGATGGAAGAGGAGGAGGATGACTCATATGAAGACATGGCACTTATTGCCAAGGGATTCAAGAAGTTCTTGAATCTACAAAAGAGTGGTTATGGCTCAAAGGGGAATGACTTCAAGAAGAAGAAGACCACTATCAAGAATGTTAAGCCATATCATGAGATGCCTTCAAGAGAGAAGATTCAATGCTACGAATGTGGAGGATTAGGGCATATCTCCAAGGATTGTGCTAACTTGGAAGATGAAAGAGAGGAGGCCGCCATTTCAAGTGATAGTAATGAAGAGGTTGTGGTAAAATTTTGGGCATTAGGTTGCTCTCACAAGCGGGACAACAAAGTGAAAGTTGTTGAAGGAAGTCCCTCAAGCTTGAATGATTGTGAGAACAACTATTTTATCTTTTCGATCTCCTACAATGAAGAAGAGAATGAGAGTCAAGAAGAAAGTGACTCTAGTGAAGATGACTCTTCATCTAACTCCACACATGGATATGTGGAGAAAAAGGTTCTAGATGAATTCCTTGCTGAGTTTAAAAACTTAGAAATGAAGACCAAGGAAAAGATGCGAAGATTGAGAGAAGAGAATCTAGACCTTTTGGCTCATGTTGACCACTTAAGTGAACAAGTGGATAGATCCAAGAATATTGAAAATAAGCTAAGAAAGGAGTTAGACTTATCTAAGAGGAATGAAGAAGAATTAAAAAGAGAGCTTAAAGAGGCTAAAGGGTCAAGGACTAGGATAGTTTCTAGCACCGAAAAACTTGACCACATGTTAAGTGTTGGAAAGAGTCCTTGTGACAAGAGAGGTCTTGGGTTTGAAGATGGTAAGGAGTCCTCCACTCCTAACAAGACCGTGTTTGTCAAGAGCTTGAGCTACAAAGAAGCTTCACCGGTGCAAATTCCTAGGAAGAAGATTGATCTAGGACAATGCTCTCATAGTGCACAAGTGAAGGTAGCTCCAAAAAGACAACCTCAAGCTCAACATACAAGAGTTCCTCATGCTAACTTCCCTCAACCTCAAATCCATCAAGGGAAGAGACCAATCGTGCAAGCTAAACTGAGGAAGCAATCAAGTCTTGGTCAACAACAAAGAAGGAGAGATCCTATCCAACAACCAAGACAACCACAAAGACATGGGAAGGCTCCTATGCATGCACAAGGACATGGTATGATTCCTAACTTTGTCCCTACATGTCATTTTTGTGGTGTTGATGGTCACATTAGACCAAAGTGCTTTCGTTACATTAAAATGTGTAGAGTTAAAAGCATGATTGAGAAGAAGAAAGCTAGAGCTAGAATGCATGCTCATAAGAAGGAAGAAATTCATTTACATGATCCTATGACATATAGATCTCTAGAACTTTTGACCACTAGGAAGAAAATTGTTTCACCTAAGTGGATAAGAAAAGATGAACCCGCTTGCTATGAGACAAACTTGTCCCTAATAGGTTCAACTAAGTCCAATGGACTTAGTAGGTCCATAGGACCTCATGACCTTCAATGATAAAGGATGGTGATGACCCCATATGGGGAACTCAAGCAAAGAGAGCTATTTTGCATTCTTGTCACTTGCAAAAAATTTGAAATATCTTATGCTTCTTTTTTAATTGCTTGAGTAAGCTTGGTTGTACATATGTATATATGTTTTCTATTCAATAAGTGTGAACCATGCTTGTTTACAATCCATGTCATATTTATGTTCAAACATGCATTTTTGGACTAGGAGATGTTTGTAGGAAGTATGATTTGAATGACCTATAGTTATCTCCATGACATGATGATTCTTTTATAACATGCTAATGTCAAATGAAAAGGCATGAAATTCATATAATATGCTCAAATGAAAAAGCATGAAATTCATATAATATGCTCAAATGAAAAAGCATGAATTGATGATTGCAATATAAATGCAAAACTTGTGTGAAAAAGCTTATGAGACTCAAAATGAATAAAGGATCTTGTATCCGTTCAAAGGATTTTAAAATACAAATGTCTCTCTTTCTTTATTAGTTGATCATGGCTACTATCATACGGGTATCATTCCCGGAAAAATCAAATAGGGTGCAAAGTCGCTCATGCCATGTTTCGCTCATAAAGTTGGATATAATTGCTCTTAAATTAAAATAGCTTATGAGACTCAAAATGAATAAAGGATCTTGTATCCGTTCAAAGGATTTTAAAATACAAATGTCTCTCTTTCTTTATTAGTTGATCATGGCTACTATCATACGGGTATCATTCCCGGAAAAATCAAATAGGGTGCAAAGTCGCTCATGCCATGTTTCGCTCATAAAGTTGGATATAATTGCTCTTAAATTAAAATCAATGAAATCGCTATATCCTTGCTTCTCCCATGACAATGGTGAAATTGGTTTGAATTCTTATTAGAAACCTTTGTCATTTGCTTTGCCAAATACCATTGTATTTTGGACTTGAATGTTACATGTCTTGTATGCAAAGCATCTTTGATTCACACATTTTCTTCAAATAAATCTCCTTGTTTCTCTTCAATTAATTGGGATGCATAAAGTGACTTATATTATTATGCAAATTTCTTGCATGCTACTATCTCTCTTTGCTAAGAGTGACCTGGTTGGGGACTACTCCTTTGCCTATATCATGACAAAAAGGGGGAGTAGGATATGGGAAGGGGAGTTGCAAATTGTAGTAGCAATTGTGCATGTTGGGGAGAATATTCATTGAGGGGGAGTAACCCGTTGAGGGGGAGCATTGCATACACATACATTGTATAATGTTGTGCCAAATCTCTTAAAATGCAAATGCTTGTGCTTTGTACTCACTTGATTAATCTCACATGTTTTATTTGGAAAGTATATAAACCTTGTCTTGCAGGCTTGATTGTTCTACAAGAGATTGATGCCTTGAAGATTTTATTCTTTAAATATCTCTGTGTAATGTAGAAGATCTATTTGTCCCGTAGTTTCTATTTTTTTGTGAGGAATCAATGTGAGTGGTGGTTTTGTCACGAAATAGCCAAAGGGGGAGATTGTAAGGATTCCCGGTTGTTGATTGGCTTATTTCGTGGACAAATCACATGTTGGGATTTATTGTGTAAGGGTAGTTTAAGTGAGTGTGGTTAAAGCTCAAAGGCCCTTTCAAACCTCAAGGGAAAAGCACGCCAAAGGTATAATTTATAGTGCTTAGTTTTTCTTTGAAGAGATTTAGTTAGCACACACACACTTAGCATACTTGTACTTGTGTGCATTCTCTTCACATGACATTTCATACTTTCACTTCTTTGTTATATTTTTTATGTGTGGATTTGTCCATAGATGAGTTCCAAGTGATTCGGAGACTTTTCTATATGTTTCGGATGATTTCCGAGATATTTGGGACATTCCGTGTTTTTATCGGAAACCGAATTTTAATTCCGAG
Organism: Acer saccharum; assembly: GCA_030490815.1. Lineage (NCBI taxonomy): Eukaryota > Viridiplantae > Streptophyta > Magnoliopsida > Sapindales > Sapindaceae > Acer > Acer saccharum. Next base: position 28,958,613 of record CM059868.1, on the reverse strand, counting down.
CTTAAATTGGAAAGTTATATAATTTTCTATATTTATGATTAAATCCGGGTCAATATTCCGAAGACGAAATTGAATTCCAAGGTTCGAGGTCAACTGGACTGAAGAACGCTCGGGTCCGAAGTCAGCTTAGTGTGGCATGATAGCCACACTTAGCAAGGTTGCAAGGGGTGGCGTGCTCCCCACGGGCTCCCCACGCCCAAAAGTTCTCTCTGCCCGCGTTGGTGTCACGGGGTCACACACGGAGCACTTTAATTTTTTTTAACTATTTTGTTTTGTTCCTTTGCTCTGATTGTATGTCAATATATGTATATATATTTTTATAAACCTTTTTTGTCTTCTGCATACATTATATATATATATATATATATATATTTATTCTCCTGCATCACGCCATCACCACGCCATCACCTAACATTTTTTACTTTTGCATATTATATATATATTAACGTTTTATATATTTATTTTAAAAAAACGATGGCGTTTTTTCCTTTTTGTTTCATGACCTGATTCATATTTATATATATATATATTTTTCTTCTTCATGTTTTTTTCATATACACACTTTGAGAGAGCAAAAAATACCTTCAAGAGATAAACCCCCAAGAACCTTTCTTTAACTCTCAAAAACCCATTTTCATATGCATCAAAATATCATCTAAGCATTTTCTAGCATAGTTAGGATGTTTACTTGCATGGGTCTTGGTCAACACACTTCCCTTGGTATGTTCTTCACTATTATCATTTATAATTAGTGTTTTATTTATCAAGGCATCTATTTTATTATTTACTTGTTCTTAGATTAAAATCTAATATTCAAAATAGAGATTGTTGTGTTGACATGATTGAGTGTTGTATTTTGATAGCTATCTAGGTTTTCATAATCTATGTTTAGCTAAGCTATTTGACATGTCATCTAGCTTTTAATATCTAGGATTGAATTTATTGCAAAATCATTATCCTAGATAAGCATATAGAGTAACCTAGCTCTAATTGCATTTTTGGATATTTCATAATATTCACTTAGGTTGTATTATCTCTTTTTAGAGAATTAAGTCTTGTGTTGTGACCGGGATTAGGTTACTTAATTCGCAAGCAATTGGACTAGGTCCACTTATACCGGGATTAGGTAGTTGTGATGATTATTGATCGGGATTAGATCATTAAACCGGGATTAGGTTGTAATCATCTCAATTAGTGGATTCGAGATTGTGTGTGGCGCACATAACAGCCCGTGGTTTTTCCCGTGAGAGTTTCCACGTAAATATCAAGTGTTATTTACATTCCGCACTATATTACACTTGTTATACTATTGTGACTAGTAGGGGCATTTTCATAAAATTGACTTGTATGCGAAAATTGGGTAAAATCATTTAAAATCTATTCACCCCCCCCCCCCCCCCCCCCCCCCCCCCCCCCCCTCTAGATTAGTTTTATACACACCGTGCATTATTCCTTTCACTCCCTAAGCTTGGGAAGAAAGCCAATGGTATTTGTGGACCTTACCAACAAGGAAAACAAACCAAAAGCATGCACAAAAAGGGCAAGTATCTCTCCACCAAGGAGCCCCTAGAGCTTCTCCACATGGATCTTATGGGTCCTATGCAAACCGAGAGTTTAGGTGGAAAGAGATACATTTTTGTTTGTGTTGATGATTTCTCTAGATTTACATGGACATATTTTCTTAGAGAAAAATCCGAAACTTTTGATAAGTTTAAAATGCTTTGTACTAAATTACAAAATGAAATGAATTCTAACATTAGAAGCATTAAACGGATTAGAAGTGACCATGGGAGGGAGTTTGAGAATGCCTCTTTTGAAAGCTATTGTGATAGCTTAGGCATCTCCCATGAGTTTTCGGCTCCTAGGACACCTCAACAAAATGGAGTTGTTGAGAGGAAGAATAGGGTCCTCCAAGAGATGGCCCGAGTGATGTTGCTTAGCAACAATGTCCCTAGGAACCTATGGGCCGAAGCCGTCAATACGGCTTGCTATATAGGGAATAGAGTTTTCCTAAGGACCGGATCTTGAAACACCTTCTATGAGCTATGGAAGGGTAGGAAGCCAAATGTTAGCTACTTCCACACATTTGGAAGCAAATGCTACATTTTAAATGACCGTGATCAACTTGGCAAGTTTGATGTTAAGAGTGATGAGGGTATCTTTATTGGCTACGCCTTGAATAGTAGAGCCTATAGAGTTTTCAACTTGAAGACTCAAACCGTCATGGAATCATCAAATGTGGTCATTGATGATACAAGGCTCAAGTCTAATGACCATGAGGAGGAGGATGTTTTAGAGGATTACTCTCCTTTGGAGAGGGTTGTGTTAACTGATCGCGCTCCAAATGTTCACATTTAGCGCACCATTTTCCTATCTTTTTGTGCTTATTCCTCGGGTAAAACCGGGTATTTAACGGATAAATAAGTGTTTCAGGTGATTAGGGAAGTTCAGGGGCAAAATTGTCATTTTGGACAATTCAGGGGTAAAAGTGCAATATTCGGGCAATTATTGAAGATTCTGTGAATAGGGGAAAGATCAGGGGTGCAGATTGTAAAAAGCCAGCCAACGCACAGCGCGCCTGCCACGTCAGCCTTGGACGACGTCGTTTTGGCCCTCCTGCACGTCAGCATGACGTCATCGATGACGTCATCACCATCAGCAGCCAGACGACGCCGTTTTGGCGCCGCGCTGCGTCAGGCCTGACGTCAGGTCGTCTTCCTCAAGCAACCGGGTCAGCCCGACTCGGTCACACCCGACCCGACCCGACCCGACCCGACCCGACCCGAACCGGTACCGACCCAGCGACTTCGGCGACCGATTCTGGCCATTTTTCGACCACTTTTCCGGCGGTTCTCCGCCCAGATCGGAAGCCCACTCCACGGTGGTCCTATTGCACCCACTTTTAGCCTCCCATGCAAAGGTTTTCAACACCAACAAATCCTCCAAACCTCCATGGTTGAGCAAACCTTCAAGCTCGGTTCAGCGGCCATTCTCCCGCCTTCCAGAGCGTCCAAGCTCGCCAAATCTTGGCGGGTTCATGCGGCGGCTTCATTCCCGCGGTCCAGAAGGTCAGAACTCGCCGCCGACTACATTTTCTTCGCGGCGAGCTTCAGCGGCGGGCAAGAGCTCCCCGGCCATGGATAACAAGCCCGCCGGGACGACCGACTTGAAGATATTTCCGTCCAAAACCTCCCCAAAACAGTCCCCTATATATATATTTCCTCCCCTAACCTAAACACTACCTCCCAAAATATCCAAATACACCCAAATAGCTTAGAAGTAGTTAGTTTAACTTAGTTTAGTTTAGTTTAATATAATTTCTCACCATCCACACCACCTTAGTTATATTATGTAACTAATATTGATGTTGGTTTTCTATATTGAGTTTCAATTCATATATGTGTTGAATTAATTGACAAGTTAATTAGCATATAATACAATTTAGACCATGCATGAATAACTCTTGATGCATGTGTCTTTATTAAATGTTAAAGACTATCCTAAGTTAATAGGAATCAACTAATTGATTGGATAATTACATGTGTACACCAATATCCCAACATCCCTAATCTCATTACCACTTTTGCAAGATCATTGCATTAGATGGTAATTAGTTTAATTAGTTAGTTTAGTTAACTTAATTTAGATAATTGTAGTGGTAGTTTAGTTGATAATTTAATTAGTTACTAAGGAGATGACAATCCTTAGTTGTAGTATAATTTAGATTAAAATGATCTTAGTGTAATTGTAGTGTAATTTAGTTATATTTAAATTATGCCATCTTAGTTAATTTAGTTATTAGTTAGTTTTAATTGCTTTCTTGCCATCGTCACCATGCTTTACTTTTCATGCATGTAAATATGTTGTAATTAGTATATATAGTATATATATAACATATAAGACTAAAACCGATAAAAGGTACCTCACGGGTTCCCTGTGGAACGAACCGTACTTGCCGCTATGCGATCGTAACGATCCGTGTGCTTGCGGATTAAACATACGTGCCCCGTTTATTTTACTGTAGTTTATAGAACTACCGTGTGTCCCGCGTGCACCGATCTAGTTATTGGCGCCGCCGGGGGATACTTTATGATAGACCTGTAGGGAAAAATACCGTAGTACACGCAGCGGAAGCGAGAATAAAAAATAGATTTAGTAACTTTTAAAATTTTTCCTTTTTATGAACCTTAAACCCTTTAATCAATTAAACATATATATTATCTAACAAAAGAAGAATACCTTTTGTCGCGTGATCTGATTGACTTACGTCGATGGTAATCCGCAAGATCTTCAATCCTAGCACGAACGTGAATCACCTAGGAGTGTGGTCTCCCTTTTCTTTGAATTGCAAACCTGTGAATGGACAAACAAACTTTTCTTTTCTTTGTTAGTCACAAAAACAATCAAAAGAAGACTAAAATTATTCCGGTCACTTTTGAGTTCTCAATCTAATGATCGAAACTCGCATGAACCTAAATCGATGTTGTACACACAAGCTTATTGATGAAGAAGCAAATAGTGTACCATCAAAGAATAATTTATTCACTCTTTTATGTTTTAGTAGAATAAAAATAATGCTCTCTATGAATTAAGAAGAAGAAGAAAAATTGTCTCTCAAGCACCAAGCATTAGGTGTGGCCGAATTCTATAAGTACACTTATATAGGTGGCCAAATTTTCTTCCTCCTTTTCTATTAGGGTTGCCGAATTCTTTACCAAAAAGGGGCTAGGGTTGCCGCACACACAAGCCAAAAAGAGTTTGTGTTGCACCCTAATTTCCTTCTAGTTTAAGACTTCAAACCCTAATACATTACATAGATATTTTATTCTTTTATTTGACTAAATAAAAAGACTTCTTATTTGATTAAATAAATAAAATTAATTATTTATTTCCTTATCAAACAAGTCTTTTACTTTTACTTTAGGAAATATATTTCCTGATCAGAAAAAATTTGTTTCTTAATTAAACAATTAATTAATAAATTAATTAATTCTTATTTAATTAAAACAATGAAACAAAATAATATATTAGGTTAATATATTAACCCTTGCCGCCCCACTTAAAAATAAATGGGCCATATATTATTTTCTTATTTCATTTAATCCATTGGACTTTAAATAAAAAGCCCACATGTGAACCAGACCCATTCTTACTATAAGAAACAAGCCCACATGTCTTTCATTAATATATTAATATAATTGAGCAGCCCATTAAATAAATAATGTGCAAATTATATTCTTAATATATTAAATGCAATTCTAAATGGACCCATAAATTGGTCCGGTAGAATATATCAAGTGATCCATGCAAGTCCGTGTGGATTGGGGATCTTGGCGGGCCATCTAAATTTAAGCTTCAATAGACATAACCTAATCACAATCAACAAATGATTCACTTAGGTCCGATCCATTAATTTTAACTCATTCCACTAAAGAGCTAAAACTGAACTCTTAAATAAAGATAGAAAAGGAAGATGTTCCTCATTCATACCCTAGACAATCATATTGGAGATAGTGTATCCTCGTGATTAATATCAGTAATCGCCAAGAGTTCATAGACCGCCTATAACTCTCCAAGTTACCATATTTACTCATATGACCACGTTTTGAACTTGGATATTTTGACTTGTCCAGAAGCCATGTTTTCAATAGACACTATCGAAAACTCAACGTTGAGATTTAATATCCAATTACCTCAAAACATCCATATGATGATATTATACTCTCATTTAATAAATGGAGCCACGATGTCCATATCTATAAATGAAGTCCTCTATCGATTAACAAATGAATATCACCAAACTATCGAGGATAGACTATGCGATATAATCGTACTCATTGATAACTCAAATGATATCACTTGCAACCATAAGTCCATCATTTATCTCAGGATTAAGATAGACTCTCCGATTGTCCTGATAATGAAAAGACTATTATCTATTGACGGTTCTAGATAAAGCTTTTCATTGTGATCCAGTTCAATGCACCCAGTGCACTAGATCCTTTTGCTCGAAGACACTCCGATGATTTTAGACTCATCATATCTCATTTGATCCCACTCAAATGCTAGCAAAAGAATTCTACAACTTTAACAAGATAAAGGTGCCCAACCTTTAACTTAAGTTGTGAACATTATTCAAGACTAACTAAAGAATTGTGTCTACCACATACATATCCAGATGTACGAACAATTCTTCTTTTCTCATAGTCTTTAGACCTTATGATTATTTACTTTGACAATTATAATATTAAACTATAAATGCTATACGATTTGTTAAACCAGAAATCACTTTATTAATATGAAAAAGATTGTTAATTACAACATTACACTCTTGCTATTGAGCATAATCCTAACAAGACCATCACGGGGCGCGTCAAGTTTATGGCGCCGCTGCCGGGGAACACTAAACGTGCAGCGTATATTTTGTTGGTTTTAGTTTTAGTCTTATTTTTATTTTCGTATTTGTATTGTTATTTTGTGTTTAGACTTTGAGTCTCTTAATTATCCATTAACCATATTGCAAGTATGCTATAGGATGCATAGAATTAGATAGGTTTGGGGGTTTTTGGACTCCTTACTTATCATTTGTATAGCATGTACTTGTGATAGTTGTTGGTGTGATTTTTGTGTGTGTAGGGTTTGGAATCAAGAAGAAGAAATCCCTACGGCGGGATGAGTCCGCGGGAATGAGCCCGCCCAACAAAGCCGCCGGGTTCTTTTTGAACCTTCGGCGAGACATGGCGGCGGGACATTACCCGCCGGACGGACAGAAAGAGACCGCAGAGTCCATGGCGACTTCATAGCGGCGGGATAAAGCCGGCCGTCCAGAAGATCAGAACCCACGGGAGTGTGCTGAGGGAAGTAGGCGACTTCATGCCGCGGGAATAAGCCCGCCTTCCAGAAGAGACGAAGCCGCCGCCGCACCATCTGGAGGAACCACCGCGACTTCATGCGGCGGGAATGAACCCGCCGACCTAAACCCGCCCACCACACCAAGCACTAATACACCATGCCACGAAGCACACCATCCTACGAATGCTAATTCTCAGGTCCAATCTTCTACTTTTGAGCGTTTACTTCAAGTATATCTATTGCTTAGCTTAAGAGTGTGAATTGATTGTGTTGACTAGTGATTAGGATTGGTTTTTGTAATGTGATTAGTGGTGGATAATTAAGATTGTATATATATGTTTACATGTTAGTTGTAGATATTAGGATTGTATATATATGATTTTGTTGTATTTTTGTTTTTATTTTTGTTGTTGTTTTTCAAACCTTGTAAGGATGCCCTGTTTCGAAAATTTTGAGTCAAACGTTTCTTTAAAACTGTACTAATTGGTGAAGAAATAAATTTTTCCGCCCACGCTGCGTTCATCGATTTTTTGATACGGTTCCAACGATATAAAGAACGTAAAGTTCTGGGTGGCGGTTTAAAAGTTATGAGTGTTTCTTCGACCAAAGGTCACAGACGTGCCCTGTTTTCAAATTTTTGCACGTGACCTGTTTTCGACGTCTGTTATCACACTTTTCCGAACTGAATTTTAAAATGTTTTCTTCATGAAAAGTGTTCATTTGCATGTCTATATTCTTGTCTCAAAAATTGAGCGTGTTTTATGGAGTATCTTTGAAGATATGCATTGAAAAGCAGGCGTTGTTTGAGTTTTAAAAGTTGACGGTTTTTGTCGAAACATTTTCCTCTATTTTCGATGCATCTTTCACATGGTATTTTTGTTTGTTTTTGTGTGTTTAGTTGTATATATATGTTAGAATTTTTTGTGCTCATATTTCCAAATCACGAATTCCTTGTCCATATACTTCAAGTTTACAACATTGCGGACAATGTTGAGTTTAGGTTTGGGGGTGTGGACACATTTGTGTCATTTTTTTTCATTTTTTGTGATTTTTGTGTTGTATATATTGTGTTTTTGTGTTTTTGTTAAAAATTTTGAAATTTTTGAAATTTTTGCGAATGAGCCATCTTTGAATAAATTATTTGAATGAGATGTTTTGAGTAGTGCCGTTGAGGAATCTTTCGCATGTATTAGTTGCTGAGTCCTGGATAACCTTTTGTCAGTCTAGGATTGCTTTGCATAATGTGAATTAGTCCCTTTCTCTTAGTGTCTAAGTGGACGAGACTCCGTACTCAATTGTTAGGATTAATAGTGGAGACTACCCGTGAGTTTTGTGCCTTAGCGTTCATTTCTGAGGGTAAATTATGTTTCTACTCTTATACACTCTTCGATATGTTTTTCATTGTGATCTCATCGTATCAATTGCATTGTTTGCCATAGAACATTCATAAATGTGGATAACATGTTGAATTTATATTCCCTTGATAGACGGACTTCTATAAATGATATTAGGATTTTGTTAGTGTTTCACGAATAATCCTAAACACATCCACATCCCTATTATGTGTGCTTCATTGTTGAATTATGGCCAAACACTTAACCTAAACACATAAACCTACCACATCACCATCACAAATCACTAACCTAAACACTTAGCCTTACCTAGGTTATTAATCTTGTTAAGGTGTACAAATTAGAAGATTCAATTGATAAGCTCTAAAAGTTGTAAAAGCGTGTACTGAGGCGGATTTTATATTTGTGCTAAAAGAAGGGCTTTCAAAAATTAAGTGTTGAAAATTGAGCACTTAAAGCCTTTGTACTTCAATGCAATGTTACTCAAAATTAGAGTAACCAATTAGCACAAATCGAAATTAAAGTTATAGCCTAGACGCTTGTTTGAAAATATAAAGTTTAAAGTTATATAGAGCTTAGAATTCTAAAATGTATTGTATAAACACCTTGACTTGGTTAGTAATTTTCCATACCCTATCTCTACCATTTCCATACACTACACCCATGGCCAATACAAATTAAGGAGAGTCCAATTGATCTTTTAGGAAGTCTATTTCGGGAAAGCAAATTTAAATATGCTCTACCACGTTCATGGCATTCAATTCCTTCATGAGATCAATTCACAGAAAATGTGCTTTATTTCTGATACTCACATGCGTTATATATTTGATTTCCATTTACATAACTTCCAAAACGCATGTGTTTGATAGAGAGTGTGCCTAGGACTCTGAGAGAAAAACAGAGTGAAATCTAGTGAGATTAGAGTCGAGGCGAATTACATCCGAGCATTAGAGTATGTAGAATTTGATGCTATGCCATTGAGAGTGTGGGATTTACATTATGTGTTTCAGTCATTTGAATGACTTTATGTTACCCACCACTCAGCGGTTTTCACATGTGTGACTCCTCATACGCACAACTCTTGTGTATCTCATTTTGTATGGCTTGTCTTTTGCAATTTATTTTTAATTTTTAGTTTTAATTGTTAGCTTTACGTTTGTGGGTATCGTAGCGGTAAACCCTCAGGAGACTCCACTCCTCCTACTAGGGACACCTAGGGGTTTAAAAGGCTTGTGGCACGTGCTAAGTGCCATCGTTTCTCCCACGAAAGCGGACTAATTAGTTTATGCTTTATTTATGCTTTAGTAGTTTTTAATTGTTAGTTTTTGTTTTGCTCGAGGACGAGCAAAAGTTAGGTTTGGGGGTCTGATCGCGCTCCAAATGTTCACATTTAGCGCACCCTTTTCCTATCTTTTTGTGCTTATTCCTCGGGTAAAACCGGGTATTTAACGGATAAATAAGTGTTTCAGGTGATAGGGAAGTTCAGGGGCAAATTTGTCATTTTGGACAATTCAGGGGTAAAAGTGCAATATTCGGGCAATTATTGAAGATTCTGTGAATAGGGGAAAGATCAGGGGTGCAGATTGTGAAAAGCCAGCCAACGCACAGCGCACCTGCCACGTCAGCCCTAGACGATGTCGTTTTGGCCCTCTTGCACGTCAGCATGACATCATCGATGACGTCATCACCATCAGCAGCCAGACGATGCCGTTTTGGCGCCGCGCTGCGTCACGCCTGACGTCAGCATGACGTCAGGTCGTCTTCCTCAAGCAACCGGGTCAGCCCGACCCGGTCCGACCCGAACCGACCCGAACCGAACCGAACCGAACCGAACCGGTACCGACCCGGCGACTTCGGCGACTGATTCCAGCCATTTTCCTGCCACTTTTCCGACTGTTCTCCGCCCAGATCGGAAGCCCACTCCACGGTGGTCCTATTGCACCCACTTTTAGCCTCCCATGCAAAGGTTTTCAACACCAACAAATCCTCCAAACCTCCATGGTTCAGCAAACCTTCAAGCTCGGTTCAGCGGCCATTCTCCCGCCTTCCAGAGCGTCCAAGCTCGCCAAATCTTGGCGGGTTCATGCGGCAACTTCATTCCCGCGGTCCAGAAGGTCAGAACTCGCCGCCGACTACATTTTCTTCACAGCGAGCTTCGGCGGCGGGCAAGAGCTCGCCGGCCATGGATGACAAGCCCGCCGGGACGACCGACTTGAAGATATTTCCGTCCAAAACCTCCCCAAAACAGTCCCCTATATATATATTTCTTCCCCTAACCTAAACACTACCTCCCAAGATATCCAAATACACCCAAATAGCTTAGAAGTAGTTAGTTTAACTTAGTTTAGTTTAGTTTAATATAATTTCTCACCATCCACACCACCTTAGTTATATTATGTAACTAATATTGATGTTGGGAGTTTGGTGTATTTTGTATATTATCTATGATATATGTTGGTTTTCTATATTGAGTTTCAATTCATATATGTGTTGAATTAATTGACAAGTTAATTAGCATATAATACAATTTAGACCATGCATGAATAACTCTTGATGCATGTGTCTTTATTAAATGTTAAAGACTATCCTAGGTTAATAGGAATCAACTAATTGATTGGATAATTACATGTGTACACCAATATCCCAACATCCCTAATCTCATTACCACTTTTGCAAGATCATTGCATTAGATGGTAATTAGTTTAATTAGTTAGTTTAGTTAACTTAATTTAGATAATTGTAGTGGTAGTTTAGTTGATAATTTAATTAGTTACTAAGGAGATGACAATCCTTAGTTGTAGTATAATTTAGATTAAAATGATCTTAGTGTAATTGTAGTGTAATTTAGTTATATTTAAATTATGCCATCTTAGTTAATTTAGTTATTAGTTAGTTTTAATTGCTTTCTTGCCATCGTCACCATGCTTTACTTTTCATGCATGTAAATATGTTGTAATTAGTATATATAGTATATATATAACATATAAGACTAAAACCGATAAAAGGTACCTCACGGGTTCCCTGTGGAACGAACCGTACTTGCCGCTATGCGATCGTAACGATCCGTGCGCTTGCGGATTAAACATACGTGCCCCGTTTATTTTACGGTAGTTTATAGAACTACCGCGTGTCCCGCGTGCGCCGATCCAGTTATTGGCGCCGCCGGGGGATACTTTATGATAGACCGTCACGGGGCGCATCATTAACTCCCAATGTTGGGATGTCCAATGACAATAATGAGGTCACACAACCCAGTACTAGAGTACCTCTCTTGGACTCTAATGAACCCGCTCCATGGGTTAGAAGACTCCATAACAAAGAGGATGTTATTGGAGATGTGAATGAGGGTGTTAGGACTAGGCGTCAAATAGCTAATCTCATTAGCTTTACATGCTACACCTCTCAAATAGAACCCAAAAAGGTTGATGAAGTCTTGAATGATGAATTTTGGGTTCTTGCCATGCAAGAAGAGCTAAACCAATTCGAAAGAAATGAGGTTTGGACTTTAGTTCCTAGGCCTAAAAGCTCACGTGTGATAGGAACTAAGTGGAATTTTAGGAATAAATCCGATGAGAAGGGCAACATAGTGCGGAACAAGGCTAGACTTGTAGCACAAGGGTACTCTCAAATTGAGGGTATCGACTTTGAGGAGACTTTTGCTCCCGTTGCCCGCTTAGAGTCCATTAGGCTTCTCTTGTCCATTTCTTGTGTGCACAAGTTCAAATTGCACCAAATGGACGTAAAGAGTGCCTTCCTCAATGGTTTCTTGCAAGAGGAAGTGTTTGTTGAACAACTCAAGGGGTTTGTGGATGCACACCACCCCAACCATGTCTATCGCCTCAAGAAGGCACTATATGGGTTGAAACAAGCACCGAGGGCTTGGTATGAGCGCCTCACTCAATTTCTTGTTGACAATAACTACACAAGAGGTAGTGTTGACAAGACGCTATTCATCAAGAGAGACAATGATGAGCTTTTCATAGCTCAAATATATGTTGATAATATAGTTTTTGGCTCCACCAACAACACCAAGGTCCAACAATTTGCTGATGTCATGTCTCATGAATTTGAGATGAGTCTTGTTGGTGAGCTTAGTTACTTCCAAGGTTTGCAAATTAGGCAAATGGATGATGGGATTTTCATAACCCAAGCCAAATATGCTAAGAACCTAGTGAAGAAGTTTGGTTTAGAGAAAGCCAAACATTGTGATACACCCATGAGTACCACTTTGAAGCTGTTATAGGTAAAAATTAGTGGTGAATGACACGTCATCAGCACGAAAGGCCAGGAAAGCAAGAGTCAAGATAAGTCAACTTATGGAGCAGAAACCTCCCACGATAACCTACTCGGAAAAAAGAGTAAGTAGTCCGACCAAAAACGAAGACGATCAACTCGTTGCTATGAGTAAGTAGGTCAACTTATATGTATATGCAAATATCTTGCATGCTTCTATCTCTCGTTGCTATGAGTGACCCAGTTGGGGACTACTCCTTTGCCTATATCATGACAAAAAGGGGGAGTAGGATATGGTAAGGGGAGTTGCAAAATATAAAAGCAATTGTGCACTTTGGGGAGAACATACATTGAGGGGGAGTAACCCGTTGAGGGGGAGCATTGCATACACATACATTTCATAATTTTGTGCCTAATATTTTAAATGCAAATGCTTGTTTTTATTCTCACTTGATTAATCTCACACTTTACTTGTATTGGAAATGTTAGAAACTTTTTTTCAGGGCTTGATTATTCTACAAGAGATTGAAGACTTGAAGTTTTATTTTCTTCTCTCTTTGTATTGTAGATAATCATTGTAGTCCCGTAGTTCTACTTTTTGTGAGGAATCAATGTGAGTGGTGGTTTTGTCACGAAATAGCCAAAGGGGGAGATTGTAAGGTTCCCATTTGTTGATTGGCTCATTTCGTGGACAAACCACATGTTGGGGATTCTTTGTAAGGGTAGCTTAAGTGTAGGTGTTATTGCTAAGGCCCTTTGAAGACCTCATTTTTGATAAGCACCGAAGGTAAATCTCTTTGTGCTTACTTGTCTTGAAGAGATAGTTGCACACACTCACAACCCATGCATATGTTTAATCCTTATATGTTGTGTGTCTTATTTGTGTATTTTAAAGTTCATTAACATCTCTTCTTGCATGTTAGTTTGATTGCATCTTGCATATCCAATTGCCTTGTCATGCTTAGACTTAGGATTGCATTTTTGCATTGGGCGCTCCCAAAAGCACTGTACGAACAGCCCCCGTTGGGCGCTGTACAGACCTGATCGATTTAATTCGGTCGCTGTACGAGCGCTGTACAGGGCGCTCTACGTAGAGCGCCCCTCTGTTTTCTCGTGAGAACAGAGCAAGGGCGCTGTACAGGCGCTGTACAGAAGCGCCCTACGTACAGCGCCCAAGGCAAATATGAGGCCAACTTATCAAAACGACCACACTTTGATTTGGCCCCCTATATATATGCCACTTTGACTTTAGGTCAATTAGAGGAGTTCATATTCAGATTTCATACTTAGGATATTTTTCAAAGAGAAGAAAAATTCCAAGAACTCATTTTTATTAACTCAAACACTTTTTCATGATCATCAATCATCATCTAGCATCATCTTAGATCATCTAGATGTCATCTTGCATGGATTCTTCATCATACTTTGCTTGGTAAGCTTTTCACTAATATCTTACTTATTTTGTGTTTCTCTTAACAAGCAATCTCAATTAATTACTTGTATGTTATTTTGTATGCTTTGGATACAAGATTGAGATTAGTGTGATGTATGTTTGAGAAGTTGTATTGTGATAGCTAATTAGGTTTTGTGCTTAATCTTGATTAGCTAAACTATTTGACATGTCATTTAGTTTTTAATATCTAGGATCGTTCTAATTGCATATTAATCATCTTAGATAAGCATATAGGGTTTCCCTTGCTCTATGTTGCATTTGGATATTCATATATTCACTTAGGGTGTTATTCTCTTCATAGAGAAAGTAAGTCTTGTGTGTAGCATCCGGGATTAGGTTGCTTAGATCGCAAGCAAATTGGACTAGGTTCACTCATACCGGGATTAGGTAGGTGTGTGATTACTTCCGGGATTAGGTTGTAATCGTTTTACACATTTAGTGGATTCGAGGTTCGAGTGTGGCTTACTTACTAGCCCGTGGTTTTTCCCATAAGGGTTTCCACGTAAAATCAAGTCTTATTTAATTTCCACATTTTATACTTGATTTATTGCTTTATCTATTTAGGGGTAATTTCGTAATTTTGACTTAATACGAAAAATTGGGTAATAAGCTTAAAATCTATTCGCCCCCCCTCTAGATAGTTTTATACACACCGTGCTATAATTAGTTTCAGGAAGTATGTTGCTAAATTCCATTCATGGAAGCCCCTTGGGGGGATTACCAATAAATAATAAAGCTCAACTAACCTTGGAGGCCATAGGTGTTGCAAAACACCTTCTCCCACTCAATTATTTAAGGCGTGTGATTAAATCCCATAGAATGATTTACCAAGTTATCTAGATGCCAATTTAGATACCTAAATCATTCAATGCATGTTCATACCAAAAGAGATATATGAGTGGCACTCCTATTCTATATGACATGTTATCATACAATAACAATTATTGTAATATTTATGCAAAAAATAAATAGCCACAATTTTGGTCCATCCTAGAAAAACAAGTAAATTACAATTGTTTAGGAATACAAGATCTTCATTCTTGACGAACAAGTCTTCAAGTGGCCATCGACCATCCGCGCATCCCTCGGCTGCCTCCCATGGGCGTGCACAACCCCACAAAGGGCTGCCGTGCGCAGCCCATGAGAACACTAGGGCTGCCGTGCGCAGCCCACCATAATATGGGCTTGCCATGCGCAGCCCAATCCACTCCAAGGGTGCACATGGCGCTCGTTCTAGGTTCCGGTTGCATCCAATTCTTCACGTCTTCGAATCTTCAATACTCGAACATATTACAGCAGTATTTAAACTAATAAAATACTGCAGTATTTTTTTTTTATTATTTTTAATCACTGCAGTATTTAATACAATAAAAAACTGCACTAAAATAAAATAAAAAAACTGCAGTATATTTTAATACATAAAAAACTGCACTATTTAATTACAATAAAAAAAAATATAAGCAACTATCAAGAAGGAATTATGGCGATGATAGACCACCCTTCTTGTTACAATTCCGAAACAAAAAATACATTGAAATTCTAGGACCAAAATCGAGTAACAACAATCCACATAAAAACATATATAAATCCATACATCCACATGTAATTATATATGCGAATACCTAGAGTGCCATCTCTTTCTAAACATGCATAATCACAATAAAAAGAAATAGATTCACGTATATATACGTTAATTAATTAAAAGGGTACAACCAAGGCTCTGATACCAATTGTAGGGAAAAATATGGTCAACGCAGCGGAAGCGAGACTAAAAACGAGTTTAGTATAATTTAAAAATTTTCCTTTGATGAACCTTAACCCTTTTAAAGTAATTAAACATATATATAAACTAACAAAAGTAGAATACCTTTTGTCGCGTGATCCGATAGACTTACGTCGATAGTAATCCGCAAGATCTTCAATCCTAGCACGAACGTGAATCACCTAGGAGCGTGGTCTCCCTTTTCTTTGAATTGCGTACCTGAGAATGGATAAACAAAATCTCTTTTTCTTATCGTTAGTCACAAAACATCCAAAAGACTACAAAGATTATTCCGGTCACTTTTGAGTTCTCAATCTAATGATCGAAACTCGCGTGAACCTTATTCGAAGTTGTACACAAAAGCCTATTGATGTATAAGCAATGAGTGTACTATCGAAATAGAATAATCTCTTCTCTCTTGTGTCTTGGCCGAAAAAATCAAACACTTGTCTACCAGAATTAGAAGAAGTAGAAGTTGATCAAGTGAATCAATTGAGAGAGCTTGTGGTGGCCGAACCCTATAATATGAATTATATAGGGTGGCCGAATTCTTCTTCTCTTTCTCCTAGGGTTGGCCGAATTCTCTACTAAAGAGAGTTTGTGCTTTACCCTAATTACTATCAACTTTAGAATCCTAACCCTAATTCAACTCATAAGTGTTTAATTCTTAATAAAAGACTTCCTTATTTGATTAAATAAATAAACCTTATTATTTATTTTCTTACCAAATAAGTCTTTTACTTTTAGTATACTACTACCAATAGTATAACCCTAGGAAACATATTTCCTGATCAGAAAAAGATTTTGTTTCTTAATTAAATAATTAATTATTCTCATTTAATTAAACAATAAAATAAAATAATATATTAGACTAATAAATTAGCCTTGCCGCCCCACGTACTCATATATGGGCCAAATATTATTTTCTTATTTTATTTAATCCATTGGACTTTAAATAAAAAGCCCACATGTGAACCAGACCCATTCTTACTAAAAGAAACAAGCCCGTATGCCTTTCATTAATATATTAATATAATTGATCAGCCCATTAAATAAATAATGTGCAAATTATATTATTAATATATTAAATGCAATTCTAGATGGACCCACAAATTGGTCCGGTAGAATATATCAAGTGATCCATGCAAGTCCGTGTGGATTAGGGATCTTGGCGGGCTATCTAAATTTAAGCTTCAATAGACATAATCTAATCACAATCAACAAATGATTCACTTAGGTCCAATCCATTAATTTTAACTCATTCCACTAAAGAACTAAAATTGAACTCTTAAATAAAGATAGAATAAGAAGATGTTCCTCATTCATACCCTAGACAATCATATTGGAGATGGTGTATCCTCGTGATTAATATCAGTAATCGCCAAGAGTTCATAGACTGCCTATAACTCTCCAAGTTACCATATTTACTTATATGACCACGTTTTGAACTTGGATACTTTGACTTGTCCAGAAGCCATGTTTTCAATAGTCACTATCGAAAACTCAACGTTGAGATTTAATATCCAATTACCTCAAAACATCCATATGATGATATTATACTCTCATTTAATAAATGGAGCCACGATGTCCATATCTATAAATGAAGTCCTCTATCGATTAACAAATGAATATCACCAAACTATCGAGGATAGACTATGCTATATAATCGTACTCATTGATAACTCAAATGATACCACTTGCAACCATAAGTCCATCATTTATCTCAGGATTAAGATAGACTCTCCGATTGTCCTGATAATAAAAAGACTATTATCTATTGACGGTTCTAGATAAAGCTTTTCATTGTGATCCAGTTCAATGCACCCCGTGCACTAGATTCTTTTACTCGAAGACCCTCCGATGATTTCAGACTCATCATAACTCATTTGATCCCACTCAAATGCTAGCAAAAGAATTCTACAACTTTAACAAGATAAAGGTGCCCAACCTTTAACTTAAGTTGTGAACATTATTCAAGACTAACTAAAGAATTGTGTCTTCCTCATACATATCTAGATGTACGAACAATTCTTCTTTTCTCATAGTCTTTAGACCTTATGATTATTTACTTTGACAATTATAATATTAAACTATAAATGCTATAAGATTTGTTAAACCAGAAATCATTTTATTAATATGAAAAGATTGTCAATTACAATATTACACTCTTGCTATTGAGCATAATCCTAACGCCTTGATCCTTATGGAATCGGCAGTATTTTGTTGTGTCCCTTCAGGCATTAGGTGACTGTTGTCGAGGATACTTGGCGAGTCCCTTGTCTTCTACTACAGAAAGTATATCCTCTTGATCACCTGTTAAAGGAGTGTAGTGGCTATACCTTCCCCGGAACCTACTGGTTCGGTTGTTTCCTCTGCTTTCCCTAAATTGGCCTTTTTGACTTTTTTTGTCTTTCTAGCGATCACGCAATTGCGTTTTCTTGTCATCTTTGTGCTCTGATTTTAAGTTAGGCTTGTGACCATGTACGTAGCTACCCCCTTGTGCTACTTCTTCCTCTTCCGCCAGTGCATAGTCGCCAGCTATGTCTATCATTTCTTCGTAAGTTTTTGGCCGATCTCTTCGCAGGTCAAAGGACAATCGACTGCTTTGCAACCCATTGGTGAAAGGGCGATCACGGCTACATCACTGGCATCTTCAATCTGAGCGACCTCCTTTCCGAATCTAGCTAGGTACTTTTTGATTGACTCATTACGTTCTTGCTTTAGATTCGACAGGTGGGCGACCCATGAATTGTCTTATAAATGCTTTGCTGAGGCTCGAAAAATTGTTAATACTCTTGGGCGAAAGTCGCCCGAACCACCTAGAGGCGAGGTCACCGAATGTTTGTGGGAATGTTAAGCACAATAGTCCGTCATTAGATGAATATTGGGCCATGTGTTGGTTCCGAGAACCGGAATCGGTATCCGCGCAGCGGAAAGGTGGTGGGCCCGATTTTTAAAATTTTCATAAAAACAAAAAAACGTTTTAGCCGGATCGTTGTAATTATATTGATTCTAATATTTAATATAAATAGTAGGGAAAGAAATTGTTACCCTTGTAGACTTTCTGTGATTCACTCGAACCGAGTTCCTCCACTATAGAATCTTCGTGATTCCCTCGAACCAAGTTCTTCCACACCGAATCTCCAACACCAAAGAACCGACGAGTGGGCGTCTCGGTATTGAATAGAGAAATTCGACTCTCGAATTTCTGTTCTTATTGTGTACTCATCACATGAGACAACAAGAAAAATATTGAGAGACTCTCTCACAATATTCTCTAGAGGCTTAGTAAAAATACTTTATTTTTCTTTCTATATATATATATATATAACTCTTGATACAAAAGCCCAAGAACTTCTTTGGTCCTCTCTCTCTCACATGTAAAAATACAAGAACACTTCTTGTTATTCTTTCATCTAATTTTGTTTTTCAAAACCCAATTCTTCTCTAAAAATTTTTGGGCGTGTGTTAACATATATAAAGACAGAGAGCAATGCATTGGGTGGTGAATTTTTTCAACCATAATTATTATAGGGTGGGTGGAAAAAGAAGCATAGAGAAGAAGCTTGTTCTTCACATTGCTTTTAATGCATGAAGAAAAATAAACAAAAATTCTGCACTTGTAGAAAAACAAGAGGACTAATTGCTTGCCTTGCCATATACTCCAATTTGACTATTAACCTCAATAATTTAACCCACCCTTTATTTGACTATTGATAACAATAATTGTTATCAATAATCCACCGAAATTACCACCCTAAAAATGTAATATATATATGTATTAAAATAATCAATATTATATAATACATATATATATATATATATATATACACTTGTTTAAAACAAAACAATATAGTCAACTTATTATATTATATATATATATGATTAAATAATCAAAATATTATTTAATATATATAATTAAATAATCAAACATTATTTACTTAATAAAACAACACATAAACTTCTTTATGTATAGATGATTAATTTCAAATTAATCACTAAGCCTCAGTATACCTTAATGTTCAATACAGTGTTATAGAGATGGTATGGGGACACATGGACCTACAATTTCAAGCTCCAATAAATCTTTAATATTTAATTAAACTCTTTAATCAAATATTAGATTTATTAATTCCAGATTTATTCCACTAAAAAACTGGAACTGCACTCTTGTCATTATAGAATTAATTACTCGAATAGGAATCGAACAGTCCATTGATATAATCATTACATATAGATCAATCCTCCATAAACAGTTCGTAATATGAGCTAGGTTCAAATCCGTTGACCTCTCAATTACGTCTTTATCCTTGAGTGCCTGTGATTCTCTAATGAACAATTATTTATGATCTTATCATAAATTGAGCGCTCTATTGTTCAAGACCCGAATCATTTACTCAAGAGAACTGTTTGTCTACTTCAATTAAGAAGGAATGGATTCCATCTTGTATATTATCATTCCCAGCTAAGTATATCATCATGTCTCCAAGATACAAGGTTTTTAGGTTTGGCAATTAGAGCAAACCATACCGAGTAAGTCAAAAGACACAACTCTATAAGTAGGAGTCTGTTAAATACTCAGGATTAAGATCGTTCCATATATGACCATCTGATTGATAAAATGGAATACTTTATTTCAAGACGGAGATTATTAAAGATTCCAATTTATCGTGTCCATGTCTTGTATAATCTTATTATACAAAGTACCTTCATTCTAATGTCACCACATCAACAGTTCGGATAAAACTGTTCCATTCTTAATGGGAATGAACCGTACTAGTAATTTTAATTAATTAAAGATCCCAACTTTAATTATCAATTACAGACAATTAAGATTATTATATTAAACATAATCCTCATGTATATAACGACTTATATACTATGTTTAATATTACATTTAATAATCATGGAATTTTATGTTATTAATACAATATTAATAACATCAAATGCACACAAATATATAATAGAATGTCAATCTAATTATTAATTCAGCATGAAGATCAACAACATGTGTTCTTAGGGCATTAACCCCAACACCATGACGTTGCGGAATCGATGGACATGCTCTTTTGGGTCTCTGTTTTCCTTGTATTGCTCAATGGTTGGCATTCTGAATCTATCTGGAAATTGGGTGCGAGCAATAGGGTCAATGAATGGGCTATTTAACTCATCATCTGAAGACATATTGTGGCCATATCTCCGTGCCATTGCTGAGACCTTCCTTGATAGTTCTAGCAAGGTGACATCTCGTTGACCAGTTGGTTCTCCTACTGGATCAAGTCGGCTCTTGATTGTCATTTTTCTATAGTCTTCTTTATCATCCAGGCTCATACCAGTTCTTTGATCATCTGTGTTCTCAGATCTTCTTCGTCGTGCTCTTTTTTATCGTAATTCCCTTCTCGGTCGAGGACTCTTGTCTTCAGATGAGATAGAACGGTGTCTCCACTGGCTCCTTTGGTATGTGTCATCGGAATTTATCCTATGAGTTCGCCTGTGGTCTCGCTCCTCTAAAGATTCCTCGTTCAGTATGCCTTTGCCCTTCCTTTGTTTTCTTCCTTCAAAACTCTCAGGATGGTCCTGGGTCGTCTCTTCCATGGATGGTCTTGCTTGGGTATCAGGGGTTGCAATGTGAACTTTCGACCGCAGTCTTCCTGGTGGCTGGTTTCCAGGCGTGGTTAATTCATAGAGAGAAGAGGCTCCTAGGCCTATGGGAAGCGAAAGTCCTATTTTGTTAGCTTTGCTGATTAAATTCATCAATGCAGTTTGGAAGTGTTGTAAAGTTCCTAGGTCGGCTGTCCTAATTCCCGGCGGTGCTACCGATTGTTCCCCAACCATCACCGCTCCATCTCCTGCCGGTGCGGAAGCTTCAAAATCTAATCTCCGCTGAAGTTACCATCTTTGTCGCTGTCGTTGCTCATGTTTTTTGTCTGTTCGCAAGGGTTCTCCGAAGTTTCTGTTCAGATTTTCCCCCTCCTTCTAGCGCCAATTGTTGACGGTGAAATTTGGATTATCACATGACCAACAATTATATCAAAGTGAATAGTAAATGAGAAAGAAAACAATGCATGCAAGAGACAGATTTTACGTGGAAAAACCCTTGAATGGGAAAAAACCACGGCGCCCCAGAGGGCAGAAAGATAATACTATGATTTGCTGTCTGATTTCACACTCAGATATCTCGAATAATTGCTTTTTTCTCTCTAGGTTTTCGAACCCCTCCTTGTGGGATAGGTGATTCTATTTATACATAATAATTAGGGTTTTCCCTTCGTTCTAGCCATGTTGGTGGTAGGATTTCCTCTTTGATTTGTGTTAGGAATCCCACGTCGTAACGAATTAGGATATACTTCCTATTCTGACCTCTTTGGGTTGAATTCTTCTTCTCTTCTCTTATCTTAGAGTTTGATATTCTTTTAACCTTCTCCTTTTATGATTTCTCATCGTAAAGGGTCATCTGGAAGTGTGGGTATTATTCCTGTGCATTTGTCGAGTCGGTTTATACTTAGTAAGCTGATGCGGCGAATGCCTTCACTCCTGGGTACTGTTCTTTGGCGACCACATTTTTATCCTTGGCGAGTATGTACCCAGATCTGGCGAACACACCTATGACTCTTGCTGACCTGAGACTTATTGGTGCGTTGACTGGTCCACGTTTCCCCTTTGACATGGTTAACAAGTGACGTGACAACGTTTTCCTCCGCATTTATTGACTTCTTTGATGACATGTCTGCTTGGCGAAATTACACATACAACAGTATGTAAGTAAAAAGGATCCCCTGATGGGTGATTTACTCACATCTCAATATTCTGAATCTATATATATTTCCGTATACAAGATGGCTTATGCCGTCAACGGAACATATATATATATATAGTTCTGAATTATTCAGTTATTCTCTTTAAATCCTAATATTCTGGATCTATTTATAGTTTCGTATACAAGATGGCTTATGCCGTCAACGGATCATCTATATATAGTTCTGGATTTATTTTTTTATGCACATGGCAGGTGAGCTCAGCTTCCTGGAATTGTTTTTACAGGACGTATATACCGTTCTGGAATTGTTTTTACAGAACATATATACCGTTCTGGAATTGTTTTTACAGAACATATATACCATTCTGGAACTGTTTATTTATGGAACATAACAGGTGAGCTCAGCCGCCTGGAATTGTTTATTTACAGAACATATATACCGTTCTGGAACTGTTTATTTACGGAATATATGAGATTGGTTACACCGACAAACTAGAACTTACAGATTCTGGAATTATAATATTTAAGTCGGCATGGTTTTGAAAACCGATGAGAACCTGGAGTTTTGGATCCAGTGTTATATACATGGATGCCATATGACATGGTTTTGAAAACCGATGAAAACCTGGAGTTCTGGATCCAGTGTTATATTCATGAATGTCATACTTCATTATTTGGAACTTGGGGTTTCAAATCCACTCAGAATCTGAAGTTTTCTAGATTTAATATATGAACTTACAGTTCATAGTCGAACCAGAAATTCGAAAAATCATTATGATCCATGATTTTATTTTATCTCATATATATGAAGTGATATATTTACATATCATTCTTTTGAGAAAAGGGATTTACACATCCAACAGGGTTATGAGTATCATAAAAATGATTTAAGATCCTAATGTTTAATGAAATTGGAAATAATATTTTATCAATTTTATACATGCTTAATACTCATGAAGAGCAATATTCAGAGAAGGATCTACACATCTAACAGGATGTTGAGAATATCATAAAAGAGATTTAAGATCCTAACGAATAATGAAATTGAAAATAATATTTTATCCATTTCATACACATCCAACAAGATGTTGTGAGTATCGTAAAAAGGATTTAAGATCCTAACGTATAATGAAATTGGAAATAATATTTTATCCATTTCATATACATCCAACAGGATGTTGTGAGTATCACAAAAGGGATTTAAGATCCTAACGTATAATGAAACTGAAAATAATATTTTATCCATTTCATTCACGTTTGATGCTCATGAAGAGCAATATTCAAAGAAGGATCTACACATCCAACATGATATTGTGAGTATCATAAAAATGATTTAAGATCCTAATATCATGTATAATAAAATTGGAAATATTTTACTAGAAAAAAGAAGAAAAAGGAGGTGTGTGTGCAGAAATTGTGTGAAGAACATCACTACACAATATTGATCAAACTGTGATACCTCCCTCCTCTAAGATCGAATTGAGCTGAAATTTAGTCAGCATGTTCTACTCTTGTAGTTCTTGAATCTGGATGGTTGGATTATCAATCGGAATTCCCTGTGGTGTTTTCTGCAGTTCTGAACAGGGCTGGGCAGAAAACATGGGAGAAAATTCCAGTATTGCGCAGAATTCATCAAAGTGTGATATCTCTTGGATCTGTCGTCCAATCGGGTTGAAATTTTGTCAAAACATGCTTCACTTGTGTTTCTACAATCTGTTGGTTAGATTGTTGATCAGAATTTTCTGTAGAGAGATATACACCTCGAACAGAGCTTCTAAGTTTGTACTATTCTCTCTCTTGTTTCACTTATTGATATCCCATATTTGTATTAATAGTGTTATGTATATATATTTGTTGTAAAATTGAAAGCATGGACCTAGGCCATGATTACTGTATGGATGGGATAATTAAATATATCCATGCAATGATGATAATGCAACGACTCATACAATTCTACGGAACCAGAAATATTTTTCAATTATGTGGAGTCAGAAATATTTTATAAATTTAACTTTGCTAAGAGCAAATGTTAATACTGTATCAGGTCCAACGGATCTGATAGAGAGCTCTGGAAAAGCCACGATATTGTTATCAAATAATACTAAATTTTGTATCGATGATACTTTATATCATTCAAGCAGAACATATAGAAATCTGCTTAGATCAAAGACATATAACTTTATTAATGTTATATTAAAACTATGAATAATAAAGAGTGTTGAATATCTGTGCATGATTCAGGCCAGAAACTCATTATAGAAAAGCTGTGTGATTTATCATCTGGATTATATCACTGATCAAAAATGGGTTGTATGTGGATATATTCATCCACCAAATAAACCATCTTATTCTAAAGTTGGTTTTGAATCCCCATCATTCAAGGGGGTATATGTGGATATATTTATCCACCAAATAAATCCTTCCATTATTTTATGGTACTGATTGATGCATCTACGTGATGGTCACATGTTTATGTATTATCAAACGTCTCCAGGTAATTACGAGAACTTTATTATTTCAATACAATTACCGATTTCTATATGGGACATTCTATATTACATGTTGATGCATTCTTCTATGACTCACTACCTATCATCGGTATTTACCATTACAACTTGTAATTGGTCATTGAATTACTCACATTTTAAAGATATTTGATTGTGTAGTATATCTCCTTATTTCATCTCTATCATGATCTAAGATAAGAATTCTATATCATTATGAGATTAATATTGATTTTGATTAATCTTCCAGTTAGATCATTTAAACTTCTGATGGTTTATATTATTACACACAATCTGTATATTATTATATAGATTAATTTCCAAATGGAAAGTTTCTTCAGAAAGAGTAAATGAAAAGTTACTCTTATACAAAATAGAGAAGCTAGTTCGGTTTTTTATATATATAAATGTGTCTCATTTCAATCTTTGTATCACTCAAATACGAATGATAATTAATTATCAGATAATTATTAATTTGTTACCCGATATATTAAAGGTAACAAGATTTTATAAGTTGTCATCTCATAAACCCCGGCCGGGTGATTGTTCTTAAAAGAATGATCAAAGTAAATGACAACAAATAAATCATCTGATGCATATCATAAGCTTATGAACCTTTTTGAAAGGTATTGTTATGAGGATCCTAATATAAACAAAACTCGAGTTATAAATAAATCTACTTTTTCTAAATCAACTCTGAAAGAGTTTGATATATTTAATGAGACACAAGTCTATGAAATGACTAAATCTATTGAAAATAGAAGAAATCTCAACATAGATACAAGTATAATGAGATTAAGAAAATTTCTATACAAATCTATGAAATGGCTAAATCCATTGTAATGGAAGAAATCTCAACAGAGATTCAAGTATATTGAAATTGAGAAAATTTCTATAAATCATATGAGAGAAATGTGGAATCATAAAGAGACAATCATTGATGATGTATTTTTATACACAGTAGCACTACTAAAATTATAAATAATAATTATGATATTCATAATATCAATGATTGTATACAAAAGACATGATTGGCCTAAGTGAAAATAAGTAATTCAAGAAGAATTGACCTCATATGCCAAACATAAAGTATTTAGACCAATAGTACTCTAGACTCCTAGAGATGTCAAACTAGTTGGATACTAATGGGTCTTTATACGAAAACGTAATAAGAAAAATGAGATCGTGAGATATGAGGCACGAGTCGTAATACAAGGTTTCTTATAGAAACTTGGTATTCACTATTGATGAATACGATTACGTTCCGAATTTTTAATAAATTTGGCTGCCTTTGAAAGGCTTGAAATGCATCTTCAGATGTAGTAATCATTCATCTATATGATTCACTCAATGCAGATATTTATAATCCTGGAAGGATTTAAAATGCTAGAAGCATGTAAATCAAGATTTCGTAATCTGTATTTGATGAATATATACAAATCCTTATATGGATTAAAAACAATCTGGACAGATGTGGTATAATAATTATATTATATACCCAAGTGTCTTCGCAAAGAAATTAGAATCCGAATTTATTATATTCACAACATATGTTGATGATATGAATTTAATTGGAGCTCCTAGAGAGCTCTTGAAAACTCTTTAATTTTTTGTAAATGAGTTTAAATATGAAAGACATGGGAAAGGAAATATTGTCTCGACCTGAAGGTCGAGCATAAATAAAATGGAATGTTTGTCCATCAATCAGAATATGTTAAAAAGATTCTAAAAAGATTCCATGTGGATATTACTCCATAAAACAAGTCTTTGATTATACTCCCTCCAATCATTTATAATGTTATTTCATTTCATTAAATAAATATATGTATACCCTAGTTTAGCAATATAGAAAATTGCTTTAAAAGAACCTTTATCAGGGGGAGTATATCAAATGAAGTATATTAATTATATTGGGGCATATGTGCATTGTACTCTTTTTTCTTCCAATCGGGTTTTTATCCTATT
Organism: Acer saccharum; assembly: GCA_030490815.1. Lineage (NCBI taxonomy): Eukaryota > Viridiplantae > Streptophyta > Magnoliopsida > Sapindales > Sapindaceae > Acer > Acer saccharum. Next base: position 28,931,735 of record CM059868.1, on the reverse strand, counting down.
GGGTTTTCCTAATAAGGTTTTAATGAGGCAATTCTTTAAGCACACCCAAAAATCTTTTGATTCATGTAGATCATCATACATATTACATTAATCCAATTGATCATCATATATATGTAGTCTTGATAAAAAGGATCATTGTAAATATTACTTTGATCTTGCTAATCATCGTATATATGTTACCTTGATCCATAAAATCATCATAAATATTACTTTGATCCGACAGATTAATGAATATATTTGCTCAGGTTTTTATCCCACTGGGTTTTCCCTAGCAAAGTATAAATGTGTGAAATGTCTTAAAGAAAGCATTAATTATTGTGACATATTTGCATTGTACTATTCTTCCCTTTGATCAGATTTTGTCCCACTGGGTTTTTCTGACAAGATTTTTAACGAGACAATCAGGGGGAGCAAAGTTCAGAACGGACATATGTGCACTATACTCTTTTTCCCTTCGATTAAGTTTTATCCCACTGGGTTTTCCTGACAAGGTTTTTAACGAGATAGTTTTGAGAATATCCAGCACCACAAAATCCAGAAGATCATTATATATATTTTGCTTAGGTTTTATCCCATTAGGTGTTTTCCTAAAAAATTAATACATGTGGTATAAATCCAAGGGGGAGTGTTATAATATATGTGGCTTTTACCACATGTGTTATACACACAAATATCACAACAAAATATCAATCACACAAATATCTTCCCCTGATCCACCCACCGCCTCTCTCTCTCTCACCTGATGCCACCCACTTGTGCACCCTCCTTTGCGTATATATATATGTTTGTCTCTCTTGTAAATTGGTTGTTAGAGAATTTATCCAATATCAATACATGTAATGATCTGATCTCTCTCGCCTCTCTCTTGTCTCTCTCTCACTTTAATATTTGTTTCATATATGTTCTTCATTATTTATTATTCATTTACAACAGAAAGTTTCCTCCGTTGAATATTATAGACAGCTAAATTGTACCATTTCTAGTGGAGTGGAAGCATCAATTTCATGAGGTTTACTCAAACAAACAAAAACAAAAGAAAGAGAATAATTAATGAAAAATAATAAACTCTTCCGTCTTGTCAAAGTTTTTCTATTAAGCACAGAAATACTATTGTATTACAATCGGCGCCTCTTAGGTGGCGTTTGGTTGGTTGGAATGGAATGGAATGAATTCTATTCTCAATGTTTGGTTGGGCATTCCATCCAAAAACCAATGGAATGCCCATTCCATTCCAAACTAAAAAATTTATTCCATAAATACCCTCCTTTATATATAATATATATATTATATTATATTATTATTATATGTATTATATAATATATATATATATATATGTCTGTGTGTGTGTTATATATTATATTATTATATTATTATATATATTATATATATTTATATATATATATATTTATTTTCTTTTATTTTATATTAATATATATATTATTATATTAAATAATATTTAATTATATATATAATATATATTTTTATATTTTATTATTATTATCCAAAATATATATTGTATATTATATGTTATATATTATTATATGATAATTTCCCTATAAGGGAAATTATCATTCTCCCCCCTATAGTTTGCGTATTCTCCAATTTCCACCCTCTAGTTTTAAAATTCTTTAATTTCCCCCCTCCCATGCCTATTTATATATGATGAGATTGGTTGTATTTATACATGAGAGGGGGGAAATTGGAGAATTTTGAAACTAGAGGGGGAAAATTGGAGAATACGGCAAACTATAGGGGGGAGAATGATAATTTCCCTATAATATAAGATATTTATATTATATAATATATAATAATATTTATATTATATATTATTATGTAATATATATATATATATAACAGATATATAATATGTATATTATATATTATAATAATATATAATATTATATACTTTCATATTTTATTATTATTATTCATAATATATCATGTTATTATAATTGTTTTGTAATTAGGGGTATTTTGGTCAAAATACAGTTAATTTCATTCCATTCAGTTGTTAACTAAACAAAATAATGCTGATTCAGATACAAATTCTACAATCCCAACCAAACAAATGAATCAGCTTTCCATTCCTTTCCGTTCCAATTCCCATTCCTATTCCTATTACCATTCCACTATGGTAACCAAACACCACCTTAATGAAAAGCCTTGGATTAATCCAAGAATTATTATTAAAATAATAATCTTTTTCTTTTCTTATTTTACGTCCTTTTATTTCCTTATTTTATAAAATCTAATTACTGTAAATAAAAAGAAACATATAGCCGTTACGTATAAAAACAAATAACAAGAGTTATAATTGTTCAAGGAATCATATAAAGTCAAGTAGTCAACTCTTCTGTGCGTAGCTCTTAAATAAGGATTGAGATCCCCTATCCATCTTATTTGTATTTAACTTTCAATAATCCGTTGACACGTGGCAAACAAGCAAAACAAGGGCTGAGATTAGTTTTCTTTATTTTTTTTCTCTCTCTTTCTACTGATTGCCTAGTTTTCTTCATTTTTTTCTCTCTCCCTCTTCTCACCTAACAAACACGTTTACAATCCTACAATCCCTAACTACTTATTCCTTCTCCCTCTTTCTCTCTTTCTCTTTTCATCTCTATTCAAGCTCTCTTGTTCTAGGATTTCATGTTGCATTTCATGCTTCTTGTTTTGATATTTATTACACGTTATTTCTACATCTAAAAACTGAAAAGTGCCCTACCAAAGTCAATCAAATCTACTTGTAAAAAAATGGATTTTTTTTTTTAATTTTTTGTTATCATTTAATCAAATGAAACTCTTTTTCTCAGTATTTTCTCTGCAACCCATAATAGATAGACCATTGTTTACTTCTCTCTCTCTATGCATTCTTCTGCTATATAATCCAACAAAAAGTTTCAAGTTTTAATGTCTTGAGCTTGTTAATTTTTTTTGTTAACAGAGTCATTAATGGAGTTGAAGTATCACCTAATCCAACACCCACTTCTATAAAATCAAGCTCTCACGTTTCATCATGCAAATTCATTTTTGAAATTTGAACTTCAAAGCTTGAAACTTTTTCCACACTTTTTTTCGTTTTTGTTTTTGTTTTTTTGTTTTTTTTTGTTTTCAAGAATAAGTAATTAATGTCAGCACAAGAAATGTCCCACAACATTGATGTAGAACAAGGCCGATGCCGCTGCCGCTCCTCCGTGACGACGACAATGTTGTTGTCGTGAAATAAGGAGAAAGAGAGAAAAAATAAATAAAGGAAACTAATCTTACCTGACTGGAGTTAGGGACTGTAAAGGTTGTAAAAGGTGAGGGGGGGGGGGGGGGGGGTGTGGGTGGGCGGGGTGGAATTTAGATGAGGGAAAAATATCAGAAGAAAGAGAGAGAAAAGAATAAAGAGAACTAATCTCATTAATGTGTAGAAAGAGAGAAAAAATAAAGAATACTAAGCAATCAGTAGAAAGAGAGAGAAAAAATAAAGAAAACTAATCCCAGCCCTTGTTTTGCTTGTTTGCCACGTGTCAATAGATTATTGAAAGTTGAGCACAAATAAGATGGGTAGGGGATCTCAATCCCTTAAATAACAGTAATGAAAAAAAAAAAAAACTGCATTTGAATATTGAATTCGAGTTTTGTACACTTGAATTTTTGCCATATTTGAATTAGATTTTTGTTTTTAAGTATGAAAGTAGTATTTTTACAAACACCCAAATGATCAACGATATAATTACCATTGATAGAAAATAATAATTATTTAACGGGTATCAGTTCAAGGACATTAACCGAATATTTAAATATATGTGATTATTTTTTATTATTGGTTTCGAAAAGATGTAAAAGCTATAAAGATTATAATAATGGGTGTTTAGAACATGTTGATAAAGTAACAAACATGCTTGGTGTAAGTGATATCAATTTTGTTTTAATAAATTTGACATAAAAATCTAGTCTCATTTGAGAGCTATGAAAGAGAGGGATGAAGATGGAGAAGAGAAACGTGATGATTTGAGCCAACTCAGCATTGTTTGTTTGTTTGTTTTTTTCTTTCTAAGTTCTAACTCTTATGATTTTCTTGATCGATTCAAATTCTTTTTCTTGTATGGTTACTGTAGTATGTTTATTTTTATTTAATTTGTTTTGTAAAATAAGAAAATAAAAGGATAAGCTTTTTCTCTTTTGTAAAATAAGAAAAGAAAAGGATAATTCTTTTAATAACAATCCTTAGATTAATCCAAGGCCTTTCATTAAAAGGTGTCGATTGTAATACAATAAGGGGTGCTGAACAAAAAATTTATATATATAGTGGAATTGGTGAGAAATGTCACATTTTAAAACTTATTTGGTGACAATGTCAGTACTTTAATAAGTTAAGTTTAAAAGGCACCTATTATGGTGAACTACCAAAATTGCCCTCACATAATCATTTATGCTATTCCCTTTGTACTTTTCTCTGTCCACACTTCCAAAAAAAAACTGACAGTAGTGTTAACTCAGTAACGCCCTCTCTCTCTGGAATTTCTTCTTCAACTTATAAAGAACGGACGTGCTTCAGTAAAATAAGGTAAAATTTCTTGAACTTTCTTGTTTTAATTTGTTAACATTTTAATTTGTTCCTTTTCATATGTTTTCCAAGTATTTTGTAAGCCGTAAGCCATTTTTGGATCTCCGAGACTTTGTAAGATTTGTTCCCGAGCCTTTTCATGTTTGATGTGTTCTTACCCGTGACTTTTCATGCCTTACCCGTGACTTTTCATGTGTTCCCTATTCGAGCCTTTTGTAGTATTCCCCGAGCCTTTTCAAGTATTTCCCGAGCCTTTTCAAATCTTTCCCGAGCCTTTTGAAGTATTCCCCAAGGCTTTTCTATATCCTCACCCGAGCCTTTGTGAATGTAATATTTGAATATAGTTTGTACTCCTAGATTTTTATTAATGGTTTGTGATTATTAATTTGACAGCCTCATGAATCGGGTTAGAATAGTAATATCTTATAATGGTCGATGGGAGCAGTTACCTGACGGAAGTCAGAGGTTTGTTGGATTCGATAACCGGGGAATGTATGTGTCAAAGAATATGACTTACGAAGAATTGGTGGCGATCGTACATACTATTGTGAACTATGATGTAAACAAATACAATGTTGATTTGTCATCAATATCAATTGTTCATGGCAGTACGTGTCGCACATTTATAAGGAATGACGACGATGTCCAGTTTATGCTAGGGGAAGATCGAGTGATTCCTCAAGTATGTGTCAGTCTAACTGAACAGATAGCTAAAGATGTGGTAAGGAATGATATTCCTCCTCCTGAAAATGCCCAACAATTAGGATCCTTTAGCGATAGCAACCAAGTGTTCACCCAAAGGAGTGCCAGCGAAGGTGGGGGAAACATGTGTGGTGTCCCACAGGTTGCAGTCAACCATGCAGATACAGCTGAACCTCAATTTGGTGATGTGTTTGGTTGTCGAATTGAGCAGTACAATGAACAGTACGATGCGCTGTACAATTACCCGAACCATGAGGTGGATAATGAGGCAAATAATGAACAGGTTGATGATCTGCAAAATGTGGATGAAGAGCCTGCACAAATGCAAACATGTGGTAGACGTGTACAAGGAGTTAGTGGCACTACACCAGATATGCCTGGGACTTCCGAGGTCCGTTATAATGTGACAACATCTGATTTTGTTAATGCGACAACTTGGGTTATTCCGGGAGCAGATTCATACTCGTTTGGTACTGGTAGAAGTAGCACCTTGGCAGCGCCAGAACCGAGAACCATGATTTATAAAGGTCAATTTTTTTCGAGTAAAAAGGATTTGAAGAGGCTAGTTGGCCATTTTGCGATGCGGCAGAACTTTGAATGGAAGGTGAAAAGGTCCAATAAGACAACTTTACATCTAGTTTGTATCGTTGATGACTGTTCGTGGAAATTTAAAGCGGTGAGGAGAGATGAAGGGACTTACTTTCAAGTCAGAAGTTTTGTTAATGAACACAGTTGTCCCTTGGAGGAGGTTCACCGTCGCCACAGACAAGCCAATGCAGTCACAATTGGAGAAGTCATTGCACCTAGACTTCAACAGCATGATGGTCGTCTCATGCGTCCGAAGGACATAATCGCCGATATGAAAACAATGTATGGCATCCAAATCATGTACAGTAAGGCACATGATGCCCTGCAATATGCATTGTCATTGACCTATAGAACGCATGAAGAAAGTTTCAAAATGCTGCCATCTTTTGCATACGTTATAGAACAGCAAAATCCTGGCACAATCACAGACTTACAGTGCGCAGATGATGGTAAATTCCTCTACTTTTTCATGTCGTTAGGGTCCTCAATTAAAGGTTTTCAAAGGTGTATGCGTCCTGTGATTGCAGTTGATGGTACCCATTTGAAGGGAAGATTCGGGGGTACAATGTTTGTGGCAACTGCACAAGATGGAAATGAACAGGTGTATCCAATTGCTTTTAGGTACAGTGACTCAGAAAACAACCTTTCATGGGAGTGGTTTTTGAAATGCTTGCGAGGTGCCCTTGGTCATATAGATGATCTGGTTTTCATTTCCGATCATCATGCAAGCATTGAAGCAGGGATTTCTAAAGTGTTCCCTTTTGCAACCCATACCATATGTTACTAGCATTTTGGTGAAAATATGAAAAAGCGATTCCACAAAAAGGATGTTGCCGACATAATGGATAACGCTGTTAGGTCGTACAGTGAAATCCAGTATGATCGCCACATGGAGGAGTTACGTAAGCTGCACAAGGGTGCATACGATTATGCCATTGATGCTGGTCCATACAAGTGGTCCCGCGTTCACTGTCCCCAAAGAAGGTATAGGTTGATGACCACAAATGTTGCAAAGTGCATAAACTTATGCCTAAAATTTGCACGACAACTGCCACTGATGACACTGGCAGAGTTCATTCAGAATATGCTACAAAAGTGGTTCCACGATCGTCATGCAAATGCCCGGTCCATGCGTCATCGATTGACCAACGCAGCATATCTTGTGATCCTCAAATGTGTTGAGAAGTGCGGTTATATGACCGTAAATCCAGTTGATTGGAACATATTCTCCGTCAAACACAAGAGAAAACAGTGGACGGTTGACTTAGCCCGGAAGACATGAACATGCTGTTAGGATTATGCTCAATAGCAAGAGTGTAATGTTGTAATTAACAATCTTTTTCATATTAATAAAGAGATTTCTGGTTTAACAAATCGTATAGCATTTATAGTTTATATTATAATTGTCAAAGTAAATAATCATAAGGTCTAAAGACTATGGGAAAAGAAGAATTGTTCGTACATCTGGATATGTATGTGGTAGACACAATTCTTTAGTTAGTCTTGAATAATGTTCACAACTTAAGTTAAAGGTTGGGCACCTTTATCTTGTTAAAGTTGTAGAATTCTTTTGCTAGCATTTGAGTGGGATCAAATGAGATATGATGAGTCTAAAATCATCGGAGTGTCTTCGAGCAAAAGGATCTAGTGCACTGGGTGCATTGAACTGGATCACAATGAAAAGCTTTATCTAGAACCGTCAGTAGATAATAATCTTTTCATTATCAGGACAATCGGAGAGTCTATCTTAATCCTGAGATAAATGATGGACTTATGGTTGCAAGTGATATCATTTGAGTTATCAATGAGTACGATTATATCGCATAGTCTATCCTCGATAGTTTGGTGATATTCATTAGTTAATCGATAGAGGACTTCATTTATAGATATGGACATCGTGGCTCCATTTAATAAAATGAGAGTATAATATTATCATATGGATGTTTTGAGGTAATTGGATATTAAATCTCAACGTTGAGTTTTCGATAGTGTCTATTGAAAACATGGCTTCTGGACAAGTCAAAATATCCAAGTTCAAAACGTGGTCATATGAGTAAATATGGTAACTTGGAGAGTTATAGGCGGTCTATGAACTCTTGGCGATTACTGATATTAATCACGAGGATACACTATCTCCAATATGATTGTCTAGGGTATGAATGAGGAGCATCTTCCTTTTCTATCTTTATTTAAGAGTTCAGTTTTAGCTCTTTAGTGGAATGAGTTAAAATTAATGGATCGGACCTAAGTGAATCATTTGTTGATTGTGATTAGGTTATGTCTATTGAAGCTTAAATTTAGATGGCCCGCCAAGATCCCCAATCCACACGGACTTGCATGGATCACTTGATATATTCTACCGGACCAATTTAAGGGTCCATCTAGAATTGCATTTAATATATTAAGAATATAATTTGCACATTATTTAAGTAATGGGCTGCTCAATTATATTAATATATTAATGAAAGACATGTGGGCTTGTTTCTTTTAGTAAGAATGGGTCTGGTTCACATGTGGGCTTTTTATTTAAAGTCCAATGGATTAAATGAAATAAGAAAATAATATTAGGCCCAATCTTATACAAGTGGGGCGGCAAGGTTAATGTTTTAACCTAAAATATTATTTTGTTTCATTTGTTTTAATTAAATAAGAATGAATTAATTTATTGATTAATTGTTTAATTAAAGAAACAAATCTTTCCTAAAAGTAAAAGACTTGTTTGATAAGGAAATAAATAAATTAGTTTTATTTATTTAATCAAATAAGGAGTCTTTTTATTTAGTCAAAATAAAAGAATAAAAATTAATGAGTTGGATTAGGGTTTGAAGTCTTAAAAGACATGTGTATTTGGGTGCAACACAACTCCTCTTTTGTAGAGGAAAATTGTGGCAACCCTAGTAGTATCACATGAAGAATTCGGCCACCCTAAAGGAAAGAAGGAAGAAAATTTGGCCACCTATATAAGTGCTCTTATAGATTTCGGCCAACTATAATGCTTGGTGCTTGAGATTTTATTTTTTCTTCTTCTTCTTAATTCATAGAGAGTTTTTATTCTAAAAAGACAAAAAGGAGTGTTAGATTATTCTTTGATAGTATACTATTGCTTAATCATCAATAAGCTTGTGTATACGATATCGATCTAGGTTCACGCGAGTTTCGATCATTAGATTGAGAACTCAAAAGTGACCGGAATAATCTTAGACATTCTTTTGATTGTTTTGTGACTAACAAAGAAAAGAAAAGTTTTGTTTGGTCCATTCACAGGTTTGCAATTCAAAGAAAAGGGAGACCACGCTCCTAGGTGATCCACGTTCGTGCTTGGATTGAAGGTCTTGCGGATTACCATCGACGTAAGTCAATCGGATCACGCGACAAAAGGTAATCTACTTTTTGTTAATGTATATGCATGTTTATTGATTAAAAGGGTTTAAGGTTCATAAAGAAATTTTTTTTTAAAAGTCACTAAATCTAATTTTAGTATCGCTTCCGCTGCGTGTACTACTTTTGGTATTTTTTTTTCCCTACACATGCAACAAATTCCAAATGGACTTTTCACACGCACTTGTAGCGGCAAGGTACATGACTCTGTCCAGTTAACACTTTATATTACCCAAACGTGAATCTCACTATTTTCATTGTTGTAGGGAGCGGAACTTGGATTTCACATATTTGTGTGCGGACTACTACAAGAGGGAGACACTTATTGATGCATACTCGGTTCCTATTATGCCTGTTGGTCATCCTTCTTCATGGGTTGTGCCATCCGACATTGCACAGCGGTTGGTTTTAAATCCAAAGACAAAGAGACAATTAGGTCGCCCGATGGAGGGTCGACATCCCTCATCTTCGGAGAGGACAACCACACAGTCTTGTAGGAGGTGTGGACAACCAGGACATAATAGCAAGAGGTGTTCTAACCCGCCTATGGTTAATGAAGGTCCTAGTAGAATTGTTCTTGAATAATACCGTCGCAGGTGCAGCATCTGCCATGAAACTGGACACAACAAACAAACGTGCCTTCAGAAGGACTCTGCCGTGGAATGAAAGGAGCCTTACAAGAGGAAGACGAATTGCCACCCTTGGTTCTTATGCTTTTATGTAGAACTAATCTGATTGATTTTATGTTTGAATTTCCTTTGTTATACTGTCATACTGGATCCTTTGTTATGCTCTTATGCTTTTATGCTTCCATGAAATATCTCTTCCTAATCACCCTTCAAATTGTCTCTTCCCAACTCATACCCTCCTTATATCGCTCCACCTGTGTTTATTGTTCCCACACATGATTTGTTGGGAAGGATCCCAGAAAGATCATATCCATATCAAAACTTCTGAGATGTTATTGAAATAAGGATATTTGGCAGACTGACACCCAACATCGTTCAGACTTTGGGAACCATGCTCGATACAGTTGTTTTATGAGGAACATGTCCCTAAGTTGATGTCTTCCAACATCGTTCAGACTTTGGAAACCATGCTCGATACAGTTGTTTTATGAGGAACATGTCCCCAAGTTGATGTCTTCTAACATCATTCAAACTTTGGGAACCATGCTCAATATAGTTGTATTATGAGGAACATGTCCCCAAGTTGATGTCTTCTAACATTGTTCAGAATTTGGGAACCATGCTCGATACAGTTGTTTTATGAGGAACATGTCTCCAAGTTTATGTCTTCCAACATCGTTTAGACTTTGGGAACCATACTCGATATAGTTGTTTTATGAGGAACATGTCCCCATGTTGATGTCTTCCAACATCGTTCAATTTCAGTTCAGACTTTGTTAATGTGGGAAGGCTTGAGGAACATGTCTCCAACTTATGCTTTTATGTTAAACTATTCTAATTAATTTTGTGTTCCGAAATTGATTTGAATTTAGTTCTTAAAATTAATCGTGTTGTTTAAATCGTGTTGGAGTTGAATGACTTATTCACTTAATAGTTGAATCGTGCGTGCTGGAATTGAATAAATTTAATTGAATAATTGAAACAAAAAATAAATATGTTATGTACATCAACTGTATAACAGAGAACAACCCATAAATACATCAGCTACACAGCACTGTTATGTAGCGAGTTGCAATAAACCTCCACAGCCATCTTCTCCCTGATGGTGCCCATATCCTCTTCCGTCCAGTCAAACTCCTTCCTATTTGCCAGCAAGTACTTTGCCAATCTCAAAGTATGGGCACCACAGTTACTGTTGTAAATCACCAAATGAACAACCATTAGACTGGAATTTTATTAAAACCTAATGGGATAGAATAAAATCTTGAAACAGTGATACCCCTGCTGTTGTTGGGGCACCCCATGTCTTCCGTCTAGGATGCTCATCCGAAAGGGACTCTTCAACAATTTGTACGTCACATTATACACCCTTCTGCTATCGTGAAACCGGACCTGATGCAACATCGACGGAATAAACCAACGTAGGCACGCGACCTACTTAAGCCTGTAGTCCCATGTAACCTCCTGTCTGAACGGGTCTAACAGGTAGATCTTCCCCTCCCTGAGACTGACGCTGGCCAGTACCCAATGCACCCGTCCAAGGTTGCAAGGCATTAGAACCTGTACGCGTTTCAACATAGTCTTATGTGTCGGAAATTAAAACATAATATATATTACATTTTGCCAGCATGTAATTGGAACCCTTACATAATCAACCTCGTGCCATGGCCGGGTTCCGATCGAGAGAATTCCTCGGACCATCTTCAGGTTGTCATTGGGCCACGTGTGTTTCAGCAACTTCCAGTCAACTGGGGGTTTGCCCACAACTCCACGGCCGAATATGTGCTGCCACTGAATGTCTAAGTATGACTGTACATAGGAAAATAACTGCAGCATTAGGTAACACATCAATGCACAAATGAAAACCTTTCAGTACAGAAACTTACATAGAATTGTGAATCCAGTAAGTTGACCCTCTGACTGTAGACATCGGGGTATGCTTGCTGATGCTTCTATAGAATCTTCGAGTACGTGTCGATGTGCTGACAATGTAAACATTTTATATTATTAGGAATCAACCATTACTCATACAAACTTATACAGACAATTAAAGTAATTAACATACCGATTCCTCCAACTCCATGAAGTTGGTTTGCAACCATTGGAACCAAGCTACGCCAACTGGTAAAGGTAGATCCACATCACGTCTGCATAATTGTTGAACAAGTTAGACAACCAAGTAATAATAATAAAATATTGTAAAATGAACGCGTATACTTACGTTTCCCCTGTCACGTTCCTCTTGTAGGCTTTGTACGCTGCAATGTGGTCGGGATCTAACAAATCGTGGGGATTGAATACATGCGCCAATGTCACTGGCCTTGTCCTCGGTTTCTTCGGTCGACAAGGGTCTGTGTATGGGGACATCAGCATCCAACCTGGCCTGCGAACACGCGGTACTGTAGGGGGAGTACGGTCCCGACCATTGAGATCCACTGGGGGGTGCGGTATGAGGAGGGACTCTGCCTCTGTTGATTGCTTTGAGGATAGACCCGATGTGAGGAGAAACTCTCCCTCCGTATATCCGTATGAAGAGGGGGGTGCACTGTCTGGATGAACTCGCCTTCCGTGCATTGCTTTGAGGATGGCTGCAATGTGAGGAGGAACTCTCCTTCCGTGTATGGGTATGAGGAGGGGTGCGCTGTATGGATGAACTCTCCCTCCGTGTATCGCTCTGAGGAATGGGGGAGGGGCTGCGTTGGGATCACTTCAAGGGTCGCACTGCACTGGGGTTGACGACCGGAGGTGGGGTGCGCTGTAAGGATGAACTCTGTCCCAGTGGTAGCTTTGATCCACCAGGTGCCACCCATGAAACCAGTGCTGTCTTTGTATGGACAGTGCTGTCAAGTAAAATCGGAGGAGGTACCTGCTCCAATACTGCTATCTCTGTACCATCGAGTACCTCCTCTCGTTTTGTCACACCTTGACCCCGCTGATCGGATACTGTGTCCATAGTATGACCCTCCGTAGTAGGTGGCTACCTATGTCTGCTCCCTGGGTCTGTCCTATCCTGACCAGTACCTGTCCTGCCTGTGGGACTAAAGTCTCTGTGATGGTCATTGAATGGTGGGTCATTGAATGGTGGACCATTCATACGGGACTGCGGCGTCGGACCCTGTAGCACCTGGATCATATCTAGCAACTTCTTATTCTGCGTATCTCGCGTCTCATCACTCTTTTTGACAGCAGCCATCGCATCCTCCCGTAAAGATCGGACTGCATCCATCACTTCAGCGATTTTATGGTCCCAGCCTTGAAAGGATTTCGCATTCTGTTAGTACTAAAACCGTTCAGTCGATTGAAATTAAATAATACGGTTTTAATTTTTTTACGCACCTGTGGATCACCTTCTTGTGAATCACCTCCAGGTCGAGGCTGTTTAGGCAATGTGGATGGTACCGGGCTACACCTCCGGGGACTCTCACTGCGACCCTCTAGGTCTGAATCACCTCCAGGTCTAGGCTGTCTGGGAAAAGTGAATCATACCCGCCTACGCCCATTGCCACCCTCAAGTTCTGAACCCTCCATATCAGTAGGTCCAGAATACGAAGCCTCCATATCATTGCGTCTGGAAAACAGACCCTCCGTATCACTGGGTCTGGAAAACAGACCCTCCGTATCATTGGGTCTTGCAGTCCTATGTCATTCCAGATCCGGGAGGTGACCAGGTTTATCAGGGGCATCGGCATCATACAGACTGCCTCCTAGGTCTATGCCTTCATAGCACCGTTGAGCCCTCTCCCCAGACATCGGCACCAATTCAGGCCATGTGCACATCTGAAATCGGAGTTAAATAGTTGTCATTGTATACATACTAATAACTATCAACATTAACAACATCAACACTTACCCTTTTTGTAAAAACAGCATCCAGCTTTTTCGCCCAAGGGCGCTGACTCAATTCCCATTTCAGAATGCGTGAGGGGGGGGGGGGGGGGGGGGGGGGGGGGGGGGGGTGTGTGGGGTGTTAAGCTAGATTACCCGACGAGTCCCACATTTAGTATTGCCAAGCTCGGGGATAACCTCAAAGGCAAATATTTGCGTAATAGAAAAGTACGATAAGAAGTAAATACAACAGTCATATAAAATAAACTAGAATTACAGTACGGAATCAAATTCAAAATTCTCACCAACAATGCATACGGTAGACCGTATATGTTGTACGTCAACTCGATGCTCTGTACATCAACGTCCTCGCCCTTTTCTTACCGTTTTTCTGCCAACCGCCGCCGTGGACCATCTAACGCCCGCTTGAAACCAGAAATAGACCGTCTATACATGTGTGCGCCCCACGGGAACGCATCAAAAGCGTCCAGGTCCTCAACTAGGCGAAACTGCCATTCTGGAACTTTATCTCTCTTGTCGAACCCCATTGATATCCAGTTCAGCATAAACAATAAGGCAAGTTTCACCGCATCGTACTACTCTTGAAAAATACCAATTCGCAGCACCGCTCTCAACTTTTCAATCTCGACTTCTTGACCTCGAAAGTACAGCTCGTGTATGCCATTCTCTACCATATCATACCTCGTCGTGTCAAGATCGACTCCAAACTTTAAACCGGTGATTAGACAGAACTCAACCTTCGAGAACCGGACAGTATGCTTACCTAACAAAAATCTTATCTCGTTTTCTGGCCCATCATGATGCAACTCGCGCAAAAGTAACCGATGGACAATCCCACCCGAAAAATTATTCTCACGATGCATCTGAAGGAAATGACCAAAACACGACTCAGTATACCGACGTCAGTCTTCGATCTTCAGATCTTCAGATCTTCAAGTACACTGTTAAGTGCGTTGTCAATATATTTAAGGTCATCGAAATGGTCATGGCGAGTAATTTTTGCCTTGAACCAATCTGCCTATGGGGTTTTTAAAGGGTAATTCCTCATCTGCATATTCACAGAAAAAAAACATATAAGTTCATGAAAAGGCTCGAACAAAAAGACTGGACCACTGAATTAAAAGTCACGGGAAGTGTATCAAAAGTCACGGAAGTGTATCAAAAGTCATGGGAAGTGTTTCAAAAGTCACGGGAAGTGTTTTAAAAGTCACGGGACACTTATCAAAAGTCACGGGACACTATACAAAATTCACAGGACACTTATCAAAAGTCACGGCAACAGTTCAAAAAGTCACGGAAACCTAGAAATTCATCGTCTTCAAAACAACTTTTTTTCTTAAACTAAAACCCTAACCTAACCTCATCATACAAACATAATCAACAACAATACAAATCCAACCTAATCTACATGATGAGTATGACATCAAATATCAAAACACATGAAATTATCAACATCAAAAACGCGTCGGAAACAAGAACTAACCATTGTCTTTTGAGATCGCCGGTGACTTCTCGTCGATGCCATTTCTGTTGCGCCGTCACTAGTTTTACACCGTACGATTACTGTAGCGTCATCGCTGGTGGTTCGCCGTACACTTTCCGTCAACTTTAGGGTTGTTGTACCGTCGGTTCTTCTCTCTCAAACTTTTTCTCTCACCGTTTGAAAAATACACAAACAGACAAATAAGGGTATTTTTGTCTGGTCACCCAAATTGGTGCCTTTTAAACTTAGATTAGTAAAGTGGTGATAGTTTTCCAAAAAGCGCCCCAAATAGTGACATTTAAATTTTGAAACCTATATATATATGGGCGAAGCTAGCATTTTGGTTTCGGGGGCAAGAAAAATATACTAATATTTAAAAACTAAGTTATTAAAAAAATCAAATGTAAGAATATGGCCCTTTCCTACATGAGTTAAAAAAGCACAATTCTTGAATTTCTGACAGGGTTACGGGCAACAGAGAAAAAGAAAGAGAAACCCTTTTCCTTTGTCTTTCTTTTGTTGACGCTGCACTCTTTCCCGTCGTCCATCGGCGCCACATCCTTGGCAATTTTTCTCTCATTGACTACGCCGCTTGGAGAGAAGCGAACATTCTCTTGTCAAAGATGCTGCAACTTCGGTTATGTGGTTTTCGATCTAAGGTGAGTTCTTACCTAAACCAACATTTAATCACTTTTTTTCTTTTTCTTTTTTTTTTTCTTTTCTTTTTTTTTTAAGAGAAAAAAAGTAGGTTCTGTGTTTGATTTTGATTTGTAAATTGAAAAAATTACGGTTTAGAACTGTCAAAATTGTATTAATTTTTCTAAGTAATGTGTAAGAGGGAAAAAAAAAAAAATTTGTCAATCTTATGCTAATATGCTGCTCAAATGAATACCCGAAAGTTTGAATTTTCTTTTAGCCTTTTGTTTGGTAGGATCAAAGTCATAGAGAGCTTGATATCATATATGTACAGCCGCTTGCAAACTATATTCAATTTTATTGAAAATCGTTTTGCATTCTATAAATTAAATTTCAAAACATCTGAATTACAAAAGGGTCGAGTTACATTTCTTGATAAGTGTTTCTAATTTTTCAAATAGTGTTAATTTGGTGAAATAAATTTGAAACCGTAGAAGTTCTCAATTAAGGTCTTGCAATGTTACCAGGTCTTTCTCTGCAATTTGGTGAAATAGCTAGTGATCATGATAGCTAGCGAAACATATATATGGAACACAGGACCGCATAATTATGCAACTGTGGTGAATAATTGAGCAATTGCAGGAAAAGTTGTTTGAAGCAATTTGACAGTGAACTATAATTTAGGATTGTGTTTGATTTTGGTTTTCAGGATGGTTGGATAAGATTATAGTGAATTTGTGGCGATGATACAAAAAAGGTAATGGCAAATTGGATAACTTGACATCAATTGACATGTAACTCAAAATACAACAGGCATGTAACTTGGATTTCAACTGGCATTTAAATTAAAAAGTACTAATGTTTCAGTTCATTCGGCTACAATTGACATGTAATTTGAAACTCAACTAGCATGTAGCTTTAATCTCAACTGGCATGTAACTTGGATACGACCGTCATGTCATGTAACTTCAAACTGGTATGTAACTTGACTTAAATGACATACGACTGACGCGTAACTTGAATTTAATTGGCATGTAATTTGAAATCAATTGGAATATAACTTCAAACTCAACTGGTATGAAAGTTGAAACTCAACTAGCATGTAACTTTAATCTCAACTAGCATATAAATTCAAACGTAATCAAAATTAAGTTTCAAAAAAAAAAAAAATTACACTACGATGACATAACAGTATCCATACATATAAGGAATCAAACATCATACAATATCCATGCGAAACCAACTTGCTTCCTAACTTATACCACCTAACTACCGTTACCGCTGGACATCTTGTTTTTTTTTTTTTGAAAAGTATCTCCATATTTGTTTTCACTAGTGCTGTTTATGTGGTCAGTTTGGTTTAGTGGATGGTGCAATTCTTTATTGTTTGGGCTGAGGATTCGGGTAATTCCGTCGGTTCTGACCGGGTGGTCTGCAAGTTGTCACTAGAAGAAAAAGTGATATTTACGAGTTATAAAAAATATCACAAAAACCTTTTTACGGCATTAATTTAATAAAATGTCATTACGAAGGAAGTCGTAAAAAAATGCTAATCTATTACAGCATATCACAAATATCGCAAAAAATGCCATATAAGATATGTGTTGGAGTAGTCAAAAAATACCACAAAACATATATTATGTCTTGGAGAAACTGTTACACGTGAAAAGCTATTTGAAATAAATAAAATTGAAACATGTTATTCCAATCAAAAACTAATATAATATCGAATTGAATATTTAAAATGTAGCATTAAATTTTTTTAAAGTCTATTATCAATAACATATTACAAAATCTACTACCATAAAACATGCTAAACCCTAAATGAAGATAACATAGTGTATTTAGGTCACGCAATAAAGCTTCCAATTAAATGACCAAGAATATGAAACTTGAAGGTTGGACGGATCGACATGTATCCTCCACAATCACAGGCGTCACCGCAATCTTCCAAAATAATATAATAGTGACGTTTGTTTCTCTGTAGGCAACTGTGACATCTTCAATTATTAACATGACATCTTTAATTATTAACACTATGGAATTTCCAATTATATAATATGGAGATACAGTAACAAAAAATTATAAAGCAATTACGATAGAAAGCAGTAGTTCGAGAATCTACCTCCAATAGCAGTAGGGCAAGTTTACAAGTTAACCAGGCATTTGCACACTCTATTGACGGATTAGATGATACCTACTTCTCTAATAACAAAGGATCCAGACCTTGCTCTTCTACAATTTGCTTTACAGTATCAAGAGCAGCTCCCACCTGCAAAAAGAATGTAATTTGACATGACAATTCAAGACAATATACCACACAAGCGACTCAAAACAAATTAAATATGCTCTACAAGTCTAGATCATCTTCCAGAATGTCAATGTCCCACTACATGAGACGAGGTATCATGCTATGAGGGGTAATCATGAGAAGAATATATTCTTCTTTTAATAGAGTCATGTGACAATTATTAACTGGGAGAAACTATCCCTGCAAGACCCTAAAGAGCAAGCTTACCACTAACTCAAAGATCAACCAAATATTTTCTTATATGAGTACCGCAAAGTTTAGATCCCGTGCATACTTTGAAGAAGCAAAAACAACTATATCAAGAACATTTCACACAATAACTAAGAATTTACTATAAAGATTGGGAAATATTCTTAAGAAGAAAAACTGATAAGCTAGTAAATCAAGTTCGAGCATAATTGAAAAAAACATCTTTTTTATTACACGTCAACACAACGCAATTGATGGTAGTTAAGAAAAATGAATGGAAAGAGAATGGGAAAATATACGTAAATTGACCTAATACTTACAGAAAGTGTGTTTCCATAAGTCTTGTCCGTAATGGATTCAGGTGCAGGTTGGCCACTGCTGTAATTAAACTGAAAATATGAATACATGTGCAGTGTCTAGTATGAACACATCATTGTGGTTCAAGGATGATCGAGAAAAAGGCACCTGGTTAGAATCCACAGATCATATCAATCTATAGCTAGGCATAGAGAATATTATAATTAATAGTAAATGTTTGTCAACGAAAGTAGAACTGAATGATAAAAGATATCATCATCAAGACTGGAAATGCATGACATGAAATTATCCTGCACGCACACAAATTTATCTACATTTCAGATCGTTTTTATAACTTTAAATACAACTTACTTCTTTAACATGAACAACATGGTCTCCCTTGCATGTTAAGAAACTGATTTTGTATGTTTCACTATTTGATTTCCTTGATTGCGAAGAATATATTCCTTCAACAGGTATAATACAAGGTCAAAAGTACGACAAGAATATCTCTGTTTCTTGGCCAAGAACTTCCCTATATTGCACAGCACAGGAGCCAAGAGCTGCATCTAATTCAAGTGCTTTATCAGATGCCAATGCAGAGTCCACCTGCCAATACAGTAAGCAACCTCAAAAAACTCGAAACAATAAGATATCAAATGTCAAATCCATTTGACCCAAATTTCACGCCAAATAACTCTCTACATAGAAACCAAAATCACCCCATTAGATTAGATCAAAAAATACCTTGTTAGCTTCATTTCCTAGCCAATAATGTATATCACGCTGAGGAGGGCCACTTTTAAGCAAAACAGTCTGTCTCACATAGCAAACAATAGATGTAGTTATAACTTAAAAGTGCATTTTATAGAGACTCTAATATCTCCTAATACGTAAAATTCAGGTCACGAAATCTACAAAATCAGATGGGTTAACTGATTATTTGATTAATCAATATGATCATAAAAGCCATTGAATTCTATATTACTAGTGGTTAACCAGAAAACCACTAACATCAACTCCCCCTAAAATCTCAAAAGGTTACCAGATATAACTGACAAGAAAGGATATAAAAAGACATGATAAATGTTGCTTTCATTATTTCCATTCCCCTAGTTTATAAATTTAAAGCATGTTAAAGATGACCACCAAAATTATCAATTAACAAAGAACAGGACATCACTTATCCAAAGTATAAATAGAAGTCTTACTTGCCAACCAGAATTTTACCGACACAATTCCCTCTTTACAAGATTTTGTTTATCACTTGGAGCATATATAATAGAGGTGACGATAAGCTTCAAATTACGAATCTAGGTCTCAATTATGTGAGCAAGTAAATGAGAGAAAATGAGTTGCAATGGGAAAAATTATCCAATTAACGGAAACGATAATTGTCCAATGAAATTATGAAAGGCAAAGCAAAGAGATGGAGTGTTTGCAACAAGTCACTTTCGTGACGTCACGGTCGTCGTCGGATGAGTCTTGAAGATCATCGACTTCTTCAATCTGCAATTCCTCGAACTCGAGCTCTCAAATCTGCTCAATCTGGTGCCCCTCTGATTCCAGTATTCTGTAATGATTAGGAAATTTAGGGATAAAATTAGGGATTTAGTGAATGTCCATAATAAATAGCTTGTGTCTGTTGTAGGGAATTATCCCCCTAAGAGTCTATGATAGTTATTGTGAGTCAACTATAGGGAATTATTTCCCAAGTCCTATTTGAGTCTTTTTACAATTGCTTACAATTTCCTTTAAATATGTGTCTGGAACAATCATTTGGAAGAATGAAATATTACAATCATTTCTCAACTAAATTCTATTCTCTCTCTAACAAATTCTCTCTCTCGATCTCTCTAATATTCTGATCTATTTCTCTCTCATCTCAACCTTATCTTCAATCCTTCTTCAATGTTCTTCAAATCTGTTCTTCATTCTACTTTCCAGTAATTTCATAAATCTGCAAAAAACAACAAACTCATCAGAAATTAATCTCAAAATGCCTAGGGCATGACAAATGGTATCAGAGCATCTTTCTTGCAATCTGTGGGATTATATCTGAACTTTTTTTTTAATTGGTTCTTCTCCAGCTTCTTCTAATCTTCACTGTCCAGATTTCTCTCTCTGAGATCTTATTCTTTTTTCTTCTCTTCAATCTGTTCTAACTTCTTCTCCGGTATTCATCAAATCCAGCAATATTCTCCCACAAACCTGCAGATATAGAGCCAATTTTATCACACAAAACACCACCATATCACAATTCAATTTCACTCATCAGAAAACTCAACAAGAAATTCAAGTGAGCAACAAAACAGAGGCAAGTTCACATTCAACCAGAAATGTATCCCATCATATTACTGGCTCAAGCGGAAATGAAGGCTAGATGGGATAAGAATTTGTGTTATAACTGTGATGACGTATATTCTTTTGAGCATCGATGCTAAAATACAGCTTTACATGCTCAAAGATTAGGAAGAAGGTGATGAAGAGGAAGTAGAAAATACAGAAATCGTGTTTGATAGTGCAGAGGAACTTATAGAGGTTCCAGATCCAGAACCAACACCTATCAAGGCAAATTCTGGCTCAGATCTAGTTTCTCCTATGCTAAACCTTCATGAGCTTGAAGGAGTCAAACCTGAACCTGAAACCAAGCTCTTGGTGAAGGAGATCAAGCCTCCTGACTCAACTATTTTCATTGGACTATCCCAACTACAAGAGGTACTAGCTGAGGCACCAATTGATGCCAAGGAAACAAAATCCTGGCCTAAACCAACCCCTAACCCGAATCCATACACCCCATCGATTAAACTACCTATTCAGATTCAACCTACCTAATCATTTAACCAATCTACCAAAACTATTAACCTAAACACAGATCCAACACCAAATCTGCCAACACTACCCTACCCAAACCGAGGAGCCATAATCACCCCTCCTAACCAGAACCTACCAACTCTCAGCTATCCAAACCTAAATACCCTAGCTAATCATACCCAATCGTCATAAACTAGCAACCAAAACATAGAAGCTTTCCTAGATGCTAACAGACCCAAACCATGGCCCAACAAACCATCTATAAACACTAACCCCAACTGACCCAATCCATGGCCAAATAAGCTACCAAAACTCACCTATGTCATCAGACCCAAACCTTGGCCAGATGAACCACCTATATACACTGTCCCCAAGCCAAGAAATAGGTCAAAAGAGACGAAGGAAATCAGAGAGGTTAGGACTCAACCTACAATGGTTCTGAACCGATATTTACAACAAGTTAAGGAAGGGAAAGCTTACCAGTTCCAGCTCTTGGTCGAATCGGAATCAGATGACCAAGCTATAAACCTCTCCAATGGCCGCCAAGGTTCGGATTCTAGACTTTCAGTGGCCAGCCGTGCTCTGAATCGGTTCCAAAACCGAGTGCTCACCGTGGCTCAGCTCAGCTCAGCTCCCGGTCATGGTAATAGCGATCCTACGGCACCTTCTTGAGTTCAATCCAGGTGATCTACATTCAAAAGAGGATGAGGGAAGGTTAGATTTCGATTGTAACGGAGATTTTGGCCATTTAGACCATCTCCAACCCTGCACCAAATCCCTCTTTATCTCCAAGTTGGTGCGAAATCCACGCAAAAACGAGCTCCAACCCACCTGCAAAACCCTCGCCATCTGAGGAAGATGAACAGTGCCGCACAATATATTACGAGGCACTGTTCATCCAGCGCAAACACTGTGCACTTATTGTTTTTTTTTTTTTTGATCCCTCAATTTTTATATAATCACGTTTTGACCCTATTATTAAAAATATATTCTGATTATATCCTTTATTAAAAGGTTTTGTGTATTCACAATTTTACCCTAATGAATTAAATTTATTCCAATTTGGTCCTTTTTATTATTTAATGATTTTTTTAATTTAATTATTATTGATATTAACATTTATAATATATTCCAATTTGGTCCTTTTTTATTATTTAATGATTTTTTTAATTTAATTATTATTGATATTAACATTTATAATAAACTAAAATGAAGTGTATAATTACAAAATTTAAATGCCTTTTTTTTTTTAATAAATCACTTCATTCCTACATTAATTCACGAAGCAAAATACATTAATTGATAAGAACATTAAAAACGAAATACAAACTTCATAGTGATAAAATAAATTACCACTAATTGGAATACACTTAAATTAAGGAAAAATACAACATAAATTATAACAACGATTTAGTAGTCTAGAAGACCATTTCCAGATCGTTCGATATTATTGAAAAAATCACCCAAAGACCCAGATGAACTACCGGATCCATGGCCTTGTTGCCGAGCATGTTTTGCCATGATTTTTAATTGTTGTTGATTCACAAACTCGCGCTTCCTTGGATCAGTTATGGAATCCAAATCCATCATTACAATTTTGGTTTCCCGCAGCTCCAATTTTCTCTCCAAAATATCGTTAGTTCTTTGCCTCTCCTGATTGTTTTTTTCAAAAACTTCCACGAGTTTATCTTGTCCTTCTGTAAAAGTGGAAACAATTGTTGAATTTTCTTCCGTAGCCCTCTTTTTCAGTTTTGCTTTCTTCACCCCAATGGGCCTTTGAGATGAACTACCCCCGCCGTCATCACTACCTATATTCAAAGAAAATGAAGATAGCCCGGGAGATGCAGTTGTTGGAGACTCTGGAGTTAGAGAGTCTTCTTGTGATGACACATTATGAGCACGTGGCCTTCGTAATGTTGATGTTACACTATCATTATCTGAAAATTTCTGCATATCCTTAAGAATGGGCCACACATGGTCAAACTTGAAACCCTTTTTGTATTTCTTATCTTGGGCAAATAAGACTTTTGCCCGGTTCATCTGTAAAATGATACAAATAAATTTATTGTTCAAATTTAATATTAAATATAATTTCTCTACAACTTTAATTTTTACAAATACTCACCATATCAACTTCAGAGGCACCACTAGGATTCAGAGTTTCGATCTGTCGTAGGCATGACTGCATTTTCCCAACTGCGGTAAGGATAGTCGACATCCGAGACTGCAACTTTGCCTGGTACGATTTTCTATCATATAATCTGGTCTGGTGTTGTTGTATTCAGCCTCAATTTGAGCCCAGAACATATCCATGGATTGGTAAATGAATATGATCGGGTTTTGAGAAACATCAAGATATACATGACACAGTTGCATGTCTTCTGCATGTGTGTATGAAGAACTTCGGCGTGTAGACATTTTTTGGAAAAAGTGATTTGAAGGGAAAATTGATTTGAAGAGATAAGTGATTCGAAGGGGTAAGAGATTTGAAGGTATAAGTTTCATTTAGTGTGGGTTGATATTTATAGAAACTAGGAGGCACTATTTTCAGATTTAATCCTACGGTTGAAAAGGTGAGGAAATCCATCCATCGGTTGGATTTGATGATGAGTAGATTTCTTATCTTTGGATTTTGGGAAAGGTGAAGATAAGAATAATTTTTGAGATTTAATCCTCCGGTTTTGGTAGTGATGCAATCCATCCAATGGTTGGCATTAAAAGCCCAGATATCTTATCTTGATGTTTTGGGAAAAGTGAAGAACAGTTTTGTAGAAAGTTTAGAGTGGGCCCCACAATGAGTACTAGATGTCTAGGTTCAATGAGTCTGGTTCACGAGTTGGATTTTTTGAATTAAAGCGTTTTTGTCCGTATCTACTTTTTCCACATGGGCTTGCAGCTATTGTCAGCCACGTTCTGAGTTGTAACCAGCTGGATACAGATGTCATCCACTCGCCCTTCTAAAAGCACGTGTATCACAAGCCCTATCGAAAATATAAAAATTACGGCCATAATTAATGAAAATTTCCAAAAAAAAGGCAAATTTGAGATAAATGCGGAAACAAATGAAACTAACAATTCTAAGCAAGCCATAATTGACGAAAGTCAATCCGGACTTGGAAAACTCAACGTATTGCAAAAATAAAACTTTCCTAAAATGGCAAAAACGGCAAATTCGGAGCCTAAACGATGGAATTTGGCCACAAAAAGGCCATGCCTCACTGCATGCAGTGACTATTAAATATCTTGACAATTCGTTTAATCAGTGAAAGTTTCACGCCATTCTAACTCCAACATTCTTAGCAAGGTCATTCCAACCGTTGGATTTTTTGAATTAAAGTGTTTTTGTCTGTATCTACTTTTTCCACGTGGGCTTGCAGCTATTGTCGGCCACATACTTAGCTGTTAACCAGCTAGATATAACTTTCATCCATTCCCACGTTTTGAGTTGTAACCAGCTGGATACAGCTTTCATCCACTCCCACGATTTGAGTTGTAACCAGTTGGATACAGCTTTCATCCACTCCCACGTTTTGAGTTTCAACCAGCTGGATACAGCTTTCATCCACTCCCATGATTTGAGTTGTAACCAGCTGGATACAGCTTTCATCCACTCCCACGATTTGAGTTGTAACCAGCTGGGTACAAAGATAAATAGCCTAGACCAAAGTCTGTAAAAACTCATTCAATTCAACACCAAGCAAAAATGAATTTCGATATCAGAGGTCCATCTAATTTCTCATCTTCATCTTCATCTTCCAACGATGAGGAAGAGCAACTTCTAGCAAATCTTGAACAGATTGATTCAGAACAAGATGCGATAATTGCCCAACATTGTAGCATCCAACGAGCCATGGATCAGTATCTCAATCAACAAAACAACCCAGTGACCCATAGAGGCTCAATTACTGGTCATAGAGTGATCAATCGAGATCGGGAAAGTGCTGATCGTTGTTTGTTCTACGACTATTTTGCTGAGAACCCACGGTATAATGATCAAATGTTCCGTCGACGCTTTCGAATGAGTAGAAGTTTATTCCTTCGTATTGTTGAAAAAGTGGAAGCTCGTGACAACTATTTTGTGCAACGAAGAGATAGTGTGGGTAGACTGGGCTTGTCTGGTCTTCAAAAAATAACAACAGTTTTTCGGATGTTGGCATATGGTGTACCGGCGGATGCTACTGACGAGTATATTAAAATAGGAGAGTCTACAACAATTGAAAGTTTGAAGAGATTTTGTCGTGCTGCTGTGGAGGAATTTAAAGATGAGTATCTAAGATCACCTAACGCTATTAACATTGCCAGACTACTCCGTATTGGTGAAGACCGTGGTTTTCCAGGAATGCTGGGTAGTCTAGATTGTATGCACTGGAAGTGGAAAAATTGTCCAACGGCTTGGGCAGGACAATATGCAGGTTGGAGTGGATCCCCAACTATTATTCTAGAGGCTGTAGCTGATTATGATCCGTGGATATGGTATGCCTATTTTGGTTTGCCGGGTACGAACAATGATATTAATGTGTTGGAGGCATCCCATCTTTTTGCCAACCTCGCTCAAGGTATTGCCCTTCCAGCTCATTATGTCATTCAAGGAAGAGAATTTAATATGGGTTATTATTTAGCTGATGGTATATACCCACCATGGTCTACGCTTGTACAAACTATTCATGATCCACGTGGTCCAAAAAATAAATTATTTGCAATGAAACAAGAAGGATGTAGAAAAGACGTTGAACGTGCATTTGGAGGCAGGACCGGCGCGTTTTCGGCATAAACATGTTTTACATGATATAATGACTACGTGCATTATTATGCACAACATGATAATCGAGGATGAGCGTGATGTTGATGCAGCAATTCAGGATCATACGGAAGCACCAATTCCGGAAGTTAAGATGGTGTTAGATGAGAATACCCGATTTCGAGAATTTCTAGCTCGACATAGTCGAATCAGGAATAAAAATGCTCACGTTGCACTCCGAAATGCATTAATAGATCATTTGTGGGAAGAATATACTAATGGAGATGATTAGATGATGATCGATA
Organism: Acer saccharum; assembly: GCA_030490815.1. Classification (NCBI taxonomy): domain Eukaryota; kingdom Viridiplantae; phylum Streptophyta; class Magnoliopsida; order Sapindales; family Sapindaceae; genus Acer; species Acer saccharum. Next base: position 28,905,267 of record CM059868.1, on the reverse strand, counting down.
TGTACTTTTATTTTTATGCTTTTTCTTTTTTATCTTATAAAATGTAATGTTTAAGTTATTTTAATAATAAATGCAATATTTTACCGAATTTAATTTAATTTAATTTCTATTAATGTATTAATTACAAAATTTTGTATTGTATTGCAATATTATGTTAATTATGGGGTGAAATGTTAATTGTTGAGAAATATTTAAAAAAGGGAAAGAAATGGAATATTCCTGAGAATATTCCTTATAGAGATAAATTTAGTGCAGTGGGTTGGAGATGGAGTAGTGAAATAGTGTGACTATTTAGCTATTTTAGTGCAAAACTTGTACCAAATCTACTATTTGGGTTGGAGTTGCTCTTAGGAGGATTTTTGAAGGGTTTCGATGGCAGATTAAGGAGAGAAACCGTCAGTTTGGTGAGAGAAGAAGAATTGGAATTTTTCTGATGGGAATCAAAAAGGAAGATGCCAGTTTAGTGAAAGAAGATGAAGAAATGGGGCTTCAGTGAAGGAATTGGTGAAGAAGAACAACGAATTGGGGTTGTCAAAGAAGAAGAAGCTAAGGTTTCAAAGAAGATTTGGGAGTTTTACTCGAAGGATTTTTGGTTTGTCAAATAAGAAGAAGATGTTGGAATTTCAGAGCCACTGCATAGAAATTAAAATGAAGAAGCTGCCAGGGTTCAACATTTGGGATTTATGGGCGATTGAAGATTTGGGAGATTGGTTTGTTGAAGAAGAAGGGATTTCAGAATTAGGGTTTCAGAAAAGAATTGGGGATTTTAGGAAGAGATTTCAGATTATCAGTGGGCAAGGAGAAAGCAACGTTTTTAAAAGGAGTAATTCAAACCCTATCTCCAAATGGTACCATTTTTAAGCTCTGAGATTTGGGCTAAGTTGGATCACCAAAATACCAAAGCACAATTGGGCCGTTTGGGCCGCATTAAAATTAACAATTTCTTCAGCTTTTGACGAATTGGGTCATCACAACATTTGGGCCACTATTGCAATTGGTCTCCCATTTCAGTTCTTTGGACAATTAGGCCATTATTCCAAGCCTACATCCTTGAGGACAAGGATGTTTTCAAGGGAAAGGGAATGTAATGATTTGGAAATTTAGGGATAAAATTAGGGATTTAGTGAATGTCCATAATAAATGGCTTGTGTCTGTTGTAGGGAATTATCCCTTTAAGAGTCTATGATAGTTATTGTGAGTCAGCTATAGGGAATTATTTCCCAAGTCCTATTTGAGTCTTTTTACAATTGCTTACAGTTTCCTTTAAATATGCGTCTGTAACAATCATTTGGAAGAATGAAATATTACAATCATTTCTCAACTAAATTATATTCTCTCTCTCGATCTCTCTAATATTCTGATCTATTTCTCTCTCATCTCAACCTTATCTTCAATCCTTCTTCAATGTTCTTCAAATCTATTCTTCATTCTACTTTCCAGTAATTTCAGAAATTTGCAAAAAACAACAAACTCGTCATAAATTAATCTCAAAATGCCTAAGGCATGACATATTCTCACGTCGTCCATTTCTGTTAGCGTCTTGTTTCTCGCTAGAGTTCTGATTCAGAGCAAATGGAGTCGCGAGCTTTTATGGCGGATTCTCCATTCTAATGTTTCTTGGTAGCAAAGAGCTAAGAAGATCGACCAAAATTGAAGAATAAATATACAAAAATTGAAGAATCAAAGATTATAGTAGTCAGAAATTAGAGAGAGAGATTGACCAAAGTAGAAATTGAAAAACTCAGAGATTGATAGAAATGTTAGAGAAACCAATTCGTGATTTAGGGTAGAATTTGGGAATTTTTTTTAAAAAAATTATTAAGTGCAGTAATAGAGTATGTTTGGAAGAGCTTCTCAAGTAGATCTTTTTGCAGTAGATCTTTTAGAGGTAGAGCTTTTAAATGAAATTCGTTGGTTATTTGATTGTTAATTAAAAAAGAACTTTTTTTAATAAGAGAATTACCAAAATACTCTAGCAAATATTAAATTATAGGGTTATATTGGAGATTTTAGTGTTATTAAAAAGAACTCCAAAAGATTTACTTAGAAAAGCTTTAAATTTGGGCTTCTCCAAGTAGACGTAAAATAGGTTTTTTAATCATCTAAAAGCTCTACTGAGTGAGAACCAAACGATACAAAAAAAATTCAAAAGAGTTTTTTTAATTCTTTAGCCAGTAGACAAGCACTTCCAAACAGACACTAACTATGGCACGTCCTTTATAAAAAACAAAAATTGAAACAAAACTATAGCACTCCCATGCGAAAAAAAGACTATTTTTTAATTTTGGGATTTTGACTTCTGTAGGGGGTCGAACTACAAATTATGTGGATCGGGTCGGATTTGAGTTAGGCCCAATGCAACTTGGTTGAACCTGTCAAATGGGGGATGTCGTCTCCTTAATGAACCTGCAAAATGATTAGTCTATCGACCTAGAGTGGCTGTCTTCGTCAAACCTGCAAAAGAAATAACATAAACAAAGAAAAAGAAAAGATGGTAATGGGGGTTAGATTCTTAGCCTTAGGTGTGCTTGGGCTGAGCAATGGCTGACGATGAATCGCGATAGTGATTTGGTTCGAATTCTGGTAGCCGGAGAGAATGTGATCAAAGTTTCAATACGCTTGAGAGCTTTGTTTTAAATCAGGAATTTTTCAAGGAGTTCATTGTGATTGAAATCTCTTATTTATAGACCAAGTGCTTTCTCCAACGTTTACCAACTGTAGGTCTAATTGTGGGAGGATTTTTGAGAAAGATTTACTCATCCAAATCCAGCGATTACAACCGTCTATTAACAAGTGGTAACTAAAGTTGGACTGAGTCAATCAGCCAACTTTCAGCTTGATCAAAGCCTTTGGGTCGACCCGCTATATGTGGGCTTGGACAGGATCCAACATAGAAAGGTCTGGGCCTTGAACGTTGAGCCTATGGGCCATTTTTGGCTACCACAGTTTGTCCCCCACTCTCTAAGGAAGGGTTCAATGAGTTAGAGAGTGATTTTCGTTGACTCGACCATGGGTCTTGAAACTAATTATTGCACGGTGTGTATAAAACTATCTAGAGGGGGGGGGGGGGGGGGGGGGGTGAATAGATTTTATGCTTTTTACCCAATTTTTCGTGTTAGTCAAAATTACGAAATTACCCTCAAGATAAAATAAACAAGCAAGTGTAATATGGTGCGGAAATTAAATTAACACTTGATTTTTACGTGGAAACCCTCACGGGAAAAACCACGGGCTATGTAAGTAAGCCACACTCTAACCTCGAATCCACTAAATGTGCAAACGATTACAACCTAATCCCGGAAGTAATCACACACCTACCTAATCCCGGTATGAGTGAACCTAGTCCGATTTTGCTTGTGATCTAAGCAACCTAATCCCGGATGCTACACACAAGACTTACTTTCTCTATGAAGAGAAACAACCCTAAGTGAATATATGTGAATATCCAAAATGCAACATAGAGCAAGGGAAACCCTATATGCTTATCTAAGATGATTAATATGCAATTAAGAGCAATCCTAGATATCAAAACTAAATGACATGTCAATTAGTTAAGCTAATCAATATCAAGCACAAAACCTAATATGCTAGCACAATACAACTTCTCAAACATACATCATGCTAATCTCAATCTTGTATTCAAGGAATATAAAATCACATACAAGTAATTAAATTGAGATTGCTAGATAAGAGAAACACAAAATATGTAAGATATTAGTGAAAAGCTTACCAAGCAAAGTATGATGAAGAATCCATGCAAGATGTCATCTAGATGATCTAAGATGATGCTAGATGATGATTGATGATCATGGAACAAGTGTTTGAGTGATTAAAAATGAGTTTTTTGGAATTTTTCTTCTCTTTGAAAAATCTCCTAAGTATGAAATCTGAATATGAACTCTTGTGATTGACCTAAAGTCAAAGTGGCATATATATATAGGGGGCCAAATCAAAGTGGGGTCGTTTTGATAAGTTGGCTCAATATTTGCCTTGGGCGCTGTACGTAGAGCGCCCTTGTACAGCGCCTGTACAGCGCCCTTGCTCTGTTTTCACGAGGAAACAGAGAGGAGCTGTACGAACAGCGCTCGTACAGCGCCCATCCAAAATGCATCAGACCTGATGCATTTAAATGGAATTAATTGCATCAGGTATGAGGGGCGCTGTTCGAACAGCGCTTTGTAGAGCGCTTTGAACAGCACCCTTTGCAATGAGAGAATCCTAAGATTATGCATGACAAGGCAATGGGCAATGCAAGATGCAATCAACCTAATATGCAAGAAGAGATGTTAATGAGCATTAAGACACACAAATAAGACACACAACATACAATGATTAAATATATGCATGAGTTGTGAGTGTGTGCAACTATCTCTTCAAGACAAGTAAGCACTTAGAGTATTACCTTTGGTGCTTGTCAATAGTGAGGTCTTCAAAAGGGCCTAAGCAATAACAACAACATCTAAGCTACCCTTACAAAGCATCCCCACATATGGTTTGATCACGAAATAAGCCAATTAAAAACAACGGGAATCCTAACAATCTCCCCCTTTGGCTATTTCGTGACAAAACCATCACTCACATTGATTCCTCACAAAGAATTAGAAACTACGGGACTACAATGATTATCTACATTACAAAGAGATAAGAAAATACAACTTCAAGTCTTCAATCTCTTGTAGAACAATCAAGCCCTGAAAATAAAGTTTCTAGCATTTCCAATACAAGAAAAGTGTGAGATTAATCATGTGAGAACAATAACAAGCATTTGCATTTACAATTTAGGCACAACATTATGAAATGAATGTGTATGCAATGCTCCCCCTCAACGGGTTACTCCCCCTCAATGTATGTTCTCCCCAAAGTGCACAATAGCTTCTATATTTTGCAACTCCCCTTACCATATCCTACTCCCCCTTTTTGTCATGATATAGGCAAAGGAGTAGTCCCCAACCAGGTGACTCATAGCAACGAGAGATAGAAGCATGCAAGATTTGCATATACATATAAGTCACTTTATGCACTTCAATTAATTTGAGAGAAACAAGGAGATTTATTTGTGAAAATGTGTGAATCCAACATGCTTTGCATACAAGACATATAGCATTCAAGTCCAAAATACAATGGTATTTGGTAAAGCAAATGACAAAGGTTTCTAATAAGAATTCAAACCAATTTCACCAATGTCATGGGAAAAGCAAGGATATAGAGATTATTGATTTCAAATTTTAGAGTAACTATATCCAACTTTATAAGCGAAACATGGCATGAGCGACTTTGCACCCTATTAGATTTTTCCGGATATGATATCCGTATGATAGTAACCATGTTCAACTAATAAAGAAAGAGAGACATTTGGAATGTAAATTCCTTTGAACAGATACAAGATCTTTTATTCATTTTGAGTCTCATTAGCTTTCACACAAGTTTTGCATTTTTAAGAATATGCAATCATTAATTCATGCTTTTCATGTGAGCATGTTGTATGAATTTCATGCTTTTTCATTTATCATTAGCATGTAATTAAAGAAACATCATGTCATGGAGATAACTATAGGTCATTCACATCATACTTCCTATGTAAATCTCCTAGTCCAAAAATGCATGTTTGAACATAAATATGACATGGATTGTAAACAAGCATGGTTCACACTTATAGAATTGAAAACATATATACATATGTACAACCAAGCTTACTCAAGCAATCAAAAGAAGAGGCATAAGTTATTTCAAATTTTTTGCAAGTTACAAGAATGCAAAATAGCTATCTTTGCTTGAGTTTCCCCTATGGGGTCAATCATAGAACACATCACTCCACAAGACATATCCCAATAGATCTACTAAGAGTTTTAAATCGAGTAGCATCTAAGGGTTTAGTAAATAGGTCCGCAAGTTGATCATTAGTACCTACATGTTCAAGTACTATGCATTTATTTTCAACAAGCTCTCTAATGAAGTGATGTCGGATGTCAATATGCTTAGTTCTAGACTGTTGTACCGGATTCTTGGAAATATTAATAGCACTCATGTTATCACAAAAGAGAGTGAGAGTACCTTGGTTGAATCCGTAGTCTACTAGCATTTGTTTCATCCATAGGAGTTGTGTGCATCCACTCCCCGCGGCTATGTATTCGGCCTCGGTCATGGACAAGGAAATCGAGTTTTGCTTCTTGCAAAACCAAGACACCAAGTTGTTGCCTAGAAAGAAGCAACCGCCCGATGTGCTCTTCCTATCATCACAATTTCCTGCCCAATCCGCATCACTAAAGCCAACAAGACTAGCATTAGTGTCAAAAGAGTGCCAAATCCCATAGTTGGATGTCCCATTCACATAGCGAATGATCCTCTTCACGGAAGAGAGGTGGGACTCCTTAGGATCTGCTTGGTACCTAGCACACACACCCACACTAAAAGATATATCGGGCCTACTTGCGGTCAAATAAAGCAAGCTACCTATCATGCCCCGATATAAAGTTTGTTCCACACTTTTACCACTAGCATCCTTGCTTAGCTTCAAAGTGGTACTCATGGGTGTATCACAACGTTTGGCACTCTCTAAACCAAACTTCTTCACTAGGTTCTTAGCATATTTGGCTTAGGTTATGAAAATCCCATCATTCATTTGCCTAATTTGCAAACCTAGGAAGTAACTAAGCTCACCAACAAGACTCATCTCAAATTCATGAGACATAACATCAACAAATTGTTGGACTTTGGTGTTGTTGGTGGAGCCAAAAACTATATCATCAACATATATTTGAGCTATGAAAAGCTCATCATTGTCTCTCTTGATGAATAGTGTCTTGTCAACACTACCTCTTGTGTAGTTGTTGTCAACAAGAAATTGAGTGAGGTGCTCATACCAAGCCCTCGGTGCTTGTTTCAACCCATAAAGTGCCTTCTTGAGGCGATAAACATGGTCGGGGTGGTGTGCATCCACAAACCCCTTAGGTTGTTCAACAAACACTTCCTCTTGCAAGAAGCCATTGAGGAAGGCACTCTTGACGTCCATTTGGTGCAATTTGAACTTGTGCACACAAGAGATGGACAAGAGAAGCCTAATGGACTCTAAGCGGGCAACGGGAGCAAAAGTCTCCTCAAAGTCGATACCCTCAATCTGAGAGTACCCTTGTGCTACAAGTCTAGCCTTGTTCCGCACTATGTTGCCATCCTCATCGAATTTGTTCCTAAATATCCATTTTGTGCCTATGACATTAGTGGTCTTAGGCCTAGGAACTAGAGTCCAAACCTCATTCCTTTCTAATTGGTTTAGCTTTTCTTGCATGGCAAGAACCCAAAATTCATCATTCAAGACTTCATCAACCTTTTTGGGTTCTATTTGAGAGGTGTAGCATGTAGAGCTAATTAGATTAGCTATTTGACGCCTAGTCCTAACACCTTCATTTACATCTCCAATAACATCCTCTTTGTTATGGAGTCTTCTAACCCATGGAGCGGGTTCATTAGAGTCCAAGTTAGGAACTCTAGGACTAGGTTGTGTGACTTCATTAGATGTCCCAACATTGGGAGTCACCACAACCCTCTCCAAAGGAGAGTCATCCTCTAAAACATCCTCCTCCTCATGGTCATTGGACTTGAGCCTAGTATCATCAATGATAACATTCGATGATTCCATGACGGTTCGAGTCTTCAAGTTGAAAACTCTATAGGCTTTACTATTCAAGGCATAGCCAATAAAGATACTCTCATCACTCTTAGCATCAAACTTGCCAAGTTGATCACGGTCATTTAAAATGTAGCATTTGCTCCCAAAAGTGTGGAAGTAGCTAACATTTGGCCTCTTGCCTTTCCATAACTCATAGGAGGTGTTTCTAGATCCAGGCCTTAGGAATACTCTATTCCCTATATAGCAAGCCGTATTGACGGCTTCGGCCCATAGGTTCCTAGGGACATTGTTGCTAAGCAACATCACTCGGGCCATCTCTTAGAGGACCCTATTCTTCCTCTCAACAACTCCATTTTGTTGGGGTGTCCTAGGAGCCGAAAACTCATGGGAGATGCCTAAGCTATCACAATAGCTTTCAAAAAAGGCATTCTCAAACTCCCTCCCATGGTCACTTCTAATCCGTTTAATGCTTCTAATGTTAGAATTCATTTCATTTTGCAATTTAGTACAAAGCATTTTAAACTTATCAAAAGTTTCGGATTTTTCTCTAAGAAAATATGTCCATGTAAATCTAGAGAAATCATCAACACAAACAAAAATGTATCTCTTTCCACCCAAACTTTCGGTTTGCATGGGACCCATGAGGTCCATGTGGAGAAGCTCAAGAGGCTCCTTGGTGGAGAGATACTTGCCCTTTTTGTGCATGCTTTTGGTTTGTTTTCCTTGTTGGCAAGGTCCACAAATACCATTGGCTTTCTTCCCAAGCTTAGGGAGGCCACGCACACACTCGAACTTTCCAAGGGTTCTTAAATCCCTAAAGTTCATGTGGCCAAGTCTTTCATGCCACAACTCAATTTGCTCATCCATGGACACATTGTTTGAGACTATTCTAGCTTCAAGACAATAACAATTGTCGCTAGATCTCATACCTTTCAACAAGGTTTGTCCATTGGGCTTTAGGATTGAGCAATCATTTTTATTAAACAAGATGGAATATCCTTCATCACTTAGATGTGAAATGCTTATTAAATTGGCTTTCAAGCCATCAACAAAAAAAGCATCGGATAAGGAGGGTAAACCGGGAACGGAAATGGATCCTTTCCCTACCACTTTCTTTTTGGATCCATCACCAAAAGTGACATATCCACCTTCCTCCATAACAAGAGTCTCGAAGAAACTCTTGTTTCCCGTCATGTGCCTAGAGCACCCACTATCCAAATACCAAAAATTAGAAGAATTTGCCTTCAAGGCTATTTGTGCAACATGGCAAACATTTTCATTCTTTCTAATCCACTTAGCAACAATTTTAGCTTTCTTAGTGGTCTTTGGTACATGTGCTCTACTATTCCTAGGATCATGCATGATGGCTCTTTTCTTTTTCTTCTCTATCATGCTTCTAGTTTTGCACATTTTTATATAGCGAAAGCATTGTGGTCTAATATGACCAACAAATCCACAAAAGTGACAAATAGGAGTAAAATAAGGAATCATACCTTGTCCTTGTCTTTGTGGATGAAAGGGTTCAATGCGTCTTCGTTGTTGAACCGGTCTAGGTTGCTTCCAAGCTTGAGGTTGCATGATAGGCCTCTTTCCTTTGTGAGCCATTTGAGGAGGAATGTTGGCTTGAGGAACCCTAGGTGGTTGAGCTTGAGGTTGCCTTCTTGGCCCCATCTTCACTTGAGCATTTGAACTTTGTCCTATTTCTAACTTCTTCCTAGGAAGTTACACAAATGAAGTTTCTTCTTTCTTCAAGCTCTTGACAAACACGGTCTTGTTAGAGGTTGAGATCTTCTTGCCATCTTCATACCCAAGACCCCTCTTGTCACATGGACTCTTTCCAACACCAAGCATATGGTCAAGCTTCTTGGTGCTAGAATCCATCCTAGTCATAGATTCTCTAACTTCTTCAAGCTCCCTCTTTAGACTATCCTCATTCCTCCTAGATAAGACTAACTCCTCTTTTAGCTTATCTTCCATCTTCTTGAATTTTTCCACTTGTTCACTTAAGTGGTCATTATGAGATGCAAGCTCAAGATTTTCTTCTCTCAACATCTTGATCTTTCTTGTGCTCTTGATTGCTAAATCATTAAATTCGGCATGATATTTAGCAAGCACCTTTTTCTCCACAAATCCATTTATGGAGTTAGAAGAGGAATCACTTTCTACTTCACTTGAGTCATTTTCCTCTTGACTCATTTCCTCTTTCTCACTAGCACTTTTGCTTTTATGGGAGGAGGCAAAAGCTACGAGATTAGCCATGAGCTTTTCAACATCCGAAGACTCATCTCCCTCATAAGAGTCATCACTACTTCCACTCCAAGTGGCGGCCATCACTTTCCCCTTTTCCTTCTCAACATGATTTGCACAATCGGGGGCAAAATGACCTATGCCACCACACTCGAAACATCGGACCCCTTTCCTTTCGGTCCTCTCTTGCCTAGGTTCAAACTTCTTGAAAGAACCATTTTTCTTTAAATCTTGTCCTTTTGATCCAAAGTTCTTTCTTCTAAACTTCATAACCTTGTTGAACCTTTTTACAAACAAGGCAAGGTCTTCATCCGAGTCAACCTTCTTTTCCTCCTTTTCATCCTTGGAGGTTTTTAAAGCAATTCCTTTTTGCTTTTTGGTGGGTCTGGAGATAGGCCCCTTCCTAGACTCATAAGCTAGAAGTCTCCCAATCACCTCACTCGGCTTCATATCCTTATAATCACTATTTTCTTCTAAAGCCGTCACCTTCGATTCAAACTTATCGGGTAGAGATCTCATAATCTTTTGCTTGATTCTCCTATCCGAATATGGATCACCAAGTTGATGGCTTTGGTTGACTATATCCATCAACTTGATCTTGAAGTCGTTGAAGCACTCATTCTCCTCCATCTTAAGCGTCTCGAATTGAGTTTGGAGGACTTGATGATGAGAATCAAGAAGCTTCACCAACGGATATGAACCTCACCAAGAACAGTGAGACCCGGAACCAATATATGGTAACGAAGGATCGTTTGCTAATTCAAGTTTATAAAAACAAAGAAAATAAAGGACCGTGACCCATTATCTATATGGAGATAAGAACCAACGGTATCAAGAAGGTTGTAGACGCCACACTCAAGAAAGAGAAAGAAGGTGAGTGATAAGTCAAGGTTTGAACGCCACAAGGTAGAACCTTGATAAGTTCATAGTTCAATGAAGAACCAAGAGAAAAAGTTCTCTCAAATAATATTTTATTCAAAGTCTAATCTTCTCAAATAATACATCAATGCATCCTTTAAATACTAAGAAAAGATCTAAACCCTAGACGACAAAAGAAAAGGAAATAAACTACTCAGCAATTAATTGCCTTACAATTAGGAAAGTAAAAGAATAAAAACTAGTAACTAGTTGACTTTGTTTGGGAAACAAATCAACTATTTATTTGGGAAATAATTAAAAAATAGGAAATATGCTAAAATTCGGAATCCTCCAACCCTAGCTTGTATCTCACACCATAATCAGCTCTTTATTAGGAAATATGCTGAAATTCGGACTCCTCAGTTCAAGTCTTCGCGTAACAAACTAGATGGCTGAATTTGGGCCTGTTGTGATCTGTTACGGAGGACGAAGTCTTCTTAACATCTGTAGAGCTCATCTTAGGCTTTCCGAAAACATATTATAATAGATAATCTAACTTCAGATGCTCTCTGTAGAGGCCCACGAAGTTCAGCCCGGCGTCCAGCTCTCTTACAGCTCAAGTCTTTGCGCAACAAGATAGATGGCCGAATTTGGGCCTGTTGTGATCTGTTACGGATGATGGAGTCTTCATAACATCTGTAGGGATCGTCTTGGGCTTTTCGAAAACATATTATAATAGACAATCTGACTTCAGATGCACTCTGTAGAGGCCCACGAAGTTCAGCCCGGATTTGGTCTTCATATGGACTGAACTTGGACTTCAGCAACTCAGAATCAGCCCCCATTAAATGCTTCTGTTGACGGTGATTTTTGGTGATCACCAAGTCAATGATTCATTTTTGAATTACTGCAGTTTATACTTGAGTATGGTCAAAAATTGTAAAGAAATAACAGGTGATTTACGTGGTAAAACTCCAAAAGATCGGAGAAACATCCACGGGGTCGTTGCCTCTAGCAACAAAGTCAAATCCACTATGAATCACGATTACAAGACGAAGAATGATAAAGAATGATTACAAGAACTCTTCGATACGATCCTCTCTCTCTCCTGTTATACTTCTCGCGTCTCCTGTTTATGAATAGAGGGGGTATTTATACATGTTGCATCTAGGGTTTTAAGATGACCGCTAGGGTTTAGTGTTGTGGCCCCCAAGTCTCAAGCGGTTTCCTAGTCCTATTTAGATTGTGCTTCCCTTTTTCGGCTGTATCCAATTCTGAATGGGATTCTCTCTCCTTTATTCACGGGAGAACTGCTTGTTTCCTTTCTTACCTCTTATGGTCCACATCGTTGCTTATCGTGGACCTGCTGGCTGCTGATTGCAAGTGTTGGCGACTGTTTTATTGTTTCCCGAGTGAGTATGCCCGAGTGTGCCCGAGTGTGCCCGAATCCGATCTGCTGCTCAAGCTGATTGTCTTTGCTTGTGGTCGGACTACTTATCCTCTTTTTCGAGTAAGTTATCGTGAAGGTTCCTACTCCATAAGTTGACTTATCTTGACCTCTGCTGACCTGGCCTTCCATGGTGATGACGTGTCTATCACGACTATTTTTACCTATAACAGCTTCTTTAATCCTCTTGCCCCTTGTAATTGGCCCAACTGGAACATGAAATGGATCCGTTGGTGAAGCTTCTTGATTCTCATCATTCCCCCTCTCTTCAAAAGGATTCGTCCTCGAATCTTCACCGTAATGTTGTTGATAGCCTGCGACACTTCATCAAAACACTGCAAAAGAGAAACAAGAACACTAGGCCAAGAAGTTGGCTGATTTGAAATCAATGCCTTTTTGATCTCTCTTTTTTTTTCCTCACTAGCGAAAATTTCTGTTTCCTTTTCACTCTTTTTTTCCTCATGAGCAAAAAATTTTGTTTCTTTTTCACTCTTTTTTTCCTCACTCACAAAATTCTTGTTTCTTTTTCGCTCTTTTTTTCCTCAATAGCATAAGTTTCTGTTTCTTTTTCTCTCTTTTTTTCTTTTTTTGCTGTTTCGATCTCTCTTTCTTTTGTCTCTCTTTCTTTTGAACTCTCACTCTCCTTTTTTACATCTCTTTGTTCTTTTAACCTCACTTGATCTTCATATACTTGTATTGGGGTTAAAGGTACAAGAGTGATTCGTTTTTTATTGAGTACAAAAGAGTATCTATTTGTATAACCATCATGAGTTGCACGCCTATCAAAGTGCCATGGTCGCCCCAAAAGGATATGACTTGCATGCATTGGTACCACATCACACAAGACTTCATCTTTGTACTTCCCAATGGAAAAAGACACCAACACCTGTTTGGTCACCTTGATTTCTTCACTATCATTTAACCATTGTAACTTATAAGGTTTTGGGTGCTTTAAAGTGGCCAAATTCAGTTTTTCCACCAAAATAGTGCTAGCCAAATTAGTACAACTCCCCCATCAATTATCATGCTACATACCTTATCATTAACATGGCATCGGGTGTGAAAGACATTGTCATGTTGTACCTCATCATCTTCCTTTGCTTGAGCACTAAGAGCTCTTCTTGCGACCAAAAGCTCTCCATCTTTGTGATCTTCGGAAGGTTCGGCCTTGGCCTTGAAACTAGGCTGGTCATCTCTCTTGTTCCAATTCGGTTCCCATGATGAAGAAGAACATGAATGTTGCCCAACTCGTGTGGAACCGTTCCTCTTCATTCGTTGATCCAACATCTCTGATAATAACTGATTAAACTTTTGTACCATGGCTTTGTAAAAAAGATTGATATCAATCGTTTCCGGTACATCGTCAGACATATATATATATATATATTTTTTTTTGAATCGGAATCTAATCAAGTTTTTTTTTTTTTTTTGGTAACGGATCTGATCAACTTTTTTTTTTTTTTTTTGAATCAGAATTTGATTAAACTTTTTTTTTTTTTTTGGTAACGTAGGGCGCTTCTGTACAGCGCCTGTACAGCGACCCTGCTCTGTTCTCATGAGAAAACAGAGGGGCGCTCTACGTAGAGCGCCCTGTACAGCGCTTTATACAGCGCCTGTACAGCGCTCGTACAGCGACCGAATTAAATCGATCAGGTTCGTACAGCGCTCAACTGGGGCTGTTCGTACAGCGCTTTTGTAGAGCGCTTTTGGGAGCGCCCAATGCAAAAATACAATCCTAAGTCTAAGCATGACAAGGCAATTGGATATGCAAGATGCAATCAAACTAACATGCAAGAAGAGATGTTAATGAACATTAAAGCACACAAATAAGACACACAACATACAAGGATTAAACATATTCATGAGTTGTGAGTGTGTGCAACTATCTCTTCAAGACAAGTAAGCACATAGAAAATTACCTTAGGTGCTTATCAAGAATGAGGTCTTCAAAGGGCCTTAGCAATAACACCTACACTTAGGCTACCCTTACAAAGAATCCCCAACATGTGGTTTGTCCACGAAATGTGCCAATCAACAAATGGGAACCTTACATGAAGTAATACGTTAGATTGATTACCTAATCTAAGATGTAATAAAATAAATCATAATAAGTGGATAGTGTGTGGTTTAATATACCACCAAACATGCATAAAGTAAAAGTGACAAAAGTGATAGGCAAAATAGAAGCTCAACAATCTATAATAAGAAAAGTGGGTGTAAACAATTAAGAGATACGCTAGGGGATTGATGAAGTTGCAAGTGGATTAGGGGTGCTTTTCAAACTATCTTAAAGAACCATTCTGTTATAAGTTAACCTCTTGTATTCTTTAGTGTGTTTAGGTCATAACTATGAACCATAAACACTTTCCCACCTTAATGCCTAACTGATTAAAGAAAGGGGGTCAAGGTGGGATTGGTTGTTTACACGACAAGGTTTAGACTATTGTGGTTGGTATTCCCTACAATAATCCATCTTGTTCATTGGATTCTTTAATCACACAAGGTTGTCAATCCAAAGGTGATTATATAATATATTATTATAACAAGATTATGATCAACAAGTTGATATACAAATTAATCACATAATGAAAAGAATCTAAAGATAGAATAAATAGAAAACATATAGAGATTCAATTAAAATATAGTCAAGCAAACCCCAAGTCCAAGTGTTCCTAACACTGATCGGACTTTTACAAGTACCAAAATTCCACACTTGGAATACACAAATCGAATGAGATGTATAATGGCAAGCGGGATTGTTCCTCAGGGAAAGGGAGGATACTTGGCTATAATTAAGCTATGTACACTAATCTATACTACGTGCAGAAAAATAAAATTCATTTTCGGGTTGGAATTTGTTTTAACAACTAAACCAAGTGAAATTAATCAATCTAAAACAAGTAATGTAAATGAAAGGTGTGATATATGATGATGGGTAATGGGGAATTGAGTTGACAACTAAAAGATTTCCTAATGTAATGAACTAGTCCAATTAAACACTTTCATCCTACTCAAGGGTTGTTCTTAAATTGATTTAACTCATTAATGTGCAATTTCAAACCTTGACTCAAGTAAGCCTTACTGTGAGTCTTGGCAAGAGTATAAGTTCAAGCTCCTACTCAAGTGAACCCCACTATAAGTATTAGCCCAAACAATGTTCTTAAGAACAAATTAAAGGTCTTGTACCCTATAACACATGCATGCACATATATTCAATTTCATATATGCTAAAGATTCGAGAATGAGTTGAATGCCCTTCAAACCCTAAACCACAACCTTTATATGTGAACCATTTTACAAGAAGCTAAATTGAACCTCAATCTTAACAAGTAAAGTAAAATGGCAACATCAAGGCAATGAAATCAAAATATACCAAGAAAGGATTTAATAAATATATTACTAGTTCAAATACATGGGAGTATCACATAAGTTGTCTCATCAATTCCCCAATAAAAAGGGTTTAGTTACACATAATGGAAATGAAAATGAAAAGAGCAAAGTTGTAGAGAAAACCCATAAATGCCTTCACAAGTCTTCTTGTTGCTTGAATGTGCTTGAGATTCCCTTGACCTTGGTGAATCTTTTCTTCTCTCTTCAATAAATTTCCAAGATGAGGTGGAAGAATTTTGGTGGAATTGATTAATGGTGGAAGTGTGGAGTAATGGAAGGTTAGAGAGAGGTTAGAGAGAGGTTAGGGTTTCATGAAGTAGTGGGGATTAATAAGAAAAGGAGAAAATGGGGATATATATATGTGTGGTCCCATGAGCTAGGGTTGAAATTTCGGTACTGCTGACGTGGCGCGCATTCTGCTGTTTCAATCTGCGGCCAGGCCGTAGAACGAAACCGTCGAATGGAAATGTGAGATACTGGAATTGATTGGCGGTTGGATCGACGGGTGAATTCTAGCCGCCGATTTGACCTGATGCTTCTGGAGGGAAACGGCGGTTTCAATCTGCGGCCAGGCCGTAGAATTGAACCGCCGATTGCTTCTTTTCTTGTCCAATGACCGTTTTGCCCCCGAAAGCTCTCCTTTCACCGCTTTTAGCCTAAAATCACCGAGTTCCTTCATTCTTCAACCCAGAATCCAAAAAGTACCTGTACAATCAACATCGAGCCATAACTTTCATGAATTTACTCGAAAGTTAATCACAAGTATCGGAAATAAGGGGTGTATTTCTATGTATGTAATGGCTCGATCAAATACCCCTAAACCTAGCTTTTACTCTTCCCCGAGCAAATTCAGAAACAAAACTAGGGAAATCTGATAAACCAAAATAACATAACTAAGAACTAGTACTAAAGCCGCCGATATACACAATTATGAAGCACCCAAAAAGAGTGTGAATGCCAAATATGATGGGATACCATGAGAAATGTGCTAAAGTTGAAAGAACCCAAAATCAATCCAATGAGTGCAATGCTAGTCATGAATCCCACACTAAATTGTCCTTGCTTTGGTGACCACCCGCACAAGCGCTTCGGCCATATTTCGCCTCGACTCTAGGTCCTTACAAGATTCACTCTTATTCTTCCTCTCAGAACCTAGGTTTACACTCATACAAGTGTATGCGAATGAGTTTATGCAATGGGAACAAATTAAGATGCATACATGTATTTCAAAAATTGAACGCTCTTTTAAGTGAATAAGTCTCATGAAAGGAACCAAAAACCATGAACGTGGTAGAGCATGACGAGAGTTTGCATTCTCAAGTGGGAGACCTACAAGATCAAATTGACTTTTCCTACCAAGTGATGGGGCTAGGGTGTTATATGATAATTGGTGGATACGGGAAGATATGGAAATTTCCGATCAAGCTAACAATTCTAAAGCAACGAGCTAAGTTTGAGCTTAAAAACTACAAAAATTCCAACTAAGCTCATTTTGAGCAACTTGCAACAACTTTTGTTACTCAATGAAAGAAACACATAATTTAGACACATACAAGGCTCAATTTATTTATTCTTCTTTCTTCTCTTTTTTTTTTTAATTTTTTTAATTTTTAATTTTTTTTTAATTTTTATTTTTTAGCCTTGAACACAATATTTTCTAAATACATATTACAAAAACTTGAACAAGCACGATCGGAAAGATTGGGTATGGTCTGTGTTTAGGTTCATTGGTGTTTGGGAAAGTGTTTGG
The DNA here is from genome assembly GCA_030490815.1 of Acer saccharum. Lineage (NCBI taxonomy): Eukaryota > Viridiplantae > Streptophyta > Magnoliopsida > Sapindales > Sapindaceae > Acer > Acer saccharum. Next base: position 28,887,951 of record CM059868.1, on the reverse strand, counting down.
CTTTGGTGCTTGGCCACCATTATTGGACCCTTAAGCACAAATCGGGTAGGAGATGGATGAGAGTGTTTAGGTGAATTCTATAAAAGTCCTATCATCCCTTCAAGTAGGCAAACCACAAGAAATTGCAAACTAATGACATGATATCCACAATTGATGAATGTTCTATGGCTAGTGGTGCAAGTAATGTGATGAGACTTCAATGATGCACAACAAAATGTGAGATGTGTTTAGGAATACAAAAAGAGAAACATAACCCTCATGGATTCGCTTTTTAAGGCACGTGAACTTAGGGTAGTCTCCACTAATAGACCTACACACTCACACAAATGGCCACCTCTACTTAAATCAAGAAATATGGGACTAACTCATGACGTGCACGCAATCTTAGATTGTCAATGAGCACATGACAAAGGTATCAAACCAAGCAAAATATGCTCAATTATGGCCTATGCTGCACCAGTTTGGCAAAAATTTTGTTCCAAAAAATTTTATTTTTACAATAAAAAATAAAGTCAAGTCATTCACATCCACACCCCCAAACCTAAATCCAACATTGTCCCCAATGTTGACAATGAGGACCCAGCTAGGAAGGCACCCAAAAAATTTATGAACACAAAGTCATGCATAAAGTCATGTGCAAAATATCCAATGAAGCACAATAAAGTTCCCAAAAGTAGATAAAAACATGCATAAGCAAACCAAAACTAAGTTTGAAAAGTTAAACTAAAATCCGACTAAACATAATGTAAAATGCCCAAAATGCTAAAAGTAAGTGCGAAGCTAAAATTGAAATAAATTATGTAAACTAGATGAACAAGTCTCAATGTGCGGGTGCATCCCTGTCATGATCTAAAGGTGTCTACTCATCCTACTGCTGGGGTGCCTGGGGCACTGAACTAGGGCCTGCTCCGCCATGACGCTCTGAAGCTGTGAAAGTGCTAGTCGACATTACTTTGATCAGCTCAGCTATCTGTGCCTGTTGGTCTTTCTGGCCCTGGATCATGGTGGCAGCCCATGGGGGTGTCTGCTGATTGTACTTTGTCACCCAAGCATCAAACCATGCCGGTCTCTGCTCTGAAGGTGCCTCTGTGTCAGCTGGAACTGCTCCAGGATCCTCCTCATCATCACTGTCATCACTTCCCTCCTCTTGTTGCTGCTCAACCTCTGTCTCTTCCTTGATCCCAATGGTAGGAGGCGCTCTACATCCTGAGGTTCGGTCAAATCCCTGAAGGTCCTGGAGTTGCAGGAATCTCCCATGGTGAGCAAGTCATCTCCACATCGCTCAAGAACCCCTACTAGCCTGCATAGATCAGCAATCAAGCATGGAAAGGGGATAACTGACTTTTCCTTCTTTCTAGCTCTGCCTATGGCCAAATAGATCAGCCGCCCCACATCCATCTGTAACTAGAACTTGATGCAGTACAAAATCTGAGCAATATCTAGGACAATGTGTGTCCTCTGCTGTGTCGGCTTCAGGGAGTGGGACACAAAAACAGACCAAAATGCTATGTCTCTCTGTAGATCAGATTGGCGAAGGTGATGGTTTGCATCCCACAAACCTCTTTCATTCATTTCTCTCCTGAGAGACGCAGCAAGTGTAGAATCGTATAACCTGAAGATGTTGTTTCTTGGGAGCCCATTCGGAAGATCATCATATGAACATCCACGTCCCTAACTTTCACAGATTTCCCTTCTAAGTATTCATTCGGGATCATGGATGCATAGAATTCCCGAACAATGCTCACATTGGCCTGTACGCGGGGTTTGGTGACAAACTGGCGCCACCCCATTCCTTCCAATTGACGCATAATATCCGTTCCGCCCACGTCATTCAAATCTATGGCCCTGTCATGGTGTATGGTTCTGGTGAAAATGTTCTGGAGGCGACTCGCATATAGTGCGTTACGTCGGCTGTGCTCATCAACCCTTGGGTTGCGGGAACTAGAAGCCTTGCCCTTGCCCTTCTTTGGTGCCATTAGGGAAGCAAAAAGAATTCTACACAGCACCGACAAAAACCAAAATACATATTTCAAACCACATCATGCCACATTTTCAATTAATCTGCAACATAGGCAAAATACAATACCAACATAGCAAATAGCCAATCATTTAGTTGTCAAAAACCAATTTGAAATTTCCCTTAAGTAGTAGTGCAAAATATACTTAGAGGGGGGGGGGGGGGTGAATAGGTATTTACTCAAATTCTTCCAATATTAATAATGATGCGGAATATAGCAAAGAAAATGCTCATTTGATTAGATTTAGCAAATGAATTGATTTCACTAATACAAGAGTTAATCAATTTACAAGATATGCAATCAATGTAGGATATAGAAGATAAAGAAAAGTAAAAACAAAAATGAACACAAGTGTTTTTACGTGGTAAAACCTCAAAGAGTAAACATCTACGGGTTGATACCACAACCACTAGCAAAGCAATCCACTATGTGAAAAAGGACTTACACACTCAAGCTATCAACTCATGATATCCGCTCAAGCTATCAACTCCTAATCTACCCTCGGGCTAGTGAATCACCAAGCCTACTTCCTATCCGAGATGTATCCTACACCTCTAGAAAGCAACTGTTAGGATTCCCGTTGTTTTTAACTGGCTTATTTCGTGATCAAACCATATGTGGGGATGCTTTGTAAGGGTAGCTTAGATATTGTTGTTATTGCTTAGGCCCTTTTGAAGACCTCACTATTGACAAGCACCAAAGGTAATACTCTAACTGCTTACTTGTCTTGAAGAGATAGTTGCACACACTCACAACTCATGCATATGTTTAATCCGTGTATGTTGTGTGTCTTATATGTGTGCCTTAATGCTCATTAACATCTCTTCTTGCATGTTAGGTTGATTGCATCTTGCATTGCCCATTGCCTTGTCATGCATAATCTTGGGATTCCATCTTTGCAAAGGGTGCTGTTCAAAGCGCTCTACAAAGCGCTGTTGTGAACAGCGCCCATGAGACCTGATGCAAAAATACCATTTAAATGCATCAGGTCTGATGCATTTTGGATGGGCGCTATACAAGCGCTGTTCGTACAGCGCCTCTCTGTTTTCTCGTGAAAACAGAGCAAGGGCGCTGTACAGGCGCTGTACAAGGGCGCTCTACGTACAGCGCCCAAGGCAAATATTGGTGTCACTTATCAAAACGACCACACTTCATCTTGACACCCTATATATATGCCTTTTTGACTTTAGGTCAATTACAAGAGTTCATATTCAGATTTCATACTTAGGATATTTTTCAAAGAGAAGAAAAATTCCAAAGAACTCATTTTTAATCACTCAAACACTTGCTCCATGATCATCAATCATCATCTAGCATCATCTTAGATCATCTAGATGACATCTTGCATGGATTCTTCATCATACTTTGCTTGGTAAGCTTTTCACTAATATCTTACATATTTTGTGTTTCTCTTATCTAGCAATCTCAATTTAATTACTTGTATGTGATTTTATATTCCTTGAATACAAGAGTGAGATTAGTATGATGCATGTTTGAGAAGTTGTATTGTGCTAGCATATTAGGTTTTGTGCTTAATATTGATTAGCTAAACTAATTGACATGTCATTTAGTTTTGATATCTAGGATTGTTCTTAATTGCATATTAATCATCTTAGATAAGCATATAGGGTTTCCCTTGCTCTATGTTGCATTTTGGATATTCACATATATTCACTTAGGGTTGTATTCTCTTCATAGAGAAAGTAAGTCTTGTGTGTAGCATCTGGGATTAGGTTGCTTAGATCACAAGCAAAATCGGACTAGGTTCACTCATACCGGGATTAGGTAGGTGTGTGATTACTTCTGGGATTAGGTTGTAATCATTTGCACACTTAGTGGATTCGAGGTTCGAGTGTGGCTTACTTACATGGCCCGTGGTTTTTCCCGTGAGGGTTTCCACGTAAAAATCAAGTGTTAATTTAAATTCCGCACCATATTACACTTGCTTGTTTATATTATCTTGAGGGTAAATTCGTAATTTTGACTAACACGAAAAATTGGGTAAAAAGCGTAAAATCTATTCAGCCCCCCTCTAGATAGTTTTATACACATCGTGCTATATTTAGTTTCAATTGGTATCAGAGCGGGTTCCTAGACATACATAGGTGATCCTTGCTTATTTTGGTGTGTTTTGCATTTTGTGTGATTTTTGATCATTTATACATTTGCATTCATTTCATTCATTCAAACGGTGGAAATGGTGGTAGCAACAAAGGTGCTTCTAGCACAAGGCCTCCACTTCTTACCGGATTGAACTATTCCCAATGGAAAGGGAAGATGGAATCCTACATATGCCAAATTCATGACCGTGCATGGATGGCGGTGGAAGACGGATATGATCTCCCTATGATGACTCCCGCGGGTGGAGGAGAAGATGTTTTGAAGCCTAAGGCGCAATGGAACGCGCAAGAGTTTGATGCTTCAAAGTGGAATAGGAAGGCGATGCATGCCATCTTGTGTGCTATGGACGAAAATCAATACAAGTTGATTCAAAATACTAGGATAGCTAAGGAAGCATGGGACATCCTAGAGATTGTACATGAGGGAACCGAAGTGGTGAAGGACTCTAAGCTTCAAGTCCTCCAAACCCAAGGGGCCTATCTCCACACCCACTAAAAAGCAAAAAGGAATTGCTTTAAAAACCTCCAAGGATGAAAAGGAGGAAAAGAAGGTTGACTCGGATGAAGACCTTGCCTTGTTTGTAAAAAGGTTCAACAAGGTTATGAAGTTTAGAAGAAAGAACTTTGGATCAAAAGGACAAGATTTGAAGAAAAAGGGTTCTTTCAAGAAGTTTGAACCTAGGCAAGAGAGGACCGAAAGGAAAGGGGTCAGATGTTTCTAGTGTGGTGGCATAGGTCATTTTGCCCCCGATTGTGCAAATCATGTTGAGAAGAAAAAGGGGAAAGTGATGGCTGCCACTTGGAGTGGAAGTAGTGATGACTCCTATGAGGGAGATGAGTCTTCGGATGATGAAGAGCTCATGGCTAATCTCCTAGCTTTTGCCTCCTCCCATAAAAGCAAAAGTGCTAGTGAGAGAGAGGAAATGAGTCAAGAGGAAAATGACTCAAGTGAAGTAGAAAGTGATTCCTCTTCTAACTCCATAAATGGATTTGTGGAGAAAAAGGTGCTTGCTAAATATCATGCCGAATTTAATGATTTAGCAATCAAGAGCACAAGAAAGATCAAGATGTTGAGAGAAAAAAATCTTGAGCTTGCATCTCATAATGACCACTTAAGTGAACAAGTGGAAAAATTCAAGAAGATGGAAGATAAGCTAAAAGAGGAGTTAGTCTTATCTAGGAGGAATGAGGATAGTATAAAGAGGGAGCTTGAAGAAGTTAGAGAATCTATGACTAGGATGGATTCTAGCACCAAGAAGCTTGACCATATGCTTGGTGTTGGAAAGAGTCCATGTGACAAAAGGGGTCTTGGGTATGAAGATGGCAAGAAGATCTCAACCTCTAACAAGACCGTGTTTGTCAAGAGCTTGAAGAAAGAAGAAACTTCATTTGTGCAACTTCCTAGGAAGAAGTTAGAAATAGGACAAAGTTCAAATGCTCAAGTGAAGATGGGTCCAAGAAGGCAACCTCAAGCTCAACCCCCTAGGGTTCCTCAAGCCAACATTCCTCCACAAATGGCTCACAAAGGAAAGAGGCCTATCATGCAACCTCAAGCTAGGAAGCAATCAAGACCGGTTCAACAACAAAGACGCATTGAACCCTTTCATCCACAAAGACAAGGACAAGGTATGATTCCTTATTTTACTCCTATTTGTCACTTTTGTGGATTTGATGGTCATATTAGACCACATTGCTTTCGCTATATAAAAATGTGCAAAACTAGAAGCATGATAGAGAAGAAAAAGAAAAGAGCCATGATGCATGTTCCTAGGAATAATAATATTGATTTGCATGATCCTAGGAATAGTAGAGCACATGTACCAAAGACCACTAAGAAAGCTAAAATTGTTGCTAAGTGGATTAGAAAGAATGAAAATGTTTGCCATGTTGCACAAATAGCCTTGAAGGCAAATTCTTCTAATTTTTGGTATTTGGATAGTGGGTGCTCTAGGCACATGACGGGAAACAAGAGTTTCTTCGAGACTCTTGTTATGGAGGAAGGTGGATATGTCACTTTTGGTGATGGATCCAAAAAGAAAGTGGTAGGGAAAGGAACCATTTCCGTTCCCGGTTTACCCTCCTTATCCGATGCTTTATTTGTTGACGGCTTGAAAGCCAATTTAATAAGTATTTCACATTTAAGTGATGAAGGATATTCCGTCTTGTTTAGTAAAAATGATTGCTCAATCCTAAAGCCCGATGGACAAACCTTGTTGAAAGGTATGAGATCTAGTGACAATTGCTATTGTCTTGAAGCTAGAATAGTCTCAAACAATGTGTCCATGGATGAGCAAGTTGAGTTGTGGCATGAAAGACTTGGCCACATGAACTTTAGGGATTTAAGAACCCTTGGAAAGTTCGAATGTGTGCGTGGCCTCCCTAAGCTTGGGAAGAAAGCCAATGATATTTGTGGACCTTGCCAACAAGGAAAACAAACCAAAAGCATGCACAAAAAGGGCAAGTATCTCTCCACCAAGGAGCCCCTAGAGCTTCTCCACATGGATCTCATGGGTCCTATGTAAACCGAGAGCTTAGGTGGAAAGAGATACATTTTTGTTTGTGTTGATGATTTCTCTAGATTTACATGGACATATTTTCTTAGAGAAAAATCTGAAACTTTTGATAAGTTTAAAATGCTTTGTACTAAATTACAAAATGAAATGAAGTCTAACATTAGAAGCATTAAACGGATTAGAAGTGACCATGGGAGGGGATTTGAGAATGCCTCTTTTGAAAGCTATTGTGATAGCTTAGGCATCTCCCATGAGTTTTCGGCTCCTAGGACACCTCAACAAAATGGAGTTGTTGAGAGGAAGAATAGGGTCCTCCAAGAGATGGCCCGAGTGATGTTGCTTAGCAACAATGTCCCTAGGAACCTATGGGCCGAAGCCGTCAATACGGCTTGCTATATAGGGAATAGAGTATTCCTAAGGCCCGGATCTAGAAACACCTCCTATGAGCTATGGAAGGGTAGGAAGCCAAATGTTAGCTACTTCCACACATTTGGGAGCAAATGCTACATTTTAAATGACCGTGATCAACTTGGCAAGTTTGATGCTAAGAGTGATGATGGTATCTTTATTGGCTATGCCTTGAATAGTAGAGCCTATAGAGTTTTCAACTTGAAGACTCGAACCGTCATGGAATCATCGAATGTTGTAATTGATGATACAAGGCTCAAGTCTAATGACCATGAGGAGGAGGATGTTTTAGAGGATGACTCTCCTTTGGAGAGGGTTGTGGTGACTCCCAATGTTGGGACATCTAATGAAGTCACACAACCTATTACTAGAGTTCCTAACTTGGACTCTAATGAACCCGCTCCATGGGTTAGAAGACTCCATAACAAAGAGGATGTTATTGGAGATGTTAATGAGGGTGTTAGGACTAGGCGTCAAATAGCTAATCTAATTAGCTTTACATGCTACACCTCTCAAATAGAACCCAAAAAGGTTGATGAAGCCTTGAATGATGAATTTTGGGTTCTTGCCATGCAAGAAGAGCTAAACCAATTCGAAAGGAATGAGGTTTGGACTCTAGTTCCTAGGCCTAAGACCACTAATGTCATAGGCACTAAATGGATATTTAGGAACAAATCCGATGAGGATGGCAACATAGTGCGGAACAAGGCTAGACTTGTAGCATAAGGGTACTCTAAAATTGAGGGTATCGACTTTGAGGAGACTTTTGCTCCCGTTGCCCGCTTAGAGTCCATTAGGCTTCTCTTGTCCATCTCTTGTGTGCACAAGTTCAAATTGCACCAAATGGACGTCAAGAGTGCCTTCCTCAATGGCTTCTTGCAAGAGGAAGTGTTTATTGAACAACCTAAGGGGTTTGTGGATGCACACCACCCCAACCATGTCTATCGCCTCAAGAAGGCACTATATGGGTTGAAACAAGCACCGAGGGCTTGGTATGAGCACCTCACTCAATTTCTTGTTGACAACAACTACACAAGAGGTAGTGTTGACAAGACACTATTCATCAAGATAGACAATGATGAGCTTTTCATAGCTCAAATATATGTTGATGACATAGTGTTTGGTTCCACCAACAACACCAAGGTCCAACAATTTGTTGATGTTATGTCTCATGAATTTGAGATGAGTCTTGTTGGTGAGCTAAGTTACTTCCTACGTTTGCAAATTAGGCAAATGAATGATGGGATTTTCATAACCCAAGCCAAATATACTAAGAACCTAGTGAAGAAGTTTGGTTTAGAGAAAGCTAAACATTGTGATACACCCATGAGTACCACTTTGAAGCTAAGCAAGGATGCTAGTGGTAAAAGTGTGGAACAAACTCTATATCGGGGCATGATAGGTAGCCTACTTTATTTGACCGCAAGTAGGCCCGATATATCTTTTAGTGTGGGTGCTAGGTACCAAGCGGATCCTAAGGAGTCCCATCTCTCTTCCGTTAAGAGAATCATTCGCTATGTGAATGGGACATCCAACTATGGGATTTGGTACTCGTTTGACACTAATGCTAGTCTTATAGGCTTTAGTGATGCGGATTGGGCAGGAAATTGTGATGATAGGAAGAGCACATCGGGCGGTTGCTTCTTTCTAGGCAACAACTTGGTGTCTTGGTTTTGCAAGAAGCAAAACTCGATTTCCTTGTCCACGGCCGAGGCCGAGTACATAGCCGCGGGGAGTGGATGCACACAACTCCTATGGATGAAGCAAATGCTAGTAGACTACGGATTCAACCAAGGTACTCTCACTCTCTTTTGTGATAATATGAGTGCAATTAATATTTCCAAGAATCCGGTGCAACATTCTAGAACTAAGCATATTGACATCCGCCATCACTTCATTAGAGAGCTTGTTGAAAATAAATGCATAGTACTTGAACATGTAGGTACTAATGATCAACTTGCGGACCTATTTACTAAACCCTTAGATGCTACTCGATTTAAAACTCTAAGTAGATCTATTGGGATATGTCTTGTGGAGTGATGTGTTCTATGATTGACCCCATATGGGGAACTCAAGCAAAGAGAGCTATTTTGCATTCTTGTAACTTGCAAAAAATTTGAAATAACTTATGCCTCTTCTTTTGATTGCTTGAGTAAGCTTGGTTGTACATATGTATATATGTTTTCAATTCTATAAGTGTGAACCTTGCTTGTCTACAATCCATGTCATATTTATGTTCAAACATGCATTTTTGGACTAGGAGATTTACATAGGAAGTATGATGTGAATGACCTATAGTTATCTCCATGACATGATGATTCTTTTATAACATGCTAATGTCAAATGAAAAAGCATGAAATTCATACAACATGCTCTCATGAAAAGCATGAATTGATGATTGCATATTCTTAAAATGCAAAACTTGTGTGAAAGCTTATGAGACTCAAAATGAATAAAGGATCTTGTATCCGTTCAAAGGAAGTTACATTCCAATGTCTCTCTTTCTTTATTAGTTGAACATGGTTACTATCATACGGATATCTTATCCGGAAAAATCAAATAGGGTGCAAAGTTGCTCATGCCATGTTTCGCTTATAAAGTTGGATATAGTTACTCTTAAATTGAAATCAGTATTCTCTATATCCTTGCTTTTCCCATGACATTGGTGAAATTGGTTTGAATTCTTATTTGAAACCTTTGTCATTTGCTTTGCCAAATACCATCGTATTTTGGACTTGAATGCTATATGTCTTGTATGCAAAGCATGTTGGATTCACACATTTTTTCTCAAATAAATCTCCTTGTTTCTCTCAAATTAATTGAAGTGCATAAAGTGACTTATATGTATATGCAAATCTTGCATGCTTCTATCTCTCGTTGCTATGAGTGACCCGGTTGAGGACTACTCCTTTGCCTATATCATGACAAAAAGGGGGAGTAGGATATGGTAAGGGGAGTTGCAAAATATAGAAGCTATTGTGCACTTTGGGGAGAACATACATTGTGGGGGAGTAACTCGTTGAGGGGGAGCATTGCGTACACATACATTTCATAATATTGTGCCTAAATTGTAAATGCAAATGCTTGTTATTGTTCTCACATGATTAATCTCACACTTTACTTGTATTGGAAATGCTAGAAACTTTATTTTCAGGGCTTGATTGTTCTACAAGAGATTGAAGACTTGAAGTTGTATTTTCTTATCTCTTTGAAATGTAGATAATCATTGTAGTCCCGTTGTTTCTAATTATTTGTGAGGAATCAATGTGAGTGGTGGTTTTGTCACGAAATAGCCAAAGGGGGAGATTGTTAGGATTCCCGTTGTTTTTAATTGGCTTATTTCGTGATCAAACCATATGTGGGGATGCTTTGTAAGGGTAGCTTAGATATTGTTGTTATTGCTTTGGCCCTTTTGAAGACCTCACTATTGACAAGCACCAAAGGTAATACTCTAAGTGCTTACTTGTCTTGAAGAGATAGTTGCACACACTCACAACTCATGCATATGTTTAATCCGTGTATGTTGTGTGTCTTATATGTGTGCCTTAATGCTCATTAACATCTCTTCTTGCATGTTAGGTTGATTGCATCTTGCATTGCCCATTGCCTTGTCATGCATAATCTTGGGATTCCATCTTTGCAAAGGGCGCTGTTCAAAGCGCTCTACAAAGCGCTGTTGTGAACAGCGCCCATGAGACCTGATGCAAAAATACCATTTAAATGCATCAGGTCTGATGCATTTTGGATGGGCGCTGTACGAGCGCTGTACAAAGCGCTGTTCGTACAGCGCCTCTCTGTTTTCTCGTGAAAACAGAGCAAGGGCGCTGTACAGGCGCTGTACAAGGGCGCTCTACGTACAGCGCCCAAGGCAAATATTGGTGTCACTTATCAAAACGACCACACTTCATCTTGACACCCTATATATATGCCTCTTTGACTTTAGGTCAATTACAAGAGTTCATATTCAGATTTCATACTTAGGATATTTTTCAAAGAGAAGAAAAATTCCAAAGAACTCATTTTTAATCACTCAAACACTTGTTCCATGATCATCAATCATCATCTAGCATCATCTTAGATCATCTAGATGACATCTTGCATGGATTCTTCATCATACTTTGCTTGGTAAACTTTTCACTAATATCTTACATATTTTGTGTTTCTCTTATCTAGCAATCTCAATTTAATTACTTGTATGTGATTTTATATTCCTTGAATACAAGATTGAGATTAGTATGATGTATATTTGAGAAGTTGTATTGTGCTAGCATATTAGGTTTTGTGCTTAATATTGATTAGCTAAACTAATTGACATGTCATTTAGTTTTGATATCTAGGATTGTTCTTAATTGCATATTAATCATCTTAGATAAGCATATAGGGTTTCCCTTGCTCTATGTTGCATTTTGGATATTCACATATATTCACTTAGGATTGTATTCTCTTCATAGAGAAAGTAAGTCTTGTGTGTAGCATCCAGGATTAGGTTGCTTAGATCACAAGCAAAATCGGACTAGGTTCACTCATACCGGGATTAGGTAGGTGTGTGATTACTTCCGGGATTAGGTTGTAATCATTTGCACACTTAGTGGATTCGAGGTTCGAGTGTAGCTTACTTACATAGCCCGTGGTTTTCCCGTGAGGGTTTCCACGTAAAAATCAAGTGTTAATTTAATTTCCGCACCATATTACACTTGCTTGTTTATATTATCTTGAGGGTAAATTCGTAATTTTGACTAACACGAAAAATTGGGTAAAAAGCGTAAAATCTATTCACCCCCCCTCTAGATAGTTTTATACGCACCGTGCTATATTTAGTTTCAGCAACTTCCTATCCAAGACGCTCACGTCTCTAGGAAGATTTCTTGCTTGCCTATCCGGATCCTCCCGACCCTAGACAAGTCTTCCTTGCTTGATTATCCGAGTCCTTCCGACTCTAATCAAGACTTCCTTGCTCTATCCACAAAGCTTCACTCACTTTGCTAGAGACTTCAACCTAATGCAAGGCTATGATCTACGTGATGCAAATGATGCAAACACAAACAAATTAAGCTAGATGATCAATCAAGCAAAATGTACATGTTCAATGACAATCTAGAATATGCTTCCAACACACAATCACAAGATTATCTAGAAATCAAGACATGTAAATCAATAAGAACAAGGTATGAATATTCAATATATCACACTAAAAACCTAGTTCTTAGATCATGAAATAAAACCTAGAAAATAATATGAGACATATCATATGTAAATTTTCTAGAATCAATTTCAAATAAAATCAAGTTTAGCACATATATGTTCAAGAAAAATCACAAAGCTAAAACTCAATTGACAAATGATCAAACACCCCTAGCATATGATCTAACATACTTCTTAACAAATTTCATAAATCAAATAGTAAGAATCAAGAGATGATCAAAGATGAAATTGAAAAAGAAGAAGTTGAACAAACAACCTTGACCTCGTACTGAAGATCAGGCTGCTGGGAACAATGACGAAGTCAGCTCCTTCTGAAAATGCTAGGGGTTTGTAGCTCTCCTCAAAACCAACAATTTTGGCTTTTGAATCGATTGATTTTGAGTTTGTATGAGAAAGATATGATCAAAATACTAAAACTAAAATTGAAGAATTTCTGCAGAAAATATTCAAAGTGTTCTTCAAAATCTTCAACAAATGTGGAAGGAAGGAGAAGTGTTTAAAAGGAGGAGAGAGAAGAGTTTTCAGGGCCAATAAGAGAGGGCCACATCACCCACCCCGTGGGGGGCGCATGGGCCTCACGAGGCTAGAGAGGGTCTCTGGCAGTGGGGCCCACGACCTCCCTCACGGCGTGGCACACGTGGCCTCTTGGCCACTCTCACCTCTCTCGTGCACTCTCAGGTTCTTCAGCCGTATCTTGGGCATCCGAACTCCGATTTCAAATCCATTTTTGGATTACGAACCGTGACTCCCTCACACATGACGACGACTACACAAATTTGAAAAATGGTTGAGAAATCATCTTAGAAAACGACGATGAAGTCAACTCAACGAATGAGAACGAAAAATAGCGTAGCTACATCGTTTGGACTCGAAACCTTATGAATGAGTAACCGAAACGACCGGAACTCAATAAGGCATCAAATAAGAACATGTTCAAGTCCAAAACACAAAATACACAAATAAATAAACACATATTCACACAAGCATGCCATATCAAAGAGATAATCACAAAGCATGCAATTCTACAATGTTTGTCTATACAAGATCAATGCATGAGCATATTATGAGATGTGTGAATGTGTTATACCAAATGTTTGAACCACGATGCAGGGACACACATGTATGAATTGTGTGTGTGTGCTCTAATGCCTTGCAAGAGGATAGGAGTCAAGATATACCTTTGACGCTTTTCACCTCTTGAAGACGACTTTTGCACTAGACGTTGCTTTTCACCTTTTAAGCTTCCTTTCTTCAAAGAGTATCCTAAGCAATAACTAATACAAGTATGAAGTGTTTTGCAATGGAATCAAGCCAATACAAATCATGAACCTTATACAATTTCATGCCCACATTTATTCACAACAAGAATCTCTAGCAAAATAGGCATGTCAACTAACAAAAATTTGGCAATCTATGGCATTTGCAAAGCATTCTAGCAACAATATCATCCTTGCCAATTGATTCACACTCGCACAATTGAGAATTTTCGTCCAAATTCGCACCAAAACAAAAAATTTGCAAGTTAAAGCATATTCAAGCATCAATTAATATCCTAGGAGCATTTTATTACTACCACAAACAAAACCCAAGCATGCATTACAATCAATTTGGCCTCTAATCACAAAATCCCCAAATTTTTCGAACTAAACCCTAACCCTAACACTATCATGCGAAATTTATACAATTTTGGGAGAGGGGAGAGAGTTAATCGTGTAAAAGCAAGTTTAGAGGGGCGAATAACATACCTTGAAGCCTTGAGAGGGAAGGGAAGGAGAAGAATGCACCTTAGAGTGATTTTTGGAGAGTTTTGAGTGAGAAAATTGTGTGGGGCTCATGAAAGAGACAACCCTTTTAAGACTTGATATCGCGCATTCTACGGTTTCATTCGACGGCCAGGCCACCGAATTTGACCGTAGAATGCGCTTTTTGGCTCAAAATGCTGCCGTTTCGATAAGTGCTTCAATTCGGCGGCCGATGCATTCTGTGGCCAGACCGTAAATTCAAAACCGCCGTTTTGTGGTTTGGAGACCTGATTTAATCGGCAGTCGATTTATGCCCACCGTTCTAACCGCCGTTTGTTGGTAGAAACTTCTGTTTTTATTCTACGGTTTCATTCGGAGGCCAGGCCGCCGAATGTTGAAAATTGGTCAATCTCATTCTGCATTCTTGCATTTCAACTACACACTTACACAAAACTCATCAAGCCAAAAGAAACCCCCAAACTTGTCTTGGATATGGTACTTAACATATTTTGCTCAACAAGTTTCTTGACTCAATATCCAATACAAATTTGGGGAAAACTCCACATACACCAAAATTTTATCAAATAAACAAAATAAAATGCATTAAATTAAAACTACCTAAGTGGGTTGCCTCCCACTAAGCGCTTGATTTAAAGTCTAGGCAAGACATGGTGATGGGTGCTAAGGCTCGCCAAGTTTGACTTGTTTGATCATGAATGCACTCCTTGCTCCTCCATAGTATGGCTTTACCCGTTGTCTATTAACATTGAATGTGTCCCCGGTTCTCAAACTTTGCACTTCAATTGCACCATGTGGGAATACCTCCTTCACTCGGAATGGATTGGTCCATCTTGATTTTAATTTCTCCGGAAATAACTTCAACCTTGAATCAAACACAAGTACAAGCATCCCGGGATGGAGGTCCTTTCTTAGGATCAATTGGTCATGGATCTTCTTTGTCTTTTCCTTGTACAACTTTGCATTCTCATAGGCCTCATATCGGAGTTCTTCCAATTCATTTAGTTGAAGCTTCCTTTCTTCTCCCACCAAATCCAAATTGACATTCAATTTCTGGATTGCCCAATAAGCATCAAATTCCAATTCTACCGGCAAATGATAAGCCTTCCCAAATACCAATCGGTAAGGTGTGGTGCCAAGTGTAGGGAAAAATACCGGTCAACGCAGCGGAAGCGAGACTAAAAAGAGGTTTAGTATGTTTTAAATTTTTTCCTTTGATGAACCTTAACCCTTTTAAATTAATTAACCATACATATAAAGTAACAAAAAGTAGAATACCTTTTGTCGCGTGATCCGATTGACTTACGTCGATGGTAATCCGCAAGATCTTCAATCCTAGCACGAACGTGAATCACCTAGGAGCATGGTCTCCATTTTCTTTGAATTGCGTACCTGAGAATGGACAAACAAACTTTCTTTTTCTTTTTGTTAGTCACAAAACAATCAAAAAACCACAAAGATTATTCCGGTCACTTTTGAGTTCTCAATATAATGATCGAAACTCACGTGAACCTAATTCGATGTTGTACATACAAGCTTATTGATGAACAAGCAATTAGTGTACTATCAAAAGAATAATCTCTTCTCTCTTTTTTGTCTTGGCAGAATAATCAAAAACTTTTCTATGAGTTGAGAAGAAGAAGAAAATTGATCCAGTAAAAACTTAGGGGTGGCCGAATTTTCTTCTCTTTTCCTTTTAGGGTTGCCGAAATCTACTAGTTGTTCTATTAGGGTTGCCGCAATTCCTCTACAAAAAAGGATTTGTGTTGTACCCTAATTCACATCAACTTTTGATTCCTAACCCTAATACAACTTATAAGTATTTTTATTCTTTTATTGACTTAATAAAAAGACTTCTTATTTGATTAAATAAATAAACTTAATTATTTATTTTCTTACCAAACAAGTCTTTTACTTTTAGTATACTACTACTAATAGTATAATTCTAGGAAACATATTTCCTAATCAGAAAAAGATTTTGTTTCTTAATTAAATAAATAATTAATAAATTAATTAATTCTCATTTAATCAAACAATAAAATAAAATAATATTTTTTACTAATATTATAGCCTTGCCGCCCCACATTAAAAATATGGGCCAAATATTATTTCCTTATTTTATTTAATCCATTGGACTTTAAATAAAAAGCCCACATGTGAACCAGACCCATTCTTACTAAAAGAAACAAGCCCACATGCCTTTCATTAATATATTAATATAATTGATCAGCCCATTAAACAAATAATGTGCAAATTATATTCTGAATATATTAAATGCAATTCTAGATGGACCCATAAATTGGTCCGGTAGAATATATCAAGTGATCCATGCAAGTCCGTGTGGATTGGGGATCTTGGCGGGCTATCTAAATTTAAGCTTCAATAGACATAACCTAATCACAATCAACAAATGATTCACTTAGGTCCGATCCATTAATTTTAACTCATTCCACTAAAGAGCTAAAATTGAACTCTTAAATAAAGATAGAATAAGAAGATGTTCCTCATTCATACCCTAGACAATCATGTTGGAGATAGCGTATCCTCGTGATTAATATCAGTAATCGCCAAGAGTTCATAGACCGCCTATAACTCTCCAAGTTACCATATTTACTCATATGCCACGTTTTGAACTTGGATATTTTGACTTGTCCAGAAGCCATGTTTTCAATAGTCACTATCAAAAACTCAACGTTGAGATTTAATATCCAATTACCTCAAAACATCCATATGATGATATTATACTCTCATTTAATAAATGGAGCCACGATGTCCATATCTATAAATGAAGTCCTCTATCGATTAACAAATGAATATCACCAAACTATCGAGGATAGACTATGCTATATAATCGTACTCATTGATAACTCAAATGATATCACTTGCAACCATAAGTCCATCATTTATCTCAGGATTAAGATTGACTCTCCGATTGTCCTGATAATGAAAAGACTATTATCTATTGACGGTTCTAGATAAAGCTTTTCATTGTGATCCAGTTCAATGCACCTAGTGCACTAGATTCTTTTACTCGAAGACACTCCGATGATTTTAGACTCATCATATCTCATTTGATCCCACTCAAATGCTAGCAAAAGAATTCTACAACTTTTACAAGATAAAGGTGCCCAACCTTTAACTTAAGTTGTGAACATTATTCAAGACTAACTAAAGAATTGTGTCTACCTCATACATATCCAGATGTACGAACAATTCTTCTTTTCTCATAGTCTTTAAACCTTATGATTATTTACTTTGACAATTATAATATTAAACTATAAATGCTATAAGATTTGTTAAACCAGAAATCACTTTATTAATATGAAAAAGATTGTTAATTACAACATTACACTCTTACTATTGAGCATAATCCTAACACCAAGAGGGGTCTTGTATGCCGTACGGTAAGCCCAAAGTGCATCATTAAGCTTCATTGACCAATCTTTCCGATTAGGCTTGACCGTCTTTTCTAAAATTTTCTTGATCTCCTGATTGCTCACTTCAACTTGCCCGGAAGTTTGCGGATGGTATGGTGTGGCAACCTTGTGTGTTACTCCATACTTTTTCATCAAGGTGGTAAAGATTTTGTTGCAAAAATGGGTGCCCCCATCGCTTATGATTACACAAGGAGCACCAAACCTTGAGAACACAACTTCCTTCAAAAACTTCACCACCGCATGACTATCATTAATCTTAGTTGCCACTGCTTCAATCCACTTGGAGACATAATCAACCGCCACCAAAATGTAGTTATTGCCATTGGAAGATGGAAAGGGACCCATGAAGTCAATACCTCATATATCAAAAAGCTTTACCACTAATTCTCCTTTTAGGGGCATCTCATTTCTTTTCCCGATACTACCCATCTGTTGGCACCTATCACAATTCTTGCAAAACTCATAGGTGTCCTTGCTTAGTGTTGGCCAAAAGAATCCGGATTGAAGGATTTTGAGAACGGTCTTCTTGTGACTAAAGTGACCACCACAATGCATTTCATGGCAAAACTTGATCACACCTTCTTGCTCTTCTTCCGGTACACATCTTCGAATCACTTGATCGGGCCCATGCTTGAAGAGATAGGGTTCATCCCAAAAGTATTGCCTAGCAATGAACTTGAATCTTTTCTTGGCTTGGTATGAGAGGTCATTGGGCACTATATCTCTCACAAGGTAATTCACAATGTCGGCATACCATGGTTCTCTTCCACCAACTATCCACAATTGCTCATCTAGAAAGCTTCCTTTCAAGGGAAACATGTCTTCTTCTTCATTTGACCCATGTATCAACCGGTTTAGATGGTCGGCTACCACATTTTCCTTGCCTTTCTTGTCCTTGATTTCCAAGTCAAATTCTTGTAGGAGAAGAATCCAACGGATGAGTCTTGGCTTGGCATCTTTCTTTTGCATTAAATACCGGATAGCCGTATGATCGGTATAGACAATTACCTTTGCTCCCACCAAATATTACCGAAACTTCTCCAATGCTAACACAACTGCCAACAATTCTTTTTGAGTTGTAGAGTAGTTCAATTAAGCATCATTTAGAGTCCTTGAAGCGTAATAAATTGCATGTGGAAGCTCGTCCATTCTTTGCCCAAGAACGGCCCCAACCGCATAATCCGATGCATCACACATGATTTCAAAAGGGAGGCTTCAATTTGGTGGTACAATGATAGGTGTTGATGTGAGGGCTTCCTTGAGAGTATTGAAGGCTTGCATGCATTCTTCATCAAACACAAACTCCACTTCTTTTTGAAGAAGATTGCACAAAGGTCTTGAAATCTTGGAAAGTCTTTAATAAACCATCGGTAGAATCCCGCATGGCCCAAGAATGACCTTATGTGTTTGGTAGTCTTTGGTGGAGGCAAACTCTTCATAACTTCAATTTTTGCCTTGTCTACCTCTATTCCCCGGCTTGACACCACATGCCCAAGAACAATACCTTGTGTCACCATAAAATGACACTTCTCCCAATTCAAGGTTAGGTTCTTTTCTTCACATCTCTTCAATACTTGAGTCAAGTTGTTAAGGCACATATCAAAGGATCCTCCAAACAACGAAAAATCATCCATGAACACCTCAATGATTTTCCCTACCATATCCGAGAAAATGGACATCATACACCATTGGAAAGTGTTGGGAGCATTGCATAAACCAAAGGGCATCTTCCGGTATGCATATGTGCCAAAGGGGCAAGTGAAAGTTGTCTTCTCTTGATCCTCCGGTGCAATTGTAATTTGGTTATACCCCGAGTAGCCATCTAAAAAGCAATAATGGCTATGCCCCGCTAATCTCTCCAACATTTGATCAATGAATGGAAGAGGGAAGTGATCCTTTCTTGTTGATGCATTTAATTTCCGGTAGTTAATGCATACTCTCCACCCGGTTTGCAACCTTTGGGGAATAAGTTCATCTTTGTCATTCCTCACTACCGTAATTCCCGACTTCTTAGGCACCACATGTATTGGGCTTACCCACTTACTATCCGCAATTGGATAGATAATGCCCACCTTCAACAACTTCAATACCTCATTTTTCACAACTTCTTGCATGATGGGGTTGAGTCGCCTTTGAGCCTCTCTTGATGGCTTGGAACCTTCTTCTAGATGGATCTTGTGCATACAAATGGTGGGACTTATCCCTTTGATGTCTTCAATGGACCACCCAATTGCCGCCTTATGCACTTTAAGGACGTCAAGGAGTCTTGCTTCTTCATCTTGATTCAATTCCGAGAAGACAATAACCGGTTTTCTTTCTTCTTTATCTAGGTAGGCATACTTGAGTGTTGTTGGAAGTTCCTTCAACTCTAACCTTGGTGGTGTAGCCAATTTTGTCTCTAATTCTCCACTTCCCACTTCTTCAACCTCATTGATTCTTTCTTCTTCTACCAACTCCTCCATTAACTCAAGTCTCTCTTCCTCATCTTCTTGTTCATCTAGAAACTCCATTGCACTTGCCATTAGAGCCTCCAACTTCTCCTTCAAAAATTCTTCACTTTCCTCTTCAATGATTATGTCCACCAAATTCACATTAAGACTATCATGTGCCCCAATAGGATAGGCTCCCGACTCAAAAAGCTTGAACTCAATTACCTCATCTAAAACCTTCATAGTGAGCTTCCTTTCATGCACATCCACAATTGCTCTAGCGGTCGCCATGAATGGTCTTCCCAAGAGCAACATTTGGTCATCTTCTTTATGGCCCTCCATGTCTAACACAACAAAATCGGCTGGAATGATCAACTTCTCTACTTGAATCAACACATCTTCTACTATTCCCATGGGGTGTCTTGATGATTGATCCGCCAACAAAAGTGACATGGAAGTGGTCTTGAGGTCATTAAGTCCCAATCTCTTATAGATTGTGTAGGGCATCAAATTAATACTTGCCCCCAAGTCTAACATGGCTTTCTCTTGCTTTCCTCTACCAATGGAAATGTTGATGATGAAGCTTCCGGGATCTTTCATCTTTTGAGGCAACTTCTTTTGGATCACCGCACTAACATTCTCCCCAAGTCTTTCTTGTTGCCTAGGCTTGAACTTGATCTTGTCCTTATTCAACTCCTTAAAGAACTTTGCATAGGAAGGCATCTTTTGAATTGCATCAAGAAGTGGAAGATTCACATTTACCTTGGAAAGAATGTCATAGATGTCTTGAAAGGATTGTTCCAACTTCGTATTCTTCAATCTTCTGTGGTAAGGAATGGGAGGAATGTATGGATTGGATGACTTGTGTAGACGAGGAGCTTCATTTGAGGGGGGTACCTCTACATCTTCTTCTTGTCTTGTGTCTTCTACAACCACTTCATCCTCTTGTACTCTAGGCTCACTTGCATTTTCTACAACTTCACCATTGTCTAGGATCCACCCACTTCTAAGGACCGTCATGGCTTTTGCTTGCTCAGGTTGGCTAGAGAATTTCCCTTTGTCTTGTTTTTGTAGTGCCTCGGCTATTTGGCCCATTTGAGTTTCCATGTTCTTCATTGATGCCCCCATATTAGTAACTAGAGTTTCAAGAGAACTTAACCTTTGCCCATCCGACAAAACGGCTTCCCTTTGTTGTTGCCTTGCTTGGTTGTTGAAATTCTCTTGCCGGTTCCATTGATTGGCTTGGCCACTCCCCAACCCTTGACCTTGGTAGAACCCTCGGTTGTTGAACCCTTGATTATTGTTAAACCCTTGATTCACCTCTTGGCTAAGCATGTTCGAGTTCAATGCATTGTTGTTTGAGTAAGAAAGGTTCAGATGTTGCCGCCATTTTGGATTGTAGGTTTGAGACAACATACCACCTTTATCTCTTTGTTGATATCCCATTGCTTGGACTTCCTTTTGGAATCTAACCCATCCTTCTCCATTAAAAGACATATCTCCACTTCCATCTCTTCCTTGAATATGGCTTGCACTCTGATCGCGCTCCAAATGTTCACATTTAGCGCTCCTTTTTCTTATCTTTTGTATTCGTTTCCGAGCATTTTTGTATATTTAATAGGGTGTAAATAAGTGTTGTAAGGATTCCCGTTGTTTTTTAATTGGCTTATTTCGTGATCAAACCATATATGGGGATTCTTTGTAAGGGTAGTTTAGATGTTGTTATTAGTGCATTAGGCCCTTTGAAGACCTCATTATTGACAAGCACCAAAGGTAATATTCTAAGTGCTTTCTTGTCTTGAAGAGATAGTTGCACACACTCACAACTCATGCATATGTTTAATCTTTGTATGTTGTGTTTCTTTTTGTTGTGCATAAATGATTATTTACATCTCTTCTTGCTTATTTTTATGATTGCATCTTGTGTTGAAAACATCATAGCATTTAGGCTTTTAGGATGCATCTTGTTTGACTTTGTACCCCTTGCATGATTGCATGTGGGATGCAATTTTTGGGGCTGTGCGCTGGTCCACCAGCGCCGGTCGACCAGCGCCGCTCACCGGCGCAAATCGCCCAGTGGCGCGCCGCTGGTCGTGCGCTGGTGTGGACCAGCGCCGGCCACCAGCGCCGATCGCCCAGTATGGCGCCGCTGGACTGGCGCTGGTGGCAGCGCCTGTCGTCCAGCGCTCAAGCCAAAATTGGCTTGTGCGCTGGTCCTGCGCTGGTCCACCAGCGCAGGTCCACCAGCGCACAGAGTAGTTTTCTGGCGCGTTTTCAAAACGACCTCACTTCACTTATGGCCTCTATATATATGCTAACTTGATTTTAGGTCACTTAAAAGAGTTCTTATTCAAGCTTCATACTTAGGATATTTTTCAAGAGAAGAAAAATACACAAAGAACTCATTTTTAATTACTCAAACACAATTTCATGATCATCAATCATCATCTAGCATCATCTTAGATCATCTAGATGTCATCTAGCATGGAATCTTCATCATACTTTGCTTGGTAAGCTTTTCACTAATATCTTACATATTTTGTGTTTAATTTATCTAGCAATCTCAATTAATTACTTGATTGTTATTTTGTATGCTCTAGATACAAAATTGAGATTAGTATGATGTATGTTTGAGAAGTTGTATTGTGCTAGCATATTAGGTTTTGTACTTGATATTGATTAGCTTAACTATTTGACATGTCATTTAGTTTTGATATCTAGGATTGTTCTTAATTGCATATTAATCATCTTAGATAAGCATATAGGGTTTCCCTTACTCTATGTTGCATTTTGGATATTTTCATATATTCACTTAGGGTTGTATTCTCTTCAAGAGAAGCTAAGTCTTGTGTGTAGCAATCGGGATTAGGTTGCTTAGATCGCAAGCAAATTGGACTAGGTTCACTCATACCGGGATTAGGTAGGTGTGTGATTACTTCCGGGATTAGGTTGTAATCGTTTGCACATTTAGTGGATTCGAGGTTCGAGTGTGGCTTACTTACATAGTCCGTGGTTTTTCCCGTGAGGGTTTCCACGTAAAAATTCAAGTGTTAATTTAATTTCCGCACCATATTACACTTGCTTGTTTATATTATCTTGAGGGTAATTTCGTAATTTTGACTAACACGAAAAATTAGGTAAAAAGCGTAAAATCTATTCACCCCCCCTCTAGATAGCTTTAGACACACCGTGGTATATTTAGTTTCAATTGGTATCAGAGCGGGTTCCTAGACATACATAGGTGATCCTTGCTTATTTTGGTGTGTTTTGCATTTTGTGTGATTTTTGATCATTCATACATTTGCATTCATTTCATTCATTCATAAACACTATGAGTGGAAACGGTGGAAATGGTGGTGGCCACGAAGGAGCTTCTAGCACAAGGCCTCCACTTCTTACCGGTTTGAACTATTCCCAATGGAAAGGGAAGATGGAATCCTACATATGCCAAATTCATGACCGTGCATGGATGGCGGTGGAAGACGGATATGATCTCCCTATGATGACTCCCGCGGGTGGAGGACAAGATGTTTTGAAGCCTAAGGCGCAATGGAACGCGCAAGAGTTTGAGGCTTCAAAGTGGAATAGGAAGGCGATGCATGCCATTATGTGTGCAATGGATGAGAATCAGTACAAGCTTATTCAGAATACTCAGATTGCCAAAGTGGCATGGGACATCCTTCAAGTTGCACATGAGGGAACCGAGGTGGTAAAGGAGTCCAAGCTTCAAGTCCTCCAAACTCAATTTGAGTTACTTAGGATGGGAGAGGATGAATGCTTCAACGACTTCGAAATCAAATTGATGGACATAGTAAATCAAAGCCATCAACTCGGAGACCCGTATTCGGATAGGAGAGTCAAGCAAAAAATTATGAGATCTCTCCCCGATAGGTTTGAATCAAAGGTGACGGCCATAGAAGAAAATAGTGGCTACATGGATATGAAGCCAAGTGAGGTAATTGGGCGTCTCCTTGCATATGAGTCTAGGAAGGTTCCTAGCACCACTACTCCTCCTAAGAAATCTAAAGGAATAGCTTTGAAAGCATCTAAGGATGCAAAGGAGGCAAAGCATGAATCGGATGAAGACCTTGCCTTATTTGTGAAACGGTTCAACAAGGTTATGGGGTTCAAGAAGAAGAAGGGATTTGGGTCAAGAGGACAAGATTTGAAGAAAAAGAGTTCCTTCAAGAAGTTTGAGCCTAGACAAGAGAGGACCGAAAGGAAAGGGGTCCGATGCTTTGAGTGTGGTGGGATTGGTCACTTTGCCCCCGAATGTGCGAATCACAATGAGAGGAAGAAGGGTAAAGTGATGGCCGCCACATGGAGTGGGAGTAGTGATGACTCCAATGAGGAAGACGAGTCTTCAAGTGAGGAAGAGCTCATGGCTAACTTCCTAGCTTTTGCATCTTCTCACAAGAGCAAAAGTGCTAGTGAAAAGGAAGATTTGAGTCAAGAGGAAATTGACTCTAGTGAAGAAGAAAGTGACTCCTCTTCTAGTTCCAAGAAGAAGTTTGTGGAGCAAAAGGTGCTTGCTAAATACCATGCCGAGTTCAATGATTTAGCGCTTAAAAGCACAAGAAAGATTGAGAGGTTGAGAGAAGAAAACCTTGAACTTTCGGCTCACAATGACCACTTAAGTGAACAAGTGGAAAGATTGAAGAGGAGAGAGGATAAGTTAATTGAGGAGTTAGACTTGTCCAAGAGAAGTGAAGAAGGCTTGAAGAGGGAACTTGTAGAAGCTAAAGGGTCCTTGGCTAGGATAGATTCTAGCACCAAGAAGCTTGATCATTTACTTGGTGTTGGAAAGAGTCCAAGTGACAAGAGAGGTCTTGGGTATGAAGATGGCAAGAAAATCTCAACCTCTAACAAGACCGTGTTTGTCAAGAGCTTGAAGAATGAAGAAACTTCATTTGTGCAACCTCCTAGGAAGAAGTTAGAAATAGGACAAAGTTCTAATGCACAAGTGAAAATGGGGCCAAGAAGGAAATCTCAAGCTCAACCTCCTAAGGTTCCTCAAGCCAACACTCCTCCAAAATTGGTCACAATGGAAAGAGACCAATCATGCAACCTCAAGCTTGGAAGCAACCAAGACCGGTTCAACAACGAAGATGGATTGAACCCACTTATCCACAAAGACATGGACGTACTCAAAGGCGAGGTATGATTCCTTTTTTCATTCCTATTTGTCACTTTTGTGGTTGTGATGGTCATATTAGACCAAATTGCTTTCAATATATTAAAATGTGTAGAAAACAAAGCATGATTGAAAAGAGAAAGAATAGAGCCAAGATGCATGTTTCTAGGAAAGAAAATATTGATTTGCATGATCCTAGAAATAGTAGAGCACATGTACCAAAGACCACTAAGAAAGCTAAAATTGTTGCTAAGTGGATTAGAAAGAATGAAAATGCTTGCCATGTTGCACAAATAGCCTTGAAGGCAAATTCTTCTAATTTTTGGTATTTGGATAGTGGGTGCTCTAGGCACATGACGGGAAACAAGAGTTTCTTCGAGACTCTTGTTATGGAGGAAGGTGGAAATGTCACTTTTGGTGATGGATCCAAAAGAAATGTTGTAGGGAAAGGAACCATTTCCGTTCCCGGATTACCCTCCTTATCCAATGCTTTATTTGTTGATGGCTTGAAAGCCAATTTAATTAGCATTTCACATCTTAGTGATGAAGGATATTCCGTCTTGTTTTCTAAAGATTATTGCTCTATCCTTAAACCCGATGGACAAACCTTGTTGAAGGGCATGAGATCTAGCGACAATTGTTATTGTCTTGAAGCTAGAATTGTATCTAATCATGTGTCAATGGATGAGCAAATTGAGTTGTGGCATGAAAGACTTGGCCACATGAACTTTAGGGATCTACGGACCCTTGGAAAGTTCAATTGTGTGCGTGGCCTCCCTAAGCTTGGGAAGAAAGCCAATGGTATTTGTGGACCTTGCCAACAAGGAAAGCAAACTAAAAGCATGCACAAAAAGGGTAAGTATCTCACCACCAAGGAGCCACTTGAGCTTCTCCACATGGACCTCATGGGTCCCATGCAAACCGAAAGTTTGGGTGGAAAGAGATACATTTTTGTTTGTGTTGATGATTTCTCTAGGTTCATATGGACATATTTTCTTAGAGAAAAATCCGAAACTTTTGATAAGTTTAAAATGCTTTGTAATAAAATTCAAAATGAAATGAACTCTAATATTAAAAGCATTAAGCGGATTAGAAGTGACCATGGGAGAGAATTTGAGAATGCCACCTTTGAAACCTTTTGTAATGGTTTAGGCATCTCCCATGAATTTTCTGCTCCTAGGACACCTCAACAAAATGGAGTTGTTGAGAGGAAGAATAGGGTCCTCCAAGAGATGGCCCGTGTGATGTTGCTTAGCAACAATGTCCCTAGGAACCTATGGGCCGAAGCCATCAACACGGCTTGCTATATAGGAAATAGAGTGTTCCTAAGGCCCGGTACTAGAAACACCTCCTATGAGTTATGGAAAGGTAAGAGGCCAAATGTTAGCTACTTCCACACTTTTGGAAGCAAATGCTACATTTTGAATGACCGTGATCAACTTGGCAAGTTTGATGCTAAGAGTGATGAGGGTATTTTTATTGGCTATGCCTTAAATAGTAGAGCCTATAGAGTTTTCAATTTAAAGACTCTAAGTGTTATGGAATCATCCAATGTCGTATTTGATGATACTAGGCTCAAGTCTAATGATCATGAGGAGGAGGTTATTTTTAGTGATGATTCTCCTTTGGAGGAGGTTGTGGTGTCGCTTAATGTTGGGACATCTAATGTCAACAATGATGGCACACAACCTATTGATAGAGTTCCTCTCTTGGACTCTAAAGAACCCGCTCCATGGGTTAGGAAACTCCATGATAAAGAAGATATCATTGGAGAGGTAAATGAGGGTGTTAGGACTAGACGTCAACTTGCTAATCTTATTAGCTATACATGCTACACCTCTCAAATTGAACCCAAAAAGGTTGAAGAGGCCTTAAATGATGAATTTTAGGTTCTTACCATGCAAGAAGAGCTAAATCAATTCGAAAGGAATGAGGTTTGGACTCTAGTTCCTAGGCCTAAGACCACTAATGTCATAGGCACCAAATGGATATTTAGGAACAAATCCGATGAGGATGGCAACATAGTGCGGAACAAGGCTAGACTTGTAGCACAAGGGTACTCTCAAATTGAGGGTATCGACTTTGAGGAGACTTTTGCTCCCGTTGCCCGCTTAGAGTCCATTAGGCTTCTCTTGTCCATCTCTTGTGTGCACAAGTTCAAATTGCACCAAATGGACGTCAAGAGTGCCTTCCTTAATGGCTTCTTGCAAGAGGAAGTGTTTGTTGAACAACCTAAGGGGTTTGTGGATGCACACCACCCCAATCATGTCTATCGCCTCAAGAAGGCACTATATGGGTTGAAACAAGCATCGAGGGCTTGGTATGAGCGCCTCACTCAATTTCTTGTTGACAACAACTACACGAGGTAGTGTTGACAAGACACTATTCATCAAGAGAGACAATGATGAGCTTTTCATAGCTCAAATATATGTTGATGATATAGTTTTTGGCTCCACCAACAACACCAAAGTCCAACAATTTGTTGATGTCATGTCTCTTGAATTTGAGATGAGTCTTATTGGTGAGCTTAGTTACTTCCTAGGTTTGCAAATTAGGCAAATGCATGATGGGATTTTCATAACCCAAGCCAAATATGCTAAGAACCTAGTGAAGAAGTTTGGTTTAGAGAAAGCCAAACATTGTGATACACCCATGAGTACCACTTTGAAGCTAAGCAAGGATGCTAGTGGTAAAAGTGTGGAACAAACTCTATATCGTGGCATGATAGGTAGCTTGCTTTATTTGACCGCAAGTAGGCCCGATATATCTTTTAGTGTGGGTGTGTGTGCTAGGTACCAAGCGGATCCTAAGGAGTCCCACCTCTCTTCCGCGAAGAGGATCATTCGCTATGTGAATGGGACATCCAACTATGGGATTTGGTACTCTTTTGACACTAATGCTAGTCTTGTAGGCTTTAGTGATGCGGATTGGGCAGGAAATTGTGATGATAGGAAGAGCACATCGGGTGGTTGCTTCTTTCTAGGCAACAACTTGGTGTCTTGGTTTTGCAAGAAGCAAAACTCGATTTCCTTGTCCACGGCCGAGGCCGAGTACATAGCCGCAGGGAGTGGATGCACACAACTCCTATGGATGAAGCAAATGCTAGTAGACTACGGATTCAATCAAGGTACTCTCACTCTCTTTTGTGATAACATGAGTGCTATTAATATTTCCAAGAATCCGGTTCAACATTCTAGAACTAAGCATATTGACATCCGCCATCACTTCATTAGAGAGCTTGTTGAAAATAAATGCATAGTACTTGAACATATAGGTACTAATGATCAACTTGCGGACTTATTTACTAAACCCTTATGATGAGAATCAAGAAGCTTCACCAACGGATCCATTTCATGTTCCAGTTGGGCCAATTACAAGGGGCAAGAGGATCAAAGAAGCATTTAATGGGGGCTGATTCTGAGTTGCTGAAGTCCAAGTTCAGTCCACATAAAGACCAAATTCGGGCTGAACTTCGTGGGCCTCTACAGAGTGCATCTGAAGTCGGATTGTCTATTATAATATGTTTTCGAAAAGCCCAAGACGAGCCCTACAAATGTTATGAAGACTCCGTCATCCGTAACAGATCACAACAGGCCCAAATTCAGCCATCTATCTTGTTGCGCGAAGACTTGAGCTGTACGAGAGCTGGACGCCGGGCTGAACTTCGTGGGCCTCTACAGAGTGCATCTGAAGTCGGATTGTCTATTATAATATGTTTTCGAAAAGCCCAAGACGAGCCCTACAGATGTTATGAAGACTCCGTCATCCATAACAGATCACAACGGGCCCAAATTCGGCCATCTATCTTGTTGCGCGAAGACTTGAGCTGTAAGAGAGCTAGACGCCGGGCTGAACTTCGTGGGCCTCTACAGAGAGCATCTGAAGTCGGATTGTCTATTATAATATGTTTTCGGAAAGCCCAAGACGAGCTCTACAGATGTTATGAAGACTTCGTCCTCCGTAACAGATCACAACAGGCCCAAATTCAGCCATCTAGTTTGTTGCGCGAAGACTTGAGTTGAGGAGTCCGAATTTCAGCATATTTCCTAATAAAGAGCTGATTATGGTGTGAGATACAAGCTAGGGTTGGAGGATTCCGAATTTTAGCATATTTCCTATTTTTAATTATTTCCCAAATAAATAGTTGATTTGTTTCCCAAACAAAGTCAACTAGTTGCTAGTTTTTATTCTTTTACTTTCCTAATTGTAAGGCAATTAATTGCTGAGTAGTTTATTTCCTTTTCTTTTGTCGTCTAGGGTTTAGATATTTTCTTAGTATTTAAAGGACGCATTGATGTATAATTTTAAAAAGATTAGACTTTGAATAAAATATTATTTGAGAGAACTTTTTCTCTTGGTTCTTCATTGAACTATGAACTTATCAAGGTTCTACCTTGTGGCGTTCAAACCTTGACTTATCACTCATCTTCTTTCTCTTTCTTGAGTGTGGCGTCTACAACCTTCTTGATACCGTTGGTTCTTATCTCCATATAGATAATGGGTCACGGTCCTTTATTTTCTTTGTTTTCATAAACTTGAATTAGAAAACGATCCTTCGTTACCATATATTGGTTCCGGGTCTCACTGTTCTTGGTGAGGTTCATATCAGTTGGTATCAGAGCTTAGGCTTCTAAATCAGGTTTGATCTATCCTTTTTTATTGTTATTATTATTATTATTATTTTTTCGTTTGTAAAAAAAAAAAAAAAAAAAAAAAAAAAAAGTTGATCAGATTCCAAGTCAAAAAAAAAAAAAAAAAGTTTGTTCAGATCTGTTACCCAAAAAAAAAAAAAAAAAATGTCTGACGATGTACAACGTGGCAATGTTTTTTACACCCGATGTCATGTTAATGATAAGGTATGTAGCATGATTATTGATGGTGGTAGTTGTACTAACGTTGCAAGCACAACCATGGTTAACAAATTAGGATTGCCAATGATGTTGCATCCTAAGCCGTATAAATTGCAATGGTTGAACGATAGTGGTGAGGTGAGGGTGACTAAACAGGTCTTAGTGGCGTTCCGGATCGGTAAATATGAAGATGAAGTCTTGTGTGATGTGGTACCAATGCATATGACCCATATCCTTTTGGGGCGACCATGGCAGTTTGATAGGCGTGCAACTCATGATGGTTATACAAATAGATACTCTTTTGTACTCAATAAAAAACGAATCACTCTTGTACCCTTAACCCCAATACAAGTATATGAAGATCAAGTGAGGTTAAAAGAACAAAGAGATGTAAAAAAGGAGAGTGAGAGTTCAAAAGAAAGAGAGACAAAAGAAAGAGAGATCGAAACAGCAAAAAAAGAAAAAAAGAGTGAAAAAGAAACAGAAAATTATGCTATTGAGGAAAAAAAGAGCGAAAAAGAAACAAGAATTTTTGTGAGTGAGGAAAAAAAGAGTGAAAAAAAAACAGAATTTTTTGCTC
Source organism: Acer saccharum (assembly GCA_030490815.1). Classification (NCBI taxonomy): domain Eukaryota; kingdom Viridiplantae; phylum Streptophyta; class Magnoliopsida; order Sapindales; family Sapindaceae; genus Acer; species Acer saccharum. Next base: position 28,857,500 of record CM059868.1, on the reverse strand, counting down.
ATGAGGAAAAAAAGAGTGAAAAGGAAACAGAATTTTTCGCTAGTGAGAAAAAAAAAAGAGAGATCAAAAAGGCATTGTTTTCAAATCAGCCAACTTCTTGGCCTAGTGTTCTTGTTTCTCTTTTGCAGTGTTTTGATGAAGTGTCGCAAGCTATCAACAACATTACGGTGAAGATTCGAGGACGAATCCTTTTGAAGAGAGGGGGAATGATGAGAATCAAGAAGCTTCACCAACGGATCCATTTCATGTTCCAGTTGGGCCAATTACAAGGGGCAAGAGGATCAAAGAAGCATTTAATGGGGGCTGATTCTGAGTTGCTGAAGTCCAAGTTCAGTCCACATGAAGACCAAATTCGGGCTGAACTTCGTGGGCCTCTACAGAGTGCATCTGAAGTCGGATTGTCTATTATAATATGTTTTCGAAAAGCCCAAGACGAGCCCTACAGATGTTATGAAGACTCCGTCATCCGTAACAGATCACAACAGGCCCAAATTCAGCCATCTATCTTGTTGCGCGAAGACTTGAGCTGTACGAGAGCTGGACGCCGGGCTGAACTTCGTGGGCCTCTACAGAGTGCATCTGAAGTCGGATTGTCTACTATAATATGTTTTCGAAAAGCCCAAGACGAGCCCTACAGATGTTATGAAGACTCTGTCATCCGTAACAGATCACAACGGGCCCAAATTCGGCCATCTATCTTGTTGCGCGAAGACTTGAGCTGTAAGAGAGCTAGACGCCGGGATGAACTTCGTGGGCCTCTACAGAGAGCATCTGAAGTCGGATTGTCTATTATAATATGTTTTCGAAAAGCCCAAGACGAGCTCTACAGATGTTATGAAGACTTCGTCCTCCGTAACAGATCACAACAGGCCCAAATTCAGCCATCTAGTTTGTTGCGCGAAGACTTGAGTTGAGGAGTCCGAATTTCAGCATATTTCCTAATAAAGAGCTAATTATGGTGTGAGATACAAGCTAGGGTTGGAGAATTCCGAATTTTAGCATATTTCCTATTTTTAATTATTTCCCAAATAAATAGTTGATTTGTTTCCCAAACAAAGTCAACTAGTTGCTAGTTTTTATTCTTTTACTTTCCTAATTGTAAGGCAATTAATTGCTGAGTAGTTTATTTCCTTTTCTTTTGTCGTCTAGGGTTTAGATATTTTCTTAGTATTTAAAGGACGCATTGATGTATTATTTTAAAAAGATTAGACTTTGAATAAAATATTATTTGAGAGAACTTTTTCTCTTGGTTCTTCATTGAACTATGAACTTATCAAGGTTCTACCTTGTGGCGTTCAAACCTTGACTTATCACTCATCTTCTTTCTCTTTCTTGAGTGTGGCGTCTACAACCTTCTTGATACCGTTGGTTCTTATCTCCATATAGATAATGGGTCACGGTCCTTTATTTTCTTTGTTTTCATAAACTTGAATTAGAAAACGATCCTTCGTTACCATATATTGGTTCCGGGTCTCACTGTTCTTGGTGAGGTTCATATCACCTTAGATGCTACTCGATTTAAAACTCTTAGTAGATCTATTGGGATATGTCTTGTGGAGTGATGTTCTATGATTGACCCCATATGGGGAACTCAAGCAAAGAGAGCTATTTTGCATCCTTGTATCTTGCAAAAAATTTGAAATAACTTATGCCTCTTCTTTTAATTGCTTGAGTAAGCTTGGTTGTACATATGTATATATGTTTTCAATTCTATAAGTGTGAACCTTGCTTGTTTACAATCCATGTCACATTTATGTTCAAACATGCATTTTTGGACTAGGAGATTTACATAGGAAGTATGATGTGAATGACCTATAGTTATCTCCATGACATGATGTTTCTTAAATAACATGCTAATGCTAAATGAAAAAGCATGAAATTCATACAACATGCTCACATGAAAAGCATGAATTGATGATTGCATATTCTTAAAAATGCAAAACTTGTGTGAAAGCTTATGAGACTCAAAATGAATAAAGGATCTTGTATCCGTTCAAAGGAATTTACATTCCAAATGTCTCTCTTTCTTTATTAGTTGAACATGGTTACTATCATACGGATATCTTATCCGGAAAAATCTAATAGGGTGCAAAGTCGCTCATGCCATGTTTCGCTTATAAAGTTGGATATAGTTACTCTTAAATTAAAATCAATAATCTCCATATCCTTGCTTTTCCCATGACATTGGTGAAATTGGTTTGAATTCGAATTAGAAACCTTTGTCATTTGCTTTGCCAAATACCATTGTACTTTGGACTTGAATGCTATATGTCTTGTATGCAAAGCATGTTGGATTCACACATTTTCTCAAATAAATCTCCTTGTTTCTCTCAAATTAATTGAAGTGCATAACGTGACTTATATGTATATGCATATCTTGCATGCTTCTATCTCTCGTTGCTATGAGTGACCCGGTTGGGGACTACTCCTTTGCCTATATCATGACAAAAAGGGGGAGTAGGATATTGTAAGGGGAGTTGCAAAATAGAGAAGCTATTGTGCACTTTGGGGAGATAAAACATTGAGGGGGAGTAACCCTTTGAGGGGGAGCATTGCATTTATCATACATTGCATACATTTGCTAATGTTGTTCCTAAATTCTAAAAATGCAAATGCTTGGTATTATTCTCACATGATTAATCTCACACTTTACTTGAATTGGATTGTTAGAAACTCTTTTCAGGGATTGATTATTCTACAAGAGGATTGAAGACTTCAAGTTGCATTCTCTTATCTCTTTGTAATGTAGAATATCATTGTAATCCCGTGGTTTCTATTTCTTTTGTGAGGATTTAATGTGAGTGATGGTTTTGTCACGAAATAGCCAAAGGGGGAGATTGTAAGGATTCCCGTTGTTTTTTAATTGGCTTATTTCGTGATCAAACCATATATGGGGATTCTTTGTAAGGGTAGTTTAGATGTTGTTATTAGTGCATTAGGCCCTTTGAAGACCTCATTATTGACAAGCACCAAAGGTAATATTCTAAGTGCTTTCTTGTCTTGAAGAGATAGTTGCACACACTCACAACTCATGCATATGTTTAATCTTTGTATGTTGTGTTTCTTTTTGTTGTGCATAAATGATTATTTACATCTCTTCTTGCTTATTTTTATGATTGCATCTTGTGTTGAAAACATCATAGCATTTAGGCTTTTAGGATGCATCTTGTTTGACTTTGTACCCCTTGCATGATTGCATGTGGGATGCAATTTTTGGGGCTGTGCGCTGGTCCACCAGCGCCGGTCGACCAGCGCCGCTCATCGGCGCAAATCGCCCAGTGGCGCGCCGCTGGTCGTGCGCTGGTGTGGACCAGCGCCGGCCACCAGCGCCGATCGCCCAGTATGGCGCCGCTGGACTGGCGCTGGTGGCAGCGCCTGTCGTCCAGCGCTCAAGCCAAAATTGGCTTGTGCGCTGGTCCTGCGCTGGTCCTGCGCTGGTCCACCAGCGCAGGTCCACCAGCGCACAGAGTAGTTTTCTGACGAGTTTTCAAAACGACCTCACTTCACTTATGGCCTTTATATATATGCTAACTTGATTTTAGGTCACTTAAAAGAGTTCTTATTCAAGCTTCATACTTAGGATATTTTTCAAGAGAAGAAAAATACACAAAGAACTCATTTTTAATTACTCAAACACAATTTCATGATCATCAATCATCATCTAGCATCATCTTAGATCATCTAGATGTCATCTAGCATGGAATCTTCATCATACTTTGCTTGGTAAGCTTTTCACTAATATCTTACATATTTTGTGTTTAATTTATCTAGCAATCTCAATTAATTACTTGATTGTTATTTTGTATGCTTTAGATACAAAATGAAGATTAGTATGATGTATGTTTGAGAAGTTGTATTGTGCTAGCATATTAGGTTTTGTACTTGATATTGATTAGCTTAACTATTTGACATGTCATTTAGTTTTGATATCTAGGATTGTTCTTAATTGCATATTAATCATCTTAGATAAGCATATAGGGTTTCCCTTACTCTATGTTGCATTTTGGATATTTTCATATATTCACTTAGGGTTGTATTCTCTTCAAGAGAAGCTAAGTCTTGTGTGTAGCAATCGGGATTAGGTTGCTTAGATCGCAAGCAAATTGGACTAGGTTCACTCATACCGGGATTAGGTAGGTGTGTGATTACTTCCGGGATTAGGTTGTAATCGTTTGCACATTTAGTGGATTCGAGGTTCGAGTGTGGCTTACTTACATAGCCGTGGTTTTTCCCGTGAGGGTTTCCGCGTAAAAATTCAAGTGTTAATTTAATTTCCGCACCATATTACACTTGCTTGTTTATATTATCTTGAGGGTAATTTCGTAATTTTGACTAACACGAAAAATTAGGTAAAAAGCGTAAAATCTATTCACCCCCCCCCCCCCCCCCCCCCCCCCCCCCTCTCTAGATAGCTTTAGACACACCGTGGTATATTTAGTTTCAAGTGTTTCAGGGAATTAGGGAAGTTCGTGGGCAATTGTGTAATTATGGAGAAATCAGGGGCAAAAGTATAATATTTGGGAATATATTGAATATTCTGTGATTAAGGGATAAGACAGGGGTGTAAATTGTAATTCACCAGCAAAAGTCAGGTCAGCTGCCACATCACCAGCGTAAACGGCGTCGTTTTGCACCTAACAGCGTCACGATGACGTCATGTCATCATCAAGCTTCAACCGGGTCACATGACCCGCGATAGACCCGACCCGACCTGACCCGACCCGACCTGGCCCGACCCGACTTGATTTATGACCCGAACGTTTCCAGCCATTTTCTGACCAGATTTCTGGTGATTTCCTGCCCAGATCGGCAGTTGTAAGGATTCCTAATTATTGATTGGCTTATTTCGTGGACAAACCACATGTGGGGCTTGTTGTAAGGGTAGCTTAGGAATTGGTGAAAGTTCAATGGTCCTCTCAAGACCTTAAGAGAAGAAGCATCAAAGGTAAATTCTAGTGCTTACATGCTTTGAAGAGATCATAGTTGCACACACTCACAACTCATGCATATTTCTTATACTTATATGTTGTGTGTTTTCATATGTGTGCATTCATAATTGTTGAATATCTCTTCATGCATGTTTATTTAATTGCATCTAGTTTATTGAAATGCCATGACATGTTTAGGCATTAGGATGCAAAGCCATGAATTTTATTTATGCATGTTGAATTGATTGCATCTTGTTCTATGATAATGCCATGACATGTTAGGCATTAGAATGCATTCAATTCCCATACTTGCACTTCATGTATGTTAGCTTTAAGTGTGGTATAATTCGTTTCCCGAAGATGGTTTGGAAACGTCCGCGCGTGCATTTTGGTGTGCTTGTCTTGCGCGAAGATTGCCTTCGAAGAATGCCCTTGGCTTCTCCTTAGGATTCACTACTTTGCACACTTGCATATTGTGCACAAACTGGAAACAGGGCATTGTCACCATTTATTGGTGTCGCCTTTTGGTGGTGTCGCCATGGCGACAGTATGTTATACTTGAAAAAACCAATCAGGTATAAGGTCGCCATGAGGTCACCACGAGGTCGCCCTAAGACAAATGGCGACCATGAAGTTTTACACTAGGTCGCCATGAGGTCGCCATGAGGTTGCCATTTGTACAAATAGCGACCTAGAAGAAAATCAGTTTTTTTTTCAAAACGATGTCACTTCTTTTTGACACCATATATATTTGCCTCTTTCTTCTTAGGTCAATTAATGAGTTCAAAATCATCTCTTTAACTTAGAATATCTTTCAAGAAAGAAAATCTTTTAAAGAACTCATCTTTAATCACACAAACCCATTTTCACATGCATAAATCATCATCTAAGCATCATCTAGGATCATCTAGTATGTGCTAATGTATGGGTCTTCTTCAACACACATGGTATGATTTGTTGAACACTTTTATCTTACATAATTAGTGTTTTAACTTATCAATTTATCTTTTTTATCACTTGTACGTTCTTTGAGTAATTTCTACATACATGATTGAGATTATGTGTTGATTGGGTTATTTATGTTAGCTAGGTTTTCATGCCTATTTTATATCTAGCTAATTAATCTCATTATATGATTGAGATTATTTTTGATAGCTGATCGGTCATTTATTGTATATGTTTTTTATCCTCATTCCTCCAGTCAATTGCCTGTTTCTCGAGTCTTTTTGGGATTTAATGTGTTTGTGTGAGCATTTTTAGGATTTTGGATCCAGGTGAATAATTTGAAGAATATCAGGCAAAAAATGCTATTTTGAAGACTTCAGGGGTTTTCGTGCAAATAGTCAAAAGTGCTATTGAACTCGTTCCCAATTATTTAGCAGCGATGCAGCAGCGTTCTGAAAATAGTAGCTACCGCTGCTGGGGCGCTGCCGCTACCGCAGCGGTTCCCCATTTCTCATCTAGGGCGCTGCCACGCCGCTGCCATATTGGCAACGGTCATGGCAGCGGTTTTGCGATATTGTCCTGACGAAGGAATCTTTTCGTAGTCAGATTGAAGGGACCTATAAATATGTTATGACGTCTTTTAGGGTGGTCTCTCTTGTTTTGCCTGGTTCTGCTCTGTCAACATTCCACACCTCACCTTCTCACAATTCATCACACAAATCCCCTAATCCATCTTATGCATAGAAGATTCGAAGACGAAGGAGATTTCAACATCGAAGATTTGAAGAATTTGTTGAAGCTTTTCAATGGGTTTTATCATCTCTTACTCATGTCTTTCCTTTTCTAATATGTGTAACTAACTCCATACTAGGGAGTCAATGTGAACCTCTATGAATACTCTTTGTTAGAATTGACTATATTTCCATTAATTCAAGTTTTGATTCATTCAATTCATTCTAAGTCTTAATTCTTTATTTGTGTTAATGCATGATCATACGTTGGCATGAATTTAGGGTTTTGATAATTTAACAATTAAGTTTGGAGTGTTGATTTACACGTAATCTTAATTAATATTCAATTGAATGGGTAAAACTGATCTTAGCATTGATCTATGCAAGTAGGTTTTGGTTCATTAGTTCTTGCACTTAATGGGTTCTTGGTTGTAATTTGCGCCATTGATCTATGGGTAAATTACGATTGAGAACACTTGATTCATTCCAGGATCATACGGTAACAATCATAAATAAGATAAGAACGAATCCTTAACTTGAGTTACATCTTTTATCAAAGTCAATTTGAAGCATTGAGTAAACATAGTTGGGGAGCATTGATGACCTAGTTCTCACCTCTTGATCACATTCACATATTCTTGTTAATTGCTTTCTTAGTTTAATTTAGTTAATCAATACTCACTCAATCAATCAATCAATCTCAAATCTCTTGGATACAGTTTTTTTTTTTTAAAGCAACATTTTATTGAAGAAACGAGCCCACACGAGGCAATACAAAATCAAGACAGTAAACTCCCACAACACAACAGAACCAGAGCAACAACTAAACAACCTCCCATAATCAAAAAGCATACAAAGAAAAAAACCACAAAATATCGTGAGTCACACAACACCGCTCTAAAAACCAACAACCCCTTCAGCCACCAACAAAGAGGACATCTGAAAACAGAACATACAGCAGGAAGGCACTAACCACGCAAACCATAAAATCTTCAGCCTATCAAAATCACAAGTCTCCCCATTCCAGACGCTCCACCTGAGAACTAGAACCCGCCTTTGCTAAGCCATCAGCTAAGGAATTAGACCCCCTAGGCATGAACTTAATAGAAAGCAAACCCATCGAAGACAAGAGTTGCTGTTTGTCAAAGATAAAATTCACCATATCTAGCAGCCCAAACCCATCCCCATTAATCCATGAAACTGCATTTTTAGAGTCACTAATTATAATGATATGTCGATTCATTAAGCATTGCTTACTTGAAATCAACATACAAGCCCTATGAATAGCAAGAATTTCAGCTTTGTTGGAATCACATATACCTATACTAGAGGAAAAAAGGCATAGAATTCTACCGTTAGCATCTCTTAAAACACCACCAATGCCGGCTGCACCTGGATTGCCTCTTGCTGAACCATCAACATTGAAGAAAAGATCGTCATTCGAAGGAGGAGACCAGATGGCATTCTGCTTACTCTTAATTGCTTAGCTTTAATTAGAATTAGTTATAACTAGTAAATCACTTTTCCTCATGGGAACGATCCCTACTTGTCGCTGTACTTATCTCACGATTCGTGCACTTGCGAGTTAGGTTTTTATAACATGATTTTACACATCAAGTTTTTGGCACCGTTGCTGGGGAATTAGTGAATTTATTGGTTATTTCTAGTTTTAGTTTTAGTTAATAGGTTTACTTAAGTTTTAGGTAGTCGAGTCATTAATTTTTAGTTTTTCTTTAGAATTTTCTTTTTCTTTATTTCTTTCTTTTCGCAGTTTATTTGTGTGCTGTCTTTTCTAATTTCAGGTGTTGATAGTAGATGCAAGGTAGAAGATCTCAGCAGGGAGAATTGTTACCTTTGAACGACAATATTCATCGCATCAGAAATCATACAATGAACGACGGAGATCAACTGCAGCCAGAAGGGCTCAACCAGGAGCCTGATCAGATGCCTGATCAGATGCCTAATCTTGTCCCAAATCCGGTTTATGAACCAGAGCCTATCAGAACTATGAAGGATTACAGTAGGCCGGTGGTGAGCAACCATCCCTTGTGCATTGTGCTAGAACCTGCAGCTAGGAACTATGAACTGAGGAGTAGCCATTACAACCAGTTGCCTGTGTTCCGAGGTTTACCAGATGAAGATGTACTTCTGTTCTTTAGAGAGTGTTATGCAGCAATACAATCCTTGCCCAACCATAGGATAACAGAAGACCAACTGCGCATGAGATGCATTCCACATGCATTGAAAGATGAGGCGAAGACATGGTTGCTGACACTGCCTCCAGCATCTTTGAGAACATGGGATGAAATAAGGGAGAAAATCACTGACCAGTATTATGCACCTCAGAAGACCAGTGAAATCCGAGCAAAGATTTCAAGTTTCTACCAACAAGACAACGAGTCTTTTTATGAGGCATAGGAGCGTTTCAAGAAGTACACCAGAGATTGTCCTCAGCACGGATTTCTTACAAATCAACTCTGTCAGTGGTTTTATGATGGTCCAACGGAAGTATCAGGTCTTCTAGTGAACAATGCCTGTGGAGGTTCCATGTATGACAAACAACCTGAGGAGGTATATGCTATATTTGAGAAATTAGCTCAGAATTCCCGTCACAAGAACTCTAGGAGAAAGAAGGGAATCTATACAGTGGATGCCAATACAGAAAGTTCTATTCAAATGACACAAATAATAAAGAAGATGGATGCTTTAGCTACTGATATGGAGCAGATGAAGAGTTGGCAACAAAAAGTGTTTATGGGAGAACACCAAGCAGGATGTTCTAGATCTAGAGAAGAAGAAGAAGAAGTTCAAGCCATGAACAACTTTAATCCTAGGCCACGGAATGACCCATATTCCAACACTTACAATCCAGGTTGGAGAAATCACCCCAATTTTTCATGGTCCAACAACAATTAGAGTTCTGGGAACCAATGGGGCAACAACAATGGAAATCAAAGGCAATTTAATGCCGGGGCCCAACAAAATGCTGAATCCCAACCTAAGAAGCCATCAATAGAAGACATGTTTGTACAGATGCAGCAACAAATGCAGCAGCAAACGCAACAAATCTAGCAAATGAATCAAAAAAATGAGTTACAATTTCAGAACATTCATGCTTCACTAAGGAAGATAGAAACTCAAGTTGGGCAATTAGCCGAAGCTCAACAAAAGATGGAACAAGGGAAATTTCCAAGTTTCACTGAGCAAGCAAAGGTGATGACAGTCCTTCGTAATGGTATGGTTCTAATTGATACTAGACCTGCTGAACTTTATGATAAATTTGCTATTGTTTCAGGGCCTTCAAAAGATAACAACATGCCTAGGAGGAAGAAATAGTGGTGGAAAAATCCAAGGTTTCACCACTCCTCCACAAGTCAGCCAATCCATATATTCCTCCAATTCTATTCTCAGGGAGGTTGCAAAAGAGCAAGTTGGAGAAATCATACAAAGACATATATGACATTTTTTCGAAAGTCAATGTCAACTTGCCCTTACTAGAGATGATTAAGAAGATGCCCGCATATGCCAAGTTTTTCAAGAGTCTTCATACTTACAAGACAAGATTTGGGGAGAATCATCAATAATTCATGACCGGAAGTGCTAATGCAGTCCTTCAAAAGTCGTTGCCACCTAAATTACAAGATCCAGGTAGTTTTTGCATCAACATTACTATAGGAGGTACCACTTTGGAGAGAGCCATGTTAGATTTAGGAGCTAGCATTAATTTAATGCCCTACTATATCTATGAGCAACTGGGATTGAATGACCTGAAGAAGATATCTATGTCACTTGTGTTGGCTGATGGTTCTGTTAGATACCCTAGGGGTTATGTTGAAGATGTATTAGTGCAGGTAGATAATCTCATCATTCCTGCTGACTTTGTTGTCTTAGACATGGATGAAGGAGCTAAAGATAGGAACTGCAAACCTATCCTTTTAAGGAGACCTTTTATGGCAACTGCAAAGACTTTTATAGATGTCCAGAATGGAAAGCTAACGATAACTGTGTTAGATGAAACAGTAGAGTTTAAAGTCTTTGAGTCTCTTAAGTTCCCTGAAGCAGCAGATGGTAGTTACTCAGTTGAATGCAATTCAATTGAAGTGGTGAATTCAGCAGTACAAGATGAGTTGACAGGAGAAATATCTGAAGAACTACTAGATTGGATTTGTGATGCAATAGAAGATGATGAAGAAATTCAACAGGGTGAGGTTTCAGAAGAAGATTCTGACATTGAGGAAGTAAGTGCTGAAGTAGAAGATGAGATCAACAAGTCATTAATCCCATCTGTGAGTTCTCCCCCTATATTAGAACTCAAACAACTTCCTTCTAACCTCAAATATGCCTTCTTAGGGGCAAATGATACTCTGCCAATGATCATAGCCTCTGACTTAGAGGCGGAAAAAGAAGAGAGACTGTTGAATGTGCTACAAGAGTATAAGGCCGCCATTGGATGGACCATAGCGGACATTAAAGGAATAAGTCCTACCACCTGTATGCATCACATTCTTTTAGAAGAAGGTATGAAGCCGTCTAGAGAGGCTCAACGAAGACTTAACCCGAATTTGAAAGAGGTCGTGAAGGAAGAGGTCCTAAAGCTACTTAAGGTGGGTATTATATATCCTATATCTGACAGTAAATGAGTGAGTCCGATCCATGTTATGCCAAAGAAGTCTGGGATAACGGTGATAGCAAATGAGAATAATGAGTTGTGAAATTTCCCTTAAGTAGTAGTGAAATATACCTAGAGAGGGGGTGAATAGGTATAGGCTCCAAATTCTTCCAATTTAAAAAATAATGCGGTATATATCAATGAAAATACACACTTGATTATATTTGACAAATTAATTGATTTCACTTATACAAGAGTTAATCAATTTACAAGATATGCAATCAATGAAGATATGGAAGATAAAGAAAAGTAAAAACAAAAATGAACACAAGTGTTTTAACGTGGTAAAACCTCAAAGAGGAAACATTCACGGGTTGATACCACAACCACCGGCAAAGCAATCCACTATGTGAAAAAGGACTTACACACTTAAGCTATCACTCATGATATCCGCTCAAGCTATCAACTCCTAATCTACCCTCGGGCTAGTGAATCACCAAGCCTACTTCCTATCCGAGATGTATCCTACACCTCTAGAAAGCAACTTCCTATCCCATACTGCTTACATACAATCACATTAAAATTTAAGTCTTATTTTGTCATGATCACATGTAACTTATATGCCATAACATTATATACATGCGATCACATGCTACTAACATATGATCACTTGCAACAATATTCGGGTGCATCATACACCGGTGTTCTATAGATTGTGCATATATATATATATATATACAATTTTTCTATTGTCAGTTCGTCCTGATATAAAATATATCAGGACAAATAATATGGACCATTAGATTTACATACTTTGACTCAAAGTATATGCACTTGTCAAAACTTCTTCATAATCTATGATCCACATTCTTCGTCCTGATATATTTTATATCATGACAAACTGATAGTAGAAAGACTATATTTATATATATATATATATATATATAATTATTTTTTAATTTTGTTGTTTATAATATTTGTTATAATTAAATGAATTGGCATATTTGATAATGTGTGGGGTTTACTTACAAGATTTCACGTTTTAAAAAAAAAATTAATGGGGTATACAAACAAAAAGGTGTGAACATAGGTTTTTTTTTGGGTGTAAATATGTGACTCTATATTGTAAGATGAGGTCTAGAGTTTAATGAAAAATTGGCTCAACATCAAGGGGGTCCAAATTTCATAATTTCTTAAAAATAAAATTATGAATACAAACAAATGGGTCCCCATTTTAGATTTTCGACCTGGGCGTTAAGAAAGTTAGGGCCGGCATTGGACTGATCCAAACGCTCGTATCAAAATATATCCTTCAACATTTTATTATTTATAATAGAATATTAAAGTTAAAATGAAAGAAAAATACATAACAAATAAAATATTTAATTTGTACACATGTAATCATGCATACTACATATATATTTTGCATCTTCTAGCTATTTTTCTATGTCGATTGATGCAAAGCCTCTTCCAGCTGCCATACCAATATAATTTCTGGAATCGCCATGTTTATTTTTCTTTTGTGACTCAACATCAACCGAATATTCATCTTCTTCCTCCCTAGATTTCAATGATGAATACTCAACTTTTTTATCGAAAACACGATCCAAAACCAAGTAAAACGATACCAAAAAAATGGTGATTCCAACCGAGAACCAGCAGAATTGAAGGTTCACCAATGATTTAGCTCTATGTAGAGCTGCTTCTCCATGGCACCTAACCACTTGGTGACCCTCTTCAAAGTTGATGAAGCAACCTTTTGGTATGAATTCCGGGGTCCAAAGCATGTAGCCCATGACAATGAACCAAACACCTTGGAACAATATACTAGCTGACCTAACAAAGCTAACCATGAAACTTTTAGGGTGACCGATTGATATAAGTGTTGTGGTCAAGGAAACAAGAATGACAAGTTGTAAAAGCAAGTGGTATTGGCCTTCAATACCCATGTGATCAGCTGAGTGAAGGTGGAAGAGAAGAAGTTCTTGTGCAAAGGCCATGGATCCAATGAATAGAGTTAGGCCATGCTGAATTTTCGAGCTGCTGATGATTTGATCGAGAAGTATAGCAAAAGCTGCATAAGTGAAGAAGGTTAGTGAAATTGTGGCATGCTCGAAGTTGTGGAGATGGTTTGAGGGGATGGTTCCATCTAGGTCTAAAGGTTGGTGTCTTTTTGGGCCAACGAAAAGTTCCATGGCTATGGAGATAGAGCTTCCTACCATGATCAAGTACAGCTCCATGTACCTTATTTTCGAGGCGGGAAACCATGAAAATGGAGGGTATGAATTGGGGTGAAGAGAATGAAGCTTTATTTGATTAAAAAGATGCCATAAACCAAGCGCAATGAAGGCTATGCCCGGTAAAACATGCCCTATTAGACTACCCATATGAAATGAAAAAAAAAAAAAAAAAAACACTCTTGCGCCTTGCTTTGATTGATTTGTAGTGAAATTCCTTACAGGGAATTTAAAATTGGGTGATTTTTCTTTAAGAGAAAGAAGAATTGAGTGAGCCAAAATGTGAGGGGAAAGGGGGGATTTTAAAAAGGGGTTTGGATGTTGAAATGTGGTAAGCATCAATAACAAGGTTTTCAATGTTTGGAGTACTTGTTTTATGGTGTCTTGAAGAAAAAGATTATAATAGTATATTGAATAGTAACCTGCTTTTGAGAAATAAAAGAAATTCATATTCAATCGAATAGTCTTTTACTCCTTAAGAACAATTATTGATTTTAGCCAGCATTTTCACATGCAAATCATATATGAGTATCAATTAAAGTTAAGGTATTCTCAATTTTTCCTGCATATACACACTATTCAAGTTGAATCTAATTATATCGTACTGAAAAATAATATATACATGCAATTTTAGAGTTACCGTTGGAATAGAAATGAAATTATTTGATTAAATCAGTTTATTAATTTCCCAGATTGATGTGAATATTAGATAATAGCTAGCCATCTATACTTCTTGGCTAAGAAAAATTGAAAAGGAATTTTGTATTTGAAGTAAATTCCAATTAAAACATCACATCAATAATTTGAGTGATTATTAATTAAGATTTTTGCTAGGATAATCTATATAATAATGTTAATCTCTATAGTTTCTGTATGGTTTCAACAACTAATTACTTACGTAATTTGTTTTACAAATACTAAATGCCTCTTGAATGTTATATTAACAAGCCTCTCTAGGTAAAAATCAATTAATGGTGTGTTGTGTTTAATTACGTACTAATCGTTTTTGTTAACTTTCATATACTTCATGAGTACTTAACAATAAAAACGACATGTTTGTACTAGCTAGCAATGATGGAAATCAATGCTTCTTCACAAAGGAAAAAATATGGAACGAGTAATTCATGTATGAATAATATGCATTGATTTGATTGAGAGTTATACTCTAATGTGAATGGTAGGACGTGTACGTTTCTCCATTTAAATATCAAAACTCAAGTACTGTTGCATATATGGGATAAAATTCTAAAGTTGACAGGATTGAATTTACAAAAATGTAAACTCATCTCAATCTATTGGATATATCTAACCACTGAAAATTATTTTACGTCCGACTTCAGAGTTAGGATGCTCTCCTTGACCTTGTACTTCAAATGATTAGTCTAAAAAAACGTGTATACAATTGTACTAGCTGGCAATAATGAAATCAATATTTCTTCGGAAAGGAAAAAAGATGTAACGTGAGAAGGAACGAGTAACTCAATATTTCAATGTACTTCATGAGTACTTAACGATAAAAACGACTTGTTTGTACTAGCTAGCAATGATGGAAATCAATGCTTCTTCACCAAGGAAAAAAGATGGAACATGAAAAGGAACGAGTAATTCATGTATGGATAATGTATCGATTTGATTGAGTGTTGTACTCCAGTGTGAATGGTAGGATGTGTACGTTTCTCCATTTAAATATCAAAACTCAAGTATTGTTGCATATATGCACTACTACAAAAATATTAAAAGACATCACTAGATATCACTAAAAGAAATCGGTTTTTGGTAACCGATTTTAAAAAAGCTTTTAAACATCGGTATTTATAAAAACCGATGTCTTAAAAATTACAGTTTCAAAAGACATCGGTTTTTAAGAATCGACGTCTTAAATTTTACGTTGAAAGACAACGGTTTTTATAAAAACCGATATTAAAAACAAGCATTTAGACATCGGTTTTTATAAAAACCGATGTGGATTCAAAAGCAAAATTCTACAATGGAAATCTGACCTATGTCCACATTCAAGTGTGCATCTCTAAAAATACTCAACGTTATTTGCTCAACTTTTGACACAAGAAAGTAGACATGCAAACAAACACTTTTAAATTAGAAAATATTCCAAAAATCGATTTGGAAAAGTGTGAAAATGAGCGATGAAAACAGCTCACTTGTGGATTCGCGAATCGCTTCTGACCTTTGACTGAATAATTGATCATAACTTTCAAAATACCGCCCAGCATTTTACGTTCTTTATAACGTTGGATTCGTATCGAAAAATAGAAGAACTCAACATGGACAAAAAAATTTATTTCGTTGCCAAAAAATACAGTTTTAAGGAAAGAGTTTGCACAAAAATATCTCCAATCGCTTCAATTATGCCCTTTAACTGAATAATTGATCATAACTTTCAAAATACGGCCTGGAATTTTACGTTCTATATACCGTTGGATTCGTATCGAAAAATAAAAGAATCCACCATGGACAAAAAAATTTATTTCGTTGCCAAAAGATACAGTTTTAAGGAAAACGTTTGCACAAAAATATCTCCAATCGCTTCTGACCTTTGACTGAATAATTAATCATAACTTTCAAAATACAGCCCAGAATTTTATGTTTTATATACCGTTGGATTCGTATCAAAAAATCAATGAATCCAGCATAGACAAAAAAAATTATTTCGTTGCCAAAAGATATAGTTTTAAGGAAAACTTTTGCACAAAAATATCTCCAATCGCTTCTGACCTTTGACTGAATAATTGATCATAACTTTCAAAATACCGTCCAGAATTTTATGTTCTATATACCGTTGGATTGGTATCGAAAAATCAAAGAACCCAGCATGGATAGAAAAATTTATTTCCTTGCCAAAAGATACAGTTTTAAGGAAAAAGTTTACACAAAAATATCTCTAATCGCTTGACCTTTGAGTACTGATGAATAATTGATCATAACTTTCAAAATACTGCCTAGAATTTTACGTTCTTTATACCATTGGATTCGTATCGAAAAATCGAAGAATCCAACGTGGATGAAAAAATTTATTTCATTGCCAAAAGATACAGTTTTAGTGAAAAAGTTTACACAAAAATATCTCCAGCAGAACACAAAACCACACAATAAAAAATGAAATGAAAAATAAACTCACCAATAAAATTTATTTAATATATATATGTTTGTAGTAGAAATTATAATTTTGATTAGTTGAGTAAATTTAAATTTATCAAACAAGTTTTTTTTTAATTTTTTTTTTTTTAATATTTCTAACAACTCATATAGGTTATATATAAGTATTGTGCAATTGTTAACATATCCAATTTTGTAGTCAGGCGGTAAAGGCTTACCACTTTGACTTTGAGGTTGCAACTTCGATTCCTCATAATAATTGTCATTATTATCAGAGGCGGGGTTGGCCGGTGACAGTGGGATTAATTTTTGTAATACATCAATTTTACAACCGATTTCTTCCATATAAAAAAACCGATTTCTTTTGCATTTTTTGTAGTAGTGATGGGATAAAATTCTGAAGTTGACAGGATCGAAATTACAAAAATGTAAACTCACCTCAATCTATTGGATATATCTAATCACTGAAAATTATTCTACGTCCGATTTCAGAGTTAGGATGCTCTTCTTGACCTTGTACTTCAAATGATTGGTCTAAAAAAAACGTGGTTTTACGTATTAGGTGGCAATAACGAAATCAATATTTCTTCGGAAAGGAAAAAAGATGTAACGTGAGAAGGAACGAGTAACTCAATATTTCACAAAAAAGGCGTACAAATAGCGATTTGATTTAGAGTTGTACTCTGATATGGATGTTTAAGATGTTTTTTTTTCTCCATTTAATTGTCAAAACTCAACTATTGGATGTATCTTTCAATTGAAGTTAACTTATTTCTTTTTAAGTTAGTTTATTTATCGTTATTAAGTTTATTGGATCTATCTAACACCTAAAAATTTAATATTCGGATTTCAAATAATAGTCTAAAGAAACAAAAACGAATGTGTTTGCACTAGCTAGCAATGGTTGAATTATATAAGGATTCCTTCTTTGCAAAGGAATTAAAAATGAACAAATATATAATTCAACATTTTACACAAAAGATGTACAAATTGATAGAGCTATTCTCCAATGCATATGTTTAGGTTTATTATTTCTTAAATTGGAATGTCTAAACTATCGAACTATTAAATCTATTTTACGTTTTTTGAATAATTTTTAGTTGAGTTTCGAAGTCTATCTAATTTTATTAAAAATAAATCTTATCAATATGTTGAGTACATCTACTCACTGAAAATTCAATTTAAAAATAAATATTAAAATGCAGATAAATCCTGATGACTTGTGATTATATTGGTCAGATACTCATGATTTCACGAATTAATTAGTTACTTTATATATATAGAATAAATGCTTCAAGGCAATATTAGGAATTTAAAGTATAAACAATTAATTTCAGGTTCCCATTTATGGAAAATAATAATTAAATACAAGATTACGTACTAAATAATAATATAGACCTGATGTCAAAAATATATATATATATAGACCTGAAATTAGATAAGATGAGGTTGACACACACCTACACCATGAGATTGTGGGTTTGAGTCTGTACCCCTTTCTGAATTATTGTAATATAATTTATTTTTTTAAAAATAGACCTGAAATTTACAAAACAGAACAAAATAGCCAACATTAATTTATAGCTTCCAAATAAAGTAACACAGACAAGAACAAGAACAAAACTCTCATGCATGCAATAACATGGAAGTTTCATGAATAAAAATGAAGTATACTATAACAAATCAAAATCAATCACGATAGGAACACAATAATATTAATTCCAGATTGTTAGCAATAATCGCCACGTGGAAGTGTTGCCGGATAGTCACAAACAAACAATAGGAAGGAAAAATAAGATGGAAGAAAATAAAGCAATCAATCCAATCATAACACAATGATTTTATGTGGAAACCCAAGAAGGGTAAAAACCATGGCTGTTAGGACGACAAGGGAAAGTTCTACTATGTAGTAAAGTTTTACAGCCACACACTCATGATTCTCTCTCTAAAATACCCCCAACCCGATTACATCCAATGCCTACTGTTAGGTCTCATATTTTGATTGTCTTGTTTCGTGGACAAATCACATGTGGGGTTCATTGTAAGGGTAGCTTAGGTATTGGTTTTCAAGCTCAAGGCCCTTTCAAGATCTCATCTTGATAAGCACCAAAGGTAAATTTCTAGTGCTTACGTGCTTTGAAGAGATCTAGTTGCACACACACACAACTCATGCATAAGTGTTATTCTTGTATGTTGTGTGTTTTTATATGTGTGCATTCATATTCTTGAATATCTCTTCATGCATGTTTTATTGAGTGCATCTTGTTCAATGACAATGCCATGACATGTTAGGCATTAGGATGCATTCACTTCCACACTTGCACTTCATGTTTGTTAGTTTTAAGTGTGGTGTAATTAGTTTCCCGAAATATGATCGGAAACGTCTGCACTTGCACGATGGTGTGCATGTCTTAGCGCAATGATTGACCACTTGAGAAGGTCTCATTCGTCTCTTGGATAAGTGTTAAATTTGGTTGGGTTGAGTGGAGTAAGGTGTCTAGTTTCAAAAGATTGGATTTCAATGTATCAAGTGTTTTCAAAACTGACCTTTGTATGGTCTTGTGACCATAACTTTTTATACAAAGCTTCAAAATGAGTTTTGAAAATTTTTATATAAACTAGACACTCATACCTTTCCAACGGTATATTATTCGTAATATTTCATAACTGTTTGGATTGGTTTTAAAATCTCCAAAGTTACAACCAAAACAGGGCAACTCTGTTGTTGTCCTTTTCTGACCTTTGGTCACTTAATTGACCATAAAGTTTTCTATAGACATCAAAATGCCATTCTATAAAACGAGTATAAAGTAGACATCCATACCTTTCCAACGATATATCATATGAAAGGTTTCGATGTCGTTTGGTTATGTTTCGAAGCGCTCGAATCTTAAGCCGCTGCACTGACGCGTGTACCGCGAAAATGCCCATAATTTTTCCATTTCTTCCAAAACGACATAGTTTCACTTGGGCATTATAAATACTTATCTTTCTCATCATTTTGAGGGCTGAGCTACAAAATCAAACCCTAGAGAGAGAGGCTCCATATTCTTGAGAGAGAAAAAGAGACTTGAGAGAAAAAGCTTAAAGATTACATCTTTATCTCTCTAAACCCATTCCCACATGCACAAATCATCATCTAGGCATCATCTAGGTTCATCTAGTATGTGCTAATGCATGGGTCTTCTTCAACACACATGGTATGATTTGTTAAACACTAATTTCATCTAATCTTAGTGTTTTTACTTATCAATTTATCTCTTTTATCACTTGTATGTTCTTTGAGTAATTTCTACATACATGATTGAGATTATGTGTTGATTGGGTTATTTATGTTAGCTAAGTTTTCATGCCTATTTTATATCTAACTAATTAATCTCATTATATGATTGAGATTATTTTTGATAGCTTAATTGATTAGGTCATTATTGCCTAAAAGCTATGCCATAAACATTCTTGTGTGATTTATTGATAACTAGGTTGATAGATTGTATTTTAATCAACTAGTTAATCTTTTGAATGTTTGTGGGTTATTTGTGATAGCTATTGTATTTAGGATTGGTTATCCTTAACATAACTAAAGTTGTATGTCATGTCATAACATAACTAAAGTTGTATGCCATGTCATATAGCTATATTTGATATCTATGATTGATTTTATTGTCATCATATAATCCTAGATAAGCATTTAGTGTACCCTAGCACTTATTGCATATTTGGATATTTGTATAATATTCACTTAGGGTGTTGATCTCTTCAGAGAAGTAAGTCGTGTGTGATGACCGGGATTAGGTCGTACACCGGGATTAGGTGGTCACATGAGCAAATTGGACTAGGTCCACTTTTACAGGCCTGCGGGTAGTGGTAACGGGTTATTGATCGGGATTAGATCGTAAACCGAGATTAGGTTGCAAACGTTATCACAATTAATGGATTCGAGGTTCGGTGTGGCGCACTTACCAGCCCGTGGTTTTTCCCGTGAGGTTTATGATGAGAATCAATAAGCATCACCAAAGGATCAATTGCATGTTCCGGTTGGGCCAATTACAAGGGGCCAAGAGGATCAAAGAAGCATTTAATGATGGGCTAATTCTGAGTTGCTGAAGTTCAAGTTCGGCCCAAATCTGAGCTGAACTTCGTGGGCCTCTACAGACAGCATCTGAAGTCGGATTGTCTATTATAATATGTTTTCAGAAATCCCAAGACGAGCCCTACAGATGTAATGAAGACTCCGTCATCCGTAACAAATCACAACAGGCCCAAATTCGTCCATCTATCTTGTTGCGCGAAGACTTGAGCTGTACGAGAGCTGGACGCCTGGCTGAACTTCGTGGGCCTCTATAGAGAGCATCTGAAGTCGGATTGTCTATTGTAATATGTTTTCGGAAAGCCCAAGATGAGCTCTACAGATGTTATGAAGACTTTGTCCTCCGTAACAGATCACAACAGGCCCAAATTCAGCCATATAGTTTGTTGCGCGAAGACTTAAGCTGAGGAGTCCGAATTTCAGCATATTTCCTAATAAAGAGCTGATTATGGTGTTAGATATAAGCTAGGGTTGGAGGATTCCGAATTTGAGCATATTTCCTTTTTTTAATTATTTCCCAAATAAATAGTTGATTTGTTTCCTAAACAAAGTCAACTAGTTGCTAGTTTTTATTCTTTTACTTTCCTAATTGTAAGGCAATTAATTGCTGAGTAGTTTATTTCCTTTTCTTTTGTCGTCTAGGGTTTAGATATTTTCTTAGTATTTAAAGGACGCATTGATGTATTATTTGGAAGATTAGACTTTGAATAAAATATTATTTGAGAGAACTTTTTCTCTTTGGTTCTTCATTGAACTATGAACTTATCAAGGTTCTACCTTATGGCGTTCAAACCTTGACTTATCACTCACCTTTTTTCTCTTTCTTGAGTGTGGCGTCTACAACCTTCTTGATACCGTTGGTTCTTATCTCCATATAGATAATGGGTCACGGTCCTTTATTTTCTTTATTTTTATAAACTTGAATTAGAAAACGATCCTTCGTTACCATATATTGGTTCCGGGTCTCACTACTCTTGGTGAGGTTCATATCAGTTTCCACGTAAATATCAAGAGTTATTTAATTTCCACACCATATTACACTTGCTATATTATATTGTCTAGTTTGGGGCATTTTCGTAAATTTGACTAAACGCGAAAATCGGGTAATAACGATTAAAATCTATTCACCCTCACCCCATATTAATATTAGAACACACCGAGTTTTTTGTTTCACCTACTTTGCGATCTCCCTAGTATTTTGCTATTTGCTCCATAGATAATAACCTAGTTATTATGGTCTATTTATATGAGTTACAAATAGTCTAAATCTATAGGGAAATCTATCTCCTATACGTACAAGACTTACTTGTTCCACATAAATACGTACTATTTTCTTTTATGACAAGTCTTCTTGTAAAGAGAAATCATTTTTCATCAAGTATAAGAACTTATAGAACCAACATACTTCCTTTTCAGCTAATATTTCCTAATTCAACGCATGTTTGCAATTGACTACGATTCGAGTCACAGTTGGCCACCCGCTTCCGAAACCATGTTGAAGTCACCTGAAATTACATCGCTAAAAAAATCAAGATTCAAGCGCTGCATCACTCAAAACCGCAGTCACTACCGTTGTCAAACCCACAACGATAATCTTTGATGTTGAACCGATCTCCATGCCGCTGTGCAATTTCACAGTGCAAGGAATAGTGTAAATCCTTGGAAAAAGACCATTGTCCTTGCTGTTGTGCATTGCACAGCGCTGCTGTCTTTAAAGCACAATGCTCCCTAGACCATTATCTGATGCACAACGCTAGGGACAATGCCTTTCAGCTGTTTCAGTTCTTCAAGGTCTTCACGCCTCCCTCAAACATGATCTCATACTTTCAAACGTTTCCCACGTCTCTAAGAAGTCCCGCATTTGTTGAATCCTATTTGGTAACCATTGGATATTTGAGCCATATCCAACAATCCTCCCTTATGTCTAGAATTCCCAAAAAACTTCGTCTTAAATTTACGACTCTCAAACCAAGAATTAACATACCCACCACGAGGTATAACCACTTAGGAACACTTGCCCTAAGATTTCACCGGCATATGTCAAAATTACCTACTGAAATTGTGGTGTAACTCCTCATGTTAGGATTTCTAGGGAATACGTCAACTATCAATATCCTTGTCCACCACACACCTTGCATCACTTTCCTAACCAATGCTTGTGCACAATTGTGGACCCACTATCAGTAATTCATCATCTTCCTTGGTAACTAGTAGTCATGCCATGAGGATGTTCATGCTCCTTTATAGGGCATCGCTATAGTCGTCATACTCAAGAAAGGCGATTGCAAAATCGCCCTCTTCTTCATATGACCTATATGTCCGCAGTTCCAGCAAGTGACTACTTTCTTGGAGTTCCTCTTCTTCCTACTATTAACCAAAAGGGCAGAGTTATCATAAGATTTTCCTTCACTTTTTAGCCTTATTTACTTAGAGATTAACTTACTCGTCACATCCCTAAGAATTATAGTTGGACCCCCATGCATCAAGATAGGCTTCATGTGCTGATGAGCCGTCGTTGTGTACTCAACAAAATAAT
This sequence comes from Acer saccharum, assembly GCA_030490815.1. Classification (NCBI taxonomy): domain Eukaryota; kingdom Viridiplantae; phylum Streptophyta; class Magnoliopsida; order Sapindales; family Sapindaceae; genus Acer; species Acer saccharum. The sequence goes on along the minus strand of CM059868.1, from coordinate 28,834,313 downwards.
GTTTTTAAATGTGTTCGTGTTGAAAACCGATTTCACCACTTAGATGTAAGATTAGTAAAGTGGCAAGTAGGATTCGTTCCACAGGGAATTAGAGTAATAACTGAATAAATTAACAATTCATAAATGCAATAAAATAAATCATAAGCAATGGATGGTTGTATGGTTTGTCAAGCCATCAAACATACATGTAAAATAAACCTAATAAACCTAATAAAATGGAATGCTCAACAAATCTAGATAAGACATATGAAATAAACAATTAATAGAATTGCTAGGGAATTAATGGGATCACAAGTAAATTACGGGAAGTGCTTCTCAAGCTACCTTAGTGAGCCAACCTCACAAATGTTAACCAATTGTTTTGGAGAATGTGTTTAGACCATTACTATGAACCCTATACAACTTCCCACTACAATGCCTAACCGATTAAGGAGAGGGGGTCACAGCGGGATTAGTTTGTTACAATTAACGGTTTAGATAATCACGGTTGATATAACCTCCGACGATCTATCCCACTCACTATGTTCTCAATCCATCAAGGTTGTCAATCCAATCAAAATTATATAACAAATTATCCTAAACAAGAGTATAATCAACTAGTGGGCATACATGTCAATTATATAATGCATAGAATCTAATTAGAAAATGAATAAAACACAAATAGAGATTAAAATATATTAAAGCTTAAGCAAAACCCAATCCAAATGTTCTCACATAAAAACCCTAGAAAGGGGTTTTAATTACACATATTACAATCAAAGGGAAGGCAAGTAAAAGATTAGGAAATCACCCTTGGGTCTCCTTTTGTAAGCTTGATCCTTTCCTTGCCTTTGATACTCCTTGTGTAAAGAGTGGATGATGAGGATGTGTCCAGATAGGTGGAGTCAAATGGGAAGTGACTAAGGAGATATGCGGAGAAGATAGGAAGAAAGGAATGATTGGGGGAAGGTAATCTAGATGTTAAGTTTAAGGTAGAGAAGAAATGGTGGGATTAGGAATGGTAGAAAGGAGGTTTCTTGGTTGTCAAGAGTTGCCAAGAGTTGTCTAAAAGGGGAAAAATAGTGATGAATTTATAGGATTTTCAAATTAGGTTTCGGGTGGTCAATTACCAAAACATCCCCTAGACTTTGTCAATTTGTCATTTTGGCCCCTCTAGGGGACCTTCTTGTAATTTGCCCACCCAATCAGAATTGAGCATAGTGAATGTAGCAACATCTTCAATGGCGATGAAGGTGGCGACAGTGGTGGCGACATAATCAGGTGCCAAAATCAACTCCATGTCACTATGGCGACATTGAGAGGGAAGTGGCGACAATTTTCAGGGTATTGTCGCCATGGGAAGTGGCGACGAAAGTGGCGAAATAGGGGAGATTAAGCGTGATTTGGTAGCTTGGATCCCGGCGTTTTGGGGTGCTAGAATTGGTGCAATCAGGCTACCGGTGTCATGGCCATTCGTTTGGGTCGAAAACCGGCCGGCGGTAGGTCGAGGACGATCACTTTCAGGCGACGGCAGAGGTTAGGGTTTTAGGCAGCCATGGCTGTTATTGCGAGGAAGAAGATGAAGTTGGTGAAGACAGGGGGTGTATTTAGCAAGGGTAGGGGGTGCACACAGACGCAAGTCTTCTGCCTTTGCTTTAGGTGCACTTAGCAGCAAACTGAGGTGCGTTTAGAGGCCCACACCCTCCTAAAAAATGCACCGTTTCATTAATTGTGGTATGCTTGGGGTGCGCTTAGAAATGGGCCGGGGTTCATTCAGAAGCCCACTATCCCTCCAGATGACGTGGCGCCCTTCTCTACTTTACGTGGTGAATTACGAACAGCTCCCATGAATTCTTTTGATTTTACGATAACTCCAAACCTTCTTCATACTTTACACTTTACACTTTTACCCCTATTTCTCCAATATTACTTCAATGCCCCTAGACTTTGTAATTACCTGAAAACACTTAATTTACACAATTAAATCAAGGGATATTGCCCGAGAATCAAGCAAAAAGAGAAGGAAATGAGGGCCAAAATCACAATTTCGGTTCGATCATGTGCGCATAAGATGTGGAAGCTAGAGACCAAATGAGTCTCAACGCTTTGTCTTCCTCATTGATCTTAACTCCAATCGACTATAATTCGAAAATAATCCCATTAAGCTCTCCTAGATAATCAGAAACCTTCATACCTTTAGACATCCGCCATAAGTGAAACTGCTCCTTCAGGTAGAACTGGTTGTAGACGCCCTTCGCTTGATACAATTCTTTAAGCCTCTCCCAAAGTTCTTTCATTGAATAGGTTCCATGAATATTTGCAACAACATTCTTAGCCAGGCACAGTCATATTGAACTCGCAACACTCTGATCAAAATCCTCCCAATCTTCATCGTTTATCACAAATGTTTCAGAACTAGTACCAACCGCATCTTTACTAGAATCTCCAGAGCCTTCAGGGTCTTCAGGGTTTCCGGGGGTAGACTTGCCCTTCAACACCTTATGTAATCCCAATTGGATTAGCAGATCTATGGCTTAAACTTGCCACAAACAAAAATTTATTTTTCCATCATACTTCTCAATATCGAATTTCATCGAACTTATCCTTCCAGCCATAACCATCTATTAAACTGCTACTAGGCAACCTGAGGCTCTGATACCAATTGTTAGCAATAATCGCTACGCAGAAGCGTTGCCGGATAGCCACAAAAAAACAATAGCAAGAAAAAATTAGGTTGAAGCAAATAAAGCAATCAATCCAATCACAACACAAGGATTTTACGTGGAAACCCAAGAAGAGAAAAAGCCACAGCCGCCACGACGACAATAGAAAGTTCCACTATGTACTAAATTTTTACAACCACACACTCAGGATTCTCTCTCTAAAATACTCCAAACCTGATTACACCTAATGCCCACTTTGAGATCTTTCTAGTATTTTTGCTATTTGCTCCACACATAATAACCTAGTTAATATGGTCTATTTATATGAGTTACATAGAGTTTAAATCTAAAAGGAAATCTATCTCATATACGTACAAGATGAAAATACCTACAAGGTTATACTAAACAACCTAGAGGGGGGGTGAATAGGTTGACACTCTATTTTTAAAACTCTTTCGAGACTTCTATCAAAACCTTGGTGAGCATACAAATTAACCTTTAATTTGATTGTTATGAGAAAACAATTATCATATGTATGCTCAATTCACCACCTTTATTCTACACAACATATAACAAGAGACAATGTATCTTATATATAAGTATGTTCAATGCGAAGCAAATTCCAGAAGTTGTACTTTGAATATTACAATGTAAATTCACTAAGTAGAACTTTACAACTTGATATAGAATATCATAATATATAATGTTCAAACACTTATAAAGATACAAGAGACAAATGTTGATTCAAAAAATAATGTGTGCATCTCTTTCTCTACAAAAATCTTGTTTACAAGGATGTGAAGAAATGAAGATCTTAAACAAGATATATTGATCACATATACAAATATAAAGAGATAGAGATAGAGATCTTTGACACATTGATTTTTATGTGGTAAAACCTTCGAAGAGGAAACATCCACGGGTTGAATCCATAACCACCAGCAAACCGTAATCCACTATGACAAATAAAAGATACATACTCAAAGAAGTGACCAATCCCATGATACACTTTCCAAGCTATCAACTCCTATTCTACCCTCAGGCCTAGTGAATCACTTTGCTTACTTCCTATCCGAGATATGACTCTCACACCTCTAGGAAGCAACTTCATATCCAAGACCCTCACGTCTCTAGGAAGATTCCTTGCATGACTATCCGGATCATTCCGATCCAAGCCATGACTTCTTGCTTAGTTATCCGGATCACAAAGATCCTAGTTAAGCCTTCCAAGCTTAACCATCTGAAGCCTCACACTCCTAGCCAAGACTTTCTTGCTTAACTATCCGGAGTCTCACACTTCTAGCCAATACTTCCACCTTTGGCAAGACAAATGATCTAAGTGTAATGCAAATGATGTAAACACATGCAACATAGAATATGATAATCAACACATCCTATAGGAACTAGACATAATCATGAAATATTGAATATCAAAATTGTCTAGTTAATATACATGAATAAAAACCTAGAACATGTGAAGCACCAAAGCACATTCAATTCCTAGATTTATTCATGCAACTAAATGAATATATATTTATATTGACCTTTGTTTATCCTTTATGTGCAATTGTAGTTTGTATGGATGTTTTGGTGTGATTAATGCTTTCAATAGGTTGATCGTCTATTGAATGATCTTTGATTGTGTGTTATGAACCGACCGGAGACGCACACACATCGTGTTCAACGAAATGTCTTCTATGCATGTCTAGAAAAGTAGACCTACTTAGGATAGCGTATAGGATTCCTTAGTGTGCCAATGTCCTTACTAAACTCATTCATATATTCGGAGTAATCGAGAGATAGACTCGGGTATGATTTCAGGTGTAACCTATACTACTCGACCAAGATTATAGGCTAACATTTGGGTGCATGAGTATATTTTGGGTGTCCAATTGAGTCTAGAGAGGAAGTTAGAAGAGGGTGGGGTGTAGTCAAGTCCTAGCATCATTTCCTTCATTATTACATTCGAGTTTCTTACTTGTCATTTATTTATCGCAAATAGCATAAATTCTCTTTAGTAGTTTAATTTAACTCGTTTAGAGATTTCAATTATGAAAACCTTCTGTATTGCTTGTTTGAATAGCACGTAGGCTAATCAATTTTGGTAATCAGTCACTCGATCCTTGTTGGGAACGAACTTTACTTAGCATTGTACTACTCTCTGACTTGGTACGATTTCGAGTGTCATGGGTAAGGTTTCATCAAATCCTAGCACTAAGTATTTAGCCCATATCACAAAGTGTAGAAATAAAATAAATAAGCTCAAATGAATACATGGCTATAATAAAGAAAATGAAAGAGATAAAGTATTAGAGGAAACTATGTAGTTGATCCTCTTCCTTTGCTCTTCTCCTCTTCCAAGCTCCTTCAATCTCCTATCTCCCAAGAACAAGAGAAGATCATGGATTGATGTCAAGTGTCTTGTGGATTGTATAGGAATAAAATATGGTGATGTAGGAAAATGACTTGGTGTATATTCTTCGGTAGGTAGGTAATCCTTTTTTAGAGAAAAAGCAAAAGAATATATAGGGTCAGGAGCAAGGGAGTAATTTCCTTGGAGCTTACAAAAATCTGGGCAGAGGGCTACCTGATCAAGCCAAAATTGGTATGATTTTGGCCCTCATTCCCGTCTCTTTATGCTTGATTCTCAAGCGTTTCACCGTATTTAATGTTGTAAATCAAGTCTTTCAGGTTTATTTAGGCCTCAAGGGCATTTGTGAAGAACAAGAGGAATTTAGTGCAAAAAGGAGCGCAAGGTGGTGAAGCAGGGCATTATCGCCTTTTGGTGAAGCTAGTGTCGCCATGGCAACAGGGAGGTGCATTTCAAAGCATAGCGTCGCCACAGTGTCGCCATAAGGTTGCCATGGCAACAGAAGGATGTGCAATTCAGAGCAAGTTGTCGCCACATTGTCGACATGGCGACAGAAGAATTAGTTCAACAAGAAAATCAATCAGGTGTATTGTCACCATGAGATGTCGCCATGGCGACATTAAAGGATAAATGGCGACAACATTGGAATTCCTGTTAGGATTATGCTCAATAGCAAGAGTGGAATGTTGTAATTGACAATCTTTTTCATATTAATAAAGTGATTTCTGGTTTAACAAATCTTATAGCATTTATAGTTTAATATTATAATTGTCAAAGTAAATAATCATAAGGTCTAAAGACTATGTTGTACATCTGGATATGTATAAGGTAGACACAATTCTTTAGTTAGTCTTGAATAATGTTCACAACTTAAGTTAAAGGTTGGGCACCTTTATCTTGTTAAAGTTGTAGAATTCTTTTGCTAGCATTTGAGTGGGATCAAATGAGATATGATGAGTCTAAAATCATCGGAGTGTCTTCGAGTAAAAGAATCTAGTGCACTGGGTGCATTGAACTGGATCACAATGAAAAGCTTTATCTAGAACCGTCAATAGATAATAGTCTTTTCATTATCAGGACAATCGGAGAGTCTATCTTAATCCTGAGATAAATGATGGACTTATGGTTGCAAGTGATATTGAAACTAATTATAGCACGGTGTGTATAAAACTATCTAGAGGGGGGGTGAATAGATTTTACGCTTTTTACCCAATTTTTCTTGTTAGTCAAAATTACGAAATTACCCTCAAGATAAAATAAACAAGCAAATGTAATATGGTGCGGAAATTAAATTAACACTTGATTTTTACGTGGAAACCCTCACGGGAAAAACCACGGGCTATGTAAGTAAGCCACACTCGAACCTCGAATCCACTAAATGTGCAAACGATTACAACCTAATCCCGGAAGTAATCACACACCTACCTAATCCCGGTATGAGTGAACCTAGTCCGATTTTGCTTGCGATCTAAGCAACCTAATCCCGATTGCTCCACACAAGACTTAGCTTCTCTTGAAGAGAATACAACCCTAAGTGAATATGTGAAAATATCCAAAATGCAACATAGAGCAAGGGAAACCCTATATGCTTATCTAAGATGATTAATATGCAATTAAGAACAATCCTAGATATCAAAACTAAATGACATGTCAATTAGTTTAGCTAATCAATATTAAGCACAAAACCTAATATGCTAGCACAATACAACTTCTCAAACATACATCATACTAATCTCAATCTTGTATCCAAAGCATACAAAATAACAAACAAGTAATTAATTGAGATTGCTAGATAAGAGAAACACAAAATATGTAAGATATTAGTGAAAAGCTTACCAAGCAAAGTATGATAAGAATCCATGCTAGATGACATCTAGATGATCTAAGATGATGCTAGATGATGATTGATGATCATGAAAAAGTGTTTGAGTAATTAAAAATGAGTTCTTTGTGTATTTTTCTTGTCTTGAAAAATATCCTAAGTATGAAGCTTGAATATGAACTCTTGTAATTGACCTAAAGTCAAAGTGGCATATATATAGGAGGCCAAAACAAAGTGTGGTCGTTTTGATAAGTTTGCCTCAAATTTGCCTTGGGCGCTCTACGTAGAGCGCTTTGTAGAGCGCTTTGTAGAGCCCCCTGCTCTGTTCTCCGCGAGAAAACAGAGGGGCGCTCTACGTAGAGCGCTTTGTAGAGCGCCATCAGAGAGGTCGCTCTACGTAGAGCGCTTTGTAGAGCGCTCGAATTAAATCGATCAGGTCTGTACAGCGCCCAACGGGGGCTGTTCGTAGAGCGCTTTTGTAGAGCGCTTTTGGGAGCGCTCAGTGCAAAAATGCAATCCTAAGTCTAAGCTTGACAAGGCAATTGGATATGCAAGATGCAATCAAACTAACATGCAAGAAGAGATGTTAATGAGCATTAAGGCACACATAAAAGACACACAACATACAAGGATTAAACATATGCATGAGTTGTGAGTGTGTGCATCTATCTCTTCAAGACAAGTAAGCACTTAGAATATTACCTTTGGTGCTTGTCAATAGTGAGGTCTTCAAAAGGGCCTAAGCAATAACAACAACATCTAAGCTACCCTTACAAAGCATCCCCACATGTGGTTTGATCACGAAATAAGCCAATTAAAAACAACGGGAATCCTAACAGTCTCCCCCTTTGGCTATTTCGTGACAAAACCACCACTCACATTGATTCCTCACATAGAATTAGAAACTACGGGACTACAATGATTATCTACATTACAAAGAGATAAGAAAGTAAAAACTTCAAGTCTTCAATCTCTTGTAGAACAATCAAGCCCTGAAAATAAAGTTTCTAGCATTTCCAATACAAGTAAAGTGTGAGATTAATCATGTGAGAACAATAACACGCATTTGCATTTACAATATAGGCACAACATTATGAAATGTATGTGTATGCAATGCTCCCCCTCAACGGGTTACTCCCCCTCAATGTATGTTCTCCCCAAAGTGCACAATAGCTTCTCCCCAAAGTAAGTGCACAATAGCTTCTCCCCAAAGTGCACAATAGCTTCTATATTTTGCAACTCCCCTTACCATATCCTACTCCCCCTTTTTGTCATGATATAGGCAAAGGAGTAGTCCCCAACCGGGTCACTCATAGCAACGAGAGATAGAAGCATGCAAGATTTGCATATACATATAAGTCACTTTATGCACTTCAATTAATTTGAGAGAAACAAGGAGATTTATTTGTGAAAATGTGTGAATCCAACATGCTTTGCATACAAGACATATAGCATTCAAGTCCAAAATACAATGGTATTTGGCAAAGCAAATGACAAAGGTTTCTAATAAGAATTCAAACCAATTTCACCAATGTCATGGGAAAAGCAAGGATATAGAGATTATTGATTTCAATTTAAGAGTAACTATATCCAACTTTATAAGCGAAACATGGCATGAGCGACTTTGCACCCTATTAGATTTTTCCGGATAAGATATCCGTATGATAGTAACCATGTTCAACTAATAAAGAAAGAGAGACATTTGGAATGTAAATTCCTTTGAACGGATACAAGATCCTTTATTCATTTTGAGTCTCATTAGCTTTCACACAAGTTTTGCATTTTTAAGAATATGCAATCATCAATTCATGCTTTTCATGTGAGCATGTTGTATGAATTTCATGCTTTTTCATTTAGCATTAGCATGTTATTTAAGAAACATCATGTCATGGAGATAACTATAGGTCATTCACATCATACTTCCTATGTAAATCTCCTAGTCCAAAAATGCATGTTTGAACATAAATATGACATGGATTGTAAACAAGCAAGGTTCACACTTATAGAATTTGGAAGCATATATACATATGTACAACCAAGCTTACTCAAGCAAATAAAAGAAGAGGCATAAGTTATTTCAAATTTTTTGCAAGATACAAGAATGCAAAATAGCTCTCTTTGCTTGAGTTCCCCATATGGGGTCAATCATAGAACATCACTCCACAAGACATATCCCAATAGATCTACTAAGAGTTTTAAATCGAGTAGCATCTAAGGGTTTAGTAAATAAGTCCGCAAGTTGATCATTAGTACCTACATGTTCAAGTACTATGCATTTATTTTCAACAAGCTCTCTAATGAAGTGACGGCGGATGTCAATATGCTTAGTTCTAGAATGTTGCACCGGATTCTTGGAAATATTAATAGCACTCATGTTATCACAAAAGAGAGTGAGAGTACCTTGGTTGAATCCGTAGTCTACTAGCATTTGCTTCATCCATAGGAGTTGTGTGCATCCACTCCCCGCGGCTATGTACTCGGCCTCGGCCGTGGACAAGGAAATCGAGTTTTGCTTCTTGCAAAACCAAGACACCAAGTTGTTGCCTAGAAAGAAGCAACCGCCCGATGTGCTCTTCCTATCATCACAATTTCCTGCCCAATCCGCATCACTAAAGCCAACAAGACTAGCATTAGTGTCAAAAGAGTACCAAATCCCATAGTTGGATGTCCCATTCACATAGCGAATGATCCTCTTCACGGAAGAGAGGTGGGACTCCTTAGGATCCGCTTGGTACCTAGCACACACACCCACACTAAAAGATATATCGGGCCTACTTGCGGTCAAATAAAGCAAGCTACCTATCATGCCCCGATATAGAGTTTGTTCCACACTTTTACCACTAGCATCCTTGCTTAGCTTCAAAGTGGTACTCATGGGTGTATCACAACGTTTGGCATTCTCTAAACCAAACTTCTTCACTAGGTTCTTAGCATATTTGGCTTGGGTTATGAAAATCCCATCATTCATTTGCCTAATTTGCAAACCTAGGAAGTAACTTAGCTCACCAACAAGACTCATCTCAAATTCATGAGACATAACATCAACAAATTGTTGGACCTTGGTGTTGTTGGTGAAGCCAAACACTATGTCATCAACATATATTTGAGCTATGAAAAGCTCATCATTGTCTCTCTTGATGAATAGTGTCTTGTCAACACTACCTCTTGTGTAGTTATTGTCAACAAGAAATTGAGTGAGGCGCTCATATCAAGCCCTCGGTGCTTGTTTCAACCCATATAGAGCCTTTTTGAGGCGATAGACATGGTTGGGGTGGTGAGCATCCACAAACCCCTTGGGTTGTTCTACAAACACTTCCTCTTGCAAGAAGCCATTTAGGAAGGCACTCTTGACGTCCATTTGGTGCAATTTGAACTTGTGCACACAAGAGATGGACAAGAGAAGCCTAATGGACTCTAAGCGGGCAACGGGAGCAAAAGTCTCCTCAAAGTCGATATCCTCAATTTGAGAGTACCCTTGTGCTACAAGTCTAGCCTTGTTCCGCACTATGTTGCCATCCTCATCGGATTTGTTCCTAAATATCCATTTGGTGCCTATGACATTAGTGGTCTTAGGCCTAGGAACTAGAGTCCAAACCTCATTCCTTTCGAATTGGTTTAGCTCTTCTTGCATGGCAAGAACCCAAAATTCATCATTTAAGGCTTCTTCAACCTTTTTGGGTTCTATTTGAGAGGTGTAGCATGTAAAGCTAATTAGATTAGCTATTTGACGCCTAGTTCTAACACCCTCATTAACATCTCCAATAACATCCTCTTTGTTATGGAGTCTTCTAACCCATGGAGCGGGTTCATTAGAGTCCAAGTTAGGAACTCTAGTACTAGGTTGTGTGACTTCATTAGATGTCCCAACATTGGGAGTCACCACAACCCTCTCCAAAGGAGAGTCATCCTCTAAAACATCCTCCTCTTCATGGTCTTTGGACTTGAGCCTTGTATCATCAATGATAACATTCGATGATTCCATAACGGTTCGAGTCTTCAAGTTGAAAACTCTATAGGCTTTACTATTCAAGGCATAGCCAATAAAGATACCCTCATCACTCTTAGCATCAAACTTACCAAGTTGATCACGGTCATTTAAAATGTAGCATTTGCTCCCAAAGGTGTGGAAGTAGCTAACATTTGGCCTCTTGCCTTTCCATAACTCATAGGAGGTGTTTCTAGTACCGGGCCTTAGGAACACTCTATTTCCTATATAGCAAGCCGTGTTGATGGCTTCGGCCCATAGGTTCCTAGGGACATTGTTGCTAAGCAACATCACACGGGCCATCTCTTGGAGGACCCTATTCTTCCTCTCAACAACTCCATTTTGTTGAGGTGTCCTAGGAGCCGAAAACTCATGGGAGATGCCTAGGCTATCACAATAGCTTTCAAAAGAGGCATTCTCAAACTCCCTCCCATGGTCACTTCTAATCCGTTTAATGCTTCTAATGTTAGAATTCATTTCATTTTGCAATTTAGTACAAAGCATTTTAAACTTATCAAAAGTTTTGGATTTTTCTCTAAGAAAATATGTCCATGTAAATCTAGAGAAATCATCAACACAAACAAAAATGTATCTCTTTCCACCTAAGCTCTTGGTTTGCATAGGACCCATGAGATCCATGTGGAGAAGCTCTAGGGGCTCCTTGGTGGAGAGATACTTGCCCTTTTTGTGCATGCTTTTGGTTTGTTTTCCTTGTTGGCAAGGTCCACAAATACCATTGGCTTTCTTCCCAAGCTTAGGGAGGCCACGCACACACTCGAACTTTCCAAGGGTTCTTAAATCCCTAAAGTTCATGTGGCCAAGTCTTTCATGCCACAACTCAACTTGCTCATCCATGGACACATTGTTTGAGACTATTCTAGCTTCAAGACAATAACAATTGTCGCTAGATCTCATACCTTTCAATAAGGTTTGTCCATCGGGCTTTAGGATTGAGCAATCATTTTTACTAAACAAGACGGAATATCCTTCATCACTTAGATGTGAAATGCTTATTAAATTGGCTTTCAAGCCATCAACAAATAAAGCATCGGATAAGGAGGGTAAACCGGGAACGGAAATGGATCCTTTCCCTACAACCTTCTTTTTGGATCCATCACCAAAAGTGACATATCCACCTTCCTCCATAACAAGAGTCTCGAAGAAACTCTTGTTTCCCGTCATGTGCCTAGAGCACCCACTATCCAAATACCAAAAATTAGAAGAATTTGCCTTCAAGGCTATTTGTGCAACATGGCAAACATTTTCATTCTTTCTAATCCACTTAGCAACAATTTTAGCTTTCTTAGTGGTCTTTGGTACATGTGCTCTATTATTCCTAGGATCATGCAAATCAATATTATTATTCCTAGGAACATGCATCATGGCTCTTTTCTTTTTCTTCTCTATCATGCTTCTAGTTTTGCACATTTTTATATAGCGAAAGCATTGTGGTCTAATATGACCAACAAATCCACAAAAGTGACAAATAGGAGTAAAATAAGGAATCATACCTTGTCCTTGTCTTTGTGGATGAAAGGGTTCAATGCGTCTTCGTTGTTGAACCGGTCTAGGTTGCTTCCAAGCTTGAGGTTGCATGATAGGCCTCTTTCCTTTGTGAGCCATTTGAGGAGAAATGTTGGCTTGAGGAACCCTAGGGGGTTGAGCTTGAGGTTGCCTTCTTGGCCCCATCTTCACTTGAGCATTTGAACTTTGTCCTATTTCTAACTTCTTCCTAGGAAGTTGCACAAATGAAGTTTCTTCTTTCTTCAAGCTCTTGACAAATACGGTCTTGTTAGAGGTTGAGATCTTCTTGCCATCTTCATACCCAAGACCCCTCTTGTCACATGGACTCTTTCCAACACCAAGCATATGGTCAAGCTTCTTGGTGCTAGAGTCCATCCTAGTCATAGATTCTCTAACTTCTTCAAGCTCCCTCTTTAGACTATCCTCATTCCTCCTAGATAAGACTAACTCCTCTTTTAGCTTATCTTCCATCTTCTTGAATTTTTCCACTTGTTCACTTAAGTGGTCATTATGAGATGCAAGCTCAAGATTTTCTTCTCTCAACATCTTGATCTTTCTTGTGCTCTTGATTGCTAAATCATTAAACTCGGCATGATATTTAGCAAACTCCTTTTTCTCCATAAATCCATTCATGGAGTTAGAAGAGGAATCACTTTCTACTTCACTTGAGTCATTTTCCTCTTGACTCATTTCCTCTCTCTCACTAGCACTTTTGCTTTTATGGGAGGAGGTAAAAGCTAGGAGATTAGCCATGAGCTCTTCATCATCCGAAGACTCATCTCCCTCATAGGAGTCATCACTACTTCCACTCCAAGTGGCGGCCATCACTTTCCCATTTTTCTTCTCCTTCTCAACATGATTTGCACAATCGGGGGCAAAATGACCTATGCCACCACACTCGAAACATCGGACCCCTTTCCTTTCGGTCCTCTCTTGCCTAGGTTCAAACTTCTTGAAAGAACCCTTTTTCTTCAAATCTTGTCCTTTTGATCCAAAGTTCTTTCTTCTAAACTTCATAACCTTGTTGAACCTTTTTACAAACAAGGCAAGGTCTTCATCCGAGTCAACCTTCTTTTCCTCCTTTTCATCCTTGGAGGTTTTTAAAGCAATTCCTTTTTGCTTTTTAGTGGGTGTGGAGATAGGCCCCTTCCTAGACTCATAAGCTAGAAGTCTCCCAATCACCTCACTCGGCTTCATATCCTTATAACCACTATTTTCTTCTAAAGCCGTCACCTTCGATTCAAACCTATCGGGTAGAGATCTCATAATCTTTTGCTTGATTCTCCTATCCGAATATGGATCACCAAGTTGATGGATTTGGTTGACTATATCCATCAACTTGATCTCGAAGTCGTTGAAGCACTCATTCTCCTCCATCTTAAGCGTCTCGAATTGAGTTTGGAGGACTTGAAGCTTGGAGTCCTTCACCACTTCGGTTCCCTCATGTGCAATCTCTAGGATGTCCCAAGCCTCCTTAGCTATCCTAGTATTTTGAATCAACTTGTATTGATTTTCGTCCATGGCACACAAGATGGCATGCAACGCCTTCCTATTCCACTTTGAAGCATCAAACTCTTGCGCGTTCCATTGCGCCTTAGGCTTCAAAACATCTTCTCCTCCACCCGCGGGAGTCATCATAGGGAGATCATATCCGTCTTCCACCGCCATCCATGCACGGTCATGAATTTGGCATATGTAGGATTCCATCTTCCCTTTCCATTGGGAATAGTTCAATCCGGTAAGAAGTGGAGGCCTTATGCTAGAAGCACCTTCATTGCTACCACCGTTTCCACCGATTCCACTCATAGTGTTTATGAATGAATGAAATGAATGCAAATGTATGAATAATCAAAAATCACACAAAATGCAAAACACACCAAAATAAGCAAGGATCACCTATGTATGTCTAGGAACCCGCTCTGATACCAATTGAAACTAATTATAGCACGGTGTGTATAAAACTATCTAGAGGGGGGGTGAATAGATTTTACGCTTTTTACCCAATTTTTCTTGTTAGTCAAAATTACGAAATTACCCTCAAGATAAAATAAACAAGCAAGTGTAATATGGTGCGGAAATTAAATTAACACTTGATTTTTACGTGGAAACCCTCACGGGAAAAACCACGGGCTATGTAAGTAAGCCACACTCGAACCTCGAATCCACTAAATGTGCAAACGATTACAACCTAATCCCGGAAGTAATCACACACCTACCTAATCCCGGTATGAGTGAACCTAGTCCGATTTTGCTTGCGATCTAAGCAACCTAATCCCGATTGCTACACACAAGACTTAGCTTCTCTTGAAAAGAATACAACCCTAAGTGAATATGTGAAAATATCCAAAATGCAACATAGAGCAAGGGAAACCCTATATGCTTATCTAAGATGATTAATATGCAATTAAGAACAATCCTAGATATCAAAACTAAATGACATGTCAATTAGTTTAGCTAATCAATATTAAGCACAAAACCTAATATGCTAGCACAATACAACTTCTCAAACATACATCATACTAATCTCAATCTTGTATCCAAAGCATACAAAATAACAAACAAGTAATTAATTGAGATTGCTAGATAAGAGAAACACAAAATATGTAAGATATTAGTGAAAAGCTTACCAAGCAAAGTATGATGAAGAATCCATGCTAGATGACATCTAGATGATCTAAGATGATGCTAAATGATGATTGATGATCATGAAAAAGTGTTTGAGTAATTAAAAATGAGTTCTTTGTGTATTTTTCTTGTCTTGAAAAATATCCTAAGTATGAAGCTTGAATATGAACTCTTGTAATTGACCTAAAGTCAAAGTGGCATATATATAGGAGGCCAAAACAAAGTGTGGTCGTTTTGATAAGTTTGCCTCAAATTTGCCTTGGGCGCTCTACGTAGAGCGCTTTGTAGAGCGCTTTGTAGAGCCCCCTGCTCTGTTCTCGCGAGAAAACAGAGGGGCGCTCTACGTAGAGCGCTTTGTAGAGCGCCATCAGAGAGGTCGCTCTATGTAGAGCGCTTTGTAGAGCGCTTTGTAGAGCACCCCTACAGCGCTCGAATTAAATCGATCAGGTCTGTACAGCGCCCAACGGGGGCTGTTCGTAGAGCGCTTTTGTAGAGCGCTTTTGGGAGCGCCCAGTGCAAAAATGCAATCCTAAGTCTAAGCATGATAAGGCAATTGGATATGCAAGATGCAATCAAACTAACATGCAAGAAGAGATGTTAATGAGCATTAAGGCACACATAAAAGACACACAACATACAAGGATTAAACATATGCATGAGTTGTGAGTGTGTGCATCTATCTCTTCAAGACAAGTAAGCACTTAGAATATTACCTTTGGTGCTTGTCAATAGTGAGGTCTTCAAAAGGGCCTAAGCAATAACAACAACATCTAAGCTACCCTTACAAAGCATCCCCACATGTGGTTTGATCACGAAATAAGCCAATTAAAAACAACGGGAATCCTAACAGATATCATTTGAGTTACCAATGAGTACGATTATATAGCATAGTCTATCCTTGATAGTTTGGTGATATTCATTTGTTAATCGATAGAGGACTTCATTTATAGATATGGACATCGTGGCTCCATTTATTAAATGAGAGTATAATATCATCATATGGATGTTTTGAGGTAATTGGATATTAAATCTCAACGTTGAGTTTTTGATAGTGACTGTTGAAAACATGGCTTCTGGACAAGTCAAAATATCCAAGTTCAAAACGTGGTCATATGAGTAAATATGGTAACTTGGAGAGTTATAGGCGGTCTATGAACTCTTGGCGATTACTGATATTAATCACGAGGATACGCTATCTCCAACATGATTGTCTAGGGTATGAATGAGGAACATCTTCTTATTCTGTCTTTATTTAAGAGTTCAATTTTAGCTCTTTAGTGGAATGAATTAAAATTAATGGATCGGACCTAAGTGAATCATTTGTTGATTGTGATTAGGTTATGTCTATTGAAGCTTAAATTTAGATAGCCCGCCAAGATCCCCAATCCACACGGACTTGCATGGATCACTTGATATATTCTACCGGACCAATTTATGGGTCCATCTAGAATTGCATTTTATATATTCAGAATATAATTTGCACATTATTTGTTTAATGGGCTGATCAATTATATTAATATATTAATGAAAGGCATGTAGGCTTGTTTCTTTTAGTAAGAATGGGTCTGGTTCACATATGGGCTTTTTATTTAAAGTCCAATGGATTAAATAAAATAAGGAAATAATATTTGGCCCATATTTTTAATGTGGGGCGGCAAGGCTATAATATTAGTCAAAAATGTTATTTTATTTTATTGTTTGATTAAATGAGAATTAATTAATTTATTAATTAATTATTTAATTAAAAAACAAAATCTTTTTCTGATTAGGAAATATGTTTCCTAGAATTATACTATTGGTAGTAGTATACTAAAAGTAAAAGACTTGTTTGGTAAGAAAATAAATAATTAAGTTTATTTATTTAATCAAATAAGAAGTCTTTTTATTAAGTCAATAAAAGAATAAAAATACTTATGAGTTGTATTAGGGTTAGGAATCAAAAGTTGATGTGAATTAGGGTACAACACAAATCCTTTTTTGTAGAGGAATTGCGGCAACCCTAATAGAACAACTAGTAGATTTTGGCAACCCTAAAAGGAAAAGAGAAGAAAATTAGGCCACCCTATATAAGAAATAATATAGGGTTCGGCCACCCCTAAGTTTTTACTGGATTAATTTTCTTCTTCTTCTCAACTCATAGAAAAGTTTTTTGATTATTCTGCCAAGACAAAAAAGAGAGAAGAGATTATTCTTTTGATAGTACACTATTTGCTTATTCATCAATAGGCTTGTGTGTACAATATCAAATTAGGTTCACGCGAGTTTCGATCATTAGATTGAGAACTCAAAAGTGACCGGAATAATCTTTGTGGTCTTTTGATTGTTTTGTGACTAACAAAAAGAAAAAGAAAGTTTGTTTGTCCATTCTCAGGTACGCAATTCAAGGAAAAGGGAGACCACGCTCCTAGGTGATTCACGTTTGTGCTAGGATTGAAGATCTTGCGGATTACCATCGACGTAAGTCAATCGGATCACGCGACAAAAGGTATTATACTTTTTGTTACTTTATATGTATGGTTAATTAATTTAAAGGGTTAAGGTTCATCAAAGAAAAAATTTTAAAACATACTAAATCTATTTTACTCTCACTTCCGCTGCGTTGACCGGTATTTTTCCTTACAATTCCAGCGTTGAAATTCCAACGTTGGACATTGTCACCATAGCGACACAATGGTGACAGAGATGTCGACATGGCAACATAGAAGGATAAAGGGCGACAACGTAGGAATTCCAGCATAGGAATTCCAGTGTTGGCATTCAAGAGGGGTATTCTTGTCATTTCATGCCCATTTCGTACCCTAGCTTTCCTAGCCTATAAATTCACCAACCTTTACAGATCATCCTATCCTATTCTCTCCTACCTATCTCTTCTTTAACCTAGGATCACCATAACTCCCCTGTCAAATTCATCTATTTTCTATACTTGAACTCTCTTTTCCATCTAGCACTCAACACCAAATCTTGATTACTTCCCTAAATCATTTATCTCTTACCATTCTCTACATCCTAATACCTTTGTTACTCACCATTAGACACCCACCTATCTAGACACATCCTCTTCTACCACTCTTTGCACTAGGAGCACTATTGGAAAGGAAGGAGCAAGCATTAAAGAAGGAGGCATAAGGGTGATTTCCTTACCTATTACTTGCTTTCTATTTGATTGTAACTATGTGTAACTAAACCCCTAATCTAGGGGATAGATTTGAGGAACATTTGGTTATGGGTATTTGCTTAAGCTTTGTAATGAATCTCTATATGTGTTCTATTTATTTATTCATTAGATTTTATTCACTATGTGATTGACTTGTATATCCACTTGTCAATTACAATCTTGTTTAGAATAACATGTTATGCGATCATCCTTGGATTGACACCCTTGTGTGATTAAGAACCCAATAAATATGATAGATTTGTGGAGGGTATATCAACCACACTAATCTAAACCTAGATTTGTAACCAACCAATCCCACCATGACCCCCTTTCCTTAATCGATGAGGCATTATGGTGGGAAGATGTTTAGGGTTCATAGTAATAACCTAAACACATCATAGAAAACAAATGGTTAACATGTAAAGATTGGTCCATTAAAGTGGCTTAAAAAACACTACCCATACCCACTTGCTAATCCATCGATTCCCTAGTGTAAGGATTCTCGTTGTTATTAATTGGCTTATTTGGTGATCAAACCATAAGTGGGGATTCTTTGTAAGGGTAGTTTAGATGTTGTTGTTAGTGCATTAGGCCCTTTGAAGACCTCATTATTGACAAGCACCAAAGGTAATACTCTAAGTGCTTACTTGTCTTGAAGAGATAGTTGCACACACTCACAACTCATGCATATGTTAATTTTTGTATGTTGTGTTTCTTTTTGTTGTGCATCAATGCTTATTTACATCTCTTCTTGCTTGTTATTATGATTGCATCTTGTGTTTATAACATCATAGCATTTAGGCTTTAAGGATGCATCTTAGTTTAACTTTGTACCCGTTGCATGATTGCTTATGGGGTACAATTTTATGGGCTGTGCGCTGGTCCACCAGCGCCAGTCGTCCAGCGCCGCTCACCGGCGCAAAACTCCCAGTGGAGCGCCGCTGGTGGTGCGCTGGTGTGGACCAGCGCAAGGCCACCAGCGCCAATCGCCTAGGTGTGCGCCACTGGACTGGCGCTGGTGTGTGCGCCTGTCGTCCAGCGCCCAAGCCAAAATGTGCTTGTGCGCTGGTCATGCGCTGGTCCACCAGCGCACAGAGCAATTTTCTGGCGAGTTTTCAAAACGACCTCACTTCACTTATGGCCTCTATATATATGCTAACTTGATTTTAGGTCACTCACAAGAGTTCTTATTCATGCTTCATACTTAGGATATTTTTCAAGAGAAGAAAAATACACAAAGAACTCATTTTTAATTACTCAAACACATTTCCATGATTATCAATCATCATCTAGCATCATCATAGATCATCTAGATGTCATCTAGCATGGAATCTTCATCATACTTTGCTTGGTAAGCTTTTCACTAATATCTTACATATTTTGTGTTTCTCTTATCTAGCAATCTCAATTTAATTACTTGTATGTGATTTTATATTTGTTGAATACAAGATTGAGATTAGTTTGATGTATGTTTGAGAAGTTGTATTGTGCTAGCATATTAGGTTTTGTGCTTAATATTGATTAGCTTAACTAATTGACATGTCATTTAGTTTTGATATCTAGGATTGTTCTTAATTGCATATTAATCATCTTAGATAAGCATATAGGGTTTCCCTTGCTCTATGTTGCATTTTGGATATTTACATATATTCACTTAGGGTTGTATTCTCTTCTAGAGAAGATAAGTCTTGTGTGTAGCAATCGGGATTAGGTTGCTTAGATCACAAGCAAATTGGACTAGGTTCACTTATACCGGGATTAGGTAGGTGTGTGATTACTTCCGGGATTAGGTTGTAATCGTTTGCACATTTAGTGGATTCGAGGTTCGAGTGTGGCTTACTTACATAGCCCGTGGTTTTTTCCCGTGAGGGTTTCCACGTAAAAATCAAGTGTTGATTTAATTTCCGCACCATATTACATTTGCTTGTTTATATTATCTTGAGGGTAAATTCGTAATTTTGACTAACACGAAAAATTGGGTAAAAAGCGTAAAATCTATTCACCCCCCCTCTAGATAGTTTTATACACACCGTGCTATATTTAGTTTCAATTGGTATCAGAGCGGGTTCCTAGACATACATAGGTGATCCTTGCTTATTTTGGTGTGTTTTGCATTTTGTGTGATTTTTGATCATTCATACATTTGCATTCATTTCATTCATTCATAAACACTATGAGTGGAAACGGTGGAAATGGTGGTGGCCGCGAAGGAGCTTCTAACACAAGGCCTCCACTTCTTACCGGTTTGAACTATTCCCAATGGAAAGGGAAGATGGAATCCTACATATGCCAAATTCATGACCGTGCATGGATGGCGGTGGAAGACGGATATGATCTCCCTATGATGACTCCCGCGGGTGGAGGACAAGATGTTTTGAAGCCTAAGGCGCAATGGAACGCGCAAGAGTTTGAGGCTTCAAAGTGGAATAGGAAGGCGATGCATGCCATTATGTGTGCCATGGATGAAAATCAGTACAAGCTTATTCAAAATACTCAGATTGCCAAAGTGGCATGGGACATCCTTCAAGTTGCACATGAGGGAACCGAGGTGGTGAAGGAGTCCAAGCTTCAAGTCCTCCAAACTCAATTTGAGTTACTTAGGATGGGAGAGGATGAATGCTTCAATGACTTCGAAATCAAATTGATGGACATAGTAAATCAAAGCCATCAACTCGGAGACCCGTATTCGGATAGGAGAGTCAAGCAAAAAATTATGAGATCTCTCCCCGATAGGTTTGAATTAAAGGTGACGGCCATAGAAGAAAATAGTGGCTACATAGATATGAAGCCAAGTGAGGTAATTGGGCGTCTCCTTGCATATGAGTCTAGGAAGGCTCCTAGCACCACTACTCCTCCTAAGAAGTCTAAAGGAATAGCTTTGAAAGCATCTAAGGATGCAAAGAAGGCAAAGCATGAATCAGATGAAGACCTTGCCTTATTTGTGAAAAGGTTCAACAAGGTTATGGGGTTCAAGAAGAAGAAGGGATTTGGGTCAAGAGGACAAGATTTGAAGAAAAAGAGTTCCTTCAAGAAGTTTGAGCCTAGACAAGAGAGGACCGAAAGGAAAGGGGTCCGATGCTTTGAATGTGGTGGGATTGGTCAATTTGCCCCCGAATGTGCGAATCACAATAAAAAGAAGAAGGGCAAAGTGATGGCCGCCACTTGGAGTGGGAGTAGTGATGACTCCAATGAGGAAGATGAGTTTTCAAGTGAAGAAGAGCTCATGGCTAACTTCCTAGCTTTTGCCTCTTCTCACAAGAGCAAAAGTGCTAGTGAAAAGGAGGATTTGAGTCAAGAGGAAATTGACTCTAGTGAAGAAGAAAGTGACTCCTCTTCTAGTTCCAAAAAGAATTTTGTGGAGCAAAAGGTGCTTGCTAAATACCATGCCGAGTTCAATGATTTAGCACTTAAAAGCACAAGAAAGATTGAGAGGTTGAGAGAAGAAAACCTTGAACTTTCGGCTCACAATGACCACTTAAGTGAACAAGTGGAAAGATTGAAGAGGAGAGAGGATAAGTTAATTGAGGAGTTAGACTTATCCAAGAGAAGTGAAGAAGGCTTGAAAAGGGAACTTGTAGAAGTTAAAGGGTCCTTGGCTAGGATAGATTCTAGCACCAAGAAGCTTGATCATTTACTTGGTGTTGGAAAGAGTCCAAGTGACAAGAGAGGTCTTGGGTATGAAGATGGCAAGAAAGTCTCAACCTCTAACAAGACAGTGTTTGTCAAGAGCTTGAAGAACGAAGAAACTTCATTTGTGCAACCTCCTAAGAAAAAGTTAGAAGTAGGACAATGTTCTAATGCACAAGTGAAAATGGGGCCAAGAAGGAAATCTCAAGCTCAACCCCCTAGGGTCCCTCAAGCCAACATGTAAGGATTCCCGTTTTGTTGATTGGCTTATTTCGTGGGCAAACCACAAGTTGGGGTTTGGTTGTAAGGGTAGTCTAAGTGATTTTTTGAAGATCAAAGACCCTTTCCAAGACCTCAAGAGGACAAGCACCAAAGGTATATATCTAGTGCTTACATTGTCTTGAAGAGATATAGTTGCACACACACACAACATGCATAACTTTTATTCTTGAATGTTGTGTTTATATTTTGTGTGCATTGTGCTTTATTGATTTATTTAATATCTCTTCTTGCATTTAATTGATTGCATCTTGTTCTATGAAATGCCATGACATGATAGGCATTATGATGCATTCAACCCACACTTGCACTTCATGATTAGTCTTAAGTGTGGTGTAATTCGTTTCCATTTGTGTGATCGGAAACGTCCGCGCTTGCACGATGGTGTGCTTGTCTTAGCGCAATGGTTGACCACTTGAGAAGATCTCATTCTTCTCTTGGATAAGTGGTAGCTTTAGTTTGGTTGGGTTGATTGGAGTAAGGTGTCTAGTTTCAAAAGATTGGATTTCAATGTTTTAAGTGTTTTCAAAACTGACCTTTGCATGGTCGTGTGACCATAGCTTTTTACAAAAAGCTTCAAAATGAGTTTTGAAAATTTCTGTACAAACTAGACACCCATACCTTTCCAACGGTATATTATTCGTAATATTTCATGACCGTTTGGATTGATTTTGAAATTTCCAAAGTGACCACTAAAACAGGGCATCACAGCTGTTATCCGAATCTGACCTTCGGTCACTCAAATGACCATAACTTTTTCTACAGTTATCCAAATTATGTTTTGTTAATTGGAGTAGAAAGTAGACTTCCATACCTTTCCAACGGTATATTATATGAAAGGTTTCGATGTCGTTTGGTCATGTTTTGAGTCGCTTGAAAATCAAGCTTTGTGCTGTGACGCTTCGCCGCGGTTTCAGTGCAGCGGTTTTTGAAACCGCGGCAGTCGAGCCACAGAGCAACCGCGATAGTGTGATTCAGGGGCAAAATTGTCTTTTCACTTGCCCTGTTCTTGATGTCTATAAATATCACACTTTCTCATTATTTGAACAAGTTCTTGACTCTTAAGAACCCTAAACTTCAAAGTTAGATTTTGAGAGAAAATCAAATCAAGAATTCACCTTTAACCACTCAAATCAAACCCCTTTTGCATCAAATTTCATATTGCATCTCCTATGTCTATATAGAGTGCATCCATGTATGGGTTTGCATCATCACAATTTGCTTGGTAAGATTTTGATTAATTTCATCTTATTTTAGTATTTTAAATACCAAGCCATCTCTTTTAAATTACTTGTATGTTTTAGATCATATGCTAAATACAAGAAAAGAGATTATTTGTGATGTATTGATTGAGTGTTGTTTGTGATAGCTTTGTATATAGGATTGGTTATCCTTTACTTAGCTAAAGTTATATGCCATGTCATATAGCTACATGTGATATCTAGGATTGATTATATTGTCATCTTATAATCCTAGGTAAGCATTTAGAGTACCCTAGCTCTTATTGCAATATTTGGATATCATTGCATATTCACATAGGGTTGTTTGATCTCTTAGGAGATTGTAAGTCTTGTGTGATAGACCGGGATTAGGTCGGACACCGGGATTAGGTGGTCACATGAGCAAATTGGACTAGGTCCACTTTTACAGGCCTGCGGGTAGTGGTAGCGGGATATTGGCCGGGATTAGGCCGTCAAACCTGGATTAGGTTGTATACGTTATCACAATTAGTGGATTCGAGATTCGAGTGTGGCGCACTTACCAGCCCGTGGTTTTTCCCGTGAGGGTTTCCACGTAAAAATCAAGTGTCGTTTATATTTCCGCACCATATTACACTTGATTATTATATTGTCTAGTTTGGGGCATTTTCGTAAATTTGACTAAAAACGAAAATTGGGTAAAAAGCGTAAAATCTATTCACCCCCCCCCCTCTAGATAGTTTTATACACACCGTGCTATAATTAGTTTCACAACACTCCTCCCAAATTGGCTCACAAAGGAAAGAGACCAATCATGCAACCTCAAGCTTGGAATCAACCTAGACCGGTTCAACAACGAAGATGGATTGAACCCACTTATCCACAAAGACATGGACGAGCTCCCATACATGCACAAAGACGAGGTATGATTCCTTTTTTCATCCCTATTTGTCACTTTTGTGGTTGTGATGGTCATATTAGACCAAATTGCTTTCAATATATTAAAATGTGTAGAAAACAAAGCATGATTGAAAAGAGAAAGAATAGAGCCAAGATGCATGTTTCTAGGAATGAAAATATTGATTTACATGATCCTAGAAATAGTAGAGCACATATACCAAAGACCACTAAGAAAGCTAAAATTGTTGCTAAGTGGATTAGAAAGAATGAAAATGTTTGCCATGTTGCACAAATAGCCTTGAAGGCAAATTCTTCTAATTTTTGGTACTTGGATAGTGGGTGCTCTAGGCACATGACAGGAAACAAGAGTTTCTTCGAGACTCTTGTTATGGAGGAAGGTGGAAATGTCACTTTTGGTGACGGATCCAAAAGAAATGTTGTAGGGAAAGGAGCCATTTCCGTTCCCGGATTACCCTCCTTATCCAATGCTTTATTTGTTGATGACTTGAAAGCCAATTTAATTAGCATTTCACATCTTAGTGATGAAGGATATTCCGTCTTGTTTTCTAAGACTATTGCTCTATCCTAAAACCTGATGGACAAACCTTGTTGAAGGGCATGAGATCTAGCGACAATTGTTATTGTCTTGAAGCTAGTATTGTATCTAATCATGTGTCCATGGATGAGCAAATTGAGTTGTGGCATGAAAGACTTGGCCACATGAACTTTAGGGATCTACGGACCCTTGGAAAGTTCAATTGTGTGCGTGGCCTCCCTAAGCTTGGAAAGAAAGCCAATGGTATTTGTGGACCTTGCCAACAAGGAAAGCAAATTAAAAGCATGCACAAAAAGGGTAAGTATCTCACCACCAAGGAGCCACTTGAGCTTCTCCACATGGACCTCATGGGTCCCATGCAAACCGAAAGTTTGGGTGGAAAGAGATACATTTTTGTTTGTGTTGATGATTTCTCTAGGTTCACATGGACATATTTTCTTAGAGAAAAATCCGAAACTTTTGATAAGTTTAAAATGCTTTGTAATAAAATACAAAATGAAATGAACTCAAATATTAAAAGCATAAAACGGATTAGAAGTGACCATGGGAGAGAGTTTGAGAATGCCTCCTTTGAAAGCTATTGTAATGGCTTAGGCATCTCCCATGAGTTTTCGGCTCCTAGGACACCTCAACAAAATGGAGTTGTTGAGAGGAAAAATAGGGTCCTTCAAGAGATGGCCCGTGTGATGTTGCTTAGCAACAATGTCCCTAGGAACCTATGGGCCGAAGCCATCAATACGGCTTGCTATATAGGAAATAGAGTGTTCCTAAGGCCCGGTACTAGAAACACCTCCTATGAATTATGGAAAGGCAAGAGGCCAAATGTTAGCTACTTTCACACTTTTGGAAGCAAATGCTACATTTTGAATGACCGTGATCAACTTGGCAAATTTGATGCTAAGAGTGATGAGGGTATTTTTATTGGCTATGCCTTAAATAGTAAAGCCTATAGAGTTTTCAATTTAAAGACTCTAAGTGTTATGGAATCATCCAATGTCGTATTTGATGATACTAGGCTCAAGTCTAATGATCATGAGGAGGAGGTTATTAATAGTGATGGTTCTCCTTTGGAAGAGGTTGTGGTGTCACCTAATGTTGGGACATCTAATGTTAACAATAATGACACACAACCTATTGATAGAGTTCCTCTCTTGGACTCTAAAGAACCCGCTCCATGGGTTAGGAAACTCCATGATAAAGAAGATATCATTGGAGAGGTTAATGAGGGTGTTAGGACTAGACGTCAACTTGCTAATCTTATTAGCTATACATGCTACACCTCTCAAATTGAACCCAAAAAGGTTGAAGAAGCCTTAAATGATGAATTTTGGGTTCTTGCCATGCAAGAAGAGCTAAACCAATTCGAAAGGAATGAGGTTTGGACTCTAGTTCCTAGGCCTAAGACCACTAATGTCATAGGCACTAAATGGATATTTAGGAACAAATCCGATGAGGATGGCAACATAGTGCGGAACAAGGCTAGACTTGTAGCACAAGGGTACTCTCAAATTGAGGGTATCGACTTTGAGGAGACTTTTGCTCCCGTTGCCCGCTTAGAGTCTATTAGGCTTCTCTTGTCCATCTCTTGTGTGCACAAGTTCAAATTGCACCAAATGGACGTCAAGAGTGCCTTCCTCAATGGCTTCTTGCAAGAGGAAGTGTTTGTTGAACAACCTAAGGGGTTTGTGGATGCACACCACCCCAATCATGTTTATCGCCTCAAAAAGGCACTTTATGGGTTGAAACAAGCACCGAGGGCTTGGTATGAGCGCCTCACTCAATTTCTTGTTGACAATGACTACACAAGAGGTAGTGTTGACAAGACACTATTCATCAAGAGAGACAATGATGAGCTTTTCATAGCTCAAATATATGTTGATGATATAGTTTTTGGCTCCACCAACAACACCAAAGTCCAACAATTTGTTGATGTCATGTCTCTTGAATTTGAGATGAGTCTTGTTGGTGAGCTTAGTTACTTCCTAGGTTTGCAAATTAGGCAACTAGATAATGGGATTTTCATAACCCAAGCCAAATATGCTAAGAACCTAGTGAAGAAGTTTGGTTTAGAGAATGCCAAACATTGTGATACACCCATGAGTACCACTTTGAAGCTAAGCAAGGATGCTAGTGGTAAAAGTGTGGAACAAACTCTATATCATGGCATGATAGGTAGCTTGCTTTATTTGACCGCAAGTAGGCCCGATATATCTTTTAGTGTGGGTGTGTGTGCTAGGTACCAAGCGGATCCTAAGGAGTCCCACCTCTCTTCAGTAAAGAGGATCATTCGCTATGTGAATGGGACTTCTAATTATGGGATTTGGTACTCATTTGACACTAATCCTAGTCTTGTAGGATATAGTGATGCGGATTGGGCAGGAAATTGTGATGATAGGAAGAGCACATCGGACGGTTGCTTCTTTCTAGGCAACAACTTGGTGTCTTGGTTTTACAAGAAGCAAAACTCGATTTCCTTGTCCACGGCCGAGGCCGAGTACATAGCCGCGAGGAGTGGATGCACTCAACTTATTTGGATGAAGCAAATGCTAGTAGACTACGGATTCAACCAAGGTACTCTCACTCTCTTTTGTGATAACATGAGTGCCATTAATATTTCCAAGAATCCGGTTCAACATTCTAGAACTAAGCATATTGACATCCGCCATCACTTCATTAGAGAGCTTGTTGAAAATAAATGCATAGTACTTGAACATGTAGGTACTAATGATCAACTTGCGGACTTATTTACTAAACCCTTAGATGCTACTCGATTTAAAACTCTTAGTAGATCTATTGGGATATGTCTTGTGGAGTGATGTTCTATGATTGACCCCATATGGGGAACTCAAGCAAAGAGAGCTATTTTGCATTCTTGTAACTTGCAAAAATTTGAAATAACTTATGCCTCTTCTTTTGATTGCTTGAGTAAGCTTGGTTGTACATATGTATATATGTTTTCTATTCTATAAGTGTGAACCTTGCTTGTTTACAATCCATGTCATATTTATGTTCAAACATGCATTTATGGACTAGGAGATTTACATAGGAAGTATGATGTAAATGTCCTATAGTTATCTCCATGACATGATGATTCTTAAATAACATGCTAATGCTAAATGAAAAAGCATGAAATTGATACAACATGCTCACATGAAAAGCATGAATTGATGATTGCATATTCTTAAAAATGCAAAACTTGTGTGAAAGCTTATGAGACTCAAAATGAATAAAGGATCTTGTATCTGTTCAAAGGAATTTACATTCCAAATGTCTCTCTTTCTTTATTAGTTGAACATGGTTACTATCATACGGATATCTTATCCGGAAAAATCAAATAGGGTGCAAAGTCGCTCATGCCATGTTTCGCTTATAAAGTTGGATATAGTTACTCTTAAATTGAAATCAATAATCTCTATATCCTTGCTTTTCCCATGACATTGGTGAAATTGGTTTGAATTCGAATTAGAAACCTTTGTCATTTGCTTTGCCAAATACCATTGTATTTTGGACTTGAATGCTATATGTCTTGTATGCAAAGCATGTTGGATTCACACATTTTACCAAATAAATCTCCTTGTTTCTCTCAAATTAATTGAAGTGCATAAAGTGACTTATATGTATATGCAATTCTTGCATGCTTCTATCTCTCGTTGCTATGAGTGACCCGGTTGGGGACTACTCCTTTGCCTATATCATGACAAAAAGGGGGAGTAGGATATGGTAAGGGGAGTTGCAAAATATAGAAGCTATTGTGCATTTTGGGGAGAACATACATTGAGGGGGAGTAACCCTTTGAGGGGGAGCATTGCATTTATCATACATTGCATACATTTGGTAATGTTGTGCCTAAATTCTAAAAATGCAAATGCTTGGTATTGTTCTCACATGATTAATCTCACACTTTTCTTGTATTGGAATTGTTAGAAACTCTTTTCAGGGATCGACTATTCTACAAGAGGATTGAAGACTTCAAGTTGCATTCTCTTATCTCTTTGTAATGTAGAATATCATTGTAATCCCGTAGTTTCTATTTTTTTGTGAGGAATCAATGTGAGTGATGGTTTTGTCATGAAATAGCCAAAGGGGGAGATTGTAAGGATTCCCGTTGTTTTTAATTGGCTTATTTCGTGATCAAACCATAAGTGGGGATTCTTTGTAAGGGTAGTTTAGATGTTGTTGTTAGTGCATTAGGCCCTTTGAAGACCTCATTATTGACAAGCACCAAAGGTAATACTCTAAGTGTTTACTTGTCTTGAAGAGATAGTTGCACACACTCACAACTCATGCATATGTTAATTTTTGTATGTTGTGTTTCTTTTTGTTGTGCATCAATGCTTATTTACATCTCTTCTTGCTTGTTATTATGATTGCATCTTGTGTTTATAACATCATAGCATTTAGGCTTTAAGGATGCATCTTAGTTTAACTTTGTACCCCTTGCATGATTGCTTGTCGGGTACAATTTTATGGGCTGTGCGCTGGTCCACCAGCACCGGTCGTCCAGTGCCGCTCACCGGCGTAAAACGCCCAGTGGAGCGCCGCTGGTGGTGCGCTGGTGTGGACCAGCGCAAGGCCACCAGCGCCAATCACCCAGGTGTGTGCCGCTGGACTGGCGCTGGTGTGTGCGCCTGTCGTCCAACGCCCAAGCCAAAATGTGCTTGTGCGCTGGTCATGCGTTGGTCCACCAGCGCACAGAGCAATTTTCTGGCGAGTTTTCAAAACGACCTCACTTCACTTATGGCCTCTATATATATGCTAACTTGATTTTAGGTCACTCACAAGAGTTCTTATTCATGCTTCATACTTAGGATATTTTTCAAGAGAAGAAAAATACACAAAGAACTCATTTTTAATTACTCAAACACATTTCCATGATCATCAATCATCATCTAGCATCATCATAGATCATCTAGATGTCATCTAGCATGGAATCTTCATCATACTTTGCTTGGTAAGCTTTTCACTAATATCTTACATATTTTGTGTTTCTCTTATCTAGCAATCTCAATTTATTTACTTGTATGTGATTTTATATTTGTTGAATACAAGATTGAGATTAGTTTGATGTATGTTTGAGAAGTTGTATTGTGCTAGCATATTAGGTTTTGTGCTTAATATTGATTAGCTTAACTAATTGACATGTCATTTAGTTTTGATATCTAGGATTGTTCTTAATTGCATATTAATCATCTTAGATAAGCATATAGGGTTTCCCTTGCTCTATGTTGCATTTTGGATATTTACATATATTCACTTAGGGTTGTATTCTCTTCTAGAGAAGATAAGTCTTGTGTGTAGCAATCGGGATTAGGTTGCTTAGATCACAAGCAAATTGGACTAGGTTCACTTATACCGGGATTAGGTAGGTGTGTGATTACTTCCGGGATTAGGTTGTAATCGTTTGCACATTTAGTGGATTCGAGGTTTGAGTGTGGCTTACTTACATAGCCCGTGGTTTTTCCCGTGAGGGTTTCCACGTAAAAATCAAGTGTTGATTTAATTTCCGCACCATATTACACTTGCTTGTTTATATTATCTTGAGGGTAAATTCGTAATTTTGACTAACACGAAAAATTGGGTAAAAAGCGTAAAATCTATTCACCCCCCCTCTAGATAGTTTTATACACACCGTGCTATATTTAGTTTCACCTAGCATCTATATTAATTGTTCACACCTACTACTCTTATCAAGATTGTTGAGCATTCTATTTGTCCTATCACTTTTAGTTACATTTACTTTTTATGCACATTTGGTAGTTTCTCAAACCACACACTTTCCACCTACTATGATTTGCTTAATTGCATTTAGGACTAGTTAATTTATTCAACTATTACTCTAATTTCCTGTGGAACGAATCCTTACTTACCATTTTACTAATCTTTACATCCTAAGAGGATTTTCTAGTGGTAAAATTGGTTTTCTAAACGAACATATAAAAACATCATTTTATTGTGCACAAACGGCCACATCACTACCTTGGAGCGGTCTTGGTGAGCTCGCCTGCTAGGAATTTCTTCTAAACCCGGGTGGTTAGCAACATTGGAGGCAACCTTGCTAAGCTTGCCTTTGAGGTTGCTTTCTTGCTCTGTATTTAAGGGGTTAACCCGAATGGTTAGCGAGCTTAGAGGCAACCTTGCTGAGCCTGCCTTTAAGCTCGCCTTTGACAATGCTAAGAATGGCTAGACTGAGTGCAGAGCGACCTTGGGGCGATCTTGGTGAGCTCGCCCTGGGGTCGCCTTTGCCCTGTTTTGGGAAGGCTGAACCGAGTGCATAGTGATCTTGAGGTTGAGCTTGGTGAGCTCGCCCTGAGGTCGCCTATGTGCTATAAGTGCCTTCTTGACCCTTCTTTCAGCTCCTTCCTAGACAATTGAGCAGTAAAAACCAACTTAACCCTACTTGACTTATTTAGAGCGTTAGAAACCCGATTTTACCTGAGAAACGAACGCAAAATGATGCGGAAATGGAGCTACACTTTGTGTAGATATGAAGCAATCACTAAAACTTGAATCACAATATATACATTAAGCACATATTCAAGATTGTAGTAACAAACTGTAGGGAAAAATACCAAGAAGTGCACGCAGCGGAAGCGAGACTAAAAATAGATTTAGTGACTTTTAAAAATTTTTCCTTTTATGAACCTTAAACCCTTTAATTAATTAAACATACATATACAATAACAAAAAGTAGAATACCTTTTGTCGCGTGATCCGATTGACTCACGTCGATGGTAATCCGCAAGATCTTCAATCCTAACACGAACGTGGATCACCTAGGAGCGTGGTCTCCCTTTTCTTTGAATTGCAAACTTGTGAATGGACAAAACAAACTTTTCTTTTCTTTGTTAGTCACAAAAACAATCAAAAGAATGACTAAGATTATTCCGGTCACTTTTGAGTTCTCAATCTAATGATCGAAACTCGCGTGAACCTAGATCGATGTCATACACACAAGCTTATTGATGAATAAGCAAATAGTATACCATCAAAGAATAATCTAACACTCCCTTTTGTTTTAGTAGAATAAAATCTTTCTATGAATTGAGAAGAAGAAGAAATTTGTATCAAGAACACATCATGTGGCCGAATTCTATACTTGTAAATATATAGGTGGCCTAAGTTTGCTTCTCCTTTTGTATTAGGGTTGCCGAAATCCTAACCTAGAAATAACTAGGGTTGCCGCAAAATACATGCCATAATAGGCTTGTGTTGCACCCTAATTTCCATCTAGTTTTTAAGACTCCAAACCCTAATTCAATTCATAAAACTTTTATTCTTTTATTTTGACTAAATAAAAAGACTTCTTATTTGATTAAATAAATAAAACTAATTATTTATTTCCTTATCAAACAAGTCTTTTACTTTTACTTTTAGGAAATATATTTCCTGATTAGAAAAGATTTGTTTCTTAATTAAACAATTAATTAATAAATTAATTAATTCTTATTTAATTAAAACAATGAAACAAAATAATATTTTAGGTTAAAAATTAACCCTTGCCGCCCCACTTAGAGTAAATGGGCCAAATATTATTTTCTTATTTCATTTAATCCATTGGACTTTAAATAAAAAGCCCACATGTGAACCAGACCCATTCTTACTAAAAGAAATAAGCCCACATGTCATTCATTAATATATTAATATAATTGAGCAGCCCATTACATAAATAATGTGCAAATTATATTCTTAATATATTAAATGCAATTCTAGATGGACCCTTAAATTGGTCCGGTAGAATATATCAAGTGATCCATGCAAGTCCGTGTGGATTGGGGATCTTGGCGGGCCATCTAAATTTAAGCTTCAATAGACATAACCTAATCACAATCAACAAATGATTCACTTAGGTCCGATCCATTAATTTTAACTCATTCCACTAAAGAGCTAAAACTGAACTCTTAAATAAAGATAGAAAAGGAAGATGCTCCTCATTCATACCCAAGACAATCATATTGGAGATAGTGTATCCTCGTGATTAATATCAGTAATGTAAGGATTCCCGTTGTTTTTAATTGGCTTATTTCGTGATCAAACCATAAGTGGGGATTCTTTGTAACGGTAGTTTAGATGTTGGTGTTATTGCATTCGGCCCTTTGAAGACCTCATTATTGACAAGCACAAAAGGAAATACTCTAAGTGCTTACTTGTCTTGAAGAGATAGTTGCACACACTCACAACTCATGCATATGTTTTATCTTTGTATGTTGTGTTTCTTTTTGTTGTGCATCAATGCCTATTTACATCTCTTCTTGCTTGTTATTATGATTGCATCTTGTGTTTATAACATCATAGCATTTAGGCTTTTAGGATGCATCTTAGTTTAACTTTGTACCCTTTGCATGATTGCTTGTGGGGTACAAATTTGTGGGCTGTGCGCTGGTCCACCAGCGCTAGTCGACCAGCGCCGCTCACCGGCGCAAAACGCCCAGTGGCGTGCCGCTGGTCGTGCGCTAGTGTGGACCAGCGCAAGGCCACCAGCGCTAATCGCCCAGTATAGCGCCGCTGGACTGGCACTGGTGTGTGCGCTTGACGTCCAGCGCTCGAGCCAAAATGTGCTTATGTGCTGATCCTGCGCCTGTCGTCCAGCGCAGGTCCACCAGCGCACAGTGCATTTTTCTGGCGAGTTTTCAAAACGACCTCACTTCACTTATGGCCTCTATATATATGCTAACTTGATTTTAGGTCACTAACAAGAGTTCTTATTCATGCTTCATACTTAGGATATTTTTCAAGAGAAGAAAAATACACAAAGAACTCATTTTTAATTACTCAAACACATTTCCATGATCATCAATCATCATCTAGCATCATCATAGATCATCTAGATGTCATCTAGCATGGATTCTTCATCATACTTTGCTTGGTAAGCTTTTCACCAATATCTTACATATTTTGTGTTTCTCTTATCTAGCAATCTCAATTAATTACTTGATTATTATTTTGTATGCTTTGGATACAAAATTGAGATTAGTATGATGTATGTTTGAGAAGTTATATTGTGCTAGCATATTAGGTTTTGTGCTTAATATTGATTAGCTTAACTAATTGACATGTCATTTAGTTTTGATATCTAGGATTGTTCTTAATTGCATATTAATCATCTTAGATAAGCATATAGGGTTTCCCTTGCTCTATGTTGCATTTTGGATATTCACATATATTCACTTAGGGTTGTATTCTCTTCTAGAGAAGGTAAGTCTTATGTGTAGCAATCGGGATTAGGTTGCTTAGATCACAAGCAAATTGGACTAGGTTCACTCATACCGGGATTAGGTAGGTGTGTGATTACTTTCGGGATTAGGTTGTAATCGTTTGCACATTTAGTGGATTCGAGGTTCGAGTGTGGCTTACTTACATAGCCCGTGGTTTTTCCCGTGAGGGTTTCCACGTAAAAATCAAGTGTTGATTTAATTTCCACACCATATTACACTTGCTTGTTTATATTATCTTGAGGGTAAATTCGTAATTTTGACTAACACGAAAAATTGGGTAAAAAGCGTAAAATCTATTCACCCCCCCTCTAGATAGCTTTATACACACCGTGCTATATTTAGTTTCAAGTAATCGCCAAGAGTTCATAGACCGCCAATAACTCTCCAAGTTACTATATTTACTCATATGACCACATTTTGAACTTGGATATTTTGACTTGTCCAGAAGCCATGTTTTCAATAGACACTATCGAAAACTCAACGTTGAGATTTAATATCCAATTACCTCAAAACATCCATATGATGATATTATACTCTCATTTAATTAAATGGAGCCACGATGTTCATATCTATAAATGAAGTCCTCTATCGATTAACAAATGAATATCACCAAATTATCGAGGATAGACTATGCGATATAATCGTACTCATTGATAACTCAAATGATATCACTTGCAACCATAAGTCTGTCATTAATCTCAGGATTAAGATAGACTCTCCGATTGTCCTGATAATGAAAAGACTATTATCTATTGACGGTTCTAGATAAAGCTTTTCATTGTGATCCAGTTCAATGCACCCAGTGCACTAGATCCTTTTGCTCGAAGACACTCGGATGATTTTAGACTCATCATATCTCATTTGATCCCACTCAAATGCTAGCAAAAGAATTCTACAACTTTAACAAGATAAAGGTGCCCAACCTTTAACTTAAGTTGTGAACATTATTCAAGACTAACTAAAGAATTGTGTCTACCACATACATATCCAGATGTACAAACAATTCTTCTTTTCTCATAGTCTTTAGACCTTATGATTATTTACTTTGACAATTATAATATTAAACTATAAATGCTATACGATTTGTTAAACCAGAAATCACTATATTAATATGAAAAAGATTGTTAATTACAATATTACACTCTTGCTATTGCGCATAATCCTAACAATCTCCCACTTGCGCTATAGCAAATGTGTCATATCTCTCATGCCCATGTTCTCTAGATGCCCATCGAAACTCTTCTGAGGTAGAGCCTTTGTGAAAGGATCCGCTAGATTTTCTGCTGAAGCGATTTTGGTAATCGTCACGTCACCTCTTTGAACAATCTCCCTTAAAAGATGATACTTTCTTTCAATGTGTTTACCTCTCTTGTGACTTCTTGGTTCTTTCGAATTAGCCACTGCTCCACTATTGTCACAGTAGATAGTGATCTGCTTATTCGCACTAGGAACCACTTCTAAGTCAATCAAGAATTGGCGGAGCCAAACAGCCTCTTTAGCAGCCTCGCATGTAGCAACATACTCAGCTTCCATGGTGGAATCAGCAATACAAGATTGCTTGATACTCCTCCATATAACTGCTCCTCCTCCAATAGTAAACACAGCCCCTGATGTGGATTTTCTGGAGTCAGAATCTGATTGGAAATCAGAATCTGTATACCCAACGGGAACCAAATCCCCTGAATGTACACAAACGAAGTTAAATTGCTTAAAGCATACCTAGAGGGGGGGGGGGTGAATAGGTTTTTACACCTTTTTTCAAACCCTTGAACAAACATCCGTTTGTCCCTCAAGGTAGCCTTACACACAACACAATAAGCCAAGATAGACATACATAGACAATACGATGACACAATCATAAGAGAAATGTCTAAGTATATCAACAAGTCATGTGAGGTAAAATATCAAATAATCATAACAACAAAATAAGCTTGTATTTCATAAGATGTTCAATGTGTTACAAGAGTGAGCAAAATGTCACTAAACAAATATTACAATATACAAAAGAATCAAAGATACAAATTGATCTATAGAATGAATACACTAATCACACTATACAAAGACTTGGTTCACAATACATCACAAGTGAATATTATGAATCAAGACAATAAAAATATACAACTAAAATATAAGAGAAGAGATAGAAAGAATTAACACAAGGGATTTTTTAACGTGGTAAAACCTCCAAGGAGGAAACATCCACGGGTTGAACTACAACCATTGGGTACTATATTATTGGAAAGTAAACATAGAACATTCACAAAGTGACCAATCTTTAGCTCACCCAACCTAGTGAAGTCTAAGCCTACCCAACCCTATTGGAAAGTATGAAATCCCTCAATGATGCGGAACCACCATATATTGGACAACACACTCAACCAACATCGATGGAAGATTAGAAATTCCTCAAGAGTGCATACACATCCCGTGTACCCCGCTCTATCGGAGTCTATGTCTAACCATACGCCTAGGCCTACCAATATATTAGCCAACTCCCTATCCAAGGCACTCTTGCTGCCTCTAGGGAGCCTCCCATGCATGACTATCCAAGTCCTCCTGACTCTAGCCATGACTCCTTGCTTACCTATCCGAGTCATCCCGACTCTAGGCAAGTCTTCTTGCTTGGCTATCCAAGTCACCCCGACTCTAGCCAAGACTTCTTGCCTTTTACAAGGACTTCCTAGTGTGATCATGTGAATGCAAATGATGCAAACATTCATTTCAACATAGAACATATGATCAATACATTCTATGGCACAAATAGACCTAAACATGTGAAAACACAATTAATCAAGTCTAGATGCAAAAATACATGAATAGAAACCTAAGCATGTGAAACACCTAACACATACACTCAAAGTCTCATTCACACACATAACACTTGAATCTCAAAATGTTCATTAAGTCCTAATTCAAGATGTTATCAATATACAATCAAAGGCTAGATATATGAGATTAAAATCAATAAATATACTAGACAAAAATATAGAGCAAGGTTTTGAGATTTACATCAATCAAAACCTATATTCTCTAAATCACAAACAAATACACAAATCCTTGATTTCTTCAATCAAAGGACCAAATCAAATCTCAAAGTCATTTTAACACAAAATTAATTCAATTAAGTATCAAACAACCTAAGATGCCACTCTAATCACAATACAACTCACAAACAAATGTAAAACCTAGAATCATAAAATCTAGTCAACATAAGTCCACAAATTGAGTTTCAATTGGAATGATAATCAAGCTACCTTTTCAAATAGCTTTCATAAAACAATAACATAGATATAGAAGAAGAAACCCCAAGCATTTGGAAGGTCAAATAACAAGAAATCCCTAAGATGAGACCATTACCTCGGATTTTGAAGCTGGTTCGGAATTCAGTGATCAACCACTGGAAATCACGATCAAACAGCTACCCAACCACTTGGAGATGTTAGAGGACTCAAATACGAACACTCTCCAACTTGAATCACTCAAATCCGACTCCGGATGAGGAAGATATGGTGTTTCGAAAATCTAAAAATTCAGAGGAGAGGGCTGACGGGAAAACTTGATTTTTCTTCTTGAAAATTCAAAATGAGAGAGAGAGAGAGGGAAGAAATAGGAGGAGAGAGAAAAGATTTTTTCGGCCAATCACGTGGTGCCACGTCACCCCCAGGCCGTGGGGGGCGCGTGGCCCACACGGGAACAGAGGGTGCTCCAGGCCGTGGGGCCCACGGCCTCAACCACGGCCAGCCCATGTGGCCCACGGCCTGGGCTGTCCTCTCCCGCGCTCCCTTGGTTCGTCGGCCCGTATCTCGGGCGTTCGAACTCCGAATTCGAATCCGTTTTTGGTTTACGAACCATGACTCTCTCACGCATGAAAAAAACTATACAACTTTGAAAAACGGTTGAGAAATCATCTCGGAAATCATCGATGAAGTCAACACAACGTAAGAGAACGTAAAGTGGCATAGTCAACACGTTTGGACTCGAAACCTTATGAATGAGTAACCGAAACAACCGGAACTCAATAAGGCATTGAATAAGAACATGTTCAAGTCCTAAACACAAAATACAGAAACATACAAACACAAATACACACACATATGCTAGTTTCCGGACATAGTCCTAGAAAATGCAAAACACAAAGTTTATTAACTAAATGTGAATGCATGAGCATATTTTGCCAAGTGTGTGAAAGTGAAATGTAAATGAAATAAAATCATGAAGGGACACACAAGAATGATATGTGTGAGTGTGTGCCTAGCCTTGTAAGAGATAAGAGGTCTTTGTATACCTTTGTAGACCGATAATGTCCGAAACTCTTAAAAGCCGGCAACTTGAACGAATAATGGTTGAGACGTCCTTCGTCTTCGAAATCCTTCATTTACTAACCACTAAACATTACAAGTAAAACACGTTTTGATATGGAATTAATGCCAACACTAATTATCAACCTAACATCCCCTCCAGAGTATACAAGCATATTATCTCTCGTTCTCTTGAGATACTTGAAAATATGCTTGACTGCTGTCCAGTGATCAGGACCAGGTTTCAATTGAAACCTGCTAACTATGCCAACAGCAAAACAAATATCTGGTCTAGTACAGAGCATTGCATACATGAGACTTCCAACTGCCGAGGCATATGGAACTCTACTCATGAATTGCTCTTCATGCTCATTCTTAGGAACTTGTTCCTTAGAAAGCTTGATTCCATGTCTGAAAGGTAACATACCTTTCTTGGAATCCTGCATGGAAAACCTGGACAAGATCTTGTCTATGTATGAAGCTTGGGATAATGCAATCGTTCTATTCTTTCTATCCCTTATTACTTGGATACCTAGAATAAAACTTGCTTCTCCTAAGTCCTTCATATCAAATTGTTTTGCTAACCATTCTTTTACTAATGTCAATACACCTACATCATTTCCAATGAGTAGTATATCATCAACATAAAGAATCAGGAAAACCAACTTGTCGCCCTTAATCCTTTTGTATACACAAGGTTCGTCAGGATTCTGAATAAATCCAAAACCTTTGACAGCTTGATCAAACCTTATGTTCCAGGATCTGGATGCTTGCTTTAATCCATATATGGATTTCTGCAACTTGCATACCTTATCCATTTGGCCTTTTTCAATGAATCCCTCTGGTTGTATCATGTAGATGCTTTCGTCAAGACTTCCATTTAGGAAAGCTGTCTTGACGTCCATTTGCCAAATCTCTAGATCTAAAGATGCTGCAATGGATAAGAGTATCCTAATGGATTTAAGCATGGCCACAGGAGAGAAGTTTTCCTCGTAATCGATACCTTCTTTCTGTGTATACCCTTTAGCTACCAATCTAGCTTTAAAGGTTTCCACCTTTCCATCCATACCTCTTTTCCTCTTGTATACCCACTTGCACCCAATGGGTTTTATCCCTTTAGGCAAGTCTACAAGGGACCAGACTTTGTTATCGAACATAGATTCAATCTCAGATTGCATTGCCTTTTGCCAATGGCGACTATCAACATCCTCCATAGCTTCCTTGTACGTATAGGGATCATCGTCGTCCGGGAGATTCTCTACTGATTCTCCCAGACCGATGTATCTTTCGGGTTGTGTTCTAACCTTCCCACTACGACGAGGAATGGTAGGTTGTTGATCTTGTGTTGGATCGGAACTTACAATTGGGTTAGGTTGTGTAACCTCTCGTGAAATTGTATCTCCTGACATCTCATTCAGGACAATTCTACTTCTAGGCACAAAATCATTCATATAGTCCTTTTCCAGAAATTTAGCATTTGTCGAAACAAATACTTTAAGATCTGAAGGACTATAGAAATAATATCCTTTAGTTTCTTTTGGATACCCTACAAATATACATGTTTCCGAACGGGACTCCATCTTTTCTGTCTTTCCTTTTAACACATGCGCAGGACAACCAAATATCCTTAAGTGTTGTA
Organism: Acer saccharum; assembly: GCA_030490815.1. Classification (NCBI taxonomy): domain Eukaryota; kingdom Viridiplantae; phylum Streptophyta; class Magnoliopsida; order Sapindales; family Sapindaceae; genus Acer; species Acer saccharum. Next base: position 28,794,480 of record CM059868.1, on the reverse strand, counting down.
GACTAGGCTTGCACCCAGTCCACAACTCATGCGGTGTTTTAGGAACAGACTTAGATGGTACATCGTTTAGAATGTATATAGCAGTTTGTAAAGCATATCCCCAAAAAGAAATAGGAAGTGTTGAATAACTCAACATAGACCTAACCATATCCAAAAGAGTTCTATTTCTCCTTCATGCTACCCCATTCTGTTGAGGTGTACCTGGTGCAGAAAACTGAGAAACTATCCCATTATCAATAAGATATTGCTGAAACTCACCTGATAGATATTCTCCACCACGATCAGATCTCAAGATTTTTATGTGTTTCTCAAGCTGATTTTCCACTTCAGCTTTGAATGCTTTGAACATGTCAAAAGCATCCGACTTATGTCGCATGAGATACACATAACCAAATCTCGAGTAATCATCCGTGAAGGTGATGAAGTACTCGTATCCACCTCTAGCTTGAATGCTCATAGGTCCACATACATCAGTGTGTATCAATCCTAAACATTCAGTGGCTCTTGCACCTTTGGCAGAGAACGTCCTTTTGGTCATTTTACCTTCCAAACAAGATTCACAAGTTGGTAGATCATCAACCTTTAAGTCACTCAAAGGTCTGTCACATACCAATCTTTTAATCCTATTAAGGTTAATATGACCTAAGCGTAAATGCCAAAGGTAGGTTTCATCTGTTGATAATTTTACTCTTTTATGATTAGGTTCCATTATTTCTGTGTCTAACGAGTGAGAGATATTTCTATGCAAAAAGTATAAACCGTTTTCCAATGTACCTTGGCAAATAATTTTGTCATTCTTACTAATAATAAAAACTTTATTAAAAGTAACTGAATATCCAAATTTATTCAAACAAGAAACTGAAATTAAATTCCTCTTGAATTGAGGTACATAATAAACGTCTATCAAATCTAAATGCCTTCTAGAATCCAAATAAACTCTAATATCTCCCACTGCACTTGCAGACACTAACGTTCCGTTGCCCAAGCACAAATTGATTTCATTCTTACTCAGCTTTCTCCTTTCTTGGAACCCCTGCAAGGAATAACAAACATGATTAGTGGCTCCTGAGTCTATGATCCAAGAGTCTGTAGAATCAGCCAAAAAACATGTTTCAAGATAATTCACATTACCTTCTTCCTTCTTATTCTGGGACTTTGGGCAATTTCTCTTCCAATGTCCCTTTTCACCACAAAGGAAGCATTTCCCTTTGATCTTGGTTACTTTCTTGGTCTCCTTCTTGATAGGCCCAAGTTGCTTTTTCTTCTGTTGTTTCTTGACCTTTTGACGGGCCTTAACAGTAGCAACTTTACCAACCATATGAATCTCTTGACCTTTGCCTTTCACAAGGATCTTTTCGGCACTTTGAACATCTTGCATCAGGCCTTGTAAGGTGTATTCCTTTTTGTTCAAAGTGTAGTCCAATTTGAACTGATCAAAGGAATCTGACAATGAATTGACAACCATATCAATCTTTGTCTCACCATCTATCTCAGCGCCATGCAGTTCAGCAATGTTGAGATGTGCTATGACTTTCTTCATGTGATCTTTCACAGCCTGTCCAGGTTTCATCCTAAGATTCATAAAAGCAGTCACTGCCTCTCTCTTAGTCGTCCTGGACTTCATAGCAAACATCTCCTCTAGAGACATCATTATATCAGCAGCGGACTCCATTCCTTCATGCTGCTGTTGCAACACGTCGGAGATAGTGGCCATAATGTAACATTTTGCCATATCATCTGAAGTCTTCCACTGCTCATACTCATCTCTATACATTATGCTAGATTCATTATTAGGAGCATGTGGTTTAGGAGTAGTTAGAACAAATTTATGTTTTTCACTTTGCAGCAACAACCCAATTTTCCTTTTCCATGTGACATAATTATCTCCAGTTAAAGTGTTGTCTTTCAGGATGTTTATAAGTGATGGGGTCATGATTTCTGAATAAAACAAAACATATATAAGTAAATAATCATGATAAAGCACTTTTAAATATTTATCTTGAATTAAATAAATAACTCAATCATAAAATTCAACGGTGATCTAACACCCATAAATGTTACGCCTCCTTTGGGAGTTCGCACCATTTACTAGTTAGACTAGGTCCCACCTAATTGTTAACATAACAACCAGCGTTTTCAATTTTAGCCTTGCAATTTTACTGACAAGAACTCTTGGGAGGATATCAATAAAATTACATTGAGTGTGTTACCAAGATATCGACCCTCAATTTTCTCTCATGAAAATCCCTCCTTGGGGAGTAGATCTCGTTTGAGTCCATTGTCTAGTCTATCCTTGTAAGGAAGTATGTTGCTAAATTCCATTCATGGACGCCCCTTGGGGGGATTACCAATAAATAATTAAGCTTAACTAACCTTGGAGGCCATAGGTGTTACAAAAACACCTTCTCCCACTCAATTATTTAAGGCGTGTGATTAAATCTCATAGAATGATTTACCAAGTTATCTAGATGCCAATTTAGATACCTAAATCATTCAATGCATGTTCATACCAAAAGAGATATATGAGTGGCACTCTTATTCTATATGTCATGTTATCATACAATAACAAATATTGTAATATTTAAGCATAAATTAAATAGCAACATTTTGGCCCATCCTAGAAAAACAAGTAAATTACAATTGTTTTAGGAATACAAGTTCTTCAAGTGGCCCATCAACCATACGCTCATCCTTCGGCCCAACCCACGGGCGTGCACAACTCACAACCCCACAAAGGGGCTGCCGTGCGCAGCCCATGAAGACTCCAGGGCTGCCGTGCGTAGCCCACCAAGCTTGGGCTTGCCATGCGCAGCCCAATCCACTCCTAGGGTGCGCACGGTGCTCGTTCTCGGTTCCGGTTGCTTCGTTTTTCATCGTGTCTTCAAATCTTCAACACCTAAATATATTACGGCAGTATTTAAACAAATAAAATACTGCAGTATTTTTTTTTTTTTTTTAATCACTGCAGTACCTTTTACATACAAAAACTGCACATAATAAAAATAAAAAAAAACTGCAGTAGTATATAAAAAAATACTGCACCTAAAAAAAATAATAAAAACTAGCAATCTACCAAGAAGGAATTATTGCGATGATAGACCACCCTTCTTGTTACAATTCCATAACAAAAATTACATTGAAAATCTAGGACCAAAATCGAGCAATAACAATCCACATAAACATATATAAATCCATACATCCACATGTAATTATATATTCGAATACCTAGAGTGCCATCTCTTTCTAAACATGCATAATCACAATAAAAAGAAATAGATCCATGTATATATACGTTAATTAATTAAAAGGGTTCAACCTAGGCTCTGATACCAATTGTAGGGAAAAATACCAAGAAGTGCACGCAGCGGAAGCGAGACTAAAAATAGATTTAGTGACTTTTAAAAATTTTTCCTTTTATGAACCTTAAACCCTTTAATTAATTAAACATACATATACAATAACAAAAAGTAGAATACCTTTTGTCGCATGATCCGATTGACTTACGTCGATGGTAATCCGCAAGATCTTCAATCCTAACACGAACGTGGATCACCTAGGAGCGTGGTCTCCCTTTTCTTTGAATTGCAAACCTGTGAATGGACAAAACAAACTTTTCTTTTCTTTGTTAGTCACAAAAACAATCAAAAGAATGACTAAGATTATTCCGGTCACTTTTGAGTTCTCAATCTAACGATCGAAACTCGCGTGAACCTAGATCGATGTCGTACACACAAGCTTATTGATGAATAAGCAAATAGTATACCATCAAAGAATAATCTAACACTCCCTTTTGTTTTAGTAGAATAAAATCTTTCTATGAATTGAGAAGAAGAAGAAATTTGTATCAAGAGCACATCATGTGGCTGAATTCTATACTTGTAAATATATAGGTGGCCTAAGTTTGCTTCTCCTTTTGTATTAGGGTTGCCGAAATCCTAACCTAGAAATAACTAGGGTTGCCGCAAAATGCATGCCATAATAGGCTTGTGTTGCACCCTAATTTCCATCTAGTTTTTAAGACTTCAAACCCTAATTCAATTCATAAAACTTTTATTCTTTTATTTTGACTAAATAAAAAGACTTCTTATTTGATTAAATAAATAAAACTGATTATTTATTTCCTTATCAAACAAGTCTTTTACTTTTACTTTTACTTTTAGGAAATATATTTCCTGATTAGAAAAGATTTGTTTCTTAATTAAACAATTAATTAATAAATTAATTAATTCTTATTTAATTAAAACAATGAAACAAAATAATATTTTAGGTTAAAAATTAACCCTTGCCGCCCCACTTAGAGTAAATGGGCCAAATATTATTTTCTTATTTCATTTAATCCATTGGACTTTAAATAAAAAGCCCACATGTGAACCAGACCCATTCTTACTAAAAGAAACAAGCCCACATGTCATTCATTAATATATTAATATAATTGAGCAGCCCATTACATAAATAATGTGTAAATTATATTCTTAATATATTAAATACAATTCTAGATGGACCCTTAAATTGGTCCGGTAGAATATATCAAGTGATCCATGCAAGTCCGTGTGGATTGGGGATCTTGGCGGGCCATCTAAATTTAAGCTTCAATAGACATAACCTAATCACAATCAACAAATGATTCACTTAGGTCCGATCCATTAATTTTAACTCATTCCACTAAAGAGCTAAAACTGAACTCTTAAATAAAGATAGAAAAGGAAGATGCTCCTCATTCATACCCTAGACAATCATATTGGAGATAGTGTATCCTCGTGATTAATATCAGTAATCGCCAAGGGTTCATAGACCGCCTATAACTCTCCAAGTTACCATATTTACTCATATGACCACATTTTGAACTTGGATATTTTGACTTGTCCAGAAGCCATGTTTTCAATAGACACTATCGAAAACTCAACGTTGAGATTTAATATCCAATTACCTCAAAACATCCATATGATGATATTATACTCTCATTTAATTAAATGGAGCCACGATGTCCATATCTATAAATGAAGTCCTCTATCGATTAACAAATGAATATCACCAAATTATCGAGGATAGACTATGCGATATAATCGTACTCATTGATAACTTAAATGATATCACTTGCAACCATAAGTCCATCATTTATCTCAGGATTAAGATAGACTCTCCGATTGTCCTGATAATGAAAAGACTATTATCTATTGACGGTTCTAGATAAAGCTTTTCATTGTGATCCAGTTCAATGCACCCAGTGCACTAGATCCTTTTGCTCGAAGACACTCCGATGATTTTAGACTCATCATATCTCATTTGATCCCACTCAAATGCTAGCAAAAGAATTCTACAACTTTAACAAGATAAAGGTGCCCAACCTTTAACTTAAGTTGTGAACATTATTCAAGACTAACTAAAGAATTGTGTCCACCACATACATATCCAGATGTACGAACAATTCTTCTTTTCTCATAGTCTTTAGACCTTATGATTATTTACTTTGACAATTATAATATTAAACTATAAATGCTATACGATTTGTTAAACCAGAAATCACTATATTAATATGAAAAAGATTGTTAATTACAATATTACACTCTTGCTATTGAGTATAATCCTAACACAAACATAGACATGCTAGATTCATAAGAAAATGATAAATGAATATTCTAGCAAATATTTAGAGCATATATTCTCACAATAATCAATTAAATCTTAATTAGCTCTTAATACAAAATCAAATGTGCTAATCCTAGATTTATTCAACTAATGAGTCCTAGCACATGATAAGGGTTTCAATCATGAAAATAAAGTCAATCAAAGCACAAATAGCCCTAGATAAAAAGCTAACACAATACAACTCACAATCATGTGAAAACATAGGTTTTAATAAAACCTATCTCACATTCAAGTTTCTAATTAAGCACAACTAGCTTATAATTGAAGGTCTTATTGGGGATTCTGAACCGATGAACGCGGAAATGTCGTGCCTAATACTTGCCCATAACTCATAGCAATTAATAACGTCAATATATAGCAGAAAAATAGATGAGAGAAAATAAACCAATCACAACACAAGATATACGTGGAAAACCCAAATCGGGTAAAAAACCATGGGCCGTCAGGACGATAGAGAAAGTTCCACTATATGATAAATTGTTACAACTGTAAGGTTCCCATTTGTTGATTAGCTCATTTCGTGGACAAACCACATGTTGGGGATTCTTTGTAAGGGTAGCCTAAGTGTAGGGGTTATTGCTAAGGCCCTTTGAAGACCTCATTCTTGATTAGCACCGAAGGTAATTTTCTATGTGCTTACTTGTCTTGAAGAGATAGTTGCACACACTCACAACTCATGCATATGTTTAATCCTTGTATGTTGTGTGTCTTTTGTGTGTGCCTTAATGCTCATTAACATCTCTTCTTGCATGTTAGGTTGATTGCATCTTGCATTGCCCATTGTCTTGTCATGCACATTCTTAGAATTCAAGCATTGCAACGGGCGCTGTTCAAAGCGCTCTACAAAGCGCTATTGTGAACAGTGCCCATCACACCTGATGCAAAAATGCCATTTAAATGCATCAGGTCTGATGCATTTTGGATGGGCGCTGTACGAGCGCTGTACAGAAGCGCTGTTTGTACAGCGCCCCTCTGTTTTCTCGTGAGAACAGAGCAAGGGCGCTGTACATAGGCGCTCTACGTACAGCGCCCAAGGCAAATTTCAGGCCAACTTATCAAAACGAGCTCACTTTGATTTGGCCCCCTATATATATGCCACTTTGACTTTAGGTCAATCACAAGAGTTCATATTCAGATTTCATACTTAAGATATTTTTCAAAGAGAAGAAAAATTCCAAGAACTCATTTTTAATCACTCAAACACTTTTTCATGATCATCAATCATCATCTAGCATCATCTTAGATCATCTAGATATCATCTAACATGGATTCTTCATCATACTTTGCTTGGTAAGCTTTTCACTAATATCTCACATATTTTGTGTTTCTCTTATCTAGCAATCTCAATTAATTACTTGTATGTTATTTTATATATTTTGAATACAAGATTGAGATTAGTATGATGTATGTTTGAGAAGTTGTATTGTGCTAGCATATTAGGTTTTATGCTTAATATTGATTAGCTAAACTAATTGACATGTCATTTAGTTTTGATATCTAGGATTGTTCTTAATTGCATATTAATCATCTTAGATAAGCATATAGGGTTTCCCTTGCTCTATGTTGCATTTTGGATATTCACATATATTCACTTAGGGTTGTATTCTCTTCATAGAGAAAGTAAGTCTTGTGTGTAGCATCCGGGATTAGGTTGCTTAGATCGCAAGCAAAATTGAACTAGGTTCACTCATACCGGGATTAGGTAGGTGTGTGATTACTTTCGGGATTAGGTTGTAATCGTTTGCACATTTAGTGGATTCGAGGTTCGAGTGTGGCTTACTTACATAGCTCGTGGTTTTTCCCGTGAGGGTTTCCACGTAAAAATCAAGTGTTGTTTTAATTTCCGCACCATATTACACTTGCTTGTTTATATTATCTTGAGGGCATTTTCGTAATTTTGACTAAAACAAAAAATTGGGTAAAAAGCGTAAAATCTATTCACCCCCCTCTAGATAATTTTATACACACCGTGCAATAATTAGTTTCAACAACCATATACTTCAGGATTCTCTCTCACACCTAACCCCAAACCATGCTCACAAGATCCTTACCAAGAACCCCCCAATATCCCCTAGGTCTCCCCTGAATATCATCCATGGATCTCATACTTAATCCACTAATATTCCCTTGGATCCCTCCTCGGATATTCCCATGGGTCTCCCCGAATCTCACAACACACTCTTTGATGTTACATGTTGTTCTTTTGCTCCACACCTTCAACCTAATTAAAAGGTTCTATTTATACTAGTTACAGGGTGTTTAAGATAAAAGGAAATCCTACTCCTAAACATACAAGACTTACTTGTTCGATATAAATACTATTTCCTTTTATGACAACTCTTTTTGTAAAGAGTAAATCATTTACCTTCAAGCACAAGAACTTCTAGAAAGAAAACCTTTCCTTTTTCGCACAACATTCCCAATCTCAACAAAATACATCGTCTCCGCGGCATGGGTCATGGTGTGCACTTTGCTTCCTACACCGCGGAACACTTTTGGAACCGACCGCTCCAGATACCGCAGTCTATGTCTCTTGCCTCTACCGCGGTCTTCACCGCGCTTGATCCTCTAAAATTGACCGTTCTATATGTTATAGTCCATGCACTTTGTCTGCACCGCACTTTCTTTCGGAATCTGTTTCTTTAGTTCTTCTTCGATCTTCAACCTCCCTTAAACACCACCTTCAACTTCCAAACGTTATCCCAGGTCTTCAAGAAGTAACACATTAGTTTAGTCTTGTTTAGTTCACATTTGATTCGCTTAGGAATATAAGTCAAAACCTAACAGGTCTATCATCTATCAACATTTGGTCAAGTCACTTACACAAAAATAGGAACCACAATTTGACGAAAGTCGGATTGTGTGTCGTTTAAATCACTTTGTCAAACAAAATTTATAAACCTAGCAATGCCTCAAAAGGTTTTCAAAAACACAAGTATGGTGGCAAGCAAGGGTCGTCCACAGAGATCGGAGGTAGCTATGATTAGACTAGGATTAATAAAACTAGTATGCATAAAAGTAAAGTAAATGCTTGGTGTTTTGAAATGTGAATTAACTAAAGAAAACTAATAAATGCAATGACTAAAAATGGATGCGAATGGAGTGATATGAATAAGGAGTTGATGGACTCATATGCGAACATTGGGCATGCAACAAACTCATAATTAAGCACATTTATCAAATGTAACCAACCTAGGGTGTATAGTGTTGGTTATTTATCTCTAGCAAGAGGTCAACCTAGGGTGTATAGTGAAGACCGCCTACTAAAAAGTAGTCCCTCCTAAACAACCAACCAACCTAGGGTGTATAGTGATAGTTGCTCAATTAGGATTCTAGCCATGAATGCTCATCTATCTATTAAGGGCTCAACCCTTTACTAATTTAGCCATCCTAGAGTGTATAGTGATGACTTCCAATTCTCTCACAAGTGGCCGACCTAGGGTGTATAATGAAGGCCACATGTTTGAGATTGGATGAGGCTCGAGGTTATTCAACCGGATTCTACTCGAAGGTTAGTTCTCATAAAACCACTAATGTAGCCAACCTAGGGTGTATAGTGAAGGTGTTAGGTTTTTGGTTTGTCTTGGCATATATTCCATATTAAAGCGATGTTTTTCTTGTATTGATTAGTGGTCTTAGGATTGATGATTTGAAGCTTTAAAGAAAGGCTCGGCCACATTTCATGCAAGTTGGTGTTGTTCAAGGAGGAATGTGATACATTCCACAATAAAGGTAAAATAGACCTCATTCCTCTTACAAGGTGTAGGCACACACACACATGGCATTCATATGTGTCCCTGCATGGTTGAACAATATTTATATAACACTATCACACACTTGGTAATGTATGCACATGCATTAGATTTAATTTGATAAACATTGTAATTTGCATGTTCTAGGACTATGTCTAGGAAACGGCATACGTGTGTGACATTGTGTTTATTTGTTTCCATATTATTGATTTTGGACTTGGACTTGAACATGATCTCTTATAATTCCTTATTAAGTCTCGGTCATTTCGATTGCTCATTCATTAGGTTTCGAGTCCAAACGATGTAGCTACGCTACTTTACGTTGTCATTCGTTGAGTTGTCTTCGTCGTCATTTTCCGAGATGGATTCTCAACCTCTTGTTAAAGTTTTATAGTCTTTGTTGTGCATGAGGGAATGATGATTTATAATCCAAAGATGGATAAGAAATTAGAGTTTGGAGGTCCAAATACGGCCAAAGAACGCGAGCGGAGCCTGAGAGGAGCAAGAATTGCCAACGGCCAACTTTTGTGGACCAAGTGTGGAGGCCGTGTGCCACATGGCCAAGGCAGCCCTCGGCCCACGTGTGCCACACGCGCCCCACACGGGCCTGGTGATGTGGCAGGCTATGATTGGCCCGTTTTCTCCCTCTCTTTCATCTCTTTTAAATTCTCCATTTCCCTCCCATTCATTTCAAGAAGAAAAAGTTAGAAAAACTCACACCAGAATTTTCTCTCAACTTTTTCTCACATTCCAAACACCATAACTTTCTCATACGAAATCAGAATTGGTTGATTCAAGTTGGAGATTATTTGTATTTTAGTACTCTACCTTTTCCAAGTGGTCTTGTAGCTGTTCGATTGAGTTTCCGAGTGGTTTCACCATCAAAACCAAACCAACTCGTGATTGTACGATAGTTGTCATATCTTTGAGATTTCTTCTTTTATAACCTACAATTTTCTTGGGGTTTCTTTTTCTATATGTATGTATATGTATGGTGAATACTATTGAGAAAGATAGCTTCACAATCAATCCTAATCAAAAATCTAATTAGAGACATATGTGAACTAGTTTCTTGGATTCTAGGTTTTCACATGTTTGAGAGTTGTATTATGATTAGATTGATATCTAGGATTATTTGTGACTTGATTGAATCATTTTATGATTAATAATCCTTGAAATGTGCTTTGATCCTTTGATTGGTAATATCTATGATTAATGCTTGTATATGTGTTTTTAGAGACATATAGGATTTAATTGATTTATCATTATATCCTTGCTCTAAATCTTTGACTATAATATTTATTGAATACATTTTATGATTCTAGCATTTTTGTGTATGTTTGTAATATCTTGAATATGTGCTTCATGATTATGATTTATTCAAGTGTTACTTGTGTGAATGAAACTAGGAGCTTTTGTGTTAGGTGTTTTCACATGCTCTAGGTTTAATTCATGTTTTGCATCTAGACTATATTACTTGTGTTCTCACATGTTTAGGTCTAGTTGTTCCATGGAATTTATTGATCACATGTTCTATGATGAATTGATTGTTTGCATCATTTGCATTCATATGATCATACTTGGAAGTTCTTGTAAAAGGCATGAAGTCTTGACTAGGACAAGGTGTCCAGATAGCCAAGCAAGGAAGACTTGGTTAGGACATGAGGTTTGGATAACCAAGCAAGAAGTCTTGACTAGAGTCGGGAGGACTTGGATAGTTAAGTAAGAAGTCATGGCTAGGATAGGGAAGGTTCAGATAGCTATGCATGGGAAGCTCTCTAGAGGCATGAGTGCCTTGGATAGGGAGTTGGCTACATTATTGGTTGGCCCGGGCGTTTGGTATGACATAGACTCCAATAAAGTGTGGTACATAGGATGTGTATGCATGCTTGAGGAATTTCTAATCATCCAACGATGTTGGTTTGGTATGGAGTCCAATATATGGTGGTTTCGCATCATTGAGGGATTTTGTATCTTCCAATAGGGATTGGGTAGACATAGACTCCAATAGAGAGTAGATCATAGGTTGGTCACTTTTGAGGAATTTCTAATCTATCATCCAATATATATAGTACCCAATGGTTGTAGTTCAACCCGTGGATGTTTCCTTCTTAGAGGTTTTACCACGTTAAAAAATCTCTTGTGTTAATTCTTCCTATCTCTATCTCTTATATTTGTTTATGTGTATGTTGTTATATTGTTGCATATTATTCACTTGTGATGTATATTAGAACAAGATTTTATAAAGTGTGATTTGTAAACAAATTCATTTGATCTTATTTGCAAATATAATTCTTTTGTATAGTGTTACCTTTGTGTATTGTTATATTTGTTAATACTTGTAATACATTGAACAAATATTGAAACACAAGTATTCCTTGATATTGAGTTTTTGTGTTATTATACCTCATGCAACTAATTGATATACATAGACTATGCTTAAATGATCACATGCTTATATTGTCTATGTATGAATCCTTGGTTTATGTGTTGTATGTAAGGCTACCTTGAGGGACAAACGTATGTTTGTTCAAGGGATTGAAAAAGGCGTAAAAACATATTCACCCCCCCCTCCCCCCTCTAGGTATGCTTTAAGCTATTTAACTACATTTTTGTACTTTAAATTGGTGTCAGAGCGGGTCGTTGGACGGCACATGACGAGATCCGGGTTATACTTACTAGTGAATGGCTTAGGTTTTTGAGTCATGGTTGTCCTCTTTTATTTGTGGAAAAGGTTCTTCTTATTTGTCATTGCATTTGTCTACTAACAATTTTGTTGATAAGCTTTAAAAGAGTGTTAGTTACAAAAGCAAGGAAGAAGAAATTTTTGTTCCCTAGAGGATGATCAAATTAGACTTGATCACTTACTCATGCAACACAATGAAGAAGTTTGCAAAGAGTATTGATGACTATGGTGATGAGGATAGCTCAAGTGATGAGTCTTCTAATGAAGAAAAGCTAATGAGCAACTTTGTTGCCTTCATGGCCTCTCACTCTTCTCTAGAGGATGTTTGTCAAGATTCTTTGGACAAGGAGGTTGATCTGAATCATCAAGAGTGCTTAAGTGAAAATCCAACCTACATTGATCTTTTGGCTAAGGTGAAGTTGCTTGAAGAGAATTTTAAGATAGCCTTAAGAGAGGTTGATGAGAAGGATGATTTGATCAAGCTACAAGTAGATGAGTTTGTTTCAAAAACTCGAAGGCTCTTGGGTGAAAAGAATGCTCTTGCCAAGAAGCTTAGAGAAGTTAAAGGGATTGTTCTTGAAAGGGATAGGATCATCTCTAGTTTGACTCTAGAAGGCTCAAACAACTTGGTAGTTGAGGAGAAGCTCATAGAAGCATCACTTCCTACAAGCGAGGTCATTGTTGACAAGAAAGCTCCTAAGAAGAGACGTTCCAAGACCAAGAACAATTTGAAGAACAAGGTACCCCTTGAAACTCCCATTTGTGCTTTTCCAACTCCGGAAGGTAAAATCTCTTCTTATGTTCCCATATGTCATTTTTGCTATACCATAGGCCATATCAAGCATAAGTGCTTTAAATTCATTGAATATTGCAACATAGGAAATGCATCTAGGGATAGGGAGATTGGACTTCATTTTAAGCATGCTAAAACTTTTGAATATGGAAAGCATGATAATGACACAAAGTATGTTAAGAATGTCCGGGATGTGAAGAATGCAAATCTTGCTAAAATTGACAAAGCATGTGTTGCTAGCAATGTTGAAAAGATGAGTATCAATGATATTCTTGTGAATCAAGTGGTTGAAGAACTTTATTCTAGATTCAACATTGTTGTCAAAGAGAATCTTGATAATGTTTGTGTAGGTTCACCCAAGACAAAATTTGTCAAGGGTGAGTGCTCTTACCAATAGTGTAAGTTGCACATCTGAGTTAGCTTTAAGATTAGTGTTATGTTATTAAGAAACTTAGCTTGTTTGCTTTGTATGTCTATGACTTAACATGAACTTAGCTATCTCACATTTTTTGTTATGATAGTCGAAATCTATTGATTAACTTTTCTGAGAAGTTGTTTTTATGAAATCTATATGGTGACAATCATGTTAAGACTTTTAGAGAAAGTAATTTTTTTGTTGTTTGAGTTGAAATGCATAGTCTTTAGTCTCTTGGAATCGACACACCTATAACTTGTTGTCATGAGGACTTACAAGCCAAGAGGACTCATAAAAAGGGTGAAGGTCTTGCATTTGATGAAAATAGCTTGCGAAGGTATCTCTAATATCATATTGCTTGATTATTTGATTTTTCATCTCTCAACTCATTGTGTGTACTACTTCATGAAGCATGTCATATTTGAGAACTAATATAGTGTTTATATGGTCCTCTTTGACATTTTGAATGTACACAAACGAAGTTAAATTGCTTAAAGCATACCTAGAGGGGGGGGGGGGGGGGGGGGGGGGGGGTGAATAGGTTTTTACACCTTTTTTCAAACCCTTGAACAAACATCCGTTTGTCCCTCAAGGTAGCCTTACACACAACACAATAATCCAAGATAGACATACATAGACAATATGATGACACAATCATAATAGAAATGTCTAAGTATATCAACAAGTCATGTGAGGTAAAATATCAAATAATCATAACAACAAAATAAACTTGTATTTCATAAGATGTTCAATGTGTTACAAGAGTGAGCAAAATGTCACTAAACAAATATTACAATATACAAAGAATCAAAGATACAAATTGATCTATAGAATGAATACACTAATCACACTATACAAGACTTGGTTCACAATACATCACAAGTGAATATTATGAATCAAGACAATAAAATATACAATTAAAATATAAGAGAAGAGATAGAAAGAATTAACACAAGGGATTTTTTAACGTGGTAAAACCTCCAAGGAGGAAACATCCACGGGTTGAATTACAACCATTGGGTACTATATTATTGGAAAGTAAACATAGAACATTCACAAAGTGACCAATCTTTAGCTCACCCAACCTAGTGAAGTCTAAGCCTACCCAACCCTATTGGAAAGTATGAAATCCCTCAATGATGCGGAACCACCATATATTGGACAACACACTCAACCAACATCGATGGTAGATTAGAAATTCCTCAAGAGTGCATACACATCCCGTGTACCCCGCTCTATCGGAGTCTATGTCTAACCATACGCCTAGGCCTACCAATATGTTAGCCAACTCCCTATCCAAGGCACTCTTGCCTCTAGGGAGCCTCCCATGCATGACTATCCGAGTCCTCCCGACTCTAGCCATGACTTCTTGCTTACCTATCCGAGTCATCCCGACTCTAGGCAAGACTTCTTGCTTGGCTATCCGAGTCATCCCGACTCTAACCAAGACTTCATGCCTTTTACAAGGACTTCCTAGTGTGATCATGTGAATGCAAATGATGCAAACATTCATTTCAACATAGAACATGTGATCAATACATTCTATGGCACAAATAGACCTAAACATGTGAAAACACAATTAATCAAGTCTAGATGCAAAAATCCATGAATAGAAACCTAAGCATGTGAAACACCTAACACATATACTCAAAGTCTCATTCACACATATAACACTTGAATCATAAAATGTTCATTAAGTCCTAATTCAAGATGCTATCAATATACAATCAAAGTCTAGATATATGAGATTAAAATCAATCAATATACTAGACAAAAATATAGAGCAAGGTTTTGAGATTTACATCAATCAAAACCTATATTCTCTAAATCACAAACAAATACACAAATCCTTGATTTCTTCAATCAAAGGACCAAATCAAATCTCAAAGTCATTTTAACACAAAATTAATTCAATTAAGTATCAAACAACCTAAGATGCCATTCTAATCACAATACAACTCACAAACAAATGTAACACCTAGAATCATAAAATCTAGTCAACATAAGTCCATAAATTGAATTTCAATTGGAATGATAATCAAGCTACCTTTTCAAATAGCTTTCATAAAACAATAACAAAGATATAGAAGAAGAAACCCCAAGCATTTGGAAGGTCAAATAACAAGAAATCCCTAAGATGAGACCATTACCTCGGATTATGATGCTGGTTCGGAATTCAGTGGTCAACCACTGGAAATCACGATCAAACAGCTACCAAACCACTTGGAGATGTTAGAGGACTCAAATACGAACACTCTCCAACTTGAATCACTCAAATCCGACTCCGGATGAGGAAGATATGGTGTTTTGAAGTTTGGAAAAATTGGAGAGAATTCTAGACTGGAAAACTGAAATGTTCTTCTTGAAAATTCAAAATGAGAGAGAGAGGGAAGAAATAGGAGGAGAGAGAAAGGTCTTTTTGACCAATCATGTGGTGCCACGTCACCCCCAGGCCGTGGGGGGCGCGTGGCCCACACGGGAGCAGAAGGGGCTCCAGGCCGTGGGGCCCACGGCCTCAACCACGGCCAGCCCATGTGGCCCACGGCCTGGGCTATCCTCTCCCGCGCACTCTCGGTTTGTCGGCCCGTATCTCGAGCGTCCGAACTCCGAATTTGAATCCGTTTTCGGATTACGAACTGTGACTCTCTCACGCACGAAAACGACTATACAACTTTGAAAAACGGTTGAGAAATCATCTCGGAAATCATCGATGAAGTCAACACAACGTAAGAGAACGTAAAGTGGCATAGTCAACACGTTTGGACTCGAAACCTTATGAATGAGTAACCGAAACGACCGGAACTCAATAAGGCATTGAATAAGAACATGTTCAAGTCCTAAACACAAAATACGGAAACATACAAACACAAATACACACACATATGCTAGTTTCCGGACATAGTCCTAGAAAATGCAAAACACAAAGTTTATTAACTAAATGTGAATGCATGAGCATATTTTGCCAAGTGTGTGAAAGTGAAATGTAAATGAAATAAAATCATGAAGGGACACACAAGAATGATATGTGTGAGTGTGTGCCTAGCTTTGTAAGAGATAAGAGGACATGTATACCTTTGTAGACCGATAATGTCCGAGACTCTTAAAAGCCGGCAACTTGAACGAATAATGGTTGAGACGTCCTTCGTCTTCGAAATCCTTCATTTACTAACCACTAAACATTACAAGTAAAACACGTTTTGATATGGAATTAATGCCAACACTAATTATCAACCTAACAATCTCCCCCTTTGGCAAATTCCATGACAAAACCCCTAAACAAACACTAAAACAATTACAAAGAAAATTTGGTCACAATGAGTACAATGAGTTACACATATAGACACAAATTATAAATCAAGTCTTGAACTTCATCTTGGTCTTCTCTTGATATCACCTAAAAAAAAAAACTTGAAAGCACAAGAATATCCAAGAGACACCAAGTATGGCAATATCCAAGTATCCAATCATAGGCAAGAAAATAATAGCATATAAGTTCAAATGGATCAAGTATGCTCCCCCTTAATACATACTATCCATCAATATATTCTAAGCCAAGATTCAACAAAAATATTACATGCCATATAGTTCAAGCTAGATACCAAATATACAAAAACAACTAACATAAGGCTAAGTAAGCTAGATATCTCCCATGTGTTTCTCATATTTCTCCCCCTTTTTGACATGATATGAAGCCAAAGGGAAAGAGTAAGAAATTATACCTCATGAAGCTTTCTAGCCACTTGTGCCACCAAGGAAAGAAGAACGGTGTGCGGATCTCACATATTGCCTTGTTGGAGTTGATTTTCCTTCCAACTCTTTGATCCTCTCATCTTGAGCAACAAGCTTTGCACTAAGGTCTTCAATCTTCCTTTGTGACGCCTCAATCAACCTATGAGATTCTTCAACCTCTTTCCTCAATTTTAAAGCCCAACTAGGAAGAGCGGGTGAGTTAGGGACATGGTTAGAATCAAGAGAATCACCAAAAAGCCTAAGTACATCATTAGACTTTCCCTTGTCCTTGTATGACATGGTTGCCATACGTTTCTCACTCAACTTCTCTAAGGGAGGAAGCATAACATCACCATCAAGATTCCTCACACCTTTAGCTAAGCACAATTGAGTTATAAACCCCGGAAAAGCCAATTTCTTGTCCAAACGACTAGTACAAGCCGCACTTTGAATTTGCTCCACAAGCAATTCACCAAGGTTTATAGGTTGGTTAGTAACCAAGGCATACACAATCTTAATCTTGTCTCTATTAAGCTCCGAAGCATTAGTAGAAACAATAAGATTGGAGCATACAAATAAATGCCAAAATGCACTAATTTTTGTTAGCTCACCTTGCCTAATAAAAGCACGTTTCCCCCACACAAAATCATCATCATCACAAAGAGTCTTACCCATTAAATCAAGGTTTTCCAAGACATCAACATCAAGGAAATCCGATTCAATGTCATCGGACAAGTTAAGAAATTCATTAACCTTCCTAGGGCAAACTCTAAATACAACTTTCCTTATGCTAAGAGTAGCACTAGTCACAGTAGAACCGGATTTGTAAGCATTATAAAATTCTCTAACAATGGTCTCATTAGATACTCCTAACATGTTGACCCATGAAATCCAATTCCTACTCTTAAGCACATCATAGACATATGATCCAATACAAGAGTCCAAGTCAATACCTCTTTCTTGAATTATCTTTTTGCACCCAAAAATTCCCAATTCATCAACTTTGTTACCTTTGGAAATTTTGGACGAAATTGTAGGTTTCGACTTGGCAATGGGAGATGAAGAAGTATTTCCACCAACCTTCTTTGCTTTACCCATGATCTTGCAACACAAAACAAACTAAAAACAAAGTGAGAGGAAACAAAGAAACAAATAAGAAACCAATAAACATATACAAAGGCAAAACACTATATTTAATAAATCACCATGCAAGTAAGAATTTATCATAGCATCTTCATGATTTATCAAAAATAAGAGTAATGCCAACAATTAACAACCTTGAAGAACATGTGAACATGTCATAAAAGAGAACAAGAATTTAGCATATTATGCTCCCCCTTGACAAGTGCCTCATCTAAAATCAAGATAGACAAATATTCACAAAAATCACCACACAATCACATCACAAGCAATTTTTTATTAGATTTGCAAATAAGCTTCACATATCTAAGAGAGTTACATCAAGATTTTCAATCACTCTCATATGTCATCAAAAATTGCTAAAGTATCACAAATACTAATTAAGCAAAAGTGAGTGTGTGAAGATTTTGCTTCAAGTATATGAAAAGAAGTAGTTTGATAATCAAGCATGCATACAATTTCAACATCTATTCATCTTAGGCCTTTCCATAAAAAGGTCAAACCGGTTATCATCCGAAATTTTGCTTATAAAGAGAATAGATTTCAACATGTGAGCGTGTGTGTGCATGTGGCTCGTCAACCCATTTCTATTTGTCAACCCGAGCTCATTTGATTATTCAACTATACTCCAAAAGCCTTTTATTTTTATTTATTTTTTATTTTTTTTATTAAGGCTTGAATCAAAGATTTTTTATTTTTATGATTCAATTCAACACTTCTTTGATTTTTCTAACATAAACATATACACCTCATGGCGGCTTTCACTCATCACAATGACGTAGCCCTTTCCAACATTGGGTGGCTTCACAACCAAGGTGTGTAGCCCTTTCCATGAGGGTGCTCGTTGAGTTCTATGTTGCCGAAGCAAATGGATACCAACCATTGGTCATTTTTAAATGTACTAGTCCTTAGGACTTCAAGGTGTATCCAAAGCGAACATCAATCAAGCTCAACATACTTAACAAAACATACAAGAGAAGCAAAGTGCATTTTTGAAACCAATTTCAAGGCTTAAAAGCACATGATCTAAAAGCAAGTAAAGAGACTTACATAAGATCTCTACTTCTCAAGAGAGTAGCTATCAAAGAATATGAAGCTCACATTATTCAAATATTAGCCACTCAACAATCATACAAATAACAACACGCTTCATGAAATAAGATCAATGTGAACACTTATTACCAAAAGATCTTAAACTAGCAAATGTCAAAGAGTACCATATAAACACTATATTAGTTCTCAATTATGACATGCTTCATGAAAGTGATACAAATAATGAGTTGATAGATGAAAAATCAAGTAAGCAAGCAATATGATATAGAGATACCTTCGCAAGCTATTTTCACCAAATACAAAGCCTTCACCCTTTTTATGAGTCCTCTTGGCTTGTGAGTCCTCATGACTACAAGTTATAGGTGTGTCGATTCCAAGAGACTAAAGGCAATGTAATCCAACTCAAACAAACAAAAAAAATGACTTTCTCTAAAAGCCATAACAATAATGTTATCATATAGATTCCAAAAAAAAAACTTCTCAAAAGTTAACCAACAAATTTTGACTATCAAAACAAACAAAGTGAGATAGCTAAGTTCATGTCAAGTTGTAAAGATACAAAGCAAAAAGCTAAGCCTCTTATCAACGACACTAAACTTAAAGCTAACTCACATGTGCAACTTACACTATTGGTAAGAGCACTCACCCTTGACAAATTTTGTCTTGGGTGGACAAACACGAACATCATCAAGATTCTCTTTGACCACAATGTTGAACCTAGAGTAAAGTTCTTCCACAACTTGATTCACAATAATATCATTAATACTCTTCTTCTCAACATTGTTAGCAACACATGCATGGTCAAACTTTGTAGGATATGCATTCTTCACCTTCCGGATATTCTTAGCATGCTTTGACAAATTATCATGCTTTCCATATTCAAAAGCTTTAGCATGCATAGAATTAGGTCCAATCGCTCTATTCCTAGATGCATTTTCTAAGTTGCAATATTCAATGAATTTATAGCACTTGGGCTTGATATGGCCTAAGGTATTGTAAAAATGACATATGGGAACAAAAGGAGAGATTTTACCTTCCGGTGGTGGTGGAGGACAAGTGAGAGTTTCAAGGGGTACCTTATTCTTCAATTTGTTCTTTTTCTTGGAACGTCTCTTCTTAGGAGCTTTCTCTTCAATGATAGCTTCACTAGTAGGAAGTGATGCTTCTATGAGCTTCTCTTCAACCACCGCTACACTTGAGCTCTCTAAGTTCATATTAGAGATGATCCTATCCTTTTCAAGCAAAATACCCTCAACTTCGCAAAGCTTCTTTTCAATAGCATTCTTTTCACGCAAAAGCCTACGAGTTGTAGCAACAAACTCATCCACTTGAATCTTGATCAAGTCTTCCTTCTCATCAATCTCACTCAAGGCTAATTTAAACTTCTCCTCAAGAAACTTCACCTTAGCCAAAAGATCAATGTAGGATGGATTATCATTTGAACACTCTTGATGACTTTGATCAATCTCCTTATCCAATGAATCTTGATTAACATCCTCTAGAGTAGAGTGAGAAGCCATGAATGCAACAAAGTTGCTCACTAGCTCTTCTTCACTAGAAGACTCATCACTTGAGCTCTCCTCATCACTAGAGGCATCATCTTCACTCCATGTAGCCACCATAGCCTTTCCCTTCTTGTCCCTCTTAGAATCACCACTAGGACAATCCGAAGCATAATGTCCAAACTTCTTGCACTTGAAGCATTGAACCTTCCTATTGCTCTTAGCATGGCCACTCCTCTCATGAGGTGGAGTAAAGGACTTCTTGACTTCCTTGTCCCTTGAGTACTTGCCACTTGACTTGGCACCTTTCCTCATGAACTTCCTAACTTCCTAACCAATAACGCCATCTCCTCATCATCATCGCTACTACTAGCTTCCTTAACAACCTTGAGAGCTAAACCCTTGTTCTTAGCCTTTGGTTTCATGCACGCCTCAAAAGTTTGAAGAGATCCTAGCAACTCATCTATGCTCATGACGTCAACGTCCTTGCTCTCTTCAATGGCGGTAACCTTGGCTTTGAACCTCTTTGGAAGAGATCTAAGAATCTTCCAATTTAGCCTCTCACCGGAGATAGGAGTACCAAGAGCTTGGCATTGGTTGGCGATGTCTAGAAGCTTATCTTGGAAGTCAATAAACTTGTCTTCCTCACCCATTTGCAAAACCTCAAATTGGGAAGTGAGCAATTGAAGACGAGACTTCTTCACCGCTTTAGTCCCCTCATTGGTGACTTGGAGAGCTTCCCATGCCTCCTTAGCGGTTTCTAGGTTTTGAATGTAGGAGAATTGCCTACTATCAACACCTCCAAAAATAGCATTCACCGCCCGATGATGCCATTTTGCTAACTCAAACTCATTAGTAGACCACTCACTCCTAGGCTTGGAAACGGTCACTCCATCCACAATCTTGTTAGGAGCAAGGTAACCTTCTTCAACGGTCATCCAAGCTCTCTCATCAATAGATCGGATGTAGGCCTTCATCCTCAATTTCCAAAACCCGTAGTTGTGACCCTTGAGAAGAGGAGGCCTAGAATTTGAAGCCCCTTCAGTCATCACATCATCTTGGAAAACCATTCTAGCAAATACCTAAGCAATCCACTCGTAAGTGTAAATCGGATCTCGCCGAGTGCCGTCCGACGACCCGCTCTGATACCAATTGAATGTACACAAACGAAGTTAAATTGCTTAAAGCATACCTAGAGGGGGGGGGGGGTGAATAGGTTTTTACACCTTTTTTCAAACCCTTGAACAAACATCCGTTTGTCCCTCAAGGTAGCCTTACACACAACACAATAATCCAAGATAGACATACATAGACAATATGATGACACAATCATAATAGAAATGTCTAAGTATATCAACAAGTCATGTGAGGTAAAATATCAAATAATCATAACAACAAAATAAACTTGTATTTCATAAGATGTTCAATGTGTTACAAGAGTGAGCAAAATGTCACTAAACAAATATTACAATATACAAAAGAATCAAAGATACAAATTGATCTATAGAATGAATACACTAATCACACTATACAAAGACTTGGTTCACAATACATCACAAGTGAATATTATGAATCAAGACAATAAAATATACAATTAAAATATAAGAGAAGAGATAGAAAGAATTAACACAAGGGATTTTTTAACGTGGTAAAACCTCCAAGGAGGAAACATCCACGGGTTGAATTACAACCATTGGGTACTATATTATTGGAAAGTAAACATAAAACATTCACAAAGTGACCAATCTTTAGCTCACCCAACCTAGTGAAGTCTAAGCCTACCCAACCCTATTGGAAAGTATGAAATCCCTCAATGATGCGGAACCACCATATATTGGACAACACACTCAACCAACATCGATGGTAGATTAGAAATTCCTCAAGAGTGCATACACATCCCGTGTACCCCGCTCTATCGGAGTCTATGTCTAACCATAAGCCTAGGCCTACCAATATGTTAGCCAACTCCCTATCCAAGGCACTCTTGCCTCTAGGGAGCCTCCCATGCATGACTATCCGAGTCCTCCCGACTCTAGCCATGACTTCTTGCTTACCTATCCGAGTCATCCCGACTCTAGGCAAGACTTCTTGCTTGGCTATCCGAGTCATCCCGACTCTAACCAAGACTTCATGCCTTTTACAAGGACTTCCTAGTGTGATCATGTGAATGCAAATGATGCAAACATTCATTTCAACATAGAACATGTGATCAATACATTCTATGGCACAAATAGACCTAAACATGTGAAAACACAATTAATCAAGTCTAGATGCAAAAATCCATGAATAGAAACCTAAGCATGTGAAACACCTAACACATATACTCAAAGTCTCATTCACACATATAACACTTGAATCATAAAATGTTCATTAAGTCCTAATTCAAGATGCTATCAATATACAATCAAAGTCTAGATATATGAGATTAAAATCAATCAATATACTAGACAAAAATATAGAGCAAGGTTTTGAGATTTACATCAATCAAAACCTATATTCTCTAAATCACAAACAAATACACAAATCCTTGATTTCTTCAATCAAAGGACCAAATCAAATCTCAAAGTCATTTTAACACAAAATTAATTCAATTAAGTATCAAACAACCTAAGATGCCATTCTAATCACAATACAACTCACAAACAAATGTAACACCTAGAATCATAAAATCTAGTCAACATAAGTCCATAAATTGAATTTCAATTGGAATGATAATCAAGCTACCTTTTCAAATAGCTTTCATAAAACAATAACAAAGATATAGAAGAAGAAACCCCAAGCATTTGGAAGGTCAAATAACAAGAAATCCCTAAGATGAGACCATTACCTCGGATTATGATGCTGGTTCGGAATTCAGTGGTCAACCACTGGAAATCACGATCAAACAGCTACCAAACCACTTGGAGATGTTAGAGGACTCAAATATGAACACTCTCCAACTTGAATCACTCAAATCCGACTCCGGATGAGGAAGATATGGTGTTTTGAAGTTTGGAAAAATTGGAGAGAATTCTAGACGGGAAAACTGAAATGTTCTTCTTGAAAATTCAAAATGAGAGAGAGAGGGAAGAAATAGGAGGAGAGAGAAAGGTCTTTTGACCAATCATGTGGTGCCACGTCACCCCCAGGCCTTGGGGGGCGCGTGGCCCACACGGGAGCAGAAGGGGCTCCAGGCCATGTGGCCCACGGCCTGGGCTGTCCTCTCCCGCGCACTCTCGGTTCGTCGGCCCGTATCTCGAGCGTCCGAACTCTGAATTCGAATCTGTTTTCGGATTACGAACCGTGACTCTCTCACGCACGAAAAAGACTATACAACTTTGAAAAACGGTTGAGAAATCATCTCGGAAATCATCGATGAAGTCAACACAACGTAAGAGAACGTAAAGTGGCATAGTCAACACGTTTGGACTCGAAACCTTATGAATGAGTAACCGAAACGACCGGAACTCAATAAGGCATTGAATAAGAACATGTTCAAGTCCTAAACACAAAATACAGAAACATACAAACACAAATACACACACATATGCTAGTTTCCGGACATAGTCCTAGAAAATGCAAAACACAAAGTTTATTAACTAAATGTGAATGCATGAGCATATTTTGCCAAGTGTGTGAAAGTGAAATGTAAATGAAATAAAATCATGAAGGGACACACAAGAATGATATGTGTGAGTGTGTGCCTAGCCTTGTAAGAGATAAGAGGACATGTATACCTTTGTAGACCGATAATGTCCGAGACTCTTAAAAGCCGGCAACTTGAACGAATAATGGTTGAGACGTCCTTCGTCTTCGAAATCCTTCATTTACTAACCACTAAACATTACAAGTAAAACACGTTTTGATATGGAATTAATGCCAACACTAATTATCAACCTAACACATTTGCTAGTTTAAGATCTTTTGGTGATAATTGTTCATATTGATCTTATTCATGATGTGTGTTATTGTTTATATGATTGTTAAGTGGCTTTTTTGAATAATATGAGCTTCATATTCTTTGAAAGCTATTTTCTTGAGAAGTAGAGATCTTAAGTAAGTCTCTTTACTTGCTTTTCGATCATGTACTTTTAAGCCTTAAAATTTTGGTTTCAAAAATGCACTTTCCTTCTCTTGTATGTCTTGTTAAGTATGTTGAGTTTGATTGATGTAAGGTTAGGATACAAATTGAAGTCCTAAGGACTAGTACATTTAAAAATGACCAATGGTTGGTATCCATTTGCTTCGGCAACATAAAACTCAACGAGCACCCTTATGGAAAGGGCTACACACCTTGGTTGTGCAGCCGCCCAATGTAGGAAAGGGCTACGCCATTGTGATGAGTGAAAGCCGCCATGAGGCGTATATGTTTATGTTTATGTTTAAAAAAAAAGTTGAAGAAGTGTTGAAATGAATCATTAAAAATAAAAAAAATAAAAATCTTTGATTCAAGCCTAAAAAAAAAAACAAAAAGGCTTATGGATTATAGTTGAATAATCAAATTACCTCGGGTTGTCAAATAGTATTGGGATGACGAGCCACATGCACACACACGCTCACATGTTGAAATCTATTCTCTTTATAAGCAAAATTTTGGATGATAACCGGTTTAACCTTTTTATGGAAAGGCTTAAGAAGAATAGATGTTGAAAATGTTTGCATGCTTGATTATCGAACTACTTCTTTTCATATACTTGAAGCAAAATCTTCACACACTCACTTTTGCTTATTTAGTATTTTGATACTTTAGCAATTTTTGAAGACATATGAGAATGATTGAAAATCTTGGTGTAACTCTCTTTGATATGTAGAGCTTATTTGAAAATCTATTAAAATTGCTTGCGATGTGAATGTGTGGCGATTTTTGTGAACATTTATCTATCTAGATCTTAGATGAGGCATTTATCAAGGGGGAGCATAATATGCTAAATTTTTGTTCTCTTTTATGATATGTTCACATGTTATTCAAGATAGTTGTTTGTTGGCATTATTCTTGTTTTTGAGAAATCATTTAGATGCTATGATAATTCTTTATTTGCATATTGATTTGTTCAAAAATGATGTTTTTGCCTTTGTATATGTTTATTGGTCACTAATTTGCTTTGTTGTTTCCACTCAATTGTGTTTTTAGTGTTTTTACGATACAAGGTCATGGGAAAAGCTAAGAAATTTGGAGTTAGCAATCCTACAAAGCCCGTTGACAATTCTGTTAACCGCCAAAATTGGCAGGGATCAAAGAAGAATTTTCCACTAGCTTTGAGAAGAAAGCCGGGATCCAAAGTAGAAGCAAAAATGTCCGGGTACCCCACATGCTAGTTAACGGGCTAGACAGAGAGCCTCTACCCACCCCGGCCAAGTCTAGAATTCCCGGGACCAGGGAAAGCACCAGGAGGCCAAAAGATGAATGGGGGCTTGGAAGACATGGCCATCGCGAGGTTCTAGTACCCAGTTACCCCGAGTACCCCGATACTCGAGTATCCGGGCACCTTGCTACTTGAAAACCCCGGTATCTACAAACATCGTTTCGAGAGGGGCACGAAGAACGCAGGGTACCTGGAGTACCTCGACCAGCAGAACACGTGACCTACACATGTCAAAATATATACCAAGGCCCCCGTAGGCTGACCCCGTTGAAGTGGGAGGGAGACACCCCGAAGGATAGACTACATACAAAAACAGACACTAAAACATCACCGTTCAGGTTTGAAACTCAAGCTACAACGCGGTATTTGTTCCCGCCGATTTAGGATCCTATTTTTAATAGGAGTCAACTCAGTTTGAACCGGGAAAGAAGGAATCACCTGATCTTTCGGGATCAGTTCCCCGACGAAAGAGTCGGGCCCTAAAGGAAGACCCGTGCATCACTAAAACCCTAGACCGAGGTTCTAGGAATGCTCAGCAAGAAAGAGGCCTATATAATAATCATACATTCACCTAAGGATGGAGAGCCACATTTTTACTACTGATCGATAGGCATGAAAAGCTCCATCGCCATTTGTTCCCCATATGCTTTACTTTTTCCTACTGCAATATTGTTAGCTCAGATACCAAATTGTAAGATCCCACTGTGATCGAGATCCATATACATATATAAACAGCTTTTGTTTTATGCATCCATCATATGAGAAATCATCCATCTTACTACTCACATCCACCATAAAATCGAGATCGTGACACCCAGTGGGATACCAGACTACTAAGTATCTCGCTGGCCCTTATCGGATCCCGATCCATATTCAGTTACCTAAAAACCCCCTATCACGCCTATCAGATTTCAAAGAACTTACGGGATACCGGGGTACAGAGTATCCCGCTAGCCCAGATCCAATCAGATCCAGGTCCCTCACATTCTGTTAATTCTGAATTGCACCCCGGTGACAATTTTAGGTTAACACTTTGGCGCCATCTGTGGGAAACAACTCCCCACCCTTTAACAAGCTTTCAAGTTCAACTCAGGAGAAGATAGAAGATGAGGCTTCGATCCTCCCAAGGACAGCCTGCGAACTCCGGGCCTCATTGCCTCGCTTCCACCCAGAGGAATCAGGGGAAAAGGAAAGGAACCAGAAGCCAGATCCCGGTACCAATCCCGCCACCGAGTCCCGGACCAGCACCACAGGACCCCGCGGTCCCAGAAGCAACTAGAGAGGTCATAGAGCAGAAAGCCGCTACCTATGTGGAAAGTGTAAGGATTCCCGTTTTGTTGATTGGCTTATTTCGTGGGCAAACCACAAGTTGGGGTTTGGTTGTAAGGGTAGTCTAAGTGATTTGTTGAAGATCAAAGACCCTTTCCAAGACCTCAAGAGGACAAGCACCAAAGGTATATATCTAGTGCTTACATTGTCTTGAAGAGATATAGTTGCACACACACACAACATGCATAACTTTTATTCTTGAATGTTGTGTTTATATTTTGTGTGCATTGTGCTTTATTGATTTATTTAATATCTCTTCTTGCATTTAATTGATTGCATCTTGTTCTATGAAATGCCATGACATGATAGGCATTATGATGCATTCAATACCCACACTTGCACTTCATG
The DNA here is from genome assembly GCA_030490815.1 of Acer saccharum. NCBI lineage: Eukaryota > Viridiplantae > Streptophyta > Magnoliopsida > Sapindales > Sapindaceae > Acer > Acer saccharum. The sequence goes on along the minus strand of CM059868.1, from coordinate 28,766,745 downwards.
ATTAGTCTTAAGTGTGGTGTAATTCGTTTCCATTTGTGTGATTGGAAACGTCCGCACTTGCACGATGGTGTGCTTGTCTTAGCGCGATGGTTGACCACTTGAGAAGATCTCATTCTTCTCTTGGATAAGTGGTAGCTTTAGTTTGGTTGGGTTGATTGGAGTAAGGTGTCTAGTTTCAAAAGATTGGATTTCAATGTTTTAAGTGTTTTCAAAACTGACCTTTGCATGGTCGTGTGACCATAGCTTTTTACACAAAACTTCAAAATAAGTTTTAAAAATTTCTGTACAAACTAGACACCCATACCTTTCCAACGGTATATTATTCGTAATATTTCATGACCGTTTGGATTGGTTTTGAAATTTCCAAAGTGACCACTAAAACAGGGCATCACAGCTGTTATCTGAATCTGACCTTTGGTCACTCAAATGACCATAACTTTTTCTACAGTTATCCAAATCATGTTTTGTTAATTGGAGTAGAAAGTAGACTTCCATACCTTTCCAACGGTATATTATATGAAAGGTTTTGATGTCGTTTGGTCATGTTTTGAGTCGCTTGAAAATCAAGCTTTGTGCTGTGACGCTTCGCCGCGGTTTCAGTGCCGCGGTTTGTGCAACCGCGGCAATCGAGCCACAGAGCAACCATGATAGTGTGATTCAGGGGCAAAATTGTCTTTTCACTTGCCCTGTTCTTGATGTCTATAAATATCACACTTTCTCATTATCTGAACAAGTTCTTTTACTCTTAAGAACCCTAAACTTCAAAGATAGATTTTGAGAGAAAATCAAATCAAGAACTCACCTTTAACCACTCAAATCAAACCCCTTTTGCATCAAATTTCATATTGCATCTCCTATGTCTATATAGAGTGCATCCATGTATGGGTTTGCATCATCACAACTTGCTTGGTAAGATTTTGATTAATTTCATCTTATTTTAGTATTTTAAATACCAAGCCATCTCTTTTAAATTACTTGTATGTTTTAGATCATATGCTAAATACAAGAAAAGAGATTAATTGTGATGAATTGATTGAGTGTTGTTTTTGATAGATATCTAGGTTTTTATAATCTATGATTATCTATGCTATTTGACATGTCATTTAGCAATTGATATCTAGGGTTGATTTAATTTGAATATATCATCATCCTAGATAAGCATCTAAGGTTCCCTAGCCTTGTTTGTTAATTGAATATTCATACATATTCACATAGGGTTGTGCATCTCTTTTGAGAGATTGAAGTCTTGGTCTAGGGTTGCTATTACAGGCCTACGGGTAGTAGTGGTGGGTTACAGACTGGGATTAGGCTGTAAACATCATTACAAGTAGTGACTGCGAGGATCGAGCAAATTGGAATAGGGTTGCTAATAAAGGCCCGCTGGGTAGAAGTGAGGGGTTACAGACCGGAGTGTTAGACGAGGTCTACATAGGTTGTAAACTTCATTTCAATTAGTGATTTCGAGTTCCGAGTGTGGCGCACTAAACAGCCCGTGGTTTTTTCCCAGTGGTTGGGTTTCCACGTAAACATCAAGTGTCATTTATTATTTCCGCTTCTTATTACACTTGTATGTATATTTGACTTGCTAGGGGTATTTTCGTAAAATTGACATGCACGCGAAAATTGGGTAATAATTAGCTAAAATCTATTCACCCCCCCTCTAGCTTTATATATTAAACACGCCTTGAGTATTTAATTACTTACAGAAAGCGTCCGCCTTCGGATGATTGCTAAAGGGATACCTTTTGAATCACCCAGATTCGCAGAAGGAGCTGGACCAAGTACTCAGGTCCCGATTTTTGACAAACCCGGACCGCCATTACTGGTACAGAATCATCCCGAAGATCTCAGACATCGATTGGTGAAATCCGCTATCTATATTCCACCTAGAAAAGGCCAGTCCACAACGAGGCCAGCGGCAAGGAAAAGGGATCCTCAGCCCGACGTAGGCGGCAGTACTGGATCCTGGAAGGACCAATAGGGTGCCCGTTGACAGAAAGGGGAACATAAGAAACCTGATGGGAAATCAAAAACCTCGGACAATGAGGACTCGGTGGCACGATCCGGACACAATGGATCCAAACGCCTTGAGGATCAGATGGCTAAGATGGCGAAGGAGCTCGAGGAATTAAAGAAAGGAAAACAACAGGGTACTCGGAAGAACCCCCTGGGGGAGATGAATGCACCATTTTCCAGGAGGATTCGAGAAGCCGATTTGCCCCCCAAGTTCAAAATGCCCACTGAGAAATATTCTAGATCGGAGGATCCCGTGAGTCACATGGAGAGCTTTGTCCACCAGATGGAAATCCAGAACGCTACCCGGTCAGCTATGTGCAGGATGTTCCCTTTAACACTAACTGACTGTGCTAAGACTTGGTTAAGAAAATTACCCCTAGGAAGCGTAGATTCATTCACAAAACTCACTACCGACTTTTGTGCTCAGTTCCAGGGAATCAAGCCTCGCCCTAAGGATCCCGTCCTTCTGCAGTATGTGATCCAGGAGCGGGATGAGACATTGAGATCTTACGTAGAAAAATTCCACAAGGAAGTAATCCAGATGGGAGTATTCACCGAGGAAGAAACCCTCGCCAACTTCAGAAGAAACTTATGGGCCGATAGGTTTTTCTGGTCATTCGCCAAACACCCGCCTGAGACATACCAGGAGGCCTATGATAGAGCGCTGGAACAGGTGGACATAGATGAGCAGCTCCGAATTAAGGTTGAGCACAATGAAGCCCGGACATCTAAGCGGTCTAAGAAGGAATCCCCAAAGCCTGCACTTGTGAGGAGAGTACAAAACCCTCCCCCAAATCGATCAACATATAGGCTACCACCTCCTCAGTACCGGGAGAGATATCCTACTAGAAGAACTCCACCCCGAGCAACTCCTCCGCTAAGAAAGGTACCCGCATATCAACGGAGGAAGACTGGTATAACCATTACACTCCACTCAATGCCTCCCAGGAAACCATATACCTAGCCATCCGCGATAAAGGCCTGCTCAGGAAGCCTGATCCAATAAAGGTCCTAGCTGATTAGAGAAGCTGTTACAAGTATTGCGACTTCCATGAGGATGTTGGGCACAACACATCTGAATGCTATAGCCTCCGTAACCTGATTGAGAGTTTGGTAAGAGGAGGACTGTTAACGGAGTTCTTGCAACAAGTACGGGACAGCATCAAGATAGGAAAGGAAGTGCAGAAGGAGATGCGGGATGCGAAAGAAAAGAGGAAAGACGAAGGAAAGGATTTGATGCAACAAATCCATGTCATCCATACCATCAGTGGAGGATCAACTCTAGCCAGGACTTCCAACAATTCAAGAAAGAATCACGCTAGGAAGATTCCGAAGCTCGCCACTGGCCAGGATGTGTTCCGGGTATCCCGGGGATCCCGAAAATACCCTCGGTCCGCCCAGATCATTTTCACCAAAGATGATGCTTACAACACAGTACAACCCCATGACGATCCAATGGTGATCACGGTTCAGGTTGCTAATTGCCGGGTCCATCGCATCCTTGTAGATACCGGAAGTAGTGTGGATATCCTGTTTAAGGGAGCATTAGAGAAGCTTAACCTTAAGAATTCTTGTTACAACAGTTGCACTACACCCCTATACGGATTTACAGGGAACTCCGTAATGCCAATAGGGACGCACATCTTGCCAGTGATAATTGGAGAGGCCCCCCTTCAACAGAACATCATGACTGAGTTCATAGTGGTTGACACCCCGTCCGCCTATAATGCAATTCTGGGAAGGCCATTTCTATCAGGTATCAGGGGAGTTTTGTCCATTTATCACAATGTTTTAAAGTTCCCAATTGGGACTGAGGTAGGAGAAGTCAGGGGAGATCAGCAAACAGCCCGCACATGATATGCAGTGTCGGCCAACCTTGCTGCGTTGGCCAAACAATATGTTCACTATGGTAATAAGTCGGGATACATGATGGTATAGTCGGGGAACACAGAAGAGGAAAAGCGGGAAGGCTTGACAAGTATCCAGCATAGCAGTTATGAGATATGGCAGGTTGCTCAGTTGATCGCGCTAGGAAGGACAGTCACTCTAAGAAGTCTTACTTTTTAAATTGGAAGAAAGATGTTGTCTCGGTTGGTATATTCCTGATGTATATACCCCGACCTTTTCTGCTTTGTATTTGCTTTTTAGAAAATCAATAAAGTCAGTTTTAGTGCTCCTAATCTCGCCTCGCAAGACTTCATCGCTCCTTTTCGCCTCAAGACCAGGAGAAGCCATATGGCGTTCCTGTTGCCTTGGTCGGGGTATACCCTCCTCCAGGAAGGACCTGGTGCTCAAAATGCACAAGGAGTGTAGTCACTCGCCAGGATCTATCTCAACAAGATCAAGAGAACCTATATGGATCTCCTGAAGCCTCGGACGGGGAATACCCCCATCCAGGATGAACCCGGTGTCAAAGTAGTCTTATCGGCCTACCAAGACAAATGAAATTTCCCTTAAGTAGTAGTGAAATATACCTAGAAGGGGGGGGGGGGGGGGGGGGTGAATAGGTATAGGCTCCAAATTCTCCCTTTTAAAAAATAATGCGGAATATATCAATGAAAATGCACACTTGATTAAATTTGACAAATTAATTGATTTCACTTATACAATAGTTAATCAATTTACAAGATATGCAATCAATGGAAGATAAAGAGAAGTAAAAGCAAAATGAACACAAGTGTTTTTACATGGTAAAACCTCAAAGAGGAAACATCCACGGGTTGATACCACAACCACCGGCGAAGCAATCCACTATGTGAAAAAGGACTTACACACTCAAGCTATCACTCATGATATCCACTCAAGCTATCAACTCCTAATCTGCCCTCGGGCTAGTGAATCACCAAGCCTACTTCCTATCCGAGATGTATCCTACACCTCTAGAAAGCAACTTCCTATCCAAGACGCTCACGTCTCTAGGAAGATTTCTTGCTTGCCTATCCGGATCCTCCCGACCCTAGACAAGACTCTCTTGCTTGATTATCCGAGTCCTCCCGACTCTAATCAAGACTTCCTTGCTCTATCCACAAAGCTTCACTCACTTTGCTAGAGACTTCAACCTAATACAAGGCTATGATCTAAAGTGATGCAAGTGATGCAAACACAAACAAATTAAGCTAGATGATCAATCAAACAAAATGTACATGTTCAATGATAGTCTAGAATATGATTTCAACACACAATCACAAAATTATCTAGAAATCAAGACATGCAAATCAAGAAGAACAATGGTATGAATATTCAATTTATCACACTAAAAACCTAGTTCTTAGATCAAGAAATAGAACCTAGAAAATAATATGAGATACATCATATATTCAATTTCTAGAATCAATTTCACACACAATCAAGTTTAGCACATATATGTTCAAAGACAAATCACAAAGCTAAATCTCAATTAACAAATGATCAAACAACCCTAGCATGTGATCTAACATACTTCTCAACAAATTTCATCAATCAAATAGTAAGAATCAAGAGATGATCAAAGATGAAATTGAAAAAGAAGAAGTTGAACTAACAACCTTGACCACGGACTGAAAATGGATCAGCTGAGAAAAATGACGAAGTCAGATGCCTTTGGAAATACTTGGGATTTGTAGCTCTCTTTGAGACCAACAATTTTGGTTTTTGAATCGATTGATTTCGAGTTCGTATGAGAGAGATATGATCAAAATAAGAAAACAAAAATTGGAGAATTCTGCAGAATTTTTGTGAGTGTTCTTCAAAATTCAACAAAGTGTGGAGGGAAGGAGATGAGTTTAAAAGGAGGAGAGAGAGAGATTTTTCGAGCGAATCAGAGCGTGCCATGTCACCTCCCCATGGGGGGCGCGTGGCCCACATGGGAGCAGAGGGCCCCTTGGCCGTGGGGCCCACGGCCTCCCACACGGCCAGGCCTTGTGGCCACACGCGCTCCAGACTCCTCTCGCACGCTCCTTCGGTTCTTCAGCCCATATCTTGGGCATCCGAACTCCGATTTCAAATCCGTTTTCGGATTAGGAACCGTGACTCACTCATGCACAACAAAGACTACACAACTTTGAAAAATGATTGAGAAATCATCTTGGAAACCGACGATGAAGTCAACACAATGAATGAGAACGAAAAGTAGCATAGTCACATTGTTTGGACTCGAAACCTTATGAATGAGTAACCGAAACGACCGGAACTCAATAAGGCATTAAATAAGAACATGTTCAAGTCCTAAACACAAAATACACAAACAAATAAACACATATTCACACAAGCATGCCATATCAAAGAGATAGTCACAAAGCATGCAATTTCACAATGTTTGTCAATACAAGATCAATGCATGAGCATACTATGAAGTGTGTGAATGTGTTATACCAAATGTTTGAACCACGATGCAGGGACACACATGTATGAATTGTGTGTGTGTGCGCTAACGCCTTGCAAGAGGATAGGAGTCAAGATATACCTTTGACGCTTTTCACCTCTTGAAGACGACTTTTGCACTAGGCATTGCTTCTTCACCTTTTAAGCTTTTTTTCTTCCAAGAAAATCTTAAGCAATAACTAATACAATTATAGAGCGTTTTGCAATGGAATCAAGCCAATACAAATCATAAACCTTACAACAGTCCACCAAGAAGCCAAGGTATTCCATCTGGATACCCGATATCTCCTAACTTCGTGCTACTACTTCTCCTAATTGCATCTAAACTTCCGAGTTGAAATGGCTTTAGTAGCCGCTTAGGACAAGGCATCAGGGAAATCATGCCATCATTTTCAAAAGCCAGACACTTCACCCCGATAAGTAATCAAGTTGAATCAGGATCCCTACCAGGATCCCCAACAAGGAATTTGACACGGGCAATAATCGTAGCAGGGTATCAATATTACTACTAAGGGGAATTGTTAATTGAAACTAATTATAGCACGGTGTGTATAAAACTATCTAGAGGGGGGTGAATAGATTTTATACTTTTTACCCAATTTTTCGTGTTAGTCAAAATTACGAAATTACCCCTAAATAGATAAAGCAATAAATCAAGTAAAATATGCGGAAATTAAATAAGACTTGATTTTTACGTGGAAACCCTCACGGGAAAAACCACGGGCTAGTAAGTAAGCCACACTCGAACCTCAAATCCACTAAATGTGTAAAACGATTACAACCTAATCCCGGAAGTAATCACACACCTACCTAATCCCGGTATGAGTGAACCTAATCCCGGAAGCTACACACAAGACTTACTTTCTCTATGAAGAGAATACAACCCTAAGTGAATATATGTGAATATCCAAAATGCAACATAGAGCAAGGGAAACCCTATATGCTTATCTAAGATGATTAATATGCAATTAGAACAATCCTAGATATTAAAAACTAAATGATATGTTCAATCAAATAGTTTAGCTAATCAAGATTAAGCACAAAACCTAATTAGCTATCACAATACAACTTCTCAAACATACATCACACTAATCTCAATATTGTATCCAAAGCATACAAAATAACATACAAGTAATTAATTGAGATTGCTTGTTAAGAGAAACACAAAATATGTAAGATATTAGTGAAAAGCTTACCAAGCAAAGTATGATGAAGAATCCATGCAAGATGACATCTAGATGATCTGAGATGATGCTAGATGATGATTGATGATCATGAAAAAGTGTTTGAGATGATAAAAATGAGTTCTTGGAATTTTTCTTCTCTTTGAAAAATATCCTAAGTATAAAATCTGAATATGAACTCTTGTAATTGACCTAAAGTCAAAGTGGCATATATATAGGGTGTCAAGATGAAGTGTGGTCGTTTTGATAAGTGACAACACAATTTTGCCATGGGCGCTCTACGTAGAGCGCTTTGTAAAGCCCCCCTGCTCTGTTCTCGTGAGAAAACAGAGGGGCGCTCTACGTAGAGCGCTTTGTAGAGCGCCTCCAGAGGGGTCGCTCTACGTAGAGCGCTTTGTAGAGCGCTTTGTAGAGCGCCTCTACAGCGCTCGTACAGCGACCGAATTAAATCGATCAGGTCTGTACAGCGCCCAACGAGGGCTGTTCGTAGAGCGCTTTTGGGAGCGCCCAGTGCAAAAATGCAATCCTAAGTCTAAGCATGACAAGGCAATTGGATATGCAAGATGCAATCAAACTAACATGCAAGAAGAGATTGATGCAGTAAAATCTGTATTCAATTTACTAAGAAAGTTCGTTCACTGGGATCGGTGATTCTATCGGTCAAAGCCAATTAATCTAGCAAGGATTACTCTAAGTGCGAAAAACTAAATTGCATAATGCTTTGTTTTGGAAATTGTTTAATTCTAAAATTAACCTAAATTATGACTACTTGAACTAATGACTAAAATCGAATCAAATCAAATCAAAGATCACACACAAGGGATGAATATATGGAGAGAAATACTAGGGAATCGATGCACCTTTCTTAGACACTCAATGCTCTCAATTAGTCTCAATAAACACTTCAATAAAGTTTAGGGCTTGTTTTGATGATAAACAATTAAGAACGAATCTCCTTCCCACCACTTGCACAAAGGCCATGTGTCAAGTGATGGTAACGAAATCCTTTAGAGCAAAACTCTAAGCCAAATCAATGCAACAAGGCCATGCAAACATTAACTTTCAAAATCTATTAAGCTTATGATCATGGTTTAAATGGAAAAGGCCATTCACATCTAAACCCTAATCTCATGGATAAACTAAATCACAAACCCATATCAATTGAGGCCACAAAATAATACGAATAAGTAATGTAGAGCAATTAATTCAATAGACAAGACTAAAACCCAATTGATTAACAAAAGATAGACTAATTGTTCACATAGAGTTATCCAAAATCGGTTACATCAATCCCCTAGTTAGAGGTTTAGTTACACATCAATGGAGAGAACAAAAACATAGAAGAGATGTAGAGAAAACCCGATGTATGGTGGTCGGAGTGATGGGGGACGACCTCCTTCTGTGGCTTGGAACCTCCCTTCGCTAACTCCTTGAATTGAAAAGAATATGAAGTATTTATAGGTGACTTTTCCTTGTGAACCCCCAATTCTTCTTAGGTTTAGAAAATACACCAAGTGGGAAAGTAAAATGAAACAAGGAATGAGAATCCTTTCCTAACTTGGATTTCCTATCTTGATGATTGACTCCTAATTTGAGTTTAGGAAGTTTCCCAAACATGTCTTGATCTTCTAAAATTATTAGGATTTGATTTGGGAAGTTTTGGAACAGTTCTGGACCAATTCGGAGTTGAAATCCGCCAAAAATACGTAATTCCGCTCCTTCGGTCGCTCTGGAGGCATGTTTCTTCGGCAGCTGCACGTCAAGCGAAAATTCTTCTGCTTTGGGTCGCTGCCTAGGCCGCTCCCTAGGCAAGTTGCACGGGGGGCGGTCTGGGCCGCGGTAAACATTTCAGGCCTGACCTTTGGTTACTAAATCGGTCATAACTTCTTCTAGGAATATCGGAATTGCAATCCAAAAAGTGCGTCGGAAACTAGACTTCCGGGGCTTTCAATCCATAGGTGGTAGAACACCAATTCAATCGGAGCTGAGAGATATGGGGCCCGTAACATAGAGGTTCTGCACTGGCCGAAAATCATCTTTTCATTGTTTCTTCCAATTTGCTCCTTTTCTCCATCTTTTGATTCCTTTTCTTCCAAAATAAGATTTAACACCACTAGAATGGAATGGACCTACACATGCTCAACAAACACATTAAACAACCTAATTTACTCAAGAACAAAGCATAAATAATAGGAATTCGAGGCCTAAAACATGTATAGAAATGAACCGATCAGAGATGTTAATGAGCATTAAGGCACACAAATAAGACACACAACATACAAGGATTAAACATATGCATGAGTTGTGAGTGTGTGCAACTATCTCTTCAAGACAAGTAAGCACTTAGAGTATTACCTTTGGAGTGCTTAACACTTGCAAGGGCCTTGAGCTTGAACACATTCCTAAGCTACCCTTACATGATCCCCACATATGGTTTGATCACGAAATAAGCCAATTAAAAACTACGGGAATCCTTACAATCTACCCCTTTGGCTATTTCGTGACAAAACCATCACTCACATGATTCCTCACATAAAAGTAGAAACAACGGGATAATATAGATCTTCTACAATACAAAGAGATAATAAACAAAGTAAAATCTTCAATGCTCCAATCTCTTGTAGAACAACCAACCCTACAAAACAAGGTTTCTATATTTTTCCAAAAAAATACATGTGAGATTAATCAAGTGATATCAAAACAAGCATTTGCATTTTTAGAATTTAGGCACAACATTACAAAGATATGCAATGTATGATAAATGCAATGCTCCCCCTCAAAGGGTTACTCCCCCTCAATATGTTATCTCCCCAATGTGCACAATTGCAACAACAATTTGCACAACAATTTGCATCTCCCCTTACCAAATCCCACTCCCCCTTTTTGTCATGATATAGGCAAAGGAGTAGTCCCCAACCGGGTCACCCAAGGCAAAGAGAGATAGTAGCATACTAAATATTTGCATAATCATATAAGCCACTTTATGCATCTCAATAAATTGGAGAGAAACAAGGAGATTTATTTTTATTGAAAATGTGTGATAAATCATGCTTTGCATACAAGACATGTAGCATTCAAGTCCAAAATACAATGGTATTTGGCAAAGCAAATGACAAAGGTTTCTAAAAGAATTCAAACCAATTTCACCATTAGTCATGAGAAAAGCAAGGATATAGAGATTATTGATTTCTATTTAAGAGTAACTATATCCAACTTTATAAGCGAAACATGGCATGAGCGACTTTGCACCCTATTTGATTTTTCCGGATAAGATATCTGTATGATAGTAGCCATGTTCAACCAATAAAGAAAGAGAGACATTTGGAATATAAATTCCTTTGAACGGATACAAGATCCTTTATTCATTTTGAGTCTCATAAGCTTTCACACAAGTTTTGCATTTTAAGAATATGCAATCATCAATTCATGCTTTTCATGTGAGCATGCTTTATGAATTTCATGCTTTTTCATTTGACATTAGCATGTTATAAAAGAATCATCATGTCATGGAGATAACTATAGGTCATTCAAATCATACTTCCTAAGAACATCTCCTAGTCCAAAAATGCATGTTTGAACATAAATATGACATGGATTGTAGACAAGCATTGATCACACTTATTAGATAGAAAACATATATACATATGTGCAACCAAGCTTACTCAAGCAATTAGGAAAGAGGCATAAGATTTTTCAAATTTTTACAAACAACAAATATGCAAAATAGCTCTCTTTGCTTGAGTTCCGCATATGGGGTCAAGTTCCATATTCATCACTCCACCAAACAAATTCCAATAGATCTACTAAGAGTTTTAAATCGAGTAGCATCTAAAGGTTTAGTGAATAGGTCCGCAAGTTGATCGTTTGTACCTACATGCTCAAGTACAATAACTTTGTTCTCAACAAGCTCTCTAATGAAGTGATGGCGGATGTCAATATGCTTAGTTCTAGAATGTTGGACCAGATTCTTGGAAATATTAATAGCACTCATGTTATCACAAAAGAGAGTGAGTGTACCTTAGTTGAATCCGTAGTCTACTAGCATTTGCTTCATCCATATAAGTTGAGTGCATCCACTCCCCGCGGCTATGTACTCGGCCTCGGCCGTAAGGAAATCGAGTTTTGCTTCTTACAAAACCAAGACACCAAGTTGTTGCCTAGAAAGAAGCAACCGCCCGATGTGCTCTTCCTATCATCACAATTTCCTGCCCAATCCGCATCACTATATCCTACAAGACTAGGATTAGTGTCAAATGAGTACCAAATCCCATAGTTGGAAGTCCCATTCACAAAGCGAATAACTCTCTTAACGGAAGAGAGATGGGACTACTTGGGATCGGATTGGTACCTAGCACAAACTCCTACACTAAATGATATATCGGGCCTACTTGCGGTCAAATAGAGCAAGCTCCCTATCATGCCACGATATAAGGTTTGGTCCACACTTTTACTGCTAGCATCCTTGCTTAGCTTCAAAGTGGTGCTCATAGGAGTGTCACAATGTTTGGCTTTTTCAAGACCAAACTTCTTCACTAGGTTTTTGGCATATTTGGCTTGGGATATGAAAATCCCATCATCTAGTTGCCTAATTTGCAAACCTAGGAAGTAACTAAGCTCACCAACAAGACTCATCTCAAATTCATGAGACATGACATCAACAAATTGTTGGACTTTGGTGTTGTTGGTGGAGCCAAACACTATGTCATCAACATATATTTGAGCTATGAAAAGCTCATCATTGTCTCTCTTGATGAATAGTGTCTTGTCAACTCTACCTCTTGAGTAGTTATTGTCAACAAGAAATTGAGTGAGGCGCTCATACCAAGCCCTCGGTGCTTGTTTCAACCCATATAGTGCCTTTTTGAGGCGATAGACATGGTTGGGATGGTGAGCATCCACAAACCCCTTGGGTTGTTCAACAAACTCTTCCTCTTGCAAGAAGCCATTGAGGAAGGCACTCTTGACGTCCATTTGGTGCAATTTGAACTTGTGCACACAAAAGATGGACAAGAGAAGCCTAATGGACTCTAAGCGGGCAACGGGAGCAAAAGTCTCCTCAAAGTCGATACGTCAATTTGAGAGTACCCTTGTGCTACAAGTCTAGCCTTGTTCCGCACTATGTTGCCATCCTCATCGGATTTGTTCCTAAATATCCATTTAGTGCCTATGACATTAGTGGTCTTAAGCCTAGGAACTAGAGTCCAAACCTCATTCCTTTCGAATTGGTTTAGCTCTTCTTGCATGGCAAGAACCCAAAATTCATCATTTAAGGCTTCTTCAACCTTTTTGGGTTCAATTTGAGAGGTGTAGCATGTGTAGCTAATAAGATTAGCAAGTTGACGTCTAGTCCTAACACCCTCATTAACCTCTCCAATGATATCTTCTTTATCATGGAGTTTCCTAACCCATGGAGCGAGTTCTTTAGAGTCCAAAAGAGGAACTCTATCAATAGGTTGTGTGTCATCATTGTTGACATTAGATGTCCCAACATTAGGAGACACCACAACCTCCTCCAAAGGAGAACCATCACTAAAAATAACCTCCTCCTCATGATCATATGACTTGAGCCTAGTATCATCAAATACGACATTGGATGATTCCATAACACTTAGAGTCTTTAAATTTAAAACTCTATAGGCTCTACTATTCAAGGCATAGCCAATAAAAATACCCTCATCACTCTTAGCATCAAATTTGCCAAGTTGATCACGGTCATTCAAAATGTAGCATTTGCTTCCAAAAGTGTGGAAGTAGCTAACATTTGGCCTTTTGCCTTTCCATAATTCATAGGAGGTGTTTCTAGTACCGGGCCTTAGGAAAACTCTATTTCCTATATAGCAAGCCATATTGATGGCTTCGGCCCATAGGTTCCTAGGGACATTGTTGCTAAGCAACATTGCACGGGCCATCTCTTGAAGGACCCTATTTTTCCTCTCAACAACTCCATTTTGTTGAGGTGTCCTAGGAGCCGAAAACTCATGGGAGATGCCTAAACCATTACAAAAGGTTTCAAAAGTGGCATTCTCAAATTCCCTCCCATGGTCACTTCTAATCCGTTTAATGCTTCTAATGTTAGAATTCATTTCATTTTGTAATTTAGTACAAAGCATTGTAAACTTATCAAAAGTTTCGGATTTTTCTCTAAGAAAATATGTCCATGTAAATCTAGAGAAATCATCAACACAAACAAAAATGTATCTCTTTCCACCCAAACTTTCGGTTTGCATGGGACCCATGAGGTCCATGTGGAGAAGCTCAAGAGGCTCCTTGGTGGTGAGATACTTACCCTTTTTGTGCATGCTTTTAGTTTGCTTTCCTTGTTGGCAAGGTCCACAAACACCATTGGCTTTCTTCCCAAGCTTAGGGAGGCCACACACACAATTGAACTTTCCAAGGGTCTGTAGATCCCTAAAGTTCATGTGGCCAAGTCTTTCATGCCACAACTCAATTTGCTCATCCATGGACGCATGATTAGATACAATACTAGCTTCAAGACAATAACAATTGTCGCTAGATCTCATGCCCTTCAACAAGGTTTGTCCATCGGGTTTTAGGATAGAGCAATAATCTTTAGAAAACAAGACGGAATATCCTTCATCACTAAGATGTGAAATGCTTATTAAATTGGCTTTCAAGCCATCAACAAATAAAGCATTGGATAAGGAGGGCAATCCGGGAATGGAAATTGTTCCTTTCCCTACAACATTTCTTTTGGATCCATCACCAAAAGTGACATTTCCACCTTCCTCCATAACAAGAGTCTCGAAGAAACTCTTGTTTCCCGTCATGTGCCTAGAGCACCCACTATCCAAATACCAAAAATTAGAAGAATTTGCCTTCAAGGCTATTTGTGCAACATGGCAAACATTTTCATTCTTTCTAAACCACTTAGCAACAATTTTAGCTTTCTTAGCGGTCTTTGGTACATGTGCTCTACTATTTCTAGGATCATGCAAATCAATATTATTATTCCTAGAAACATGCATCTTGGCTCTATTCTTTCTCTTTTCAATCATGCTTTGTTTTCTACACAATTTAATATATTGAAAGCAATTTGGTCTAATGTGACCATCACAACCACAAAAGTGACAAATAGGGATGAAAAAAGGAATCATACCTTGTCTTTGTGCACGTATGGGAGCTCGTCTATGTCTTTGTGGATAAGTGGGTTCAATCCATCTTCGTTGTTGAACCGGTCTAGGTTGCTTCCTAGCTTGAGGTTGCATGATTGGTCTCTTTCCTTTGTGAGCCAATTTTGGAGGAGTGTTGGCTTGAGGGACCCTAGGGGGTTGAGCTTGAGATTGCCTTCTTGGCCCCATTTTCACTTGTGCATTAGAACATTGTCCTACTTCTAACTTCTTCCTAGGAATTTCCACAATTGAAGTTTCTTCGTTCTTCAAGCTCTTGACAAACACGGTCTTGTTAGAGGTTGAGATTTTCTTGCCATCTTCATACCCAAGACCTCTCTTGTCACTTGGACTCTTTCCAACACCAAGTAAATGATCAAGCTTCTTGGTGCTAGAATCTATCCTAGCCAAGGACCCTTTAACTTATACAAGTTCCCTCTTCAAGCCTTCTTCACTTCTCTTGGATAAGTCTAACTCCTCAATTAACTTATCCTCTCTCCTCTTCAATCTTTCCACTTGTTCACTTAAGTGGTCATTGTGAGCCGAAAGTTCAAGGTTCTCTTCTCTCAACCTCTCAATCTTTCTTGTGCTTTTAATTGCTAAATCATTGAACTCGGCATGGTATTTAGCAAGCACCTTTTGCTCCACAAATTTCTTTTTGGAAATAGAAGAGGAGTCATTTTCTTCTTCACTAGAATCAATTTCCTCTTGACTCAAATCCTCCTTTTCACTAGCACTTTTGCTCTTGTGAGATGAGGCAAAAGCTAGGAAGTTAGCCATGAGCTCTTCTTCACTTTTGAAGACTCATCTTCCTCATTGGAGTCATCACTACTCCCACTCCAAGTGGCGGCCATCACTTTGCCCTTCTTCTTTTCATTGTGATTAGCACATTCGGGGGCAAAGTGACCAAACCCACCACATTCAAAGCATCGGACCCCTTTCCTTTCGGTCCTCTCTTGTCTAGGCTCAAACTTCTTGAAGGAACCTTTTTTCTTCAAGTCTTGTCCTTTTGACCCAAATCCCTTCTTCTTCTTGAACCCCATAACCTTATTAAACCTTTTCACAAATAAGGCAAGGTCTTCATCCGATTCATGCTTTGGCTCCTTTGCATCCTTAGATGCTTTCAAAGCTATTCCTTTAGACTTCTTAGAAGGAGTAGTGGTGCTAGGAGCCTTCCTAGACTCATATGCAAGGAGACGCCCAATTACCTCACTTGGCTTCATATCCATGTAGCCACTTGTTAGGATTATGCTCAATAGCAAGAGTGTAATATTGTAATTAACAATCTTTTTCATATTAATAAAGTGATTTCTGGTTTAACAAATCGTATAGCATTTATAGTTTAATATTATAATTGTCAAAGTAAATAATCATAAGGTCTAAAGACTATGAGAAAAGAAGAATTGTTCGTACATCTGGATATGTATGTGGTAGACACAATTCTTTAGTTAGTCTTGAATAATGTTCACAACTTAAGTTAAAGGTTGGGCACCTTTATCTTGTTAAAGTTGTAGAATTATTTTGCTAGCATTTGAGTGGGATCAAATGAGATATGATGAGTCTAAAATCATCGGAGTGTCTTCGAGCAAAAGGATCTAGTGCACTGGGTGCATTGAACTGGATCACAATGAAAAGCTTTATCTAGAACCGTCAATAGATAATAGTCTTTTCATTATCAGGACAATCGGAGAGTCTATCTTAATCCTGAGATAAATGATGGACTTATGGTTGCAAGTGATATCATTTGAGTTATCAATGAGTACGATTATATCGCATAGTCTATCCTCGATAGTTTAGTGATATTCATTTGTTAATCGATAGAGGACTTCATTTATAGATATGGACATCGTGGCTCCATTTATTAAATGAGAGTATAATATCATCATATGGATGTTTTGAGGTAATTGGATATTAAATCTCAACGTTGAGTTTTCGATAGTGTCTATTGAAAACATGGCTTCTGGACAAGTCAAAATATCCAAGTTCAAAACGTGGTCATATGAGTAAATATGGTAACTTGGAGAGTTATAGGCGGTCTATGAACTCTTGGCGATTACTGATATTAATCACGAGGATACACTATCTCCAATATGATTGTCTAGGGTATGAATGAGGAACATCTTCCTTTTCTATCTTTATTTAAGAGTTCAGTTTTAGCTCTTTAGTGGAATGAGTTAAAATTAATGGATCGGACCTAAGTGAATCATTTGTTGATTGTGATTAGGTTATGTCTATTGAAGCTTAAATTTAGATGGCCCGCCAAGATCCCCAATCCACACGGACTTGCATGGATCACTTGATATATTCTACCGGACCAATTTAAGGGTCCATCTAGAATTGCATTTAATATATTAAGAATATAATTTGCACATTATTTATGTAATGGGCTGCTCAATTATATTTATATATTAATGAATGACATGTGGGCTTGTTTCTTTTAGTAAGAATGGGTCTGGTTCACATGTGGGCTTTTTATTTAAAGTCCAATGGATTAAATGAAATAAGAAAATAATATATAGCCCATTTATTTTAAGTGGGGCAGCAAAGGTGAATTAATTAACCTAATATATTATTTTGTTTCATTGTTTAATTAAATAAGAATTAATTAATTTATTAATTAATTGTTTAATTAAGAAACAAATCTTTTCTGATTAGGAAATATGTTTCCTAGAGTTATACTATTGGTAGTAGTATACTAAAATTAAAAGACTTGTTTGATAAGAAAATAAATAATTAATTTTATTTATTTAATCAAATAAGAAGTCTTTTTATTTCGTCAAATAAAAGAATAAAAGATTTATGAGTTGGATTAGGGTTTGGAAGTCTTAAACTAAATAGGAATTAGGGTGCAATACAAACTCCTTTTTGGCTTGAGTATTGCGGCAACCCTAGTCCCTTTTAGGTTATTATTTTCGGCCACCCTAATAGAAAGAGAGAAAGAAAATTTTGCCACCTATATAAGTGGACTTATAGAATTCGGCCACTCTAAGGTTTTTGGTGCTTGATTCTATTTTCTTCTTCTTCTCAATTCATAGAAAGATTATTTTGATTCTACTAAGAAACATAAAAGAGTGAATAGATTATTCTTTGATGGTACACTATTTGCTTGTTCATCAATAAGCTTGTGTGTACAACATCGATTTAGGTTCACGCGAGTTTCGATCATTAGATTGAGAACTCAAAAGTGACCGAAATAATCTTAGTCTTCTTTTGATTGTTTTTGTGACTAACAAAGAAAAGAAAAGTTTGTTTGTCCATTCACAGGTTTGTAATTCAAAGAAAAGGGAGACCACGCTCCTAGGTGATCTACGTTCGTGCTAGGATTGAAGATCTTGCGGATTACCATCGACGTAAGTCAATCGGATCACGCGACAAAAGGTATTCTTCTTTTGTTAGATAATATATATGTTTAATTGATTAAAGGGTTTAAGGTTCATAAAAAGGAAAAATTTTAAAAGTTACTAAATCTATTTTTAGTCTCGCTTCCGCTGCGTGTACTACAGTATTTTTCCCTACACCACTATTTTCTTCTATGGCCGTCACCTTTGATTCAAACCTATCGGGGAGAGATCTCATAATTTTTTGCTTGACTCTCCTATCCGAATACGGGTCTCCGAGTTGATGGCTTTGATTTACTATGTCCATCAATTTGATTTCGAAGTCATTGAAGCATTCATCCTCTCCCATCCTAAGTAACTCAAATTGAGTTTGGAGGACTTGAAGCTTGGACTCCTTCACCACCTTGGTTCCCTCATGTGCAACTTGAAGGATGTCCCATGCCACGTTTGCAATCTGAGTATTCTGAATAAGCTTGTACTGATTCTCATCCATTGCACACATGATGGCATGCATAGCCTTCCTATTCCACTTTGAAGCCTTAAACTCTTGCGCGTTCCATTGCGCCTTAGGCTTCAAAACATCTTCTCCTCCACCCGCGGGAGTCATCATAGGGAGATCATATCCGTCTTCCACTGCCATCCATGCACGGTCATGAATTTGGCATATGTAGGATTCCATCTTCCCTTTCCATTGGGAATAGTTCAATCCGGTAAGAAGTGGAGGCCTTGTGCTAAAAGCACCTTCGTTGCCACCACCATTTCCACCGTTTCCACTCATAGTATTTATGAATGAATGAAATGAACGCAAATGTATGAATGATCAAAAATCACACAAAATGCAAAACACACCAAAAAAAAAAAAAGCAAGGATCACCTATGTATGTCTAGGAACCCGCTCTGATACCAATTGAAACTAATTATAGCACGGTGTGTATAAAACTATCTAGAGGGGGGGGGGGGGGGGGGGGGTGAATAGATTTTATACTTTTTACCCAATTTTTCGTGTTAGTCAAAATTACGAAATTACTCCTAAATAGATAAAGCAATAAATCAAGTAAAATATGCGAAAATTAAATAAGACTTGATTTTTACGTGGAAACCCTCACGGGAAAAACCACGGGCTAGTAAGTAAGCCACACTCGAACCTCGAATCCACTAAATGTGTAAAACGATTACAACCTAATCCCGGAAGTAATCACACACCTACCTAATCCCGGTATGAGTGAACCTAGTCCAATTTGCATGTGATCTAAGCAATCTAATCCCGGATGCTACACACAAGACTTACTTTCTCTATGAAGAGAATACAACCCTAAGTGAATATATGTGAATATCCAAAATGCAACATAGAGCAAGGGAAACCCTATATGCTTATCTAAGATGATTAATATGCAATTAGAACAATCCTAGATATTAAAAACTAAATGACATGTTCAATCAAATAGTTTAGCTAATCAAGATTAAGCACAAAACCTAATTAGCTATCACAATACAACTTTTCAAACATACATCACACTAATCTCAATATTGTATCCAAAGCATACAAAATAACATACAAGTAATTAATTGAGATTGCTTGTTAAGAGAAACACAAAATATGTAAGATATTAGTGAAAAGCTTACCAAGCAAAGTATGATGAAGAATCCATGCAAGATGACATCTAGATGATCTAAGATGATGCTAGATGATGATTGATGATCATGAAAAAGTGTTTGAGATGATAAAAATGAGTTCTTGGAATTTTTCTTCTCTTTGAAAAATATCCTAAGTATGAAATCTGAATATGAACTCTTGTAATTGACCTAAAGTCAAAGTGGCATATATATAGGGTGTCAAGATGAAGTGTGGTCGTTTTGAAAAGTGACACCACAATTTTGCCATGGGCGCTCTACGTAGAGCGCTTTGTAGAGCCCCCCTACTCTGTTCTCACGAGAAAACAGAGGGGCGTTCTACGTAGAGCGCCTCTACAGCGCTCGTACAGCGACCGAATTAAATCGATCAGGTCTATACAGCGCCCAACGGGGGCTGTTCGTAGAGCACTTTTGGGAGCGCCCAGTGCAAAAATGCAATCCTAAGTCTAAGCATGACAAGGCAATTTGATATGCAAGATGCAATCAAACTAACATGCAAGAAGAGATGTTAATGAGCATTAAGGCACACAAATAAGACACACAACATACAAGGATTAAACATATGCATGAGTTGTGTGTGTGTGCAACTATCTCTTCAAGACAAGTAAGCACTTAGAGTATTACCTTTGGAGTGCTTAACACTTGCAAGGGCCTTGAGCTTGAACACATTCCTAAGCTACCCTTACATGATCCCCACATATGGTTTGATCACGAAATAAGCCAATTAAAAACTACGGGAATCCTTACATTAATCAAAGGCTGTATTCAAGAGACAAGTCCAGCCAAAAACCTAATGTCCACCAGCGAGTTAAAGTAGAAGTTAAACACTGCAGAAGATCGGGATAGTCCTTTTTTTGATCACGTTCAAGCATAAGTACCTTTCTTGAACAAGGCATAAATATACAAGCAAGGATACGAAGGAAACAGGAAAAGAACGATTGCAATAATGAGAAGAATTCATTAAATCAAGCAGGGTGCCCAATCCCCGTCTCAAGGCTACAAATAGGTTACAAGGCAAGCCTCATTAAAGCAAAAGAAAAAAAAATCATGTGTCGCCCCCTTCTCCCGCATGCGCCTCCTGCTGGGATCCCTCCACCTGTTCTCCTCCTATCTGCTTTTCTTCAAGTAAGCTGGCTACAACCGAAGAACCCATTTCCCCCATGTGCGGAGTAGAAGACCGTCCAAGGTCATTTAAGGCAGAAGGGGGATCCTGAGCCTCAACCCCGAGTGAGCCATCAGAACCAGGCAGATTAGTGGATGGATCCAAGACGACAGCTTCCTGCAAGGAACCTCCTTGATCAGGACCAGCATCAGAGAGAGCTGCTGCCTTCGCCATAATTTGATCTCGATCCCAACCCAAAGGAGTCGACAGATCGAAAGGAGGGGGGAAGGCCTTGGCAACCTCGTAGGAGGCAGTAAAGTATCCATCCGTGAAAGAAGAATCCAATCGGAATTCCAAAACCTTCACGGAACCCCTCAAAAATCGGTTCTCATCTAGAAGTGAAACTAAATATGCCACGGTGTGTATAAAACTATCTAGAGGGGGGGTGAATAGATTTTACGCTTTTTACCCAATTTTTCGTGTTAGTCAAAATTACGAAATTACCCTCAAGATAAAATAAACAAGCAAGTGTAATATGGTGCGGAAATTAAATTGACACTTGATTTTTACGTGGAAACCCTCACGGGAAAAACCACGGGCTATGTAAGTAAGCCACACTCGAACCTCGAATCCACTAAATGTGCAAACGATTACAACCTAATCCCGGAAGTAATCACACACCTACCTAATCCCGGTATGAGTGAACCTAGTCCAATTTGCTTGCGATCTAAGCAACCTAATCCCGATTGCTACACACAAGACTTAGCTTCTCTTGAAGAGAATACAACCCTAAGTGAATATATGAAAATATCCAAAATGCAACATAGAGCAAGGGAAACCCTATATGCTTATCTAAGATGATTAATATGCAATTAAGAGCAATCCTAGATATCAAAACTAAATGACATGTCAATTAGTTTAGCTAATCAATATCAAGCACAAAAACCTAATATGCTAGCACAATACAACTTCTCAAACATACATCATACTAATCTCAATCTTGTATTCAACAAATATAAAATCACATACAAGTAATTAAATTGAGATTGCTAGATAAGAGAAACACAAAATATGTAAGATATTAGTGAAAAGCTTACCAAGCAAAGTATGATGAAAAATCCATGCAAGATGTCATCTAGATGATCTAAGATGATGCTAGATGATGATTGATGATCATGGAACAAGTGTTTGAGTAATAAAAATGAGTTCTTTGGAATTTTTCTTCTCTTTGAAAAATCTCCTAAGTATGGAATCTGAATATGAACTCTTGTAATTGACCTAAAGTCAAAGTGGCATATATATAGGGGGCCAAAACAAAGTGTGGTCGTTTTGATAAGTTTGCCCACTATTTGCCATGGGCGCTGTACGTAGGGCGCCCTTGTACAGCGCCTGTACAGCGCCCTTGCTCTGTTTTCACGAGGAAACAGAGTGGCGCTGTTCGTACAGCGCTTTGTACAGCGCCACGTACAGCGCCCCAACAGCGACCCAACAGCGACCGATTAAATCGATCAGGTCTGAACAGCGCTCAATGGGCGCTGTTCGTACAGCGCTTCTGTACAGCGCTTTTGGGGGCGCCCAGTGCAAAAATGCAATCCTAAGTCTAAGCATGACAAGGCAATTGGATATGCAAGATGCAATCAAACTAACATGCAAGAAGAGATGTTAATGAGCATTAAGGCACACATAAAAGACACACAACATATAAGGATTAAACATATGCATGAGTTGTGAGTGTGTGCATCTATCTCTTCAAGACAAGTAAGCACTTAGAAGATTACCTTTGGTGCTTGTCAATGGTGAGGTCTTCAAAAGGGCCTAAGCAATAACACAACATCTAAGCTACCCTTACAAAGCATCCCCACATGTGGTTTGATCACGAAATAAGCCAATTAAACACAACGGGAATCCTAACAAGAAGGACTGCCCTCTCTGCCTTGACAGATTCCCTCTCAGCTTTGCGCCGCATGGAAATAATGGTTTGTGTCATAGGCGCGCTGCATTCTTTCTATCTCCACCAAGGCATCCTGCCTTCGGGATTCAGATTCAGCCGCATCTTGCACCAGGGAAGCAACGTTCTCTTCAGCCAGAGCCAGCTCATCCTTGGCTTCCTCCACCTGAGCCTGAAGGACCAAATTGGCTTCCCTTAAAGCCGATGCTTGCTGTCCCATGGCCAAGGCAAACTTGAAGTCCTACATAAGAAAGGAAGTTAGTACCTGAAAAGAAGTTTTATGTAACAAGTAGGAAAGTTGAAGATATATACCTCGGCAAGCAGGGCGGCGCCCTTGGTAGCTAAGATATCTATCGGCAAAGTGGCCATCTGATGTAAACCTCCTCCAGGATAGGCCGCTATGAATCTAGCAACAATGTCGTCTTGCCTGCCGTCTTGCAGCCTTGATCCAGAGGGGAGATCAGTGGAGGTAGTCTTGGGAACGGTTACCTTAGCCTTCCCAGGTTTGTCTTTCTCCACCCCTGTAGTCCGCCTGGCTGGAGTAATCCGAGAAGAGGGAGAGCCCACCGTAACCGCAGACTTGGAGGCAACAGCCCTTGTAGCCGGCTTAGCCTTAGGAACTGGAGAAGTTTTTGCTTTTGCTGCCTTCGCCAACATCTCACTGAGAGAGGGATGGGCAACTATCTTTGTCAACGAAGGATCCAGAAAATGCAGCGTGGACCCCGCCAAGGTACGAAGGGAGGAAGATGCTAGAGAATACGACCCCGGGGCGGCCCCTGCTCCTGGCGGAGAAGGAATGGGAGAACGTGGTGCTTGAAAAGCCGGGATAGATAACCCCGGAGCAGCAGGAGGAGATGCTGGAGGAGGGACCGCTGAAACTGTAAAAAGAAAAATAATATAAGAAAATATATAATAGAGAGAGAGAAGGAAAGAAGGATGTTGGCAAAACATGACCACATACCCAGTTCAGCAACAGATATCCTCAGATACCTCTCTAACCGGGCTCCCTCGAAGGAGTCACAGGAAGGATGCTGCATTTTAATGTAAACCCACGTCTGGATCCTTGTCAGGATCCCCATGGATTCAGGAGACAATTCCTCTGAAACCCATTTGTCTCTAGGAGAAAACTGGGTGGGGACGGAGTATTCGGTTCCCCCGATATGCACCAAGCGGCCCCATTCACCTTCAACAACGATCCATTCATCCTTCCAGGGTAGATTATACTTCACGTTGGCACGAGGAACGAAGAACTTCATCGCATTGCTAGGTCTCAAATAAAACTGACCTCGTGGTGACATGTTGGTCACCTGGTAGATGTAGTGGATCTCGGCAAGGCCCGCTTCCCTCTGTATGTTATCCCTCTCACATTGCTCTCTCCAGAGCACCAAGAACCCCGTTAAGTTCTTCTAGAACCCAGGAGAAATCTGGAGTGGGGCTAGCTCCAAAGCTACAAGCATTCTGCGGAGTGAAGGGTGAAGTTGAAGCCGGACCCCGCATTCAAAGGCGGCTACATGGATCAGCAGACGACCTTCAGAAGGGGTGTGAACATCATAACCCCGATGAGGGAGAGACAGCGAGAGATAATTTAGAATCCTAAAGGTCCTCCTCAACTGGATAAGTGTATCGGATGTGTAGACGGAATCCGGGATAATTCGACCGTCGTGAAAGGAGGACAATGGACCTAGGTGAACCCCAGTTAGGCCGATGGAAGGGGCATCCCCTTTGTCTACCTCGATTTCAGCGGCGTCGTCTTCCACATCAACGATGTGGGCTGGGTCTTCAGGCCTAGTACCAGAACCCGACCCAATTTTTTGATCTTTGCTAGGACGATGGCATTTTAACGGAGTACTGTCATCGTCAACATCGCCTTCATCCCAACCTCGTTTCGACGCTTTAGACGTCGGGGAGTCCTCTCCCGACCTTGTTTGCCCCGCACCAAGCATCTCGTCAATGCTATCAGGAGGATTCGAAGGAGAGGTTGGGGGGTTAGCCAAGACCACTGGGATATCTTAGGGAAGACCGGCGTGGAAGGTTTTTTGTTGGAAGGCGAGGCCATTTGTGTAAGAAAGCAAGGAAGATTCTTAAAAGAGAAAAACTGGAGAAAACAGAAGCACTGAGAAATTCAAATAAGCATGAGCGTATGGGGGAGAAGGAAGTGTGCATTTATAGGTAAAGACGGACAGAAATCGAGGTAGAGGAAGAGACGGAGTCGGGATGAATCATGACTGTTTCGAGGGAATCGCGCCAAAGGCGGCTCGTTTTAAATCTGAAAATAGACGTTATCCCGCGCGTGGGTAGAGCATTAAATGCAACCAAATCCAAGGAAGATCCTCTCTTCGGTTGCTGAAACCAGCCGGATGAGATTAGACAAGCAGACAAGACGAAAAATCCTTCAAGTGGACTTGGAAATCCTGACTCCAACCCCAGCAAGATACCGGTGTTCAAGTCAGGGGGGACTTCTGTTAACCGCCAAAATTGGCAGGGATCAAAGAAGAATTTTCCACTAGCTTTGAGAAGAAAGCCGGGATCCAAAGTAGAAGCAAAAATGTCCGGGTACCCCACATGATAGTTGACGAGCTAGAAGGAGAGCCTCTACCCACCCCGGCCAGGTCTAGAATTCTCGGGACCAGGGAAAGCACTAGGAGGCCAAAAGATGAATGGGGGCTTGGAAGACACGGCCATCGTGAGGTCCTAGTACCCAATTAACCCGAGTACCCCGATACTTGAGTATCCGGGCACCTTGCTACTTGAAAACCTCGGTATCTACAAACATCGTTTCGAGAGGGGCACAAAGAACGCAGGGTACCCGGAGTATCTCGACCAGCAGAACACGTGACCTACACATGTCAAAATATATACCAGGGCCCTCGTAGACTGACCCCGCTGAAGTGGGAGGGAGACGCCCCGAAGGATAGACTACATACAAAAATAGACACTAAAACGTCACCGTTCAGGTTTGAAACTCAAGCTACAACGCGGCATTCGTTCCCGCCGATTTAGGATCCTATTTTTAATAGGAGTCAACTCAGTTGGAACCGAGAAAGAAGGAATCACCTGATCTTTCGGGATCAGTTCCCCGACGAAAGAGTCGGGCCCCAAAGGAAGACCCGTGCATCACTAAAACCCTAGACCGAGGTTCTAGGAGTGCTCGGCAAGAAAGAGGCCTATATAATAATCATACATTCACCTAAGGATGGAGGGCCACATTTTTGCTACTGATCGACAGGCACGAAAAGCTCCATCGCCATTTGTTCCCCATATGCTTTACTTTTTCCTACTGCAATATTGTTAGCTCAGATACCAAATTGTAAGATCCCACTATGATCGAGATCCATATACATATATAAACAGCTTTTGTTTTGTGCATCCATCATATGAGAAATCATCCATCTTGCTACTCACATCCACCATAAAATCGAGATCGTGACACCCAGCGGGATACCAGACTACTAAGTATCTCGCTAGCCCTTATCGGATCCCGATCCGGATTCCGTTACCTACAAACCCCCTATCACGCCTATCAGATTTCAAAGAACTTACGGGATACCGGGGTACAGAGTATCCCGCTAGCCCAGATCCAATCAAATCTGGGTCCCTCACATTCCGTTAATTCTGAATTGCACCCCGGTGACAATTTGGGTTAACAAATTCTAATCTTACTTCCTCTTCCAAGACAATCAAAGCCAATGAGTTTAGGCCTTTGAGAGCTTATGAGTGCAAAAAGATTTTGCAAGAGAAAGGTATTGATTTGAATTTTTGTATTGGTTCATATGTGCATAAGGTCATCATTGATAGAAATTGGAGTACTTGGATTAACTCGCTAGGAATAGCTAATGAAACCATGGTTAGAGAATTCTATCATTTGTTTAAAGAAAGTACTAATGTTGAAGATGCTGTTATGAATATGAGAGGTGTTGTCTTTGGAGTCAATTCTTGGAAATTGAATGAGTTTCTAGGATTGCCCGATGATATTGAGTCGGATTTTCTTGATGTTAATGTCTTGGAAAACCTTGATTTGATGGGTAAGATTCTTTGTGACAATGATGACTTTGAATGGGGTAAACGTGCCTTTATTAGGCAAATTGAGTTGACCAAGATTAGTGCCTTTTGGCATTTATTTGTTTATGCCAATATTGTTGTCTCTACTAATGCTACCGAACTTAACAGAGAAAAGATCAAGATTGTGTATGCCTTAGTGACTAAAAAACCCATAAATCTTGGAAAAGTGCTTATAGAACATATAGAAATTGCAGCTTGTGCAACTCGTTTGGACAAGAAATTGGCTTTTCCAGGTTTTATTTTTCATTTTTGTTTAGCCAAGGGATTGAAGAAAGAAGACAATGATGTGCTACTACCTCCCTTAGAGAAGTTAAGTGATAAACGTGTGGCAAACATATCATACAAGGAAAAGGGAGAGTCTAGTGATACATTTAGGCTTTTTGGTGAATCACATGATTCAAGCCATG
This sequence comes from Acer saccharum, assembly GCA_030490815.1. Classification (NCBI taxonomy): domain Eukaryota; kingdom Viridiplantae; phylum Streptophyta; class Magnoliopsida; order Sapindales; family Sapindaceae; genus Acer; species Acer saccharum. The sequence goes on along the minus strand of CM059868.1, from coordinate 28,739,573 downwards.
TATCTAATGTACTTAGTCTTCCTATTTGGACTTTGCATTTGAAGAAAGAGGTTGAAGAGTCTAGGAGGCAAATTGAGGAGTCACATAGGAAGATTGAAGAGCTCAATGCTAGAGTAGAGCTTCAAGATGAGAAGATCAAAGAATTAGAAAGGAAAGCATCTACTACAAAGCATTATGTAAGATCAACAAGTCGTACAATTTTCCTTGGTGGCACAAGTGGCTAGAATGTTCTCAAGGTATATTTTCTTATTCTTTCTTTTTGGCTTCATATCATGTCAAAAAGGGGGAGAATTATGGGGAGAAACATGTTAGTTCTAGCTTTCTTAGTTCTCAATTTTTTATGAAAGTATACAAACGTAGTTAAATAGCTTAAAGCATGCCTACAGGGGAGGGGAGGGGAGGGGAGGGGGGGGGGGGGGGGGGGGGGTGGTTGAAAAGGTTCTTACGCCTTTTTCAATCCCTTGAACAAACTTACGTTTGTCCCTCAAGGTAGCCTTACATATAACACATAAACCAAGAGTTCATACATAGACATTATAAGCATGTGATCATTTAAGCATAGTCTACTGTATATCAATTAGTTGCATGAGGTATAACAACACAAAAAAACTCAATAACAAGAAATACTTGTATTTCACTATTTGTTCAATGTATTACAAGTATTAACAAATATAACAATACACAAAGGTAACACTATACAAAAGAATTATATATACAAAATATGATCAAATGAATTTGTTCACAAATCACACTTTACAAAATCTTGTTCCAATATACATCACAAGTGAATAATATGAAACAAGATAGCAACATACATATAAAAAAATATAAGAGACAGAGATAGGAAGAATTAACACATGAGATTTTTTAACGTGGTAAAACCTCCAAGGAGGAAACTGTAAGGTTCCCATTTGTTGATTGGCTCATTTCGTGGAAAAACCACATGTTGGGGTTCTTTGTAAGGGTAGCCTAGGTATTGGTATTATTGTTCAAAGCCCTTTAATGACCTCGTGTTGATAAGCACCAAAGGTAAATTTCTATGTGCTTACTTGTCTTGAAGAGATAGTTGCACACACTCACAACTCATGCATATGTTTAATCCTTGTATGTTGTGTTTATTATTGTTGTGCATTAATGCTAATTTTCATCTCTTCATGCATGTTAGTTTGATTGCTTATTGCATTGCCCATTGTCTTGTCTTGCATAGCATTGGAATTCTTGCATTGCAAAGGGCGCTGTTCAAAGCGCAGTTCTGAACAGCGCCCACAAGACCTGATGCAAAAATGGACATTTAAATGCATCAGGTCTGATGCATTTTGGACGAGCGTTGTACGAGCGCTGTACAGAAGCGCTGTTCGTACAGCGCCCCTCTGTTTTCCCGAGAGAACAGAGTTGGGGCGCTGTACAGGCGCTGTACAGAAGTGCTCTACGTACAGCGCCCAAGACAAAATATTAGGCCAACTTATCAAAACGATCCTCACTTTGATTTGGCCCCCTATATATATGCCACTTTGACTTTAGGTCAATTAAGAGAGTTCATATTCAGATTTCATACTTAGGATATTTTTCAAAGAGAAGAAAAATTCCAAGAACTCATTTTTAATTACTCAAACACTTTTTTCATGATCATCAATCATCATCTAGCATCATCTTTGATCATCTAGATGTCATATTGCATGGATTCTTCATCATACTTTGCTTGGAAAGTTTTTCACTAATATCTTACATATTTTGTGTTTTTCTTAACAAGCAATCTCAATTTATTACTTGTATGATTTTCATATATCTTTTGATACAAGTTTGAGATTAGTGTGATGTATGTTTGAGAAGTTGTTTTGTGATAGCTAATTAGGTTTTGTGCTTAATCTTGATTAGCTAAACTAATTGACATGTCATTTAGTTTTAATATCTAGGATTGTTCTAATTGTATATTAATCATCTTAGATAAGCATATAGGGTTTCCCTTGCTCTATGTTGCATTTGGATATTCATATATTCACTTAGGGTGTTATTCTCTTCATTGAGAAAGTAAGTCTTGTGTGTAGCTTCCGGGATTAGGTTGCTTAGATCGCAAGCACATTGGACTAGGTTCACTCATACCGGGATTAGGTAGGTGTGTGATTACTTCCGGTATTAGGTTGTAATCGTTTTACACATTTAGTGGATTCGAGGTTCAAGTGTGGCTTACTTACTAGCCCGTGGTTTTTCCCGTGAGGGTTTCCACGTAAAAATCAAGTGTTATTTAATTTCCGCATTTTATACTTGATTTATTGCTTTATCTAGTTAGGGGTAATTTCGTAATATTGTCTTAACACGAAAAATTGGGTAATAAGTTTAAATCTATTCACCCCCCCTCTAGATAGTTTTATACACACCGTGCTATAATTTGTATCAGAAACATTCACGGGTTGAATTACAACCATTGGGTACTATATATATTGGATGATAGATTATAAATTCCTCAAAAGTGACCAACCTATGATCTACTCTCTATTGGAGTCTATGTCTACCCAATCCCTATTGAAAGATACAAAAACCCTCAATGATGCGAAACCACCATATATTGGACTCCATACCAAACCAACATCGTTGGATGATTAGAAATTTCTCAATCATGCATACACATCCCATGTACCACACTCTATTGGAGTCTATGTCATACCAAACGCCTAAGCCTACCAATATTGTAGCCAACTCCATATCCAAGGCACTCATGCCTCTAGAGAGCCTCCCTAACATAGCTATCCGGACCTTCCCGATCCTAGCCATGACTTCTTGCTTAACTATCCGAGTCATCCCGACTTTAGTTAAGACTTCTTGCTTGGTTATTCGGACGCCTTGTCCTAACCAAGTCTTCCTTGTTTTACTATCCGGACACCTTGTCCTAGTTAAGACTTCATGCCTTTTACAAGGACTTCCTAGTGTGATCATGTGAATGCAAATGATGCAAACAATCAATTCATCATAGAACATGTGATCAATACATTCCATGGAACAACTAGACCTAAACATGTGAGAACACAAGTAATATAGTCTAGATGTCAAAACATGAATTAAACCTAGAGCATGTGAAAAACACCTAACACAAAAGCTCCTAGTTTCATTCACATAAATAACAATTGAATAAATCATAATCATGAAGCACATAGTCAAGATGTTACAAACATGCACAAAAATGCCAGAATCATAAAATGTATTCAATGAATATTTTAGCCAAAGATTTAGAGTAAAGATAAAATGATAAATCAATTAAATCCTAGATGTTTCTAAAAACACATATACAAGCATTAATCCTAGATATTATCAATCAAAGGATCAAAGAACATTTCAAGGATTATTAATCATAAAATGATTCAATCAAGTCACAAATAATCTTAGATATCAATCTAATCACAATACAACTCTCTAACATGTGAAAAACCTAGTATCTAAGAAACTAGTTCACATATATCTCTAATTAGACTTTTGATTAGGATTGTGAAGCTATCTTTCTCAATAGCATTCACCATACATATACATGCATATAGAAGAAGAAACACCAAGCAAAGTGAAGGTTATAAAAGAAGAAATCTCAAAGATATGACAACTACCTTACAATCACGAGCTGGTTCGGTTTAGATGGTGAAACCACTTGCAAACTCCATCAAACAACTACAAGACTAGTTGGAAAAGGTAGAGTACTGGAATACAAACAATCTCCAACTTGAATCAACCAATTCCGACTTCGTATGAGAAAGTTATGGTGTTTGGAAGGTGAGAAAAAGTTGAGAGAAAATTCTGGTATGAGATATTCTAATTTTTGCTTCTTGAAATGAATGGAAGGGAAATGGAGAATTTAAAAGAGATGAAAGAGAGGGAGACACGGACCAATCAGCAGCTGCCACATCAACTAGCGCCATGTGGGGTGCGTGTGGCACACATGGGCAGAGGGCTGCTCTGTCCGTGTTGCACACGGCCTCTACACGTGGCCACCAATCTTGGCCGTTGGCCATGCTTGCTCCTCTCGCACACCGCTCGCGTTATTATGCCGTATCTGGGCCTCCAAACTCTGATTTTGAATCTATCTTTGGATTACGAATTGTGACTCCCTCACACACGATTAAGACAACAAAACATTGACAAAAGGTTGAGAATTCATCTCAGAAAATGATGATGAAGACAACTTAACGAATAAGAACGCAAAGTAGCGTAGTTACAACGTTTGGACTCAAAACCTAATGAATGAGTAACCGAAATGACTAGGACTCAATAAGGAATCATATGAGATCATGTTCAAGTCTAAAATACAAGAAACACAAACAATTAAGCATAAGATCACACATGTATGTCATTTCCTAGACATAGTCTTAGAACATGCAATTCTACAATGTATGACAATTTGAGTTCAATGCATGACAATTTGAGTTCAATGCATGAGCATACTAAAACATGTGAATGTGTTATATAAAATGTGCACAACCATGCAGGGACACTTATGAATGATTTATGTGTGAGTGCCTATGCCTTGTAAGAGGAATGAGGTCAATTATACCTTTGATGAGCAATGCAGCTAATTCCCCTTAACAAGCCACCACCTTGCATGAACCGTAGCCGAGTCTTTCTTTTAAGCTTTGAATCATCATGATAACGACCACTAATCAATACAAGATAAACACTATTTTGATATGGAATATATGCCAAGACAAACCAAAAACCTAACAAATTAAGTTCAAAATGGATACATGTATGCTCCCCCTAAATACATGCATATGCATCAAAGATATCTCATCCAAGATATTACATACCATATGAAGTTCAATACTTGACAAATACACATAGAAGATATGCTAAAACAATATCATATTTCTCCCCCTTTTTTACATAAAATGAAGCCAAAAGGAAAAGAGAAAAAGATACCTTGAGATCACATAAGCTTTGCTAACCAATTGTGCTACCAAAGAACGTTGAACGATTTGTTGAACTTGTAGGAACCTGAATTTATGTTATGCAGCGGAAAATACGTTTTAAAAAATTTAAGCAACATGTAACCCGTATATAATATATAAGAATATAATAATGGAATTAGATCATACCTGTTAACCGCCAAAATTGGCAGGGACAAAAAAAGAATTTTCCACTAGCATCAGAAATATTGGTCGGGATAGAGAACAACTGCGGAAGAGGTATCCGGGTACCCCGCCTACCCACAGAAGGTCAGGACGAGATCCTTTACCCACCCTGATCAGATCCAAAACTATCAGGACTCAGAAAATACCTGGAAACCTCGAAGACAAGGCCCCAAAGACATTAATATCACAAGATACCCGGTATCTGTTTACGTCAAGGTACCCCGGTACCCCGATACCCGGTACTCTGACACGGTCAAAGTATTAGTCGAGAGAAGCGAGAAGAAGGCGAGGTACCTGAGTACCCCGTTCGGCCAAAAAGCTAGTAGCGGGCACTTAGCAATATCCTAGTGCTCCTACCCCGCTTAAAATAAGAAGCAAGTACCTCGAACAGCAAATCGAGAAGGAAGGCAGAAACTAAACGCCATCGTTGAGTTAGAATACTACATGTATTCCCGCTAATCAAGGGTTTTACTGAAAAGCAAAGTCAACTCTTTCAGTCCTAAAAGGAATCATCGGATTTCAGGGATCAAATCCCCGACGAATTCGTTAGACTCCAAAGGAAAGCCCGTGCATCATTGAAACCCTAGACCGAAGTTCTAGGAGTATTCAGCAAGAAAGCGGGCCTGTATAATGATCATATGTTCACAGAAAAAAGGGGGCCAGACTTATTTTTCCACTTATCGACAGACACAGAAAGCTCCATCGCTATTGCCCACCAAGAGATTTTTTTTTTTTTGCCCACCAAGAGATTTTTTAGTGATATATCAATGATGTTTAACCATGAAGGAACACACAAGGATGCCATGTGTGTGTGTGTGCCTAGCCTTGTAAGAGATATGAGGTCTTATATTACCTTTGATGATCAATGAAGCACATATCTCTTTAAAGCCGGCATTTTGCATGAATTGTGGCCAAGACTTTCTTCGTCTTCATAAATCTTCAACATATGGACCACTAAACATTACAAAAGAAACACGTTTTGATATGGAATACATGCCAACACAAACTATAAACCTAACAATTAATATTGGTTTTGGGTGATATTTGGTTTATTAGGCATGAAAACTTGTTAATTGTGGTGTTTTTGTACAGAGAAGATAAGGATCAGAATTCACTGCCTATGCCTGGGTAACAGTGCGGGTCAAGTGTGAGTCACTGACCCGCACTCCACCCGCACTTTGAGTAAGCAGAGAGCAACAGGTAATATAGTGCGGGTCAAGTGCGGGTCACTTACCTGCACTCCACCCACACTCTGGACATGTGATATATATATCCCATGTCATTTTCATTAGGGCTCCACCACATTCCAACAAAACAAAAACCATCCCACTTCTCTTTTCACCCTTTACAAACCCTAAGGTATACCTTGTGCCCCACGTTTCAATTCTCAAACAACTAAGGTATGAAATCTTTCTCTAATTTTGTTTACATGCTATTATAATTGTGATTTTCATCTTTTTCTTTCTATGATTCTGTCTAGTTATGCATGAACTCCATTGGTTATGGATGGGTCATGAATTTATGCCATTCTTTTTGCTTAGTTATGATGCATGTAGGGAGTTTCTCGTGAATGCATATTGAAGGATTTGGGTTTAGGTAGTGTTGTTATTTGCACTCACGTTAATGTAATCTCAAAATTTGGGGTTTTTGAATGAGTTGTTAACTAATTTTGAATTGGAATGATGAACTTTTGATCAATTGTGCTTGAGAAGTGTTTAAAATTAATTTGGATATCAAGATGTGTATGTTGGTGTGATTGTGAGCATGAATGTGATGATGGTTTGGTTTTGAATGCGCTAGAAATCTGGAAACGAGTTAAAACGCGGGTCCAGTGCGGGTCACTGACCCATACTCCACCTGCACTTTATTAGTCAGGGCCAAACTCTACTGCTTTGAAATTTTTTATGTGATCTCTATTTCCTTGATATGATGTTCTCTTAATTGTATTGTCTTTCTTATGCAGATGTCAAGGAGAACCAGGAGGTCTGCTAAACAAGTAGGTCAAGGTTCTGGGAGAGGGCCAAGAAGGGCATCTCAAGTGCCTCCTTATGTCAGACACAATGAGTTTGATGCCCGCATGGAGTATTTTAGATGGCGTGACATTGTGGTAGAGAGAGGATTAGCATTAGAATAGCTAACAGACACTCTTATACCTCGAGTAGTTGAAAGGAGGGGGTGGCAAACTTTCACTAGCTCCCCTCATATGTATTGCAGAAGAGTAGTGGAGGAGTTCTATGCTCCATTGGTACCGGAATATTTTCAGCAATATGGCTCCATATTGGTCCGAGGAGTGGAAGTGCGGATGACAATAGCTGAGGTCAACAAGTACTATAGGACCGAGCTTCCAGAAGATCTAGAAGCTGTGGAAAGGCTCCGTAATGGGGTGACCTGGAATGACCTTTTCCTGACACAGAATGTGGAGTTTGCCAATGAATTGGTGATTAGACCAATGGAGTTTTGGGTGGCCCCATACTACCGTATGAAGCACACCAACTTGAAGTTAGAATTGGGTTTTTGGCACGTCTTCATCTCTCACTCCCGGATTCCCATGAAGCACAAGACCTCAGTTAATTTCAATGCTACCATGGTCCTTTATTGCATCCTTCATGAGCAGTTGGTTGACATTGGTAATTTGGTCAAAAGGGAGATACTCGAACGTGGGAGCATAAGGGTAGACAAGCAACCTCTCATATTCCCTAGCCTGATCATTGATCGCGCTACAAATGTTCACATTTAGCGCCCCCCTTACTTGGTTTTTGTAATCATTTCCCGTGCATTTTAGGGGTTTAATGTTGTAGATATGTGTTTTCAGGTAAGTATGGCATTTCTAAGGTATTTGGGTCTGAAATGAGGAAAAGAAGGCAGAGAACCAAAGCATGCCCTGTTCCCGCGGGTTTAGACATCAAAGCCCGTGGGAAAGTTTCAACTAAAGGAACCAGCGGGAAAGAACACAGAGCCCCACGGGTTCATCTCCCCTGCCCCATGGGAAAGAGCCAGCTGAAGGAAGCTGCGGGCTGTGTCAATACCACATTCGGCGACTTCAATTCGTCTATTCCATGGGCATAAAGCCTCCAAACAAAGCTGCGGAAGCACATCAGCGGTTTCAGACCAATCCTCCGGAGAGACAATTCCCACGGACAGAATCCGCAAAAACAGAGGAAGATCAGCCGTGGGTTCATTCCGAGAGAAAGAAACTGCGGAACATACCCGCGGGAGACTCTCACAAGTTGAGAGTGGATTGAATTCACTCACTTCATACTCACTTTCTATCCATTTTACATTTTTAGCCTTGGTTATGGACATAAGGACTCTTGCTTGTCTTTAAAAGGCCTCCCTTTTATTGTATTTTTCCATCTAATATTTACTTCTCTAAGTAGTTAGAGGCACACAACCATAGTACTACACTAGTGAAGAAAGTAAGGAAGAATATAGATATTAATTAGATATTTTTCTCTTAGAAAAGCCAAGTTAGTTTTTCTTGGCAATTTTCTAGGCATCCAAACACCACTTTGGCACCTTAGTATAGATTACTTCAAGTTGCCATAGAAGAAGTTGTTGCTTTGATTGCAAAAGGGAATCATTTCCATTTCACAAGAGCTATCATCTGGTGATGTTTCCTTCAATTGTATTTCTTAGCTGCTTAAATTCTATGAGTAGCTAAATCCTCCTTGTTAGGAGATTAGATGTAATTCTTGCAATTAACTTTACAATATAATCAATCATGTTTATTTCACTTCTCAAGTTATATATGTGTTTATTATTCCATTATGATTGGTAGTTGCAACCACCAATCTTTCATTGAATGCACAAGCAACTTGAGGAACTTATATGCATTAAAGACCATTTATGCATGTTCCTTTTATGCCATCTAAGTGGTAAAGATTGCTATCTTATGAATCTTTATCAAATCTCTTTAGTAGACTTCCTTTAATCACTCTCCTAACTCTAGGTTGTTGTTAAAGTTGCGGAACTAAGGCCTTATAATTTGACATTAATTGATGCATGAAAGGGACTTTGTGATTAACCTTAATGAATGATTGATTAGCTAGTAAGTTGTTACTTGAATAAATCTATCTCCTAGCAATCATTTAATCTAGAATTTAAACCAAATAGTTGTAACCAATTTCTTATTCAATCCGAATTTGAGTATAGTTAATGTGTTGATCGTTGTAGTTAATTAAACAAACATTCGTTAGAGTTAATTTTATTAGTTACCACTAGCTATCTACGTAAGCATAAACTTGTTGATCTCTGCGAGAACAAAACCCTTATTTACACACTACACTAGTTTGCGACTTGTGCACTTGCAAAAAGGGTGAAACACTCGCGCGTCCCTTAAGTATAGCCGAGGCAGAGTAGCGTAATTGTAGTAGTATTTGTAGAACCGGTTTGGGCGCGTCAAGATTTATGCCGCCGCTGCTGGGGACAGCGTTGTGCATTCTTAGAACATTAGTTAGTATTGTAAGGATTCATATGTGTTGATTGGCTTCGCGGACAAACCACAATTGGGGCTCTTTGTAAGGGTAGTCTAGGATTTGTTCTTCATGTCTAATGGCCCTTTCAAGAGCTCAAGGTTTCAAGCACTCCAAAGGTATATCTAGTGCTTGGTTTTGTGCTTTGAAGAGATTAGTTGCACACACACACACATTCCATTCATATCCATTCTTTGTGTATAACATGTGTTTATTTATGTGTGCATTCATGATTAAAACATCTCTTCTTGCATATTATTTTGATTGCTTATTGCATTGTCCATTGCCTTGTCATGCATAGCCTTGGATTTCTTGCATTGCAAAGGGCGCTGTTCAAAGCGCTCTACAGAGGCGCTGAATGTACACAAACGAAGTTAAATTGCTTAAAGCATACCTAGAGGGGGGGGGGGGGGGTGAATAGGTTTTTACACCTTTTTTCAAACCCTTGAACAAACATCCGTTTGTCCCTCAAGGTAGCCTTACACACAACACTATAATCCAAGATAGACATACATAGACAATATGATGACACAATCATAATTGAAATGTCTAAGTATATCAACAAGTCATGTGAGGTAAAATATCAAATAATCATAACAACAAAATAAACTTGTATTTCATAAGATGTTCAATGTGTTACAAGAGTGAGCAAAATGTCACTAAACAAATATTACAATATACAAAAGAATCAAAGATACAAATTGATCTATAGAATGAATACACTAATCACACTATACAAAGACTTGATTCAAAATACATTACAAGTCAATATTATGAATCAAGACAATAAAATATACAATTAAAATATAAGAGAAGAGATAGAAAGAATTAACACAAGGGATTTTTTAACGTGGTAAAACCTCCAAGGAGGAAACATCCACGGGTTGAATTACAACCATTGGGTACTATATTATTGGAAAGTAAACATAGAACATTCACAAAGTGACCAATCTTTAGCTCACCCAACCTAGTGAAGTCTAAGCCTACCCAACCCTATTGGAAAGTATGAAATCCCTCAATGATGCGGAACCACCATATATTGGACAACACACTCAACCAACATCGATGGTAGATTAGAAATTCCTCAAGAGTGCATACACATCCCGTGTACCCCGCTCTATCGGAGTCTATGTCTAACCATATGCCTAGGCCTACCAATATGTTAGCCAACTCCCTATCCAAGGCACTCTTGCCTCTAGGAAGCCTCCCATGCATGACTATCCGAGTCCTCCCGACTCTAGCCATGACTTCTTGCTTACCTATCCGAGTCATCCCGACTCTAGGCAAGACTTCTTGCTTGGCTATCCGAGTCATCCCGACTCTAACCAAGACTTCATGCCTTTTACAAGGACTTCCTAGTGTGATCATGTGAATGCAAATGATGCAAACATTCATTTCAACATAGAACATGTGATCAATACATTCTATGGCACAAATAGACCTAAACATGTGAAAACACAATTAATCAAATCTAGATGCAAAAATCCATGAATAGAAACCTAAGCATGTGAAACACCTAACACATATACTCAAAGTCTCATTCACACATATAACACTTGAATCACAAAATGTTCATTAAGTCCTAATTCAAGATGCTATCAATATACAATCAAAGTCTAGATATATGAGATTAAAATCAATCAATATACTAGACAAAAATATAGAGCAAGGTTTTGAGATTTACATCAATCAAAACCTATATTCTCTAAATCACAAACAAATACACAAATCCTTGATTTCTTCAATCAAAGGACCAAATCAAATCTCAAAGTCATTTTAACACAAAATTAATTCAATTAAGTATCAAACAACCTAAGATGCCATTCTAATCACAATACAACTCACAAACAAATGTAAAACCTAGAATCATAAAATCTAGTCAACATAAGTCCACAAATTGAGTTTCAATTGGAATGATAATCAAGCTACCTTTTCAAATAGCTTTCATAAAACAATAACATATATATAGAAGAAGAAACCCCAAGCAAATGGAAGGTGAAATAACAAGAAATCCCAAAGTTGAGACTCAAACCTCAAATTCTGCAGCTGGTACGAATTTCAGTGTCTAACCACTTGAAATCACGATCAATCAGCCACCAAATCACTTGGAGATGTTAGAGGACTCAAATACGAACACTCTCCAACTTGAATCACTCAAATCCGACTCCGGATGAGGAAGATATGGTGTTTTGAAGTTTGGAAAAATTGGAGAGAAGTGTATACGGGAATTCTGAAATTTTTTGCTTGGAAATTCAAAATGAGAGAGAGAGGGAAGAAATAGGAGGAGAGAGAGAGGTCTTATTGACCAATCATGTGGTGCCACGTCACCCCCAAGCCGTGGGGGGCGCGTGGCCCACACGGGAGCAGAAGGGGCTCCAGGCCGTGGGGCCCACGGCCTCAACCACGGCCAGCCCATGTGGCCCACGGCCTGGGCTGTCCTCTCCCGCGCACTCTCGGTTCGTCGGCCCGTATCTCGAGCGTCCGAACTCCGAATTCGAATCCGTTTTCAGATTACGAACCGTGACTCTCTCACACACAAAAACGAATATACAACTTTGAAAAACGGTTGAGAAATCATCTCGGAAATCATCGATGAAGTCAACACAACGTAAGAGAACGTAAAGTGGCATAGTCAACACGTTTGGACTCGAAACCTTATGAATGAGTAACCGAAACGACCGGAACTCAATAAGGCATTGAATAAGAACATGTTCAAGTCCTAAACACAAAATACGGAAACATATAAACACACATACACACACATATGCTAGTTTCCGGACATAGTCCTAGAAAATGCAAAACACAAAGTTTATTAACTAAATGTGAATGCATGAGCATATTTTGCCAAGTGTGTGAAAGTGAAATGTAAATGAAATAAAATCATGAAGGGACACACAAAAATGATATGTGTGAGTGTGTGCCTAGCCTTGTAAGAGATAAGAGGTCATGTATACCTTTGTAGACCGATAATGTCCGAAACTCTTAAAAGCCGGCAACTTGAACGAATAATGGTTGAGACGTCCTTCGTCTTCGAAATCCTTCATTTTCTAACCACTAAACATTACAAGTAAAACACGTTTTGATATGGAATTAATGCCAACACTAATTATCAACCTAACAATCTCCCCCTTTGGCAAATTCCATGTCAAAACCCCTAAACAAACACTAAAACAATTACAAAGAAAATTTGGTCACAATGAGTACAATGAGTTACACATATAGACACAAATTATAAATCAAGTCTTGAACTTCATCTCGGTCTTCTCTTGATATCACCTAAAAAAAACTTGAAAGCACAAGAATATCCAAGAGACACCAAGTATGGCAATATCCAAGTATCCAATCATAGGCAAGAAAATAATAGCATATAAGTTCAAATGGATCAAGTATGCTCCCCCTTAATACATACTATCCATCAATATATTCTAAGCCAAGATTCAACAAAAAATATTACATGCCATATAGTTCAAGCTAGATACCAAATATACAAAAACAACTAACATAAGGCTAAGTAAGCTAGATATCTCCCATGTGTTTCTCATATTTCTCCCCCTTTTTGACATGATATGAAGCCAAAGGGAAAGAGTAAGAAATTATACCTCATGAAGCTTTCTAGCCACTTGTGCCACCAAGGAAAGAAGAACGGTGTGCGGATCTCACATATTGCCTTGTTGGAGTTGATTTTCCTTCCAACTCTTTGATCCTCTCATCTTGAGCAACAAGCTTTGCACTAAGGTCTTCAATCTTCCTTTGTGACGCCTCAATCAACCTATGAGATTCTTCAACCTCTTTCCTCAATTTTAAAGCCCAACTAGGAAGAGCGGGTGAGTAAGGGACATGGTTAGAATCAAGAGAATCACCAAAAAGCCTAAGTACATCATTAGACTTTCCCTTGTCCTTGTATGACATGGTTGCCAAACGTTTCTCACACAACTTCTCTAAGGGAGGAAGCATAACATCACCATCAAGATTCCTCACACCTTTAGCTAAGCACAATTGAGTTATAAACCCCGGAAAAGCCAATTTCTTGTCCAAACGACTAGTACAAGCCGCACTTTGAATTTGCTCCACAAGCAATTCACCAAGGTTTATAGGTTGGTTAGTAACCAAGGCATACACAATCTTAATCTTGTCTCTATTGAGCTCCGAAGCATTAGTAGAAACAATAAGATTGGAGCATACAAATAAATGCCAAAATGCACTAATTTTTGTTAGCTCACCTTGCCTAATAAAAGCACGTTTCCCCCACACAAAATCATCATCATCACAAAGAGTCTTACCCATTAAATCAAGGTTTTCCAATACATCAACATCAAGGAAATCCGATTCAATGTCATCGGACAAGTTAAGAAATTTATTAACTTTCCTAGGGCAAACTCTAAAGACAACTTTCCTTATGCTAAGAGTAGCACTAGTCACAGTAGAACCGGATTTGTAAGCATTATAAAATTCTCTAACAATGGTCTCATTAGATACTCCTAACATGTTGACCCATGAAATCCAATTCCTACTCTTAAGCATATCATAAACATATGATCCAATACAAGAGTCCAAGTCAATACCTCTTTCTTGAATTATCTTTTTGCACCCAAAAATTCCCAATTCATCAACTTTGTTACCTTTGGAAATTTTGGACGAAATTGTAGGTTTCGACTTGGCAATGGGAGATGAAGAAGTATTTCCACCAACCTTCTTTGCTTTACCCATTATCTTGCAACACAAAACAAACTAAAAACAAAGTGAGAGGAAACAAAGAAACAAATAAGAAACCAATAAACATATACAAAGGCAAAACACTATATTTAATAAATCACCATGCAAGTAAGAATTTATCATAGCATCTTCATGATTTATCAAAAATAAGAATAATGCCAACAATTAACAACCTTGAAGAACATGTGAACATGTCATAAAAGAGAACAAGAATTTAGCATATTATGCTCCCCCTTGACAAGTGCCTCATCTAAAATCAAGATAGACAAATGTTCACAAAAATCACCACACAATCACATCACAAGCAATCTTTATTAGATTTGCAAATAAGCTTCACATATCTAAGAGAGTTACATCAAGATTTTCAATCACTCTCATATGTCATCAAAATTGCTAAAGTATCACAAATACTAATTAAGCAAAAGTGAGTGTGTGAAGATTTGCTTCAAGTATATGAAAAGAAGTAGTTTGATAATCAAGCATGCACACAATTTCAACATCTATTCATCTTAGGCCTTTCCATAAAAAGGTCAAACCGGTTATCATCCGAAATTTTGCTTATAAAGAGAATAGATCAACATGTGAGCGTGTGTGTGCATGTGGCTCGTCAACCCATTTCTATTTGTCAACCCGAGCTCATTTGATTATTCAACTATACTCCAAAAGCCTTTTATTTATTTTTATTTTTTTTATTATTTTTTTTATTAAGGCTTGAATCAAAGAATTTTTTTTTTTATGATTCAATTCAACACTTCTTTGATTTTTCTAACATAAACATATACACCTCATGGCGGCTTTCACTCATCACAATGACGTAGCCCTTTCTAACATTGGGTGGCTTCACAACCAAGGTGTGTAGCCCTTTCCATGAGGGTGCTCGTTGAGTTCTATGTTGCCGAAGCAAATGGATACCAACCATTGGTCATTTTTAAATGTACTAGTCCTTAGGACTTCAAGGTGTATCCAAAGCGAACATCAATCAAGCTCAACATACTTAACAAAACATACAAGAGAAGCAAAGTGCATTTTTGAAACCAATTTCAAGGCTTAAAAGCACATGATCTAAAAGCAAGTAAAGAGACTTACTTAAGATCTCTACTTCTCAAGAGAGTAGCTATCAAAGAATATGAAGCTCACATTATTCAAATATTAGCCACTCAACAATCATACAAATAACAACACGCTTCATGAAATAAGATCAATGTGAACACTTATCACCAAAAGATCTTAAACTAGCAAATGTCAAAGAGTACCATATAAACACTATATTAGTTCTCAATTATGACATGCTTCATGAAAGTGATACAAACAATGAGTTGATAGATGAAAAATCAAGTAAGCAAGCAATATGATATAGAGATACCTTCGCAAGCTATTTTCACCAAATACAAAGCCTTCACCCTTTTTATGAGTCCTCTTGGCTTGTGAGTCCTCATGACTACAAGTTATAGGTGTGTCGATCCAAGAGACTAAAGGCAATTGTTGACGGTGAAATTTGGATTGCCACGCGCTCAACAATTAAATCAATTTAATATAAAGCAAGAAAATCAAGAACACATGCAAAAGACAAGTTTTACGTGGAAAACCCTTGAATGGGAAAAAACCACGGCGCCCCTGAGGGCAGAAAAATAATACTAGGTTTTGGTTGCTTCGTTACACTCTCTAATCTCTCACAATTGCTCTCTTTTCTCTCTCTCTATTTCTGAACCCCTTCCTCGTAGGATAGGTGATTCTATTTATACATGTTTATTTAGGGTTTCCCCTTGTTGATTTGCATTAGGATCCTTTTCTGTCGCGGATTGGGTCTTCTTTCTTTTTTGCGATTCCTTGTTGCTTCTGTGTTTATGCCGAGTCGGTTCGAGCCTAATGCGCTGGTCCAGCGAGTACTTTTACTTTCTGGGTATTGTATATCTGGCGAGTACACTTCTATATTCGGCGAGTAGGTTTTTGGTTTTGGCGACCATGCCTTTGACTTCCCTCTAGTCTAAGCTATTTATTCATCCTGACTGGTCAAACCTCTACCTTTTACCCGGTCAATGAATGATGTGGCAACCTTTTGTTAGCTCCTTTGATGACGTGTCAGTTGGGCGAGTTTATACATACAACAATACCCCCATAAATACTTCGAGCTGGGCGAATGACTTGTCCTTCCTACTTCGTTTGCCTCTGCGAGCAGTATTTATATTTACGTTTATGAGATTTCAACGCATTTTTGCAATAATTTCTTCTTTTAACCACGCGCTGTATTTATTAATTAATTCTTCCGGTGCACGCTTTCAATCTGAACCACATAACTTCTGGCGCCTCCACTTGCTTGACAGGTGAAGGGACGTTCTGACGGCTCGGTTCTCCCCAAGATGCCACATGTCACTTATTGGGTGGTGACCGTCGCGGTTTGGTAATAGTGGCCGTCATTCCCATTAAATACGCATCATTGTACTTGATTGCTCTTTTTTGAATTTCGAAATTCCCTCTTTTTAAGGCCCGATCGTCTCTCTTCTTTTTCTTTACTTGCTTCATCGTATTTTTATCAGAGCAAAAGAAAGAACAGCTGATCTCCTGCTTTCGTCTCTTTTACTTCTTCGAGAGCTAACTACAATCCTTTTCTTGTGCCTTTTATTGTCGGTCGATTCACCGGATTTCGCCTCTTCTTGTTTCTCCGTGTCTCCTGATCTTTCCTGCACATCTTGCGAGTCTAGGGTTTTCTGGTGAGTTCTCATGGATCCCTCCTTGCGTTCTTTTCTTTTTAATAGGATGATGCAAGCTATGGAGCTTGGTGATAAGTGTACTGCGGACAAAATCGAATCTCTGATTCGTAACTTTCGTCCAGATTCTCCGGTCCCGATTTCTGTTGATATTCCATTTTTTGAGAATGCTTCTAATCCTGACATCTCTCCTCCACCTTTTGACAGTGATTCTCCAGAAATGACGAGATCTCCTAAAACTGCAAGTAGTAAACGACGCTCCACTAGGGCTCCTCGCGAATCTCTGCTGGATGTGCAGACGGTCGTTGACTCTGATGTTGAAGATCATCAGAGGGATAGGTTGCTTTTCTCGTCTGCTCGCCCTTGTTCTTTCGATACGGAAGTAAATGTGGTCGGCGAGGGCGAACTTCGTAAATACAAGAGTCGTTTCGATATTCCAGATTCGGTGACTCTTGTGTTACCTGGCGACCGGGCTGTGTGGAATCCTCCTGAAAATGCGGTCGCCATTTATGGAGCCATGCTCAGTTGTGGGGTGACTCTCCCCCTTCAGCCTTTTATTGCCAGGTTTTTGGCGGAGGCTCAAATCGCACCGGCTCAGCTCGCCCCAAATAGTTACAGGATACTGATGTGCCTGTGTCTCATGTGGAAGCTGAAGGGTTACGGGCCTCCTCCGCCTCGTGAGATCCGCCATTTTTATACTTTGAGACAGGCGGGCAATGGTGGCACATACTTTCTCCTTTCCTCACCGGTGGAGAATTGGATTCCTGAGGGTGTGGTGAACCCTGGTCAGGTCGAGGTCTCCAGTGACGAGAAGAAAAAGGGCTTCATCTGGGGCTTTCCTACCTCAAATAAGAGGTGGAAAAACAGTTGGTTTTTTGCCAGCGGCGAGTGGGGTCGAGATGTACCTGCCCACAATCGCCACAATCTTTTGGCGAGGAAAGTTCCCAGGCATTTTACATCTCCTGAAGCCTGGTCGAAGGCGGCCCCTACTTTGATGGATAGGGAGGTTTCTCATCTGGCCGCGGCGGCTGTTCTTCCTTTGGACTCGAGGGGTAGGTCCTTCCTCTTGGATGAGGAGAAGATGATTTCTTCTGAAATCTTTACTCGGCTTCACGCAAGGCTCCCTCGCCGTAAGTTTCACTCTGTTCTTCCTTTACTTTCTCGCCTGATTTTATTCTCTTAGTTTGACACTTGGTTTTATTTTCCCTGCAGTGTGTGATTTTGACACCGTTTGCGATTTGCAAGCACGGGCGGTGAAGAATTCTAAGGCTGCCAGCAAGAGGCATGCTGCTGGTTTGGCTAAGGATGGAATTGCTAGTCCTGACGGTGATGATCACTCAGACGGCGGCGAAGAGGCTGGTGATGCTTCTAGGGGGGGTGCTGTGAATACTCCCGCTGCAACTGCAGCTGTTACCCCCAGCCGTAAAGGCAAAGAGAAAGCAGGTGCTTCAAGGGGGGTCGGCAGTGCTGACAGGAGGCGTGCTGAGTCAGGGCCATCGCCTGCTCGCCCGAAGGTTGTCGCGAGTACTCCCGCTGCGGCTTCTACTCCTGCTGTGAGTACTGCTGCGACTGTTCCTGCTACCACAGCCCTCAATCGTAAGGGAAAGGAGAAGGTGGGGGTTTCAGGTGTAGCTAGCGACATCCCTATTTTTGATGCGGATGTTCCTGAGACCCCCCTCGATCCCGCGAGTGACTTGGCTCCCAGAGCTAGGAATAAACGCCCTGCTGAAAGCGCTCCTGATCACTCGGCTCGACCTCCTAAACGGGCTTCGCGGGTAGTGCAGTTTGTTGTCTCTTCTGATGAGGAGGATGTTCAGGAGCCGGATGTCGCCGAGGTTCCTCCTGCCCAAGCGGAGAGGTCTACTGGGGCGGAGAATGTGGCGGCTCCTCCCTCTGAGGGGGTTAATGAACAGACTCCCCCTGCTGCTCCTTCTCAACCAGCTTCTCCTCGGCCAGCTTCTCCTGCAGTTGTTGTGGACGAGCCAGGTGTCTCAGATCAACCTAGGCCATCTGGCCCATCTGAGTCGACTGTTCGGCCAGGCCCATCACATCAGGCGGGGACCTCTGCTTCCGGTTCGGGCTCGGCCCGTGAAGTTCCTCCTACCGGACCGGTTGGAGCTGAAGAAGGGAGCGTGTCCCTTTTGATTTTTCTGCCACTGAAATATGCTCCCACTTGGCTAATAATGATGTATATGTCGGCGAAGGCTGGGGGCATGTTAAAACAAGTCTTGCAATAAGAAGATGGAGTTTTTCTTCAACTGCCACTCCTTGGTAAGTTCTTCGCCGCAAATCTCTATGTATTTGTATTTTTTATCCTCCTTTTTCTTTTTTTTTTTTTTTTTTTTTTTAACTTTGGCTGTCTTCTTCCTCAGATGATGTCTGAGATGGGCGATAGTTATAAATTCGGGATCAAAGCTTCTCGTGAAATTAAGCGCTTGCGCGAGCAGGCTTCTGTTTTGGCGGCCGAGAAGCTTTCCGCTGAAGAATCCCACGCCCAACAATTTGCTCAGTTGAGAGAGTCCTCAGACGGTCATCTATCTGCTCGGCTATCCGCTGAAGAAAAACTTTCTGCTGCTGAGGAGGAAATTTGCTCGTTGAAAGAGCTCCTATCCTCGAGTCAAGAATCCTTCGCAGCGCGTTTGGAGGCTGAGCGGGTAGCCGAGGAGGCTAAGGAGAAGGCTGAACTGGAGGCGGCGGATTTACGTAACCAGCTATCTTCCCGCGATCTCATTTTTGAAAACCTGAAAGCAGTGCTGGAGGTTGAGTCTGTTGATCGCTTCAAGAGATCCCCTGCCTATGATGCGCTTTTGCTGCGCGAATTTGAGAAAGGCATGAGGCAGGCGAAGAAATTCTTTGCCATGAAGGATCATTCCAATGAGAAAGCTCTAAAGCGTTTTGACAAGTCCCTCCAGCAGCATATGGCCCACGGCGTGGACTCGATTAAAGACCAGATGAGACGATGGAAAGCCCACTGCCGCTATAACCGGACTGAGCCTCATCCTATGCATCTTGAGATTCCAGTAAGCGTACTTTCAACACTTACTACTCGGGTCAGAAGGGCAGCTTTTCTGGCTCTGGTGCTGAGCCTGATTTGGGCCCTGTTGCTGGGAGAGATTATGAGCCCTTCATGCCAACGGAGGATGAGGCAGTCATTTGGCCTTCAGATGAGGAGATCGAAGACGAGGAAGATAGCGAGGGCCCTCCTGCAGCCGGTTGATTCTTCTGTTGTTTGGAAGACTATAAATTTATTCTTTGTCCATTCATTTGTAAATAATACAAAGTTATGAATATATATATTTTTCTTCGTTCAGCTGCCTTTGCTGAGTTTTGGCTTTGGCTTGGTTTTCCACCAAGTGCTGTTTTAGCTTACTGTTGTTTTCCATTCAGCTGCCATTGCTGGGTTTTCGGCATACTTAGTATTCGCCAGGACGTATCCGACTATATACCAAGTTTTTATTGTGTTTTATAGCTATATTCAGCTGCCATTGCTGTATTTTGGCGTACTCAGTTTTTTGGCAGGTTTATTCGACCATGCCCTGAGTTTTTATCATGTTTTCATCTTTTATTCAGCTGCCGTTGCTGTATTTTGGCGTACTCAGTTTTTTGGCAGGTTTATTCGACCATGCCTGAGTTTTTATTTCTCGCCGGTTATCGCTGCAGCGAGCATAAAGCTCGTTTTCATGTGATGTAGCTATGTGTGCTGGCGAATGCCTTTTGCGTTTGGCGAGTCAGAATCGAGAATCTCTTAGTAATAAATTACTCTTTATTGAATACTTCCTGCAACTTTATTAACATAGTCATAAAGAAAAAATGCTAAAACGAACAACTTCTCTAAGCTAAATAGAAAAATAGAAGGAATTCAAAAGAATCTAACTTGTCCCTTAAGGATAATATATCTTCAAGTACTGCGCATTGCATGGACGGGGTAACTCGCCAAATCCTTCTCGAGTAATGCGATATGCCCCATGGCCAGCTATCCCCGTAATCTTATAAGGCCCTTCCCATTTGTCTGCGAGTGATCCTGCAGCCTTGTCTCTTGTTCCCGGATTCACCCCTCTTCAGTACTAAATCACCAAGTGTGAACCTCCTTTCACGCACATGCGAGTTGTAATATCTAGCTACCCTCTGTTGGTACGCTGCATTCCTTATTTGTGCTCGCTCTCTTCTTTCTTCTAACTCATCTAGGCCGCACTTTAGCATATCAACGTTGATTTCTGGCTGAAAGAGTTGTACCCTTGGTGAAGAGAACGATGTTTCCACGGGAATAACAGCTTCTGCTCCGTAAGCCATGGAATACGGGGTTTCGCCTGTTGAACCCCTTTCCGTTGTGCGATATGCCCAGAGCACTTGCGGTAACTTATCCGCCCAGCTCCCCTTTTTGGTTGCTAACTTAGCTTTCAGGTTGTGCTTGATGATTTTGTTCACTGCTTCAGTTTGGCCATTCGTCTGTGGATGTGCTGGAGAAGCGTAGTAGTTGTTGATGCCATACTTATCACACAGTTCCCTGAATTTCCTGCCATCAAATTGGGTCCCATTGTCTGTGATGATGGTGTTTGGTATCCCGAATCTGTACAAGATATTTTTCTTCACAAAGCTAATGGTGTTTGCTTCTGTTATATGCACCAATGGCTCGGCTTCTACCCATTTTGTAAAATAATCCACAGCTACTATGGCATGCTTTGCTCCTCCAGTTGCTGTTGGCATTGGGCCGATCAAGTCTATTCCCCACATGGCAAATGGCCAAGGCGAGGTAATACTTTGCAGGAGCTCAGGTGGTTGTCGGATGTTATTGGCGATTTTCTGACATGCTTCACATCTCGCTGCCACCCTTTTGGAGTCGGCGAACAGGGTAGGCCAGTAAAAACCCTGTCTCAATGTTTTGTGGGCTAGGCTGGCACCCCCAGCATGGTTCCCACAATTTCCGCTGTGTATGCTTCTTAGGATACCTTCTGCTTCTTCAGGCCCGACACATCTCTGCAGTGCCCTCGAGTATCCTCTCTTGTATAGTTCTCCATTGAGTACCGAATATCTTGTTGCTCTGTATTTTAGCCGCTTTGCTTCCAGTGGGTCACTTGGAAGTATATCGTTGATGAGATACTCTTTAATTGGCGTGATCCAGCTGTCCCTCTCGCCAAAGATTGCCCCGACT
This sequence comes from Acer saccharum, assembly GCA_030490815.1. Classification (NCBI taxonomy): domain Eukaryota; kingdom Viridiplantae; phylum Streptophyta; class Magnoliopsida; order Sapindales; family Sapindaceae; genus Acer; species Acer saccharum. The sequence continues at coordinate 28,717,426 of CM059868.1, read as the reverse complement.
TCCTTTGTTTTAACTATACTCGGCTGCGACAGGCGGATCATGGAGATATTGTTGGGCCAAATGTTGATCGTGGCAGATGCCAGTTTGGCTAAGGCGTCGGCCTTTTCATTTTCTTCTCTGGGGACGTGAACAATTCTATACTCTTTGAATCTTTCTAACAGTTCCCTTGCTAATTCCAGGTAAGTGATCATGCTTTCTTCTCTCGCCTGGTATTCATTAGTACCTGATTGACAACAACTTGAGAGTCGCTGAAAATTTCCACCTCGTCTGCACCTAAGATTGTGCTAATCTTTAAACCGCTATAAGTGCCTCGTACTCAGCTTGATTGTTGGTGGCTTTGAAGTCAAAACGCAAGGCACATTCGACTGAGTCTCCTTCCGGTGTTGTCAGCACTATACCTGCCCCGCTGCCGTGCGTGTTTGATGAGCCATCAACGCGAAGTTGCCATTTGAATATTTTCTTATTTTGCTCCACCATCATTCTCGCCACCTCTACGCTTGGTTCAGTGAACTCTGCTACGAAGTCTGCCACTGCCTGGGCTTTAATTGCTGTCCTTGGGAGGTATTCTACATCGAATTCACTTAATTCGATCGCCCACTTTGTTAACCGACCGGATACCTCTGGTTTCTGCAGGATTAACTTCAGTGGGCAGTTGGTGTATACCCTGATTCTATGAGCCTGGAAATATGGTCTTAGCTTCCTTGCTGCTGTTATTAGGGCGAGTGCCATTTTTTCTGCCGGCGAGTACCTTGTTTCGGCTGGTAACAGTGCCTTGCTGGTGTAGTATACTGGCTTTTGGATTCCATCTTCCTGTCGTACTAGCACGGAACTTGTGGCTGCTTCAGAAACGGATAAGTACATGTACAATGTCTCGGCTGTTTCTGGCTTTGATAGCAATGGTGCCTGTCCAAGGTAGTCTTTCAAGGCCTGGAAGGCTTTTTCGCAATCCTCATTCCATTCGATCCCTTTTCCCTTCTTTAAAGCTTTGAAAAATGGTAGGCATCGGTCTGTTGATTTGGCTATGAATCTGCTCAGCGATGCTAGGCACCCTGTGAGTTTTTGGACATCTTTCAGAGTCTTTGGCGAGACCATTCTTGCTAATGCTTGGATTTTTTCAGGGTTCACCTCTATTCCTCTTTGGTTCACCTGATATCCGAGAAACCTCCCAGATGGTACGCCGAATACACATTTTGCCGGATTTAACTTCATTCCATACTTGACCAGTACGTCGAACGTTTCCCTCAGGTCATTTGCATGTTTATCTGCGGTAATACTCTTTGTCAGCATATCATCAACATAAACCTCCATATTTCTCCCTATCTGTCTGGCGAACATCTTGTTGACCAAGCGCTGATAAGTTGCCCCGGCGTTCTTCAAGCCGAATGGCATGACCCTGTAACAATACAACCCCTGATCTGTGGTGAATGCTGTTTTCTCTTCGTCAGGCCTGTGCATCTTTATCTGGTTGTACCCTGAATATGCATCCATGAAACTCAACGTCTCATGCCCGGCCGTTGCATCTACTAACTGGTCAATCCTTGGTAATGGGAAGCTGTCCTTGGGGCAAGCTTTGTTTAGGTCGGTGAAGTCGACGCACATCCTCCATTGATTGTTCTTCTTTTTCACTAAGACTACATTCGCCACCCATTCCGGGTACTTAACTTCTCTAATTGACCCTGCGGCGAGCAATTTTGACACTTCCTCTTTGATCGCTGCACTCCTTTCCGGGTTGAAGCTTCTCCTTTTCTGTACTACCGGTTTGCATTTCTCATTCACAGCTAAATTGTGGGAAATTGTGCTTCTATCAATCCCTGGCATGTCTTCGTGGCACCAAGCGAAAATCCCCCTATATTCTTTCAACAAGTTCGTCACATCTTTCTTAACCTGCTCAGCCAACCTCGCTCCAATTTTACTGTTTTATCTGGTTCCGCTTCATCTAGAATAATCGACTCAGTTGGTTCTTCCTTTTCTCTTTGTTTTGTCTCTTGGATCTAGTTCGAAGTTTTCCGGATTATCCTCCTGCGTCTCTGTGTCTACTTCGAATATGTTCAAAGTTTCCATCCCTGTTTTATCTTTGAAGACTGACAAGTTGGCGCGGCGAGCCATCTCCTGCGACCCTTTCAATTCTCCGACGCCGAATTCTGTAGGGAACTTTATTTTCAGTGCATGGGTTGAGGTTACAGCTCGAGCTTTGTTAAGAAACGGTCGGCCAAGTAGTGCATTATACGGCCAATTATGGATGTCAACCACGACAAAGTCTAACAGGATTGTTCGCCGGCATGGTGCTGTTCCAAATCTTACCGGTAGTTTCACTGTTCCTAACGACCTAACCTCTGCGCCACCAAATCCTTTCAATGGTACATGGAACGGTTCAAGATCTTTCCGGTCCAGCCGCAACTCATCATACACTCTGGCACTTAAAATATCAGCCGAACTTCCGTTATCAATCATCACTCGAAGGACATCCCTATGGGCTATTCGAACTCCCACGACTATTGCATCATTAGGCTTTGCATCAATCCCGTCTGAGTCTTCTGCTGTAAACGTTATGGGATCATGCCCTTCTCTCCCCTTCTTGGGGTTTTCTGCACAGAATTGACTTCCATGCTTCTGCCTTCATACATCACTTCTCGAACTTCCGACATCCTCTCTCGATTGCTCCTCCCAGTGTGAGGTCCGCCGAAAATAGTGTTTATGGCTGCGTTAGGACTGTTCCTCCTTGGACTCTTCCTATCTTGCCCGTTTCCTTGGCGGCTATCTTGGCGACCCCCGTGCTTGTCCCCTTTCAAGGCAAAGTCTTTCAGGTGCCCATCTCTGATCAGGCTTTCGATGTGATCGCGTAACTGGAAACACTTTGAAGTTTCATGTCCATGATCTTTATGGAATCGACAGTACTTGGTTGTATCTTCCTTGCATTCGCTGACTGCTGTCGGGGGTATTTGGCGAGTCCCTTGTCTTCTACCACAGATAATATCTCCTCCTGGTCGCCATTTAAAGGGGTGTAATGGTTGTACCTTCCTCGAAACTTATTGGCCCGAGTGTTTCCCCTGCTCTCTTTGAGTATCTCTTTGGCCCTTCTCATCCTTCTGGCGATCACGTGATTGCATCTTTTTGTCGTCCTTATGGTCTGTTTTCAAGTTAGGTTTGTGCCCATGCACATAGCTACCCCCTTGTGCTACTTCTTCCTCCTCTGCCAGTGCATAATCGCCAGCTATTTCCATCATCTCTTCGTAAGTTTTAGGTCTATCCCTTCGCAGGTCAAAAGACAATCGTCCGCTTTGTAACCCATTAGTGAAAGCGGCGATTACAGCTACATCACTGGCATCCTCAATTTGAGCTACTTCCTTCCCAAACCTGGCCAGGTACTTCTTGATTGATTCGTTATGTTCCTGTTTCAAGTTCGATAGATGGGCGAGTGACTTTCTTCTTTGGACACTTCCCATGAACTGCCTTATGAATGCCTTGCTGAGGTTTGAGAAGCTGCTTATGGTTCCGGGTGGAAGCCTTCCGAACCATCTAGAGGCGAGGTCGCCGAATGTTTGCGGGAAGGTGAGACACAGCAACCCGTCATTGGATGAATACTGGGCCATGATATTGCGGAATCGGCGAACATGCTCTTTGGGATCCCTGTTCTCCTTGTACTGCTCAATAGTTGGCATTCTAAACCTGTCTGGAAATTGGGTGCGAGCAATAGCTTCGACGAATGGGCTATCTGACTCATCATCCGAGGATACATTACGTCCATACCTTCGTGCCATTGCTGAAACCTTTCTTGATAGCTCTTGTAAGGTGACATCTCGCTGACCGGTTGGTTCTCCTGCTGGGTCGAGCCTACTCTTGATTGTCATTCTACCATGATTGCCTCTCTCATCTGGGCTTCTTCGATCTTCAGTGCTCTCAGATCTTCTCCGCTTCGTTCTTTTAGATCGCAACTCCCTTCGCGGACGAGGACTCTTGTCCTCAGATGAGATGGACCGGTGTCTCCGCCGGTTTCGCTGGTATGTGTCGCTGGAATTGACCCTATGTGCTCGCACCTGATCTCGTTCCTCCCTGGACTCTTCATTCATCACACCCTTTCCCTTCCTCTGTTTTCTCCCCTCGAAATCCTCAATGTGGTCTTGGGGGGTCTCCTCGGTGGATTGTCTTGCTTGATTGTCGGGAACTGTGATATGAACTTCTGACCGCAGCCTTCCGGGTGGATGGGTTCCAGGGGTGGTTAACTCGTAAGGAGATGAGACTCCTAACCCTATAGGAAGCGAAAGTCCTATTTTGCTGGCTTCGCTGATTAGGTTTACCAATGCGGCTTGGAAGTGCTGCAAAATCCCGGGATCAGCCGCCCTAGTTCCTGGCGTTGCTGCTGATTGCTCCCCGACTGTCACTGCCCTGTCTCCCGTTGGCGCAGCTGGTTCAATAACTAAATCTCCACTGGAGTTACCATCTCTGTCGCTGTCGTTGTTCATGCTGTCTGATTCGCAAGGGTCCCTCGAAGTTTTCTGTTCAAAAGCCCCCTCCTTCTAGCGCCAATTGTTGACGGTGAAATTTGGATTGCCACGGCTCAACAATTAAATCAATTTAATATAAAGCAAGAAAATCAAGAACACATGCAAAAGACAAGTTTTACGTGGAAAACCCTTGAATGGGAAAAAACCACGGCGCCCCTGAGGGCAGAAAAATAATACTAGGTTTTGGTTGCTTCGTTACACTCTCTAATCTCTCACAATTGCTCTCTTTTCTCTCTCTCTATTTCTGAACCCCTTCCTCGTAGGATAGGTGATTCTATTTATACATGTTTATTTAGGGTTTCCCCTTGTTGATTTGCATTAGGATCCTTTTCTGTCGCGGATTGGGTCTTTCTTTTTGCGATTCCTTGTTGCTTCTGTGTTTATGCCGAGTCGGTTCGAGCCTAATGCGTGGTCCAGCGAGTACTTTTACTTTCTGGGTATTGTATATCTGGCGAGTACACTTCTATATTCGGCGAGTAGGTTTTTGGTTTTGGCGACCATGCCTTTGACTTCCCTCTGGTCTAAGCTATTTATTCATCCTGACTGGTCAAACCTCTACCTTTTACCCGGTCAATGAATGATGTGGCAACCTTTTGTTAGCTCCTTTGATGACGTGTCAGTTGGGCGAGTTATACATACAACAGCAATGTAATACAACTCAAACAAACAAAAAAAAAATGACTTTCTCTAAAAGCCATAACAATAATGTTATCATATAGATTCCAAAAAAAAACTTCTCAAAAGTTAACCAACAAATTTTGACTATCAAAACAAACAAAGTGAGATAGCTAAGTTCATGTCAAGTTGTAAAGATACAAAGCAAAAAGCTAAGCCTCTTATCAACGACACTAATCTTAAAGCTAACTCACATGTGCAACTTACACTAATGGTAAGAGCACTCACCCTTGACAAATTTTGTCTTGGGTGGACAAACAAACATCATCAAGATTCTTTTGACCACAATGTTGAACCTAGAGTAAAGTTCTTCCACAACTTGATTCACAATAATATCATTAATACTCTTCTTCTCAACATTGTTAGCAACACATGCATGGTCAAACTTTGTAGGATATGCATTCTTCACCTTCCGGATATTCTTAGCATGCTTTGACAAATTATCATGCTTTCCATATTCAAAAGCTTTAGCATGCATAGAATTAGGTCCAATCGCTCTATTCCTAGATGCATTTTCTAAGTTGCAATATTCAATGAATTTATAGCACTTGGGCTTGATATGGCCTAAGGTATTGCAAAAATGACATATGGGAACAAAAGGAGAGATTTTACCTTCCGGTGGTGGTGGAGGACAAATGGGAGTTTCAAGGGGTACCTTATTCTTCAATTTGTTTCTTGGAACGTCTCTTCTTAGGAGCTTTCTCTTCAATGATAGCTTCACTAGTAGGAAGTGATGCTTCTATGAGCTTCTCTTCAACCACCGCTACACTTGAGCTCTCTAAGTTCATATTAGAGATGATCCTATCCTTTTCAAGCAAAATACCCTCAACTTCGCAAAGCTTCTTTTCAATAGCATTCTTTTCACGCAAAAGCCTACGAGTTGTAGCAACAAACTCATCCACTTGAATCTTGATCAAGTCTTCCTTCTCATCAATCTCACTCAAGGCTAATTTCAACTTCTCCTCAAGAAACTTCACCTTAGCCAAAAGATCAATGTAGGATGGATTATTTGAACACTCTTGATGACTTTGATCAATCTCCTTATCCAATGAATCTTGATTAACATCCTCTAGAGTAGAGTGAGAAGCCATGAATGCAACAAAGTTGCTCACTAGCTCTTCTTCACTAGAAGACTCATCACTTGAGCTCCTCATCACTAGAGGCATCATCTTCACTCCATGTAGCCGCCATAGCCTTTCCCTTCTTGTCCCTCTTAGAATCACCACTAGGACAATCCGAAGCATAATGTCCAAGCTTCTTGCATTTGAAGCATTGAACCTTCCTATTGCTCTTAGCATGGCCACTCCTCTCATGAGGTGGAGTAAAGGATTTCTTGACTTCCTTGTCCCTTGAGTACTTGCCACTTGACTTGGCACCTTTCCTCATGAACTTCCTAAACTTCCTAACCAATAACGCCATCTCCTCATCATCATCGCTACTACTAGCTTCCTTGACAACCTTGAGAGCTAAACCCTTGTTCTTAGCCTTTGGTTTCATGCACGCCTCAAAAGTTTGAAGAGATCCTAGCAACTCATCTAAGCTCATGACGTCAACGTCCTTGCTCTCTTCAATGGCGGTAACCTTGGCTTTGAACCTCTTTGGAAGAGATCTAAGAATCTTCCAATTTAGCCTCTCACCGGAGATAGGAGTACCAAGAGCTTGGCATTGGTTGGCGATGTCTAGAAGCTTATCTTGGAAGTCAATAAACTTGTCTTCCTCACCCATTTGCAAAACCTCAAATTGGGAAGTGAGCAATTGAAGACGAGACTTCTTCACCGCTTTAGTCCCCTCATTGGTGACTTGGAGAGCCTCCCATGCCTCCTTAGCGGTTTCTAGGTTTTGAATGTAGGAGAATTGCCTACTATCAACACCTCCAAAAATAGCATTCACCGCCCCGATGATGCCATTTTGCTAACTCAAACTCATTAGTAGACCACTCACTCCTAGGCTTGGAAACGGTCTCTCCATCCACAATCTTGTTAGGAGCAAGGTAACCTTCTTCAACGGTCATCCAAGCTCTTTCATCAATAGATCGGATGTAAGCCTTCATCCTCAATTTCCAAAACCCGTAGTTGTGACCCTTGAGAAGAGGAGGCCTAGAATTCGAAGCCCCTTCGGTCATCACATCATCTTGGAAAACCATTCTAGCAAATACCTAAGCAATCCACTCGTAAGTGTAAACCGGATCTCGCCGAGTGCCGTCCGACGACCCGCTCTGATACCAATTGAATGTACACAAACGAAGTTAAATTGCTTAAAGCATACCTAGAGGGGGGGGTGAATAGGTTTTTACACCTTTTTTCAAACCCTTGAACAAACATCCGTTTGTCCCTCAAGGTAGCCTTACACACAACACTATAATCCAAGATAGACATACATAGACAATATGATGACACAATCATAATTGAAATGTCTAAGTATATCAACAAGTCATGTGAGGTAAAATATCAAATAATCATAACAACAAAATAAACTTGTATTTCATAAGATGTTCAATGTGTTACAAGAGTGAGCAAAATGTCACTAAACAAATATTACAATATACAAAAGAATCAAAGATACAAATTGATCTATAGAATGAATACACTAATCACACTATACAAAGACTTGATTCAAATACATTACAAGTCAATATTATGAATCAAGACAATAAAATATACAATTAAAATATAAGAGAAGAGATAGAAAGAATTAACACAAGGGATTTTTTAACGTGGTAAAACCTCCAAGGAGGAAACATCCACGGGTTGAATTACAACCATTGGGTACTATATTATTGGAAAGTAAACATAGAACATTCACAAAGTGACCAATCTTTAGCTCACCCAACCTAGTGAAGTCTAAGCCTACCCAACCCTATTGGAAAGTATGAAATCCCTCAATGATGCGGAACCACCATATATTGGACAACACACTCAACCAACATCGATGGTAGATTAGAAATTCCTCAAGAGTGCATACACATCCCGTGTACCCCGCTCTATCGGAGTCTATGTCTAACCATATGCCTAGGCCTACCAATATGTTAGCCAACTCCCTATCCAAGGCACTCTTGCCTCTAGGAAGCCTCCCATGCATGACTATCCGAGTCCTCCCGACTCTAGCCATGACTTCTTGCTTACCTATCCGAGTCATCCCGACTCTAGGCAAGACTTCTTGCTTGGCTATCCGAGTCATCCCGACTCTAACCAAGACTTCATGCCTTTTACAAGGACTTCCTAGTGTGATCATGTGAATGCAAATGATGCAAACATTCATTTCAACATAGAACATGTGATCAATACATTCTATGGCACAAATAGACCTAAACATGTGAAAACACAATTAATCAAATCTAGATGCAAAAATCCATGAATAGAAACCTAAGCATGTGAAACACCTAACACATATACTCAAAGTCTCATTCACACATATAACACTTGAATCACAAAATGTTCATTAAGTCCTAATTCAAGATGCTATCAATATACAATCAAAGTCTAGATATATGAGATTAAAATCAATCAATATACTAGACAAAAATATAGAGCAAGGTTTTGAGATTTACATCAATCAAAACCTATATTCTCTAAATCACAAACAAATACACAAATCCTTGATTTCTTCAATCAAAGGACCAAATCAAATCTCAAAGTCATTTTAACACAAAATTAATTCAATTAAGTATCAAACAACCTAAGATGCCATTCTAATCACAATACAACTCACAAACAAATGTAAAACCTAGAATCATAAAATCTAGTCAACATAAGTCCACAAATTGAGTTTCAATTGGAATGATAATCAAGCTACCTTTTCAAATAGCTTTCATAAAACAATAACATATATATAGAAGAAGAAACCCCAAGCAAATGGAAGGTGAAATAACAAGAAATCCCAAAGTTGAGACTCAAACCTCAAATTCTGCAGCTGGTACGAATTTCAGTGTCCAACCACTTAAAATCACGATCAATCAGCCACCAAATCACTTGGAGATGTTAGAGGACTCAAATACGAACACTCTCCAACTTGAATCACTCAAATCCGACTCCGGATGAGGAAGATATGGTGTTTTGAAGTTTGGAAAAATTGGAGAGAAGTGTATACGGGAATTCTGAAATTTTTTGCTTGGAAATTCAAATGAGAGAGAGGGGGAAGAAATAGGAGGAGAGAGAGAGGTCTTATTGACCAATCATGTGGTGCCACGTCACCCCCAGGCCATGGGGGGCGCGTGGCCCACACGGGAGCAGAAGGGGCTCCAGGCCGTGGGGCCCACGGCCTCAACCACGGCCAGCCCATGTGGCCCACGGCCTGGGCTGTCCTCTCCCGCGCACTCTCAGTTCGTCGGCCCGTATCTCGAGCGTCCGAACTCCGAATTTGAATCCGTTTTCAGATTACAAACCATGACTCTCTCACACACAAAAACGAATGTACAACTTTGAAAAAAGGTTGAGAAATCATCTCGGAAATCATCGATGAAGTCAACACAACGTAAGAGAACGTAAAGTGGCATAGTCAACACGTTTGGACTCGAAACCTTATGAATGAGTAACCGAAACGACCGGAACTCAATAAGGCATTGAATAAGAACATGTTCAAGTCCTAAACACAAAATACGGAAACATATAAACACAAATACACACACATATGCTAGTTTCCGGACATAGTCCTAGAAAATGCAAAACACAAAGTTTATTAACTAAAAGTGAATGCATGAGCATATTTTGCCAAGTGTGTGAAAGTGAAATGTAAATGAAATAAAATCATGAAGGGACACACAAAAATGATATGTGTGGGTGTGTGCCTAGCCTTGTAAGAGATAAGAGGTCATGTATACCTTTGTAGACCGATAATGTCCGAAACTCTTAAAAGCCGGCAACTTGAACGAATAATGGTTGAGACGTCCTTCGTCTTCGAAATCCTTCATTTTCTAACCACTAAACATTACAAGTAAAACACGTTTTGATATGGAATTAATGCCAACACTAATTATCAACCTAACAGGCGCTGAAAGCATTAAGCGGATTAGAAGTGACCATGGGAGAGAATTTGAGAATGCCACCTTTGAAACCTTTTGTAATGGTTTAGGCATCTCCCATGAATTTTCTGCTCCTAGGACACCTCAACAAAATAGAGTTGTTGAGAAAAATAGGGTCCTCCAAGAGATGGCCCGAGTGATGTTGCTTAGCAACAATGTCCCTAGGAACTTATGGGCCGAAGCCATCAACACGGCTTGCTATATAGGAAATAGAGTGTTCCTAAGGCCCGGTACTAGAAACCCTCCTATGAGTTATGGAAAGGCAAGAGGCCAAATGTTAGCTACTTCCACCTTTTGGAAGCAAATGCTACATTTTGAATGACCGTGATCATCTTGGCAAATTCGATGCTAAGAGTGATGAGGGTATTTTTATTGGCTATGCCTTAAATAGTAGAGCCTATAGAGTTTTCAATTTAAAGACTCTAAGTGTTATGGAATCATCCAATGTCGTATTTGATGATACTAGGCTCAAGTCTAATGATCATGAGGAGGAGGTTATTTTTAGTGATGATTCTCCTTTGGAGGAGGTTGTGGTGTCGCCTAATGTTGGGACATCTAATGTCAACAATGATGGCACACAACCTATTGATAGAGTTCCTCTCTTGGACTCTAAAGAACCCGCTCCATGGGTCAGGAAACTCCATGATAAGAAGATATCATTGGAGAGGTAAATGAGGGTGTTAGGACTAGACGCCAACTTGCTAATCTTATTAGCTATACATGTTACACCTCTCAAATTGAACCCAAAAAGGTTGAAGAAGCCTTAAATGATGAATTATGGGTTCTTGCCATGCAAGAAGCTAAACCAATTCGAAAGGAATGAGGTTTGGACTCTAGTTCCTAGGCCTAAGACCACTAATGTCATAGGCACCAAATGGATATTTAGGAACAAATCCGATGAGGATGGTAACATAGTGCGGAACAAGGCTAGACTTGTAGCACAAGGGTACTCTCAAATTGAGGGTATCGACTTTGAGGAGACTTTTGCTCCCGTTGCCCGATTAGAGTCCATTAGGCTTCTCTTGTCCATCTCTTGTGTGCACAAGTTCAAATTGCACCAAATGGACGTCAAGAGTGCCTTCCTCAATGGCTTCTTGCAAGAGGAAGTGTTTGTTGAACAACCTAAGGGGTTTGTGGATGTACACCACCCCAATCATGTTATCGCCTCAAGAAGGCACTTTATGGGTTGAAACAAGCACCGAGGGCTTGGTATGAGCGCCTCACTCAATTTCTTGTTGACAACAACTACACAAGAGGTAGTGTTGACAAACCTATTCATCAAGAGAGACAATGATGAGCTTTTCATAGCTCAAATATATGTGATGATATAGTTTTTGGCTCCACCAACAACACCAAAGTCCAACAATTTGTTGATGTCATGTCTCTTGAATTTGAGATGAGTCTTGTTGGTGAGCTTAGTTACTTCCTAGGTTTGCAAATTAGGCAAATGCATGATGGGATTTTCATAACCCAAGCCAAATATGCTAAGAACCTAGTGAAGAAGTTTGGTTTAGAGAAAGCCAAACATTGTGATACACCCATGAGTACCACTTTGAAGCTAAGCAAGGATGCTAGTGGTAAAGTGTGGAACAAACTCTATATCGTGGCATGATAGGTAGCTTGCTTTATTGACCGCAAGTAGGCCCGATATATCTTTTAGTGTGGGTGTGTGTGCTAGGTACCAAGCGGATCCTAAGGAGTCCCCCTCTCTTCCGTGAAGAGGATCATTCGCTATGTGAATGGGACATCCAACTATGGGATTTGGTACTCTTTTGACACTAATGCTAGTCTTGTAGGCTTTAGTGATGCGGATTGGGTAGGAAATTGTGATGATAGGAAGAGCACATCGGGCGGTTGCTTCTTTCTAGGCAACAACTTGGTGTCTTGGTTTTGCAAGAAGCAAAACTCATTTCCTTGTCCACGGCCGAGGCCGAGTACATAGCCGCGGGGAGTGGATGCACACAACTCCTTTGGATGAAACAAATGCTAGTAGACTACGGATTCAACCAAGGTACTCTCACTCTCTTTTGTGATAACATGAGTGCTATTAATATTTCCAAGAATCCGGTTCAACATTCTAGAACTAAGCATATTGACATCCGCCATCACTTCATTAGAGAGCTTGTTGAAAATAAATGCATAGTACTTGAACATGTAGGTACTAATGATCAACTTGCGGACTTATTTACTAAACCCTTAGATGCTACTCGATTTAAAACTCTTAGTAGATCTATTGGGATATGTCTTGTGGAGTGATGTTCTATGATTGACCCCATATGGGGAACTCAAGCAAAGAGAGCTATTTTGCATTCTTGTATCTTGCAAAAAATTTGAAATAACTTATGCCTCTTCTTTTAATTGCTTGAGTAAGCTTGGTTGTACATATGTATATATGTTTTCTATTCTATAAGTGTGAACCTTGCTTGTCTACAATCCATGTCATATTTATGTTCAAACATGCATTTTTGGACTAGGAGATTTACATAGGAAGTATGATGTGAATGACCTATAGTTATCTCCATGACATGATGTTTCTTAAATAACATGCTAATGCTAAATGAAAAAACATGAAATTCATACAACATGCTCACACGAAAAGCATGAATTGATGATTGCATATTCTTAAAAATGCAAAACTTGTGTGAAAGCTTTGAGACTCAAAATGAATAAAGATCTTGTATTCGTTCAAAGGAATTTACATTCCAAATGTCTCTCTTTCTTTATTAGTTGAACATGGTTACTATCATACGGATATCTTATCCGGAAAAATCTAATAGGGTGCAAAGTCGCTCATGCCATGTTTCACTTATAAAGTTGGATATAGTTACTCTTAAATTGAAATCAATATTCTCTATATCCTTGCTTTTCCCATGACATTGGTGAAATTGGTTTGAATTCTTATTAGAAACCTTTGTCATTTGCTTTGCCAAATACCATTGTACTTTGGACTTGAATGCTATATGTCTTGTATGCAAAGCATGTTGGATTCACACATTTTCTCAAATAAATCTCCTTGTTTCTCTCAAATTAATTGAAGTGCATAACGTGACTTATATGTATATGCATATCTTGCATGCTTCTATCTCTCGTTGCTATGAGTGACCCGGTTGGGGACTACTCCTTTGCCTATATCATGACAAAAAGGGAGAGTAGGATATTGTAAGGGGAGTTGCAAAATAAAGAAGCTATTGTGCACTTTGGGGAGATAAAACATTGAGGGGGAGTAACCCTTTGAGGGGGAGCATTGCATTTATCATACATTGCATACATTTGCTAATGTTGTTCCTAAATTCTAAAAATGCAAATGCTTGGTATTGTTCTCACATGATTAATCTCACACTTTACTTGTATTGGAAATGCTAGAAACTTTATTTTCAGGCTTGATTGTTCTACAAGAGATTGAAGACTTGAAGTTTTTACTCTCTTATCTCTTTGTAATGTAGTTAATCATTGTAGTCCCGTAGTTTCTAATTCTATGTGAGGAATCAATGTGAGTGGTGGTTTTGTCACGAAATAGCCAAAGGGGAGATTGTTAGGATTCCCGTTGTTTTTAATTGGCTTATTTCGTTATCAAACACATGTGGGGATGCTTTGTAAGGGTAGCTTAGATGTTGTTGTTATTGCTTAGGCCCTTTTGAAGACCTCACTATTGACAAGCACCAAAGGTAAAGTCTATGTGCTTACTATCTTGAAGAGATAGTTGCACACACTCACTTAGCATACTTGTTCATGTGT